>OX155980.1:58606748-58657618 GCA_944548615.1 Micropterix aruncella | reverse complement strand
AAACTATAAAACTTTGTGTGTAAATACACAATATGATAACATCGAGTTTAAGGAAAAACATCCAGATATGTTCGTACAAATACCGAATTATTCTATATTCCGGGATTTAAAGAACCTCTGTGGTTGATCCCTAGTTAGTCGGGACAGTCCCTCCTTATCGCCATCCCCACCCTTGCAAGAGGCCGTTAATGTTATTGGCGATCCCGATGACGTCTACATTGTTAGGGAGGTGCGTATACCGCAACGACGAGTTGCGATTATTAATAAGCTAAGCATACCCATTTCTAAGACCCTTCTAATCACTGGGCGCTGCTCTTGCCGGATCGCATAATTATTATTGCGCCAGCCTGTTGGTTATATAGGCTAGCACAGTTGCCTAGCCGTATTTACTATAGTACTCTTATTTGTAGTTCTTAAAAAGTTATTTATTGCATTGATTCAGACTATCATTTTCATATACGAGTATATATATTTGAAGAAAGATCCATGGGAGTTCCTGAAGTGTTTAATTCTCGAAATATTAAAAAGAAATGTATTATTTTATTACTTTTACTTTCTAGGCACTAGGGGAAGTATTGTGAACGCGTTAAAAAAACGAGGTGGAGACGGAAACATCCATTTTGACACCCCCTGAGACGATTAGGAACATTTCCAGATAAAAGTATATATATATGAGTCTGTGTGACTTTCTGTGTCTATGTTTATTCCTAAACGATAGCGCCCAAACGCTTAATCCGATTGACGTAAAATTTGGTGCGCAGAAGTCATTTGTTCATGGCAAGAGTTAAAAAGGTTGTGGTAAAAATCGGCCCACCAGGGTGCGTACTAGCCATATTATAATCTCAAAATACTGGACTTGAAATTTGGTTCACAGATGACTTGGGCCGAATCAATTGAATTTTCGCCGGTCAGTTTATTTGCTTACACGATTAAATCGAACGTGTTTAATGCGTTGCATTCTCACTAACCTTTCAATCAGGTCAACCTCCTTCCCGAAGAGACATCGCACTCAAAATCCTTCCACAAGTCCTTGACTACTTGCCGGGAAAGTTTTTTGCGGATACAACCGATTTTTATCTCACATTAAACGACGTGGCTTTTTCGCTCCACCTTTTAGTTTATTTACTGTTTACATCGGGACAAAAAAGAAAAGTAAAACATAGACGCGCTTCAATCGCTCCGGCATCCATTCCGCGCATGGCTTGTCTCGCCTCGGACGCGCGGTTTAAACTCGAATCCCGAGAACATTAATTTGATAAATGGTTCCATGGTTTAATTCCGCCTGCGCTCTCTATACCCCACCCCGAACCCTTCCCCTCTCCCCAAACCCTCCCCCGCCGTGGCCTGTCTCTCTGTATCCCTCCACCCCCACCGAATACCCCAACCGTCACTGTAATGCCTGAAACAACTGTGACTGCTGTTTTGTTTATCCCGAACAATTTAAACTTGCCTAAAATTTGAGAGCGGGCCCCACAAAAATTATTATTATATGTTGAAGCTATCGGTATTTTTGGATTCTTAAAAATGTTTTCATAGCCAATATTAGAGATGAGAGCCTAAATGGAAAGTAATTTGAAGGATCCTGGATATATCAGCGTCACAAAGAGCTGGTCGCGAATTCATCGATGGCAAAATTGACAACGATGTTACTCATAGATCTACAACAGGATGAATGAAGTGGAGACAATTAACAAGCGTTATGTGCAAGAGAAAAATGCCCCTTAAGCTCAAAGAGCAAATGTATACGACAGCAGTTAGACCTGCAGACACAAGCTACAAGTCAGCGGAAATTGTGTGGAATTTGGTTTATTAGAGTTTGAAACGGGGCCACACATTTTGGTTAGACATTTCATTTGTTTTCGATGCATATACTTTAAAGTTATAAAATGGGGACATAAATAGATACAGATTACGTTTGGGTATAGTATTCGTTTGTAAGCTGGCGAGCGCCGCGCCGCTCCGCGCGCTCAACTAAACGTTGATTAATGCGTCGATAGTGACGTTTATCGGCGCGATAAATCCGGCGTCCCCCTAAATTCTAACACTTTCAAATATTTGTCCGGATTGTTTGAGTGGGCATATTGCGTTTACATTGCCGCGGCGGGCGGCTGCGGTCGGCGGCGCGTTTTCCAGCCCGCGCTTGTAGATTACGCGCCGCGCGCGATTTGCCAATTCGTTAATAAAACAAACACGTCAAGCGTGACCCCGTATTTGCGTTCGCAGATTGATGCTGCACTGCTCTTTACTACGCGCTAGAATAGCGAATGCATATTATATACGAGCAATCTAGTCAAAATAGCGAGTTGTGCTTTCGAAAAGTTGGGTAGTTCTGATTTGAGGCTCTTAAATTATGTATATCGTCGATCTATAATATATGTGAGACATCGTACGAGCCAAAAAATCGAACTTGCGTTTTTTATTGTATTGGTGTATGTACGTTCCGAATTGTTCTATCCTTCTATCCTTATCCCGAGGGCCTTAATTGTTTTTTTTTGTAATTATTATTGCAAAGGCATCTCTTAGGCGATGATGATTTTATCCGGTGATACCTCGTACAAGCTTAGTAACAATTCATCGCAAACAGCTAAACTCAACTCTTTGGCAGTTTTAATCATTAGCACAGTAAACTTATTTTTTCATTTTTGACCCATTTACAAAACTAAAAAAACTCGTGAATGAAGCTAATCAGTTTTTCTCATGGAAAAACTGGGACCTAAATTATTTCACTTCCACTAAGGTTGGCTGTAAGATATTGTATTTTAGGCAATAAGTTCGCCTATTGTATGTTTTTTCCTAAAATGTGCAATAAAGAATTATTATATATATGTCTATATATAGAGCGACGATATACTATTATAGTTGACACTAGTAACATATTCCTTTTCGAGCGTTCATAATAATAAGAATAATAATAATAGTAGTTATTATTTGAAATAAAAATAGACATTTTACAAAAAAAAAATCTATTCAGAAAGAGCTCAAACACCAATCTGTGTTAACTCACCGATCGGCATTGATTTTCAGCCCTCTCGTCAACACAATTCAATATACGCAGCAAATTAATAGATATATTTATCACAAACGTATGTGGAATTTAAAATATTACAATGTATAATAGTATACAACAACCTGATGCCAATAGTAGCATCGTAGATGAGAGAGGAATTAGGGCGACACGAGCAGCTTCCGTGGCAATTTTGTGCAGTGCTGTCTTCTTCCGGCCATTTTCTGCTTCTTCCTGGTCGTAGATTTCTTTGGCCTTCTCGCATAGTTTTATCTTATTTGCAAGTTCTTACCATTTCTCCATTGCTATGTATTATTATTCCAAATCAGCTAGTTATTCCATGTGTATATTGGTCTTCCAATATTCATTTTCCCTGCTGCAGAGTATCTGATCGCTGCAGATAATAAATGCGGAGGCTTTATACTCATTACGTGACCAAAGTAATACAAAAGGTAAACGGTAATTTTTTGGTTAATATATTCTTCCCCAGCAAATCTTCTATCGGTTTTCTCTAGCTGTGTTTCGAGCTCCTTATAGATTTTCTTTCAATGTAGCTTTGGTAGTTTTAGTGCAGATGACTGCAGTCCGTAAATTATCGACGGTAATATGTCCGACTTGTCGAAAGGGCAATACAAGAAAGCTTTTTGATTATCGCGAACTATCTAAAATTGGTAAAATGATTGTTAGGGGACGATGAGATTTTTGTGGAAAACACCCTCTGTGCACCGCCAATCCCAGAATAGGTTCCAGGAACCATCTTTTTTGGGATCAGCATGTAGCCCTTGTTCATGTATTTGCTTTTCGATGTAAATAATAGTTTTGATCTACAGCGCGTAACAGAAAAACATAGGACGCAATTAAAAAACATTTCTCATATGAAACAATTCACGCTAAGATAAAAAAGTTAGAAGCGATTACAGCGGCTGCTCCGGAGCGGTTTGGAGTCAGTAGCTTTTTATGCTAAAGTCGAGTCATGTATCCGCGAGCAACGCTCAACGTAACCCTTGTCGCCTCGCTGCCTGACAGATACGACCGTCCACGCAAACAAGCCTTGGCCATATTTATAATGAGAATTTTATCATTTAATCTCCCTTTCTCTCTTTCCCTCTCTCTCGCTCACTGTGTGTTCTTTAGTTGTTGTCTCCATGCCGACACTTCTCTTGCTTTCTTACAAAATGACGCTTTTTGATATATCGTCTCCAGATGCAGCTGTAATTTTATATGCAATATTTTAAAAAATCAAGAGAAATTAATTCGATGCAATGAACATAATAGTCCTTATAAAAATAAAATGTCTTTTATAGACAATTTTATACTACTCAAATCAAATTATTAAAATTCTTGAGTTGCTGTAAAATAATGACATGAAAAAGGCTGAAACAGAAATAATAATTTTCGAAATGGAATTACATACAAATTCACAGCATTTGTTTTTGCTTTTATTCTGTTCCCTCACAAAAAAATACCAAGCGCTCCTGGTATTTAATATTGATTATTAATATGGTAATTATTGAATAAGCTAGCATTCTGAGTTTCCGTAATATTCATACGTTTATGATGTGGTGTTCCGTATTCAATGCTCTTGCGTGTAGATACCATATATAGAAAATAAGTAAATGTCATACATTTCTAAAATAATCCAACGGTTTAAAATGACATATTATATTTCCGTTTTTCTTCGTCTGCAAAATAAACGTTGCGGCTGCAAGTCTATGTTAGCACCTATTCAGGTGTGGGTCACATGCGAGTGTTTAACACTTTGACTAATGACATAGCGATCGGGCCAGCGACATGCCAGTGTCGCGCCTGCCGCACGACTCGACGAACGCGACGACGCCAACTCCGTGCTCAAGTTTCTTCTGAACAAGCACCGCAAATAATCAACTATGTCCAAGCTTGTATGTAGTAAGAGCTGGCGGACGCTGGCAGCGTATGGTCTACCTACTGCATGCCCAGCCTGATCAGGCTTCAGCAACTGAACGTAACGGTCGGTGTGTTTGATGTTATGGTTGAATCATCTGCAATCGACGCATTTTATGTCGTTTCATCGATTTTTTTAAATTGACCTTGAAATATTGTAATTGTTTATAGGACATTATGTAGTAATAATTAGGTAGCTTCAAGTACCTTTCTAGCTTAGTGCTTTGAAATACCTTAACAATAGATTTTCTAAATAATTATAATAGTAAAATAAGCATAATATCATTATGAAACAATGACAGGACGAAATGAACAGGTAATGCTGCAAGGTAATCCTGTAGCTTTAAGCCATAGTTTAAGCTCGAAAACAATCTTTACATTAAGAACTCGTGCTGATATCAAAATATTATTTTTACGACTATATAAAATTATAACTGATTTCATACTTTCATAAAATGTAAAGGTTTTGTATTGAATTTGTCCATATTGCCATGGGGCGGCAGAATATCTTTCTTAAAACAAGAAGAAAAACAGTAGTCTACTTGCCAACGCTATAGCCTTGTCCAGGCTTCGACTGAGTAATTCAATTAAAATTAATTAAATACGAATGTGTCCTAATAAATTAAATTCATATGTATTTCCAAAAACAGTTTATCGGAATGTTAATGAACAAGTAGCGAGGAGTAAGATTTCCGGATGTGCACCCGCGTTTATCTTGAATTCCTTGCGGCAGTATTAATCACGTCAACTGTCCAATTAGCGTAAATTCCCACCACAGGCGTGCTAAAATAGCGGTTTTCCGATGTCGGCGTCTTAGAATCGTCGTTTTAGAATGCTTTAAATATAATACAAAAATCTAAAATTAACTTTACAACAGCGAATCAACTTTCGCTCTTAGTGCAGTTGCGCCGGAAATAGGAAAGACGGTGAAGAGAATGAATAACTTCAAGATCAATTGCCTTATCGCAGTCGCTAGAACTAATAAAGAAGGCGGGCTGTGTTGGGGCGCAGGGCTGTCGTTGTCACATAGCACGCACATCACACACTATGTGTTTAATCACTATAAGTGACCTGGCGTGTAACGGTGTACGTAGTAAGCGGTGTACTCTAAGGGGCCTTGCGTGGTTTTTTGAACATTAAAGAAAACAATAACAAATTTTCTAATTAATTTAGGATGTTAGCTTGTTATTATCAAAATAGATATTACACTGTGTTTAGATATTTATTTTATTTTTATGATAAACTAGATGACCCGGTGAACTTCGTACCACCTAAACTTTATTTGATTGTAACTCTTCATAAGCGTTTATTAACCTTCCAAATCTAACTCATTCAAATCTATTGCCGAATCATGTACGGTTTGAGTTTTATTTGGTGATTAAATGAAAGTCGTTTGTGATTGAAATAAATTCAATGCATTTAATTTACATGATAATATTTAAATGCACTTAACATTCTGGTAAAATATGTTTTTCGTTTTGTTTTCCGGCGCGTAAATAAACAAAAATGATGGCTTTCCGACCGATGGCTTGGCGAACACGGGACATACAGTTGTCCATACGCGAAATACGGAAATTCCAAGTTAATTCCGCAAACTTACAACACGCGTGATTTGTCATCGTGAAGGCCAGAAGCACGGGGAATCTAAATTCCGCTTTCCAGAATTACCAAGTGCACAACTGTAGATTGTCTTTCATATGTCTCAAAGAAAAAGATGCGCCAAATCGCCTAGTTGCTGCTGACATAGCGACACGTCTGATACTGAGATACACCTCGTTTGAATTCCTCACAGCGAAAACAGCCATATCGCTTTATTTTACGTATTTGCAGCATATGTAATTTATCGAGTTGATGAAGTTGCAGCATTCCATATTGATATGCGCTTTAAAAGCCTTGAACAATAAGGCACAATCTAACGATTGAAGACATTTACATCTTTCCCTTTGACCTTCACAACTGCAGATCGCCCATTGTCCGCAACTGATCGGCGACGATACAATGGGTATCCGTCATTGCCTGTGATGGTGTTAGCAATCAGGTCTCTCGGGTAACACCTGGAACAGTTACTATCGAGCATACAGGGCGAGATGTTGTTATAAACTTCGCGAAGTCCATAGATCATATTCTTAAGCACCACTGCAAGCAATTTCGGATTAAAACAGCTTCATCTTGTATTTTGGCCGAGATGATGGAATCATCACACATCAGTGCGGTTTGCACTTGAAGTAGCTTGCCGCACATTTGACTGACTTCGTCGACCTATGTTATCTCTTCTTCTCGACATTGTAATGGACACTGTAAAACGACACGGAATTGTTATCACGGTCACTCAAATCGATCAAAATTTCCATGAGGTTTTTACAGTATTGAAATCCCCAAACTAAGTCCAAATTCGTGGTTATGTCATTTAAAAAAAACGGTTATGTCACCCCAAGACTTTCCTGTCAAGGAGCCAGGAACGTAATTCATCTGAATATTATTATCATTAATCCTACAACCACAACCCCCCATCCACCCCCAACCTAGCGACACCCTTTAAAATTCAAAAATCGAAATCGAAAAAGACTTTGACCTCGACTTCGACTTTTCAACTTTTCCGACTTTTCTACTTTTTCGACTTTTTTACTTTTTCGACTTTTTTGACCTTTTCGACTTTTTTGACTTCCGAATTTACGACTTTTTTGTCTTTTTCGACTTTATCGAGTTTTTCGACTTTTTTAACTTTTTTGCCTTTTGCGACTATTCCGACTTTTTTGACTTTCGCATTTTTTGACTTTTCAACTTTTTGACATTTTACACATTGTACGGAATGAATAACAGTTATGGATAGCGCAGCTGTCAAACAATACGATCGCCGCGATAGCTATCTAGAAAGTGGCCCATGTTCCCAAAATGACCAATTTCGATTTTTTCGATTTTCAGTTGTTTCTTTGAGTTTTACCTAAATATTTTTATGTAAACCACCCCTGAATCAAGCCAAACAAAATAAAAGAAAAATCATTCAAATCGGTCTAGTCATTTCTGAGATCCTGCGAGACTAACGCACGGCGATTAATTTTTATATATAAGATTAACCGTGACATATTTTATATACACCTGAATCTAATTCCTAAAATGAGGCAAGTCAGATAAGGAATATTTTAATAATATGAATACACTTAGCGTATTGATATTTCCTTGAAGTAATTGACAACATTAATCACTCTTAACAGTTAGGGTTAATTAATTACCACTAATATTAGTAATATGACGGATCTCTTGAAAATGACAATTTTTTTAATCGCCTTTAGTTTGTCAGGCAATTTATTTGAAAGCTTAAGTCATATGTCGAGACTTATAGCCTGGAATTCGGCTGTACGCAGCAAGTTCAGTTGAAGGTAATGAGTTTTATTCCTCGTGTCATGCCGATGTACTTCCTTGTGGAATCATGCCCAGCTCTTAAGCCCGCCAGAGACTGCTGCGCAAGGCTACGTTTCACGCGTGGCTTAAGCTTTGTTAAATACGAGCTACCATACGTATAAACACATAGCGGGCCACGCGCACGATAGGTACGGTTGCGTGGCTATATGACGTCAGAGGCACATGCGTGGCTTGCCGTGGATGCGCCGCCCGTACGAAGCTGTGAATACGTTTAGTGGCCATGGGGACCATGTATCTTCCTCGCTCACCCATTTCCACCCTTTTCTCTCTCCTAAACCGTGCCCAAACCGTCGCAAGCGCTCTATGACGTGCACTTAAACACGCGTCCTCTCTAAGGCAGTCGAGACGGAATAGATGTTGGCGTGGCGTAGTTCAGCTAACAGTGTTCAGGCCGCATCGCTACATCGAGCCACAATTTTTCCGTGTCAATCGTGAGCGTATCGCCGTGCGCCGCTGTAAGAATTCGCAAATAGCTTCTTAAGCAAAATTCGCAAATACAGTCAATATCCCTAGTTTTTGGACGTGTTCTCGACGTGACACTACCGTAGACCAATACCCATTTCGCACGTATGGCTCTTTTATGTAGCGTGAATACATTTTTGATGTGCGCTTCAATACCCCATAGAAGAATATCATAACGTAAATGTGATTCAACCAGAGCGTAATAGGCTGATGTAACCTCAGATTTATCTATGGAAATCCTGATGCGTTATAGGGCATATCAGGCTGACGACGTTTTCACTTAACACGCTCTATATGTAAATTCCATGACAGTTTTTTATCCAGGTATAGTCCAAGGAATTTACCTGTTTTCGCAACATCAACCGAGTTTAATTTCATCAATTTCATCATTTTTGAATGAGTATTTTTTGGGTTTAAAATTATAAATGATCGTTTTCGTCATATTAAACCATTCATAATGATCGTATTCGTCGCATTAAACCAACCATCAAATTCACCAAGAGAAGTATTGACATTGGCAGCACCAAGCGACCTCACATTTAGATAAGTTGCTAGGCGTAGGTTACTTAGGAAAAGCAATGGTCCTGTAATTGGACCTTCGGGTACTCCAATATTGAGTAACTTTGTCGAAAGTTTCTAAGGACTAAATTAGATCTAGGTCAATCATTCTTTTGTCGACTTTTTGTCACTCTAAAAAGTCTTGAAGAGGTTAGTTGTTGTACATGGCGCGGACGAAAGACACAGGTGGTGTTCTTATGATTTGGATGAAGCTGAAAGGGGGAGGGCGGACTCACAGATGAACAGAAAATTTTCTCGCTGTCAGTCGATGCGACGATGCCATTTGGGAATTTCTTAGCGGATGTATCATTGAACTCCTATGCTAATATGCTATTAAAATAGTTTCTAAATGGATTTTTTTTGTAAGGTTTAATAAGAGGTTTAATAATTAATAACAATTAAGGTTTAATAAGAGTTTAACATGTATTGCTGAAAGGGAAAGTCTAGAATAAATCTATACTTAATGTCAATTTATTTTAATAATATTATTGAAATCTTAACAATATTTGCATCAGATAATTTTATTTACTTAATATCTCTTGTTTCTTTCTTTCATAATTTCTGTGAAACGTATGACAGTTGTAAGTATTTTATTCTTCTTTTTTAATATTTTTCTTCTTTTTTTCTATCACTGTATAATTTTGCGTTTATTTTTTTTTTGGTATTATTTTATTTTTTTGATATTGAACGCCTTTACGGCAAACTATGAAAAACACGCAACCTTCAACTAGCATAGTTATCAATACACGATTGTGCTGTTTTATTATTTCCCTTGGTCATAGGGAAAATACTGCGATCACGTAAAATTTCGATTTTGAGCTATTTTGATGAGATCCTCAGTTCGATAATGAGTGAAATCCACGGTCGCGGTGTTCATTTGTTGGTTCATTGTGACCAACAAAGGCCGTCCCACCGTTGCTACCAAGTAAACGTTAGGAAGTAGAATATTTTTTTTTTTAAATATTCTCTGGCAACGCTGTTAAAGTGAAAGAATTGGTGGTTCCAGATGGGGATCTGAGCGTATACCGCCGCTAACTGCACTGCGTATATAAGCTCCCAGGGCGGCATCACTCCACTGAGGTTCTCTCTCTCTCTCTTTCACACACTCACTTTTCTCTCTCGCTCTATCTCTTTCACTCTCACACCGCCGCCCTACCCAAAGCCAACCCTTCGAATATCTCCTTCATCTATCCGTCTAATTAGTTCTGTATTACAGAATGATGAAGGGGTTGTACTGTTTACGGTTGCCTCTGAAATAATTGTACATCTCTCGGAAGGGATGAAAACGGCCAGAATAACATTATTGTTTCCCCGTCAATTTTACCCGTTGCTCTTCTTCTTACTTTTGCTGGAAATTTAATAAGCGCCTGTGTCACATCTTTTTTTTCTATTTCTGTAATTTTTGTAGTAATTTCTTAACGATAAAATGATTATTCACGTTATAATGACGATAGTAGTTAGCTGCAGGCCTCACTTCAATATGTAAATGGACGATAGATTTTATTACGATCATGTAAATGACATGTAATTTTAAAGAAAATATCAACCCTGGACAGGATAAGTATTAAGGGGTTAAGTATTATAATAGTTACCAATTAATATAAAAGAAATCGAAAATATATGTAGATTTCAACATGAGATAAGAAGACTAATTATCTTTGGAATATCCTCTAACGTAGTTCTGAATGTTGGCATTTACGATTTTTTATCAATCAATCAATCAGCAATGATTTTAAAAATTTATTAACTTATTTATTTAAGAATTAATTACTATAAAACATTGATTTGCTTACAAAAATAACAGGAACCGAATGGCAAAACATTAACCTTTTGCTTATTTGATTATGTCACCCAACTGGGACTATCCCGTTCTAAGGTGGACATAACTCTAATATTACAATCAAATTTGCTTGACTGCTTGATTGCTTACACATGTATAAGTTTTAGTAAAAAGCTAATAAAACTAAATTGCCATAAAATGTGGTCTTCAAAAAAAAAAAAATAATAATAAATATTAAAAATAAAATGCAATTCCAATATACACTCGGCCACAACATAAAATTCGATTAAATAATATAAATAAAGTTATATCAGATTGCAAAATCTCGGCGCAATGAAAGGGTAATGTCTTTGTCCAAATGATGTTTTCCTTCTGGGTATTATTAAGCTATTTTCTAAAACTTGTCTCGTTGGTCGCCGGTTCTGAATTATTCCTAAATTTGAGTTATTGTCCAAAAATAGCCTTAAGAGGGAAGTTTTTAGAAAAAGTTGTCTACAATCAAGAACTTTAGCTTCCTTATAAAGTTCATTAGTGGGATTGCGATATGGTCTACGTAGAATATTTTTTTATATAAATTTCTGCGCAACTTTCAAAGGCTCTAGCAGGGTTTTACCACATCCACCTCATCCAACTATGCCGTAAGTAATAATCGTTTCACATAAAGCATAATAAACAGTTTTTAGTGTTTTGGAATCCAGAATATTCCTCAGTTCTTTGAAAACATATCCATGCCCTCGTTTGCTTTCTCAAATGTGTAATCCCAGTTTGAACCCTTGAATAGTATAACAGTGTCATCCGCATATGTGATGATTTTACCTATACTGGACTAACATAGGTCATTTATGTAGACGAGGAATAAAATGGGTCCCAAAACGCTACCTTGTGGCACACCATATGTGAGATGCTGGCTTTTACTCTGGAGGCCCTGGATGGTGACACTCTGTACCCTGTTGGATAGGTAACTATCAAACTATTTAAGACTTGTATAGTTAATTCCTACACTGCTCAGTTTGCACAATAATATATTATGAGGAACGGAGTCAAAAGCCTTTTGCAAGGTCAAGGAAAACTCCTAGACACTTGTCTCCTTTATCCACCG
Source organism: Micropterix aruncella (assembly GCA_944548615.1). Taxonomy (NCBI): domain Eukaryota; kingdom Metazoa; phylum Arthropoda; class Insecta; order Lepidoptera; family Micropterigidae; genus Micropterix; species Micropterix aruncella. The sequence continues at coordinate 58,645,375 of OX155980.1, read as the reverse complement.
TTTCGACTTTATATAAAGTTAAGGCAGTTATTGCGGATTTCAATTAAAAATTTATAGAGTCTCGCCTTTGCAACTTTCTCGAATATTTTGGAGATCGTGTTTAAAATGGAGATAGGTCGATAGTTATTGAGGTCCTGCTTATCTCCCCCTTTATGTACGGGAATACAGGCAATTTTTAATTTGTCAGGAAAAAATCCGCCACATTAATAATAAAAGCAATAGGCTGGCTGAGATAGGTTTCAGCTAGTTTAAATACGCATGTCCTGACCCCATCATCCCCCACCGCTGACCTATTTTTAAGGCTGCCTATTACTTTCTTAACTTCGTCTTTATTTGTAGGCGTTAGGTACATGGACACAGGTAACGTATCAGATTTACTTAGATCAGTAATTTTACAGAACTATTTATACTACAAAACTTTTCTGCTAGTTTGGAGCCAACATTACAATAGTGACTATCTGTACAATTTAGTAACTTTTTAGGATTATCTTTCATTGTAACAAATTTGATTGTGAATTGAATCGCGTAATTCAGAAACAACATAAGTCAAGCATGCATAATTTTTCAGGAGAGACAAAAAACTGGTTCTACAGAAATAATCCTTCTAAATTATGTTAAGTTTCTTTACTACATGTTTGTTTATGTTATAACACAATGTTTTTCGACAAAAAAGATAACTTTTATTGATTGTAAGTATCTGAAAAATGCCTCCAAAGTCTGTGGACTTATGGGGTTTCTAAAATACATGAGAAAAACTAAATTTTTATTGGTATAGTTATATGTAATACAATGTAATTTTAAATGCTATTTCTATTATAATGATATTCTAAAGGTTCTATAGCCATTCTTCCGTGTTTTCACTGTCACAAACCGGCCATTGATATATCTGCTCATAGAAAAGTTTCACACTTCTCTCCTAAGGTAAGTAATTCTTGAGTTTTTTCAGGTCTTCCATTTTTTTTTGTTAATAGGTCTTTTACCAGTATATGCAAACTTTGTGGGTAGCTATATTGCTGCTCTGGATGCATTTTAAATAACAAATGAATGTGAAACCAAGCTACCTATGTATTCGCTTGTAGTGACTGTATCATCATGTTCAGTAGAGTAATGGAAAAAAAGTTTATTTGCTTATCTTGAATGAGATTTTTTGATCTTTAGGAACATGTTGGCCCATTGAATCAACAGACAGCATATTGTTTTTGTAGTGCTTTGGCCACCACTCTTTAAAATCGGTAATATCTTTGGTTGAAGGCAGAATTACTTCGAATTTATTGGAGGCTGATGCACTCAATAATATGCCTGAAACTTCTTTTATTGTATACATTCGATCACATCTTATCTATAGGGATCAATCCTTGGGACAGTAAAGAACAGAACCATCTAACTCTCTCAGGCTTGATAGCATGAATGCTCATGAAATCATTTTTGAACACTTGATGCAATCCGGAACAGGTTGTAATATGTTAGTTATAAGTCGACCCACGGAAAGGTTTAAAAGAGTCCACTTTAGGTATAGGACGTCTTCTTTGTTTTACTATAGCCGCGGAAATCATATTCTGTATATAAACATCCTGCTTATTTTTAGGATCAAAACTCAGAAATTTGTTGAAAATCATAATTCTTTCCTCCTCCTCAATACAAGAAGGTGACATTGACAGTTCAGTATTGTCAGAAATGTATTACAGAAACCCCATATGTCCGTGACTTAAGGGGTTTTTAAAATACACGCAATTTTCGTCGTGCTTCTGCTCCTTCGCTATTGCAGTGACTTATGTGATTTCTCGTGTACTTGTGAGATCACATACAAACTACACTAAAACGCAAAAAAACCATTTTGTGAAAAAACGTGACTTATGGTGTTTCTGAATTACGCGATTCCATTTAAATACCATTTAAATTTACATCCTTTCTATTTTTATATTTCCTTGCTTTTTTTATATTTATCCAGATTTTTCGTGGGTTCCCGGCTGAGTCAGTTATTTGTTTTTTAAAGTATTGCTGCTTAGTTAATTTAATAATTTTATTACATATATTTCAATAACGAGTGTATTTCTGACTCAGCATTGCATATGAATGATATTTTGTATTATCCGATTAGTATGACAGATCTTTCAGGTTTGCCAACTTAACTCAAAAGATGATACGACTCTGATAGAATGTACGGCGAAACTAATGGCAATATGTTTAGCCATCTAAAATAACATTTACATTTAATGGTTTTTAATAAAGATTCATTAGTTATAAAAACCCAATAATTTAACCAATGATAACAACAGCTATAACATTCATATAACACAATGATAACATTCAATTATTATTGCCAACTATCGCCTTTTTTTATAGGCTAATTACATCACGGAAATAATATGGTGAGAAATAATGCCAAAACATTAAAGTTCGTATATATTACATAATGATACCTGTATAAACAATTAAAAATTGACATCTCTAAATAATGTTACTAAACTATTAATGTTAAATAAGAGCTATGACTTTAAAAATCGTTTGTTATTCTATTATTATTTTATATTTAGAGTGCCCTCTGTAGTGTGCCGCCTTACTGCCATACCACGAACGCCGTCATATTGAACATATGAGAAGATTAATGAATGGTTGGAACTACAATTCGTAGTAAAATCCTAGCTGCCAAACGTTAGTACTGCGTAGAGCAAACTAATAGGCTATTTAATTAATAGTAAAGTAAATAATATTGTCAGCTGCCAAATTATACGGTTAACATTCCATTGCATTCTGAATAATATATAAAATCATATTCATAGGGGTTTGTACGTAGCTAATAATGGCCAGATAAATAAAATGTTCCGACTTATTATATTAAATAGTTTTTAGTTTATTTTAAACGATTGTAACTTAGCTTTTTTCTATGTAGGTACATCTACTACATAAATTCACGAAAAGTAAATTGGAGGGAATGAAATAATAAACACACTTAACTCACAAAATGCAACAGCTGAAGTATCTTACAGGTCAATCCATAATCCAACTTACCTGAAACAAGAATGAAAAAATAATTAAATATAAATTAATATAATTTAATACATAATATTCGTATATTTTGCAAATTGCGCAGGCGTGGAACGTATTTGTTTTCGATGATTTTTAATGCCAACATTTAATTTTAAAGATTATTGCTGTCTCGTTGCGTTTAATTGTAAATTCCCATCAAATCTGCCAAAACGTAGTACGCCATTGAGCAAACTAATAAGCTATACAATCAATGGTATACCGTAGGGGCATATAAATGATAGGTATTAGATTATAGTGATATTAGCTGTTCTAAGACCCATCTGTAAATCTTGTACATGCATCTCGCACCCCCGTTGATATAGAAGTAGATGACTTGAAACATTAAAACTGAACTTACTACCTATATTTTTTTTCAGGAGCGACCAAACCCGCGGCCAAAGGGATTGACCGCGTTAAAAGCTTCTTAACTTCGGTGAACGCTGTTACCGCTTTCCCAAATGAGCCGCAAGCCGTTGACTCCCCGAGGCCCAGTTTTAAACCGCGTTATCTAATTACTAGAGGTGCGGCGAGTACACGTTGATGCGGGCGACGCGCAATGAATGCATAAATCATAGCCGGCGCAATTTGATCAGAGAACAGGGCGATTATGAAGTCTCATCCCCCGGCAGAGGAGAATAGAGACCGAGCGATTGTACACAGCTGCTGTATAGAAACAGATATTTAATAGCATTCCCAAAAAAGTTGTCTAATTATTATTAGTGGTGTGGGCCTAGTGAATTGAATTAAAAGTTCCGTTGTTAAATCAGGTTTAATTGGTTTAAATTCATTTTATACCATTTTATTTTTATCAAAACAGCCTTACGGATGATACATAATCAAATAGGTTGCCAGAAAACTAATACCAACTAAGCTTAACCACGAATAATATTATATAAATATATTGGAAAGGTGACAGAACGCGTGTATTTGATTTGTTTATTCCGTGACTAAGTTTGGTCATATATCGACATTTCGTAGGCAAATGGAGTGGATCCTTATTAGAGGATGTCGGATTTTCACTTACACTACTCTTTTCGTGTACTTCATTCAAATATGCTTCCTTATTTGTATAATCTCTTTGCTCAGTTTACGCTCTCAGGAAAATCTATTGCTGGCTATAACACCTCAGCCATTGTCCTATATCATTGTCTTATATATCTTAAATAATTTAAAAAGTGTTAGCCGTATGATTACGTTGTTAGAAAGTCACTGATATTGCCAACCCCTGAAAGTCGTTAATCATTAGACAATCATTTCAGTTCGTTCAATACGAAAATGTTTGCCTAGCTGCATTATAATTAGCAATTTTTACAGTGAAACGGGCGGAGCTCGTATGAATGCGATGCGATAGTCCCCTCTATAAGGCAAAAGAGGGGATTCGCGCTCATAGATTTTAGTCTGTGGTTTACATAATTGGTTAAAAACTGAAAAAATGGGAATTAAAAAAAATAATTAAAAAATACGTGTGGCACTCGGGGACTGCCGCGGTAAAGCTATTGCATAGCATTTTTAACAACTTATGCAATTATAATTATAATTATTTATTTATTTTATTTTTTCTGATATCAGATAATTGCGCTCTATCGGAAAACGTTGAAATTATTCCGAATCATTTGCGGCTGCGAAAGCAAATAATTTGGAATAATTTAAACGTCTTCCAATAGAGCGACGCGCACGAATTTTATGCGATAAAGCAAAAAAAAACGGATTATTCGAAAAAAATCGTAGATAAAAAGATAAGTAATTAAATTATCTTTAAAATGGTGCAGGTTTCATAATAATATGCCAGACAGTATTTCCGTAGTAGTCGTTTTTGTGTTCGGTTAGACCTAATTTCACAAATTAATTACACTATGTAATATATACAAAATCTAAAATATTCAAAGCTAAGAATATTAGGAAAATGTTCTTGTTAAACATATATTTTTTTCGAATCGTAAGCAGTACTCGTTTAGACGTAATTATCAGATTAAAATCATTAATTTTCGTTAAGAAATTTCTTCATTCGGTCGCCGCGCTGGCCTAGGCCCGCGATAAAAGCTATGCAATAGCTTAAAAAATACATCTTATAAAATAAAATAAAAATATAAAAAAAAAATGTTATCTTAAATTTTTCTTTGACACAACCGTGGTGTGCGCACTCTAGTGGGACTCCCGAAGTGAGCTCGCCTTAACACAGGGGTGCCTAGCAAGGCAGGCTCGGCTGCTCTTTGCTTAGCATAATTGAAAGATAATCATTTTCGTTTAATATATGCGCTATGTAACCTGGGCTCAGACAGATGTGTGTATAAATTTAGAAGCATACAATGGCATTTTCTTAATTGTCAATTCATTTTCTGTTGTGCTCATGCATTTGAATGTATATGTAAAATAAATTAAATATAAAATAAATTATCTTATTCGTTTTCTATCATCAGCAAAACCTCTTACGGTCCAAGTCATTTGCAGTGCAGGTAACCCGAATATGGAACCACTGAGACAGATTAAAAACCTGATTGGGTGTAACCTTGTAAATATCTAGAGACATTTATCAATATGTTATGTTACTTATTATATACTTTTTAATAATACCACTAATACTAATTTACTAAATACACACTTATATATAATATAGGAGACCTTCACCCGTCTCCTAGCTTGTCTTCATATTCCCATTCCTCCCTTCATTATTGAGTTGACGAATGTTATTAATTTCTGACTAATTTTCATTTCTATGTATGTTATCGCTTCTACTCGTGTATTATGTCCACTGTTACAAAATTACATTTGTTTAATAATTATTTATTGAATGAAATTCCAGAAATCCAATATTACAATAGACCCTAGGACGGGCAACTAATCAGAAAAGATTATTAATTTAATAGAGACTAAAGGCCTCTGCAAGAAGCTGAGCCATATGTGGATAATATATATCTGTGGGAAGTGCCATTAACTATTCGACTATCTATGTAGTTTAATTTGAGATTTTTGACTAAGTGGGTAACAGTTAATCAGTTTATTATTAGAATTAAAATTTTTATTTATTTACTGGATGATCAATGTAGTAAGCACATATTTTTAGTAAATTAATACATATTTTGTCTATTTATACATTTTGTTTTATAGGTCTGACGTGACTTAAATTTATTTTTTTTTGACTATTGATTATTTTATTTTTAATTTTGAGTACATTTTAATATTTTGGTATCACTTTTTCAAGATAATTTTGGAAATATGATTCAGGTATTAATAAATTTGAAATACTTTTCACTATTTTAAACTAATTCTTTAATTTTAATTTCATCTTAAATCTATTTTTCTACATGATATTTCATTATTTGTTAAATACTTATTAGTAACGATTTTACAAGTGAAATAATTTTCTGGTAAGACTGCCTTAGTACAGGCCTAGTTAAGCGGCGTCGACCTAGTCATCAAGATGCTGCTGTGTGCTTTCGTTTTTGCTTTTGTACAAACACGAATAAGTTGTAATGCTGTAGGAATGTGTATCTCGTGCGTTACTTTAAATAAATGTGTAAGTAAAAAATAAAAGATGTCTAGACTGACGAGAGGAGTCCGCGCGGCCTCTAGCGGTGGAGAGAGATTTCCTTGCGCGGGGTGTGGCACATTCAATCACTCCATTCATATTTAACCAGGCCGGGCGCAACCCCGGCCGCTCTCCGCGCATTACTGTATGATGTTGTTATGCCGATCACACGTTTAAAACAACAAAATTATTTCCAAACGACATGACGGGGACGCGGGCGTCGTGCGGAGGCGTCCGGGGTGGGCGCCGCGGGCGGGGGGCGGGAGAAAGGGGTGCGCGGGTGACTCCCGCGACGGCGTGGGGGAGAGCGGGCGCCGCGCCGCTGCGAAGGGATGACCAGCGGTAATGGGATCGCTTGATTTATGGCTGGGACGCATCTCAGCCAGAAGGAAGCGGACGAAATGGCGACAATCGCGCGCGCAGGCGAAAATCGACTTCGGGGAACTTTTGCATTTTTAAAATCATTATTAAATCAAATCAAAACCAACAAATCAAAAAGTTTTAATTGAACAATAAGTACCTAATTTTATATTCCTCTTCATTATAATATGACTTCAAATATCTCATTAGCAAATTAAGAAATATAGCTCCTTCATTAATATTTCCTAATAAACGAAAATTTATGATTTTTTTCCTTTATAATATTTTTATTGCAATCACATTGGTCCTAAAACACTTTGGCTTTTTAGGACCTAAAATTTATACCAAAATTAAAAAAATATATAAAAACATGCAGAAATATAAATTCAATTCAATTTCGATATTTTTAAATATAAATATGTTTAATTTTACTTCAATTACCGGTGTTATTCTTTATTAGGTTTTTGTGTTTTAATTTGATTCTTTATATGTGCATATCTTATCTTAGTACGGGCTACGGCTTAGTTAGGCAGATTCTGCAATGAAAACAATTTAAATGTTTTTTTTTAAATGAATAAGTTATTATTATCTACTGATAATATTATTTTCTTTGGGATACCGTGCTCTCCAATGAAGACTTGAGCTATTGTCTTTGTATACCTGATGATTTTCTGATCCGCACTGAGAAAAATATTGGATTGATTCTTACATTGCCAATTTGTTATTACGGTTGTATACAGAATAACGATGTTTCAATCGTAATTTTGTTGAATTACCAATAAAATTGTTGTTACTCGATTATATGTATCAACATTTTCCGTACGGTTAATACGGAAATATCATTATACTGTAGTATCAACATGATACTACATTATAATGAATGTGTCTGACTAAATCCGTACGTATCCTACTATATGCTGTCATGTTAGAAGCGAGATGCCAAAGTCGCGTCGAAATGAAAAAACATTTATCTTTTAACATTACGGCACGGTAACTTCCGTCACGCCAATACCGTTCCGCGTCATATTAATTAATACGTATCGACCACAGTCCGAGTTATATACGTAATTCTTGTTGAAACGTGCGTATTTTTGTGTATTACATCGTTATATTCTTCTCAGTGCGTATTCTTCGTTTTGACTCCTTCTTACCTTAATCGTCTATCGACATTGTTAAAATATTCGCTCATTTTATTCTGGGTCCGTTTTATCGGGGTTGGAAAGCGTGGCGAATCCTGTGAAGCGAGGCAACGACGCGCCGAGGTCCGTGCTATCGCAACCCTATCTATCGTTATTCATTGCGCTGCGGCGGGGGACCCGAAAAAAGACGCGAAAACTATCTCGCTCGAATAATCTAAATAGCTTTTCCGGAACAATTCGGGCGCGGCATTAAGTATTCAGGGGCTGCTCTCATTTATCCGGCAATTATCAGAGTGGAGTTTGCCAGTAGCAGCAGGCTGCTCCGGTCTCCCCTCCCGCTCGCTCCCGCCGCCAACTCTCCGACCTCTCCCTCGCTCCCCTGACGTCCACTCTCCGAAGGCCTCGCTTCGAATACATTAATAATTGACCGCTTCTTGTGCTAGCTTTTCGACCAGTTTGAGCATTTAAAAAACGCACACACCGAATCAAACTACTATATACTGGGTTCTGGCCGTCTAAAGGCGACCACTGTCAGGCAAAATAAACTTTTCGCGAGACTGATGTTAGCTTTCTTACAAATAAAAGCTCAAAATTATATATCGATAAGCAGTCATAGACTTAAGATACGATGTAAACAAACATTTATACCGAAATATGTAGTCGAAAATCAAAAGACGAACTTTGCTAATAATAGGTACTCAATGAGCTTATTCCTGTGAGGAGTATAATAATAGAGATATATAAAGCAAAATCTTTGGGTGAGCTCATAGTCAAAGAGTTGAGAAACACTATATAGACATTGGAAATATTTAGCAGTTCCCCAGTTTTTTTATAAAAAATGTGCACTTCTTGGCTTATAATTCAACACTGGGGTATGTTATTTTAACAACAGAAATGTTATCATTGTTATAGATATGTTGATTCTCCTTTATTGATATTTTTCTGAGTATTTCTCGTAATACATATAAGATTATTTAATAAAATTTTAGTTAAATGAAACCTTAGACCTTTATCTAACTAATCGTATAACATTTATTTGTCAAAATATTTGTAATTATACTAAGAGTGCTAGTACTCTGAGAGAAAAACTTCTTGAACGTGCTAAACTAAATGTATTACAAAACTAAATCTGCGTGCACTGAATCTTAACACATTCTCAAGACGAAACGCGATTATCAATGGCGTTATGCAAGGTGAAATGTGTGAGTCGCCTGCCATTGGTGCAGAAAAAATGGTGTATTATGTTTTTTTCCATAACGTTAAAAGGCTACGGTTGGGTTTTGGCCTAACAAGACACAATTGACAGGTGGCAGACAGCTTACTCAACAACGAAAACGTTACGACTGAATTTGTGTAGCTTTGTCGCGGATGTGCATTATTTAAGATTGCCGGAGAAACGTTACCAACACCTGAAGATCAGACTTCTAATATGCATTTTTATTATCAATATTACAATATGGGTTTGAAAGTTGGACTTTTAAAGACACGTTTTTGAGGAAGTTTGAATCCATGGAAATTCGGGTTATTCAGAGGATACTACGTATACGCAGGGTTGCCAGAGTTAGGAATGAAGACGTCTAAAAGCAAGAGCATAGAGCACAAAAGAGATTCACAAACTCGAATACTTCTTTCATGCCACGCGTCATCCCGAAAGATATAAAGTTAGTTCTTTTCTCAGTTCGTTTTTCAGTGCACTACTCAATGTGGTTTTTCAAATTTATGTTTTTTGTGAAGTGTATGACTTATGAAAACGCGTAAAAAAGGTGAATAATATTATTTTTGACACTAAAATGCAGAAAACATCTATGGCCTTATACTTTTATCTACTAATTGTCCATTATTATCATTAGCCTAAAATTCCCCCGTAAATTAGCACGACAACCATCGCATTGCAATTGCTTACCTACAGAAACGAACGAGGCAGGGGTGGATGGGATAACAGAATAAACTTCCCATTAAAAATATATTAAACCTGCTTTAATTACGAATAAAATTAACAAATGGTAAAGTACGACCGTTACTGCGTCGCTTAAAAGGCTGGTGTCGCGACGCCCGAAGAGGGGGGGCGAGGATGCGCGACTGTCTCTCGTCCCGTTCACTCCTTTATTAAATGTTACATCCGTAATAATAATTACGGCGATGGCCGTAAGAAAGCGTGCAATCCACTGGGGAAGCGCACTCCGGAGGATGACACGCGCGCTGGAAAAGACGTCACACCTTCGAGCTTGAACCGCCGTGTGTTGTTTCAACAAAAAAGGTAGCCGTTGATACTACGTACCGTCGTCATGATAATCATTATCTTTAGCGCTACAACTCGTGAGTCTCGGCTTAGTCAAGAGTCTTCTACTATTTCAACCTATCCTGGGCTTTATTTTTCCAGCTGTTCACTCCAGCTGTTTAGGTCTTTAATCTTATAATCAAGCCATCGCCGTCTTAGTCGTCCGACTATACGATACCTTTCAGTTATTTCAAAATAATGGCTGTTCTTTTTCCAGATTTTCAGATCAGATTTTCAGGAATTTCCAAACATTCACATCATTACACAGATAATACAGTTTTCTTTATGGTCTTCTCCTTCTCAAGCCATTATATTGCTCGGCACCGGATATCATTCGGAGCATTTTGAGACCTCTGGTGTATTTCATCCTCCATTGTGAAAGTTTACATAGGGCGGGTTTATCTTTCGACACTCTCTTACGACCAACCTGCTATGATATGTTTATTTACATGTGCGCGTGTAACATGTATCTAAGTGTATATGCTCTCGATGCACAAAATTCAAATGCAATTCGCTTAATTTTATCCCAAAGGAAAATGGAGACCCAGCCGGAAATCGAACCCAAAACCTTACAATGTACGATCAGGCGATCAACTTACTATGCCACCGAATGGGAAATTAACCCAATTTCGCACTGTTCTGCTCTTTGCGAAAGCTTGAATTTAAGTAAAAGCTAATGGAGGCCTGAGAAACAAAGCTATTATTAATTGGGAATAAGCTTCTGCCATTTTAAATTATATATTTACTGGTAAGTATTATAGAATTATATTTTTTATATATTAATTTGGTTACAATACAGCTTCTTTCTCTAGTTTGTAGGCATTCATACACATGGATGGGTCAATGCATCTAATATTCTCAGTAATGTAATTAATTATGGAAAATTAATTGTTAAATAATTTAAAAAATAATTTATAAATTAATTAAAAATATTTCTATAATGAAAATTGCTGATTACAATTTCTATAACCATGTCTATAACTATAATTATCACAATAATAATGTGATAGACTTAAAAACAGATAATCGCTTATTAAAAAAGACAGCATTTAAACTAATGTTCAAACCCAATACAGCTTTCGGCGATAATAACAAAAATTACAATAGTCAATTTTCAGGATATTTTCCTTTATTTTACAGCATGATAGGAGGAAGTCCCCTAAAGCCGGACGGCACTTAGCGTCGGACACTAATAGTATCTCGACAAGTCGCGGCGCGATCGTCGGGTGGAAAGGGTGCGGGGAAGCGTACGCTTTTCATTTTCCTACATCTTTGTATCGATCGCGCCGCGACTTGTCGAGATACTATTAGTGTCCGACGTTAGGTGCCGTCCAGCGTTAGGAAACTTTCCCTTACTCTTGGAATATGGATTCCTTATTATCCAAATCTCTTATGTTATATATTGGATTTTTGACTAAGTTTTGGACTCTTATTTTTTTCAATTGGTTCTCTGCAAAACTTCTTATATGCTTTGGTGAAGAAAACTGTTGCGGAACTTATTAAGCCGGTGCCGATTAAGGTGTAGGTCTGATATTGTGTAATGGATATTAAAATTCGCCAGGATCTCCGATATATGTTTACGAGGGATTATAATATTTTGGTGGCTGTGGCCCGAGTACATCGTTATGATTCCCGACTCAATGAAAGATGGTGTAATTATGTTTGTATGTATCACACAGTTGTGTATAATCTTGTCAATAACAAGAACAAGAAACTACAATTAGAGATCTCAAATGGGAGCGTCAGGTCTTTAAACAATCCGATCACGTGTTATTTAAATAGAGTTAAAAATATCTGTAAAGATGATAATGATCTTCAGTTCTGAAGAAGCGACTATGGCGAGAACCACCGATACTACTTTGGTGCGTTCACGCTATCCAACATTTACGGTTCACTGATAGGAAAGTCTGAGAAAAGGATGAATTCAGATTTGAATTAGGTAGTCCTTCGTCCGTTCCGCAGTTAGTTCTCGCTAAATGCGTCTCGCTTATAGAGCGTCCGCCTCGTCCGCGTAAGTGGGTGCGCACACAGACCACCGGTTTCCCCGGTATTTTCCAATTAGTTTAGCCCCCATTAACTAGATGAACTGTTCACGGGGTGTAAACACAAACCGGATTCGGGATTGAGTTAAGACCGTATCATCGGCTGTTTTTCGGGTTGTGGTCCCACCGGTGGCATAAATACATAATTTAACACTGGTGTTCATTTTGAGAATGAACTTATATTAGTCGTAATCATAGAGGTATTTTCTAAAACCATAAATTATTCGATTCTAACCTATAAAACTGCCACTTACCTATAAGATGATTGCTTGTTATAAAATGCTTACAGACAGCAATCGATACAAATTAAAAAGTTTTAAAATTGATTTGGTCTCCCTGTAACATTCGTCAATATGGATATCTTATTATCCAAATCTTTTATGCCATATATTCGATTTTTGACTAAGTTTTGGACTTTTATTTTTTCCAATTGGTTCTCTGCAACACTTCTTATATGCTTTGGTGAAGAAAACTGTTGCGCAACTTATTAGACCGGTGCCAATTAAGGTTATGGATTCGAAATTTAAATTCTAAGTGTCAACATATATTTTGAAATTTTCTCAACAATAAATGATAATTAAATAATAAATTTAGTGAATATAGTGTAATTCGGCAGTTAAGTAATGCGACCAGGTTGACACAAGCCTATAATAGGAAATGGTAATATTTTCCTGAAAGTGTGGAGCACGCCAAGACGTGTGGCCGACGTGGCGGGTATCGGGCTAAATACCTCCAGTCATGATGAACAGTACAACCATGACATCAAGGAGACAGCTGGACCTGTCTGGATGAGGGAAACGGACAACCGATTCGGATGGAGAGTGATTGTAGAGACGTATGCCCAACGGTGGGCGAATGCGCGCTGATGAAGAAGAAGAAGAAGAAGTAACATTCGTCAACGGTCTGATTATGACACTTTTTGTAACGGCAGTCGGTTTTTTATAGTTATTCTTCTTGTAGTTGAACCGCGCTCCCTTAGTGGGATTTAATCCACTAATAGATCATTGCACTGACATATGGAGCTAATGGGCTCTTGCTGAGTTGGCTAAGAAGACCCATTTTGTTTAGGGTTGGTCACACTCACGGGTCAATACCCATCCGGCGGTCTCCACGCATGAAGTGCGAGTCCGGGTAGGACTCTGGCCTTAGGGATAGTTTCCCTAGGAATCAACCTTCTGGCGCTCCTGGACGGTCTGCGCACCGTGCGGCGTAAGCCAATCGATTGTGCATTCTGACTACCGGTCTGGGGAGTCTGGAAGCAGTACTGTTACCTATAGAGCGGGGGTGGTTGCTGACCTTATGGCGAATGCTCTTGAAACGACCATCGGCTACCCGATCCCGGGTGAACAGTCGGGCAAAGGACGCCGTGGTCCGCGATATATTCGGTTTACACCGTTTCACCACTTCGTAAAGGAGAGGACCGCGCAAGCGACCTCGAAGTCGTAAGCAGTCGAGAGACCGGAGTAATCTGGTCGCAATTGGAAGTAAGTGCGTGAGTGTAAGCCCGCTGGGTAACACACCTGGTTATCTCGCGGATAAGGCGTTGGCCTCTTACGGGCATGTGGCGTAGCTTGACGGTGGACTCTTTTGTCCTAAGTCTTCTGCGCTCACTTCACGGGAGATTACTTCCTGAGGTGACGAGTTCGCCCGTTGTAGTTGACAACTCTACTTGATATAAGGAGCTCCTGTGGCATAAGCTGTTGGCACCCCGAGTGTCGCTAGGCTAGATTAAGATTGAGGAATTTCAGGACTACCAAAACAATCCTGGACTTCCCGTTGGTGAAGGTTAGCATGAAAATTACTGGGGTTCGGCGATCTGTCCACTTCACCACACGGATCACTAAAGTTGTCGGAGTTTAAACTCTTCGAAGATCCGTGGTGCGCGGCTGTCTATGATGGGACACTGATCTCGCAGGCTATGCTAAAGATTTGCCGCATTTCGTGTGACGGCAGCGATGTGGGTTGCTTTAAACTACACCTAAGGTAGAATAACCCCCCCCCCACCTACCACCGGAGGGGGGCCCTCTCTCTTGAAGTGCATGCCGGGTCACTTCTGTTCGAAGTCGCTCTGTTTATGACTTATATTATTGCCCTTGCGGGCGCGCTTGATTTTTTCCAATACCTTTAAGAATATTCGCCCACCTCAATCAATCGCTCGGTGCCTCCTGAACCTTCACACTGGGCTTAGTGACGCGACCTAATTGTAATTATATTATAATTGATTTTGAAATATTTGTAGCTTATTCACTATTTCTGTCCATGTGACTGTAATCAATTTTATAGTTTTATCAATGCAATTGATTTGGGATTATGTATCTCCGTATAACACCGACCTTTATGTCAAGAAACATTAAAACATTGACTCCTGAGGGGTCAAGTAAGCAGTGCAATTTATAAAAAGTAAAAAGATATTCAGTCCAAAAAAATACAAAAGACAAACGAATACCAAATTGATATGTGTCCTGCGGTCACTGGATAAACCTTGTTGTATAATGAACTTAAAAGATTTAGTTAAATAATAGGATTCAGGGGTAGTTGGGCGGGTAGTTGTGATAAGTTGTGGATGTCTCGTTGATGTCAAGATGTCAAGGCCCTGCGGGGTTGCTGTTGCATGCAACCTCTTGAGCAGAAGAAGAAGGCTTACCGTCCACTACCGGTCATTCGAGCCGAATTTTCACCCCAATTTTCATGACACCCAGAGATGAAGAAGACGAATCGGGGAAAATGGGGATTAAGCGGAGTGGGGGTTTTCGCGCGGAGCGGATAATAAAGGCCGCGGCGCGCGCTGTTCGGCCGATTAGAAGCGGTCCGCGCGCTCGCGTTAATGGCTCAAGAAAAAAGAAATCAAATGAGCACATAGTAATGTCACCGGGTGACAGATGGATATGCGGGGGTTCGAGAGCCGCGCGCGCCGCCGCCCGCCGCGGCCAATGCGGGCGCGCGGTCCGCCACTGTCGCTGGCACAAGCCTTGCGACAGCGTCGCGGTGGTCAAAGTTTGATTTTAATTTTAATTTATTTCGAATAGATAAACACAAGAGATAGAGTACAATAAAAGTAGAAAATATAGACCAGTATAAATTGGATTAGGGGTTGGATATTTTTTCAAACTTTCATATAGCCGACAAAAAACTATTGCAAAATACTAAATAATTTTATATATTTTTTTTAATTCGAGATACGTTATTCATATTTTTTGTACATTTTAACACATTGTCATCGATATTATACAGTAACTCGGAAAAATTGACCATAAAAATGTATTAAATGCTTAGTGCCCACAATCCACTCTATTCTACAAAATATTCACAATCTAAATCAAACTAATCAAATCAAACAATCAAACAAACAAACAAATAAACAATCTAATCAAAATACAATCCACTCTCTAAAATATTCTTTCTAATATATTTAAAAATATAATGCTATATATTGCGCTCAAGCTGCATAATATGGAATTTCTATCTTTTATTTTGTTCTAAAGTTGATTTCTTGATTTATTTTCAGGTACCTATGATGTATTTTTTTTTATAAATCTTTTATTTTTACATTGCTTTAACCCCTCCTATCGCGGGGTAAAAATTTAGTCGTCACTTCTGCCCGGGACAGTTTTGCGCGTGAAGTCGATGGCCTTGAGAAAAACGACCATAACTTTTAAACTACTATACGGATCGTTAAAAGAATAACTGTAAAATGATCGCATTGAAATTTGAAATTTATAATATTATAACCTTATCTCGTCAAACAATTAAGATAATAATGAATAAATATTTAAAAAGTTGGCATTTTACGCAGCGCGGAGCGCCCTAACCAATATTAGTTAGATACAATTTTAGCATTTGTAAGCGTCTAACCAAAAATGGTTACCTCAAATAGGAAGGGTTAACGAATATTATATGATATAACCTGGTTTTATTGCACGATTTAAGTTTTCAGTTGTTCCAAAGAAATGCAATAACGTGGTTGTTTTTAAAAACCTTGTTTAATTATGTAAATTTAAATGACATAATGGAATTATATGAATGATGACTGCAAGGTTTTGATTATAATAGTTAAATTTTGACAAATCTAACATTCTTGCATATGGTCAATTTTTGCTAAGACTTATTTCTTCTTTTCGAGCGAAGACTTAAGAAATGATTTAATCTACTATTTTTTTCTCTATATGAGAAAAGAAAAAATACATAAAATGCAATATAATATTATTCCTATCTATGTCATACTGTTTTTGTATTGTATCATTGTATTATTATTATCATAGCATAAGAGATTACACAAATAAAATGCTATCCTTTGCTTACATCACAAATTTCTGTGACGAAAACCATTTTAAGGTTTATGAATATCCGTGACGCTGAATTTGATATTGTGTCTACGATGCAGTTTATGTAGAAGGTAACATTTACTACCTATAGTATCCTCAATGATTTGTGTTATAACTGGGCAGGTGAGAAATACCACAATATTTCAGGTGCAATGATGGCATTGGAAGGGAATCGCTGCAAATTTTTAAAATCCCGTGTAGCACTGCCATATCAGCGACCGTGTACAAAGCTTATGGTTATCGGTAAAAATTGTAGTTCAGCGGTTATATATAAGTGATGCAGTATCTTCTCGTACGTCGTAAGGCCTACGTTTCGGCGATAGTTTAAGCGCCTGACGAATCGATTTCAGATTACTTCGATTTGGTCGCTCTGTAAAATACTTCGTGAGCAACTTGAACGTAAACCCTAAAGGCAGCGACAACAAATCAGGAAAAATTGTATATTTTTTTAAACACAGTTTCTTTATGTCGTACAATATAATATAAATATAATCTGTTTTTGAATTTTGTTGTTCAGTTTGATGCACAGAAGCACCAAGAGGTGGTCTAATAGCCACCGAATCCATCAAACTCTACCTAAATTTTCATTTTAAGTAACATAAGGACGCGTTTACAAATCGCTCTTCCGCCAAATCGGACTTTTAAGGAGCGGTCAGCCGCGACTTAGGGTAGTTCAACAGGCCACTGCGTATGAATAGAACGACACTATTTGAACTTGATCTCTAATAATTTTTAACTCGACTGACAACAATTCTATTCTAGCAAAATATGTAACCCGATAAATTTAGTTCTTTCTTTTTAATTTTTAATTTAGTTATTTATTTTTTAAATCTAAATTAGGAGGAACATTAAAATTTAACTACTGAAATATACCATAAATTAATATGAAAATTATCTAGCCTTTATTTTTATTTACATCTTGAACCATTAAGTAGTTGCTTGGAAAATTAGCCACAAACTTATTGCTTTTCGGCTTTTTTTTGCGAGGTATGGGTCTTTAAATGTTAATTTTCTCGATTGAAGGCTTTAGAAAGGACACATTTTAGTTGTTTTTGTAAATAGGTACAACCTTAATAGTCATTGGTCATTCCGATTCAATGATTTTCCAATTACTACTTATACCACTATATACCATTTACGTATTAGTAACGAGCTCATGTTTTGTCTATCATAAATTATTCATGCAAGCGTTGTAATTTTTTCATAGAATAGTAATTTAGTTTGTTATAAATATATTTTGCGAAGACTCTTATATATTATATATTATAAGTAAGTTTACTGTAAAATTAATTAAATAAATAAGTCAATAACTGAGTTTGCTTGTTGTCGCTCATTGAAGCATGGCTTGATATAGGTACCTAATAGTGGGTTTCAGGGCGGGCGATCAGCTAGCCGCCTCCGGGCGCGTCGCGATGAGAGAAAAGGACGTCGGATTCCGACGCTCGTACGTGCAAGTTTTCATTTCCTCTCCCCTTCGGGCGTCGCGGGCGTCGCGGCGCTCACTGCCCCCCCCGTCCCCCAACCCCAGTCTCCTCCCCACTCCCGCGCCCCGCCGGCCGACCCCTTTTCCCGTTTGATAAATGGCCAATTACACAGGAGCAGCCGTACCGTGCGCCCCTTCCCCCCACCTTGAACCCCCCGCCTACCCTCGTCTCCCCCGACCCCGCCCCGCGCCGCCGACGGTTTTCCCGCTTTTCCACCCCTCCTCCAAGCAAGTCGGCCATGGTTCCCTTTGTTTCCGAAGCGCACCGCCACCGTACATACTACATATACCCCACCCGAACAACCGACTTTTGTATACTTTGTCTACGTATCAACCGACGAAGCCGACCTGCACTTCTTAATCTAACACGCTCAACTGCCAATACAACTGAATTACATCATGCATATGCTCATTTCACCTGCATAGATATTAGATATGTCTTACTTGAAAACGTCTTCAAAAAGGCTCCCAAACTAAGGTACATCCAAAATAAGCAATAAAACGCTTTCTTAGTCCACAAATATTTTTAATATTTAGTCAAGTAACAGCGAAACTTAAAAGGGAGTTTAAAGTGCCATAAAGGAATGTACTAGGGTCTCTATCATTTCTCGTGTTTGTCTGTAACCTGTCCTTGGATCAATCAAAGTTTTTTAAGATTCCAATAAAGCCCAATATAAATTAACTGTGTCAAATACTGGTTGGATCGATATCATCGAAACATAAACGCTGCTTAAACTAAATGCCCTACATTTGGATTGCGCACAGTATGCCTACTTTTACCGATATGCCTCCAAGAAAAAAAAAGGAAATAAGGGGGTGTAAGTACGTAGAGCGTAACGACAGGTTCGAAACTATATTTGGGTAAAACCTGTAGAATTAACTACTACTACTGACAGGACTAGAAAATTAGGTATTTCACAGAAAGCCGCAGCCAACAATCTAGGATCATAAGAGTTGCTGATGAATTGAACTTTGTCGGTCGCCGAGTAATTAAATCATTCGCACAAAATTGCCAAAAGTGTTAAGTTCATTAATTAAACAAAAATTATTGCTAATTATGAAACCTTTTAAGGAGTTAGTGAGTTGAAATATTCCATACCAGAATATTTTACCTAACCTATTTATGAATCGTGGTCTAAGGATTGCGGAGCAGTGGTGCATATTTTTTTTAAATAGACCATCGTCTGTTGTCGAGTATATTCAACTTGTGTGTTTGTGCTTACGCCATCGAGCAGGAGTGGGGTCGGATATGGGTCTCGAAATTCAGTCCGCACGACCACAGAACCGCTCATAACTCCGCAACGGAAAGGGTTACATAGGATTCTTGCGTCGCCGTCTACACGGCGTCTACATTTGAGGTAATATAAAATGTGATCTTAGCTGGAAAAAAATCGTCGAGTGAAGAGTTGTCCACGAAAGAGTGAAGAGTTGTTCACGGAAAACAGATTACGCTAGTGTAGCGATACTAGCTACCCAAATTTTTATTCTAAATATCACCTTTTTTTATCTTAATATCACCTACTTAGTATTTGACACAATTTTATAGACAGCATAAATTATATAACAAATAAATCAATTTCAAATAAAATATTTATATATGACACTAACAAAAAAGATTATAAATATATAAATTAAATAATGCGAGACGCTAATACCTCGAATTGATTCTATTTGATATACTAGACCATTTTTAATTTAGCATTCACAAAATAGCAGTACAACGCGAAATGGGTTGAAGTAAGTTAGTTTGATTGAATTGTTAGAATCAGGTCATATACCATCAGGTCATATACAAAATATTTAATAAAATCAATAACTAAAATACTAAGAAAAGAGATCCAAAAAAAAGTACCTACAAATGTCATAAATAATCAAAAAATCAATATATGTAATCAATAGGTAGCTACTTTTACAGAGGTAGCTGTTTCTCGATTACTGCTGTATTATGTAATATAGAAGCTATATAGTTAGACAATCGATGAATACTTATATAAAACTATAAATTAAATTGGCACAATGGTCCTCGAATTCGAAGGTCATGGTCCTCGAATTCGGTAAGGTCACAGAAAGGGTTGTATCGGCATATACTTAATAGTCCTTTTAATTGTATGTCCCCCAGCTATTTAATAGTGATAGAGAGTAGATTATAGAATTTAATGCTAATGCATAAATAGCTTTTCTGTATTTTGCCAATCCTATTCGAACAGGCATAAGAAAATAAGACAACCTATAGTATATGGGTGCTTTTTTGCAAACGGGCGCGATGATATATTTAATTTAGCCGAGTTAAATGATTAGGTATTACCTATTATAAACAACAGCTTCCTAAGAACGACAGCTTTCTAAGAACGACCGTTTCTTCAAAATTTCCCAATTAGCAGCAGATCGATTAGTATACAATGGATTAGATCAATCATAAACTCTTAAGTGCATCCTCTGAAAATCCATAGGTGTGAAGTCGATTATGTTTTAGTGTATTTGACAATAGTGTGTTTTACTCGTAGAGAGTGCGAATAGCATTCGATCGTACCTAGGTGTATAACTCACGCGCAAATGTATTTCGGAGGTCATTGTAATTAAACCACAATCGCGGTGCGGGCTGTGCAGCCGCCACCGCCCACGCCATCGCATTGCCGCGGTGCCGAGCCAGCACCGAGCCGCCTCTGCGAATCAAATTACGCTACACCCTATACCTTATTAAAAACCATAGGCAACTGGAGCACCGTTCAATATCTTCTAAGATGTGCGTCATAAGAAAAAAAAACATTTAATTTAATTTGATTTGAAATTCAAAATAATGTACAGGAAATTGACAACATGTTTAATTAAAATGTCATCCAGTAGTAAAAAACTGATGACATGATATATCAAAAACTGCTGCCAGTGATTCAATTTGAACGTCACCTAACTAGGCTATAGCCTGTTCTAAGGTGGATATTTTTTCTAATAAATATTTGTATAACCTACGCATATAAAAAATAAATATAGAAAAGAATATAATAAAGAAGAATGCTACTATTTGTATGAGCTCTGGGCCCACCGACCAATAAGCTTGAGAGGGGCATATATATTTAGGCATATTTTAAAACGAAATTGCTGCTCTATTGTCTTAGTGGTATTTGAGTTTTATTTATCAATTATTATGACTTTAACGATAAATATCTGTTACCAATATTATTATTATAATCTCATTTTTACTATTATTACTCTTTATTCTTTTTAGCGCCAAAAAAGTAAATAAAATATACACAAAAAAAATGATACAGAAAGCAACAACTGATGACCTACGTGACACCCGCCGCGTGAGTCGAATTCAGCCCTCTTCACGCATCTCTAAAGTGACTCACCAAGTAAAACCGTCCACTCTCGACGTCTATTGTCGTAATAACTGTTTACCCACAAAATATTAAGAAGAGCTGTCATTTAAGTAATTATAATACATAAAAATATCTTTCATGTGTTATATGGTTTATTGTTATTGGACGATGGGCCCAAAGAGTTGCACTAATAGTTATTAATCATTCTTATTAGGTTGATAATCGAAGTAAATTTGAAATTGTGATATTGTTAACAAAAATCAAAATAAATAAAAATGATTAACAAATAGGTAGTTTTAAAATAAACATACCTGCTAAAAAATAGAGAAAGAAAATCATACCTAATAATAAAACTTAAAAATTGGTTAAAAAAAATAATATGAGCTTTAAGTGAGTACTTTATTTTTGTAGCTATATGGTACCTACTATGTTAAAATTATAATGGTAGAATTATTTTTTGGCAAAAATCGCGTCTGCAATCAGACGCCGCACAACAACACGTTGGTAAATTAACAAAGTTTTGTAAATATTCTATTAACACAACCCCGGAAAATAAGAAAAACTCACATGCCTCTCAAACTCAAACGCACACGCCTAACTCTTATAGCTATTGAAAGTATATTATAACATACAGGACAATGTTTACGTGCTTGCTGTCCCTGTTACTCTTTCTTATTCAATTGATATTAGTTCTTTCCTTCCCAAATACATCTTACACGGTATAAATTCTACACTTTACAGTTATTACAGTAGCGTTTGTAAACGCGCGCCAATGTCGCTGTACGCCAGTTTAATCATCAGCGTGTTACTGTATACCTATTCCGCGAGCGTTTGCGCCACCTGCGACGTCACACCAAATGGGTATGGATAAAATAAGCCGCGCTTAGATATACTCCTTACAAGTGGAAATGATATTGCATTCCGCTGTACTTGATATACATCGAAGGAAAATTCTATAACGTACATATATACAAACACCAATGATCGCAAATTCCAAACTGATTTGTAAGTCTTATTATATACCCGCGTTGGCCCTAGGATAATAGTCATAATGTGATGTACATAAAAGATAATCATGTCATCATTATCATTAACTTAATTTTAGGTATGTACGTATTATTAAACCAAAAAATCAAATAGGTGACTATATATAATACCTTCTCCAAAATTGAGCTAAATATATATAAATATAACTTTTAACTTTACCAAATATTTGTAATTATTAATTAGGTATTTTAACATTAGTGTTGATTAAATAAGATACTATTTATTGTTTACGAATCAGTTGAATTATATTAAATCAGTCAAAAACAGCTTTGGTATATGTCCATATTATGTCTTTGATATTTTTGGCAATATTTTAAAATTGGTGGCATTTACCTCAGCGACACGTACATCTAGCTGTAAGACTGTGAAATGTCTGAAATCGGCGGCTCGTGATTAGCTATATTTGGAAAGAGAGAGAGCAACACTTTGCTCACGATTGCGTCAATTTTACGCAGACTGCCTTTCTAGGATATATTTTTTTTTGTAACTCGTAGCAACTATTTACAAAATATCTAGATAATTTGTACACTATTACGTGATTGAAGCTTCGATTGCAAAAGAGGCGTAATAAGCATTGCGCGTCATATGAAGTATAAATGGGCGTTATATTTTAAATAACGCGCAATGCTATTTACATACTATTACAATACAAAGCTTCATTTCGATCGGATGTCAATTGAGCGAGTTATGAGAATTTTTCTGAATGAAAGTCACTAACTTCATTTAGTATTGTTTTTATTATATTTTATTTAATTTATTTCTTTATTCACTTATTACAGAAACTATTCAACAGTATAGAAAAATCAATCGATTTAAAGTTAAATTATCGATTAACAATTATACAAATAGAATGTTCCGTAAAATACTAGCTATACTATAGAATGTCGATCATTTTCATAAACAATGAAATAATAAATATTCATTATTATACGACTATAATATTCAATAGATTATTTCATTTTGTATACCTACATTAATTATTATGTCATACAGATTTGATTGTTTCATTAATAAAGTAAATTGAAAAAAATAAAAGAAAAGTAAAGGAACATAGACTTAAAAAATAGAAATGACGAACTGGACAATGTCTAGTTATGTTATAAAACCACACAATCTGCAAATGGGGACGTCCTGTTAGACCTGGTTATCAAGACACCCCTGGCAGGTATTTTTTATATAAAATGACGTGATATTTTCGGCGCCAGCTCTCGAGTTATAGGCTTTCGCTTATAGGCCTACCCCCTTATTGCGTGGCGGGGCGTCTGCGGATCGTCAACTTTGGCTACAGAAAAAAATGGCATTCGAAAATGGAATAAGTGGGTAATCCCTGAAATGGCAGGCAATTATAAAAATGAGATGATAACGCCGTCCTTATCTGGAGGATTGGGTAAGGGGGAGGGGGGGGGGGGGGCGGCAGCGGGGCCGGGGGTGCTCACAGATGGCGGTGTATTTTTTTTAATTTAACTTTGTATTCAGGCGCGGCAGCAGCTATTTTATCGAATAACTTTGACAGTCATAATCGGGGATGGCGGGGTGAGCGAACGAGCCCCGTAATCCGCTACCGCCCAGATGTATTCTAAACGCACTGATTAATACAGGCGACAGTGCTATCAGGCCCTTGCCTATGAGGTTGCCGTTCTATCAAAGAAGTTCTATCAAGAATTTAACACAAAAAAATAGATCAAAATATATATTGACCCCTATTATCTCAACAGTTTCAATATATTTTATTTTGCTAGCTAACTGTTCCGTGCAGCTTGGGTTATTACAAAATACTCGTTATCTTGGGTCGGCTCAATTAACGGTTTAACTCCTATTTAGTAACCTCTTTGAAGAGGTACAAAGGACTACCCTGTCCCGGCTGTGTCCTGATATGGGATCGGATCCTCTGGGGGAAACCTCGAGCGATACTGGGAAGCTTGCGCATCTTGCGGTACATTCGGCATATAACAGGGGGGGGGTCTGAAAACTGTCTGATACCTTTCCTAAACAAGTAGAGTTGTCAACTACAACGGGCGAACCCGTCACCTCAGGAAGTTTTAACGAAATAATCGTTCTATCTCCCGTGAAGTGAGCGCAGAAAACTTAGGACAAAACAATCCATCGTCAAGCTCCGCCACATGCCCGTAAGATGCCAATGCCTTATTCGCGAGATAGCCAGGAATGTTACCCAGCGGGCATACACTCACGCCCTTACTTCCAGTTGCGAGCAGCTTACTCCGGTCTATTGACTGGTTACGAGTTCGAGGTCGCTTGCGCGGTCTCTCCCTTACGTAGCGGTGAAACGGTGTAATCCGGATCTATCGTGGACCACGGCATCCTTCGCCCGGCTCTTCACCCGATAGCTGATGGTCGTTTCAAGAGCAGTCGCCGGCCAGCCGGTCGCCGGTCAAGAGCACATTCGATTGACACTGTTAGTCAGAATGCACATTCGATTGGCTTACGCCGCACGGTGCGCAGACCGTCCAGGAGCCCCAGAAGATTGACTCCTAGGGGAAACTAGCCCTAGCCCTAAAGTCCTACCCGGGCTCTCGCTTCATGCGTGGAGGCCGCCGGATGGGTATTGACCCGTGAGTGCGACCGGCCCTGAACAAATAGGTCTTCGTGGCCAACTCAGCAAAGGCCCATTATATCCCTTTCCTAAACAGCGGGGATGGCGGTTAACCTGATTTCAGCTACTATTGAAACCACCCGCTGGCCACCCCATCCCGTGTAAAAGAACGACTTGATGTCATCAAAACTCCCTGGGGTGGCGGGATCGGCCGTGGTGTTGATTTCTATAGATTTTAATGGGAATTTGGCGATGCATTTGCTATAAAACTCTCGTGGTCAGCAAATAATGAATGCTTTTAAAGCTTTTTTATTGCTTCTTTGGGGTTGATTTTTATCCCATCAATTTTGAAATTCCAAAAAATGGAAACTGTAGAAGCAAGTTCGGGTGAGTCAAAACTTCTTGCGTTTCCGTGCAGAAACAGTGGCGAAGAGCGATTGACCAGATTCAGTTATTAATCACGGTCTTGTCTATCATTGACGTCACGACAAAGATTTACATAATTTTTTTTTGATTATTAATTATTGTATTTTTAATTTTGTCTAAAATTTTATATATTTACTAATATCATTTACAATATAAATACTACAAGGTCATTTTGAAAATATATTTATTAATTCGAAACACTTTTAACTATTTTAAACTACATGTTTAATTTTATTTCCATCTTAAATCTTTTAAAAAAATAATATTTTTGGATTTTTTATGTACCTTTTCTTTTTTCTCTAAATTAGACCCAACCGTGTACCCAGATGAAATAATTTTCGTGTACGCCTGCCTTAGTACAGACTTAGACCTAGTTAGGCTACGTTGATGTTAGCTATCAAGATGCTGCAGTGTGGTTTCTTTTTTGCTATTGTCCCAAACACGCATATTTTATAATGTTGCAGGAATGTGTATCTCGTGCTTAATTTTAAATAAATAAAAATAAAAATAAATAAATTGTTTGCAGTTCTTAACAGTACACTTTTGCGTTGACTTGTGTCATTCTGCAAGCAACTGTAATGTACAACATCGGCACGCCAATTTTCAACTGCTTCATGATTGCCGGCGATAGATATGGAGTCAATGGATCTACGATTTTTTAATAACTTCATATTAAAATAAGACAGCCTATAGTTATAGGTATTTAATATATAAGTATTGATTATATAAGGTACTAGATTGCTCAATGCCATAGTCAGTTTTGGCAATCCTTATACGCCGGCGACATAGAGGTGGCACTGATCGCATTGTCCGGCTATAATAAGTAAAACAAATGGCGATTTATTTGGGCATCTATAATAACATTGATAATTATGATGAATCATTTTTTTTATAAAGGACTGATTGATTATTTTTAAAAAATAACCCATGAAAACAATAGTAGGTACAATTCTATTATTAGTGCCATATATCGCATTTTATTTTGGGCTGATTACGTCACAGAAATAGAATGAGATAGAATGCCATCTGTTATTCTATATAAACTTTAAAGTTGTTATTAAATTGCTATTTTATTTGGAGATAGGATACCGTAATGCGGGCTGCCATACTGACATACCCCGAACGCCGCCATATTGAAAACAAGAGAAAATTAATTAAATTTTGGAACTATGAGTGCTATCTACAGTAAAAACGTAGTAAAACCCTAGCTGCCAAAACGTACTTATAACATTGCGCAATATAATAGTCTTTATAATCAATGATATCGCTAATACTTGAAAGCATGCGAGTAAATTTCCTCTTAATATTTTATATTTTTTCGCTATTTATGAGCTGTGTGATCTTCCGTTGCCGGTTTCTTTCGGCGACCTTTAGCATTTTCGACGCTCCATCTCGGCTATAATTTCGATGTCGTTCGTAGGATAATGGCCAGGGGGCAATTTGATCGGGTGGCCGAGGTGTAATTTTCCTCGGCGAGCAGCCGCCGCGTGCCCCTTTCCCACGCCAATTTCCAGTGTATTCCGGTAATTTCCGGTAATGCCTTAACGGCGACTTGTTACGTACCCGATTCATCATTCCGCCCACGAGACTGTCTGCAGAAAGTGTCGCCGCCCGCGCCGCGCGCCGCGCCTCCGCCACAGATGAATCGGAATCGTCATAGATGCGACGCTAACGACGATCACACGGAGAAAATAATGTTACCGGTCATTCGTCCGATAACGTGTCCGAGATATATATATATATATATATATATATATATATATATATATATATATATATATATATATATATATATATATCTTTTTATCTTTATGTAACTTTAAGCAACATAATAATATTTTAAATTCTAATAATCGATGTCTAGATCTGGTGCTCTCGAATTTCCAACCTGATACCGTTACGGTATCCGAAGCCTCGATAGAGTTGGTGCGAGCTGACGGCTATCATCCGCCGATTGATGTGAGCATTGTACTGCGCCCAGCGCGTACGCATATTCAGCCGAGCGACAATCAAAAGTATAGCCCTACTAGTGGTAATTGTCTATTCCGGAATGAATGGAACTTTAAAAATTGTAATTTTACTCAGTTGTACACTTTTTTTGAAAATTTTGATTGGAAATTACTATACGATTTAAGTAACGCTAACGATTGCGTTGATTATCTCTATAGTGTCATCTACAATTGTTTCGATAGCTGCATTCCAAGCAAAAAACGGACTGCATTGACCAATAGGTATATTTATCCTAAATGGTTTAATGGCGACATTATCCGTGATATTCAATCGAAGTCGTATCATCACAAGTGCTGGAAGCGGACCGGTTCTCAGTTTCACAGGGAGCTTTTCGAAACTTTACGGTGTAGAGTTAAGCATAAAATAAAAGACTCTTTCAATTTGTATATGCACAATATTGAGACGTCTATCCGAGAAGATAGTTCACGCTTTTGGGAATATGTTCGTAGTCAGCGAACTGCTGGTGGGGTACCCCTGAATGTGGTCTATAATGAGGCTACATATTCGGGTGCTGCAGCCGCTGATGTTTTTGCGAATTACTTCTCATCAGTGTTTCTACCGAACATACCGGCCTTAGACGCTGTCGCCGCTGAAGCGACTATTATGTCGAGTGACGCAAATTCTTCATGCGTCAACGTCCACAGTATCACTAAAGATGATATTCGGTTTGCAATACGCAAGCTGAAATCAGTCCGCACTATTGGACCTGATGGAGTTCCTCCTTATGTTATTAAAGCATGTTGTGAGTCTTTTATACAACCCCTGATGTATATATTTAACAGATCGTTGGAATCTGCAGTATACCCCTATAAGTGGAAGATATCTAGAGTAGCTCCAATACCAAAAAGTGGCGATAAGGTGCAGGTTGATAATTACAGGCCGATTGCAGTGTTATCAGCCTTTCCTAAGCTTTTCGAGACGATTCTTCACCGAGAAATTTATACCCAACTATGCGGTACACTATCGGATGCCCAACACGGGTTCCGTCCTAATCGTTCCACAACTACCAACCTATCCGTTTTTACAGATTATGTTACTGATGAGTTGGATAGCACCTCAAGGGGACAAGTGGATGTCGTGTATTTGGATTTCAAGAAGGCCTTTGACAGAGTCGACAACGATGCGTTACTCCGAGAACTGGCTGCTGCTGGATTCTCGAGTAAACTGTTGAAACTTTTCGCAGATTACTTGGGGGGCCGCCAGCAATTCGTTAAATTTGGCAATTTTGAATCCAAACTATACAACACTCAATCGGGGGTTAGCCAAGGATCAAACTTAGGGCCTTTGTTATTCAACTTATTTGTTAATAATCTGAGTAAAGTAGTCACATCTGCACGTTGTCTAATGTTTGCTGATGACGTCAAATTGTTTTTATCAACTGGAAGTGCTGAGGCCTGCGAGCTCTTCCAGCGTGATATTGATGCAGTTTATGCATGGAGCCAAGCTCGTAACCTTCACTTCAATATTAACAAATGTGCAGTGATGACATACACAAGGTCGCCTGATCATCTGATGTATGATTACTCCATCGCTGGATGTGTGCTTCCCAGAGTTACTGAAGTCAAGGACTTGGGAGTTTTTTTCGACCCCAAGTTAAACTTCAAGGAACATATTAGACAACTATCTACAACTTCTTTCAAGCTTCTAGGGTTTGTAATACGGCAATCCAAACACTTCAATAATATTCGGGTTATGCGCACGTTGTACAACTCGATTGTTAGAAGTCGCATGGAAACGAATGCACCTATTTGGAATCCACATGAAGATACTTATACCCTCATGCTGGAAAAGGTACAGAAGTGTTTTTTGAGATTTCTGTACTTCAAGCAGTACGGATATTATCCATTTTTGTATCCGACTGCATTTATCACAGGCATGGTTGGCTATAATTCTCTCTGTCTCAGAAGAGAAATGCTGACCATGTCCTATGTTTTCAATCTAATTCGTGGTAAAACTGATAACCCTAGCTTACTAGCAAAGGTGGATCTATTCATACCAAATAATTATCTCCGTACTCGATCGCACCATCTTTTCGCGGAGCCGTTCTCGCGCACTAACCTTACGAGGTGGAACTTGTTGGCGCGTGCTTTGCGGCGCTTAAATGAAATTCACTCGATGGCACCAGATTTCGATATTTTTACCGCCAACCCTCACTTGTTTAAATTGCAAGCTATTAATTATTTATTTTTACATGATAGCTAGTATTATACGTATCATTCTATTTGTATAGTTATGGTAATATCTTTATTAATTTTACTTTTCAATGCATTGGTTTTACTGTTATGTTGATTAGTAATAATTGAATAAACAAAAATAAATAAATAAATAAAAATAAAATATATATATATATATATATATATATATATATATATATATATATATATATATATATATATATATATATATATATATATATATATATATATATAATATATATATATATATATATATATATATATATATATATATATATATATATATATATATATATATATATATATATATATATATATATATATATATATATATATATATTATATATATATATATATATATATATATATATATATATATATATATATATATATATATATATATATATATATATATATATATATATATATATATATATATATATATATATATATATATATATATATATATATATATATATATATATATATATATATATATATATATATATATATATATATATATATATATATATATATATATATATATATATATATATATATATATATATATATATATATACATATATATATATATATATATATATATATATATATAGGTGTGTCCTGAAAACCAGGATAAGAGATACCCCTAATTTGGGGATACCCCTAATTTGCAGCGTTTGTAGCTTTATTTCATAGTCTTTGTCTATTTACAGTTTTAATGTTTAATCTGTGTGTTCTTGTTTTTTTGTATATGTTTTTTATAACAACAGCTGCAAATAATTATTTTCAATTTTGTTTTTCAATATATACATAATTTGAATTATTTCGATATGTCACCTTCATTTATGTCACGGCTTTGCCAAAGTGATCAAATTGTTTAATTTTTGATTTTTTCGCTTTAATTCGTTTAATGCACAGTCGAAAGTCGTGCACATCCGTAAGTATATCTCATTCAAATATTAGCATTTCCCGATCCAAGCTGGGATTTCCTTCGCTGCTTTTTAAGTAGCTTTTACTAATTTTATTTAAATAAAAACATCATCCTACAAACGGATTTCTTTACAAAAGTTATCAAATAAAAAAATATTATACTGTTTTCTACAATGTTTCTTTACATATTTTTTAATACTATACAATTTCATACTGGTTTACCGTATTTTGATAACATTATACAGCCTTTTTTATAAACTTCTCTGCCAGAAATTAAGATTGAAGTTTCTTCTTTCATTTCATTAAGCATATGGAGTATTTTTATTTTTATTTCGATTTAATGGCTCGTTGATTACAAACTCAGCCTAATCCTACTAATATTATAAATGCGAAAGTTTGTAAGAATGTATGGATGTTTGTTACTCTTTCACGCAAAAACTACTGAATGGATTTTGATGAAACTTTACAATAATATAGCTTACACATCAGAATAACACATAGGCTATAATTTATAAAGATATAGTGTGAATTATCTAAAATATAATGATAACTGTCAAGTAAGTAGGAAGAAAATCTAAGAAATTGATATTCGAAATTTAAATTCTAAGCGTCAACATATATTTTGAAAATTTTCTCAACAATAAATAATAAATAAAAAAAATATAGAGCAATTCGGTGGTTAAGTAACCCGACCATGTTGCCATAAGCCTAGGAAATGGAAATATTTTCCTGAAAGTGTGGAGCTCACCAAGACGTGTGGCCGACGTGGCGGGTATCGGGCTAAATACCTCCAATCATGATGATGAACAGTACAACCTTACCACGGCCCCCAGTCCCCAGCAGCCCCACTAGCCCGAGCCACGGCAGCGGTTACGGTAACGGCGGGGCAGGGGGTGCTAAGAATCTCTGGGTACGATCAGGCTGCCAAACCAAACTAACCGATCCAGATGGAGAGTGATTGGAGAGGCGTATGCCTAACGATGGGCGAATGCGCGCTGATGATGAAGAAGAAGTAGGAAAAAATCTGCCATCTGCGAGCTATTCTGGCGTGCGCCGCAAAAACCGTTGGAGTTACACGTATATAATATACAATGGAAATGTTTATCTTAAATAGTCCTACAAAAAAGCCAGCGACAGCATACATCTATATTTTATGTGTAAGCCATTATCGCCAAAATAGTGAACCATAAATACAAAAAAAAATATAATAATTTCTAACGCACATTTGGTAGTAATAAATTAATTATTATATCAAAATAAATACTTTTATCACATCTGGTATCTAAAGTAGATAAATTTTGTCTTTTACAAGTACATCATTTGGACAAATTTGGACAAATATTTGAATAGTTATGACGATAACCAACCGAGTGCGCGATATTATTTAGAGATTTTTAAATATATTTTTTTTATATTAAAAAAATAATTTAAATCGTTAGGTCATGTTTATTGGTCATATTATCAACAATTATGAATTCTTATCAAAATAAGTAAATTTATCGTCTCAAGTGTTCTTATCGTCTCGTCTCAAAACAAAAGACTTTTACCTTTTACTGAAAAATAGTTAAAGAGATAATACGACATAGGTATGGAACCGCGACCGTGTCGTAATCTATAATTCTATACTAATATTATAAAGAGGTAAAGTTTGTGACGTTGTAGGAAGTAATCTCTGGATCTACTGAACCGATTTTGAAAATTCTTTTACGAATAGAAAGCCACGTTATTTGTGAGTGTCATATGGCTATATATTAATCCGAAAAATGAAAAGACTTTTTCGTGGTCGTTGGATTTACAAAGTAATTCGGAGAAAAACAGTCGAATGAAAACGTTTCTTACGAACGCTGCTTTAACGATGAGAGATATGTGATTGAGTTCTAGAGAAAAGTTGTAGAGCTTAGTAATGCCTACAAAAAAGTTAGGGAAAGCATATGTCTAATTTTTTTATTTGAGTCACAAAAAGTAGTTTTTTATATTTAAAAAATAATTTAAAAATGTTTAGGTCATGTTTATTGGTCATATTATCAACAATTATGAATTAATATCAAAATAAGTAAGTTTATCGTCTCAAGTGACAAAAGACTTTTCCTTTTACTGCATAAATGGTTAAAGAGATATGACACTCACAAATAAGACACTCACAAGAAGACACTCACAAATAACGGTAATACATTCAAATTGGCATGCAAATACATACATACATACATATGTAGTAAAAATATAACCCTTCTTTTGGCAGTCAGGAAATAAATCATAGCACTCAGTACTAACCGACGCACACTCATAATTTCATCACAAGTAAAAATTTTTACAGCCCAACGGAGTGGGCACGGGTCAGCTAGTTGTATCATATTTTAAATGTTGGTAGCATTCGAAATTTGAATTATTTCGATATGTCACCTTCATTTATGTCACGGCTTTGCCGAAGTGATCAATTTGTTTAATTTTTGATGTTTTCGCTTTAATTCGTCTCAATTGGAGGCATTTTGTGTTGCAAAAGGATTAGCTTGATTTTTGAGATATATGGATGAATAGTGATCGTTAGTCGACTGCAAAAGGACCTTTAAACTTACATTGCACATTCGAAAGTCGTGCATATCCGTAAGTATATCTCATTCAAATATTAGCATTTCCCGATCCAAGCTAGGATTTCCTTGCTGCTTTTTAAGTAGCTTTTACTAATTTTATTTAAATAAAAACATCATCCTATAAACGGATTTCTTTTATATATACATATACACATACCTATATGTATGAATTATTTAAACCCAATGATTCTGTGTCTTCCCTAACTAGGCAGCGCCTTTTTCAAGGATGACACCAATTTTAAACTCAATTTTATGTATAGGATATTTATTAATATATTGGCTTCATAAGCTAAGATCTAAAGGTTACTAAATTGTTATAGTAAAAATAAAAACCAAGCAAAATAATCATTAAACAACCATTAAATAATA
This sequence comes from Micropterix aruncella, assembly GCA_944548615.1. Taxonomy (NCBI): domain Eukaryota; kingdom Metazoa; phylum Arthropoda; class Insecta; order Lepidoptera; family Micropterigidae; genus Micropterix; species Micropterix aruncella. The sequence goes on along the minus strand of OX155980.1, from coordinate 58,611,762 downwards.
AAAGTAGTAGAAAATAATTATACAATAAATCCAAAATTTTAAATATTACGTAAAAGAAATAATAATCTGTATTCGCTCTTATATAAAAAATACGTGTGGCACTCGGGGACTGCCGCGGTAAACCTATTGCATAGCATGTTTAACAAGTTATGCAATTATAATTATTTATTTATTTTATTTTTTCTGATATCAGATAACTGCGCTCTATCGGAAAACGTTGAAATTATTCCGAATCATTTGCGGCTGCGAAAGCAAATGATTCGGAATAATTTAAACGTCTTCCGATAGAGCGCCGCACATGAATTGTTTATTCGATAAAGCAAAAAAAACGGATTATTCGAAAAAAATCGTAGATAAAAAGATAGATAATTAAATTATCTTTAAAATGGTGCAGGTTTCATAATAATACGCAAGATAGTATTTGTGTAGTAGTCGTTTTTGTGTTCTGTTAGACCTAATTTCACAAATTAATTTCACTATGTAATATAAACAAAATCTAAAATATTCAAAGCTAAGAATATTAGGAAAATGTTCTTGTTTAACATATATTTTTTTCGAATCGTAAGCAGTATGTACTCGTTTAGACGTAATTATCAGTTTAAAATCATTAATTTTCGTTAAGAAATTTCTTCATTCGGTCGCCGCGCTGGCCAGGCCCGCGATAAAAGCTATGCAATAGCTTAAAAATATTTTGTATTTATGTTGTCAAAGATGTAAGGGTGTGCAACTTAAATGTGTATAAATGCGTTGCTATTTGTGATATGCCTTAAGGATACATTCAGTTTCCGTTCTTCCTTTACTAATTACCCACAGAATGAGGATTTTTTTTTAAAACATCGAAAAGTTTTCCCAAAATAATCATTAATCTTAGAGCAATGTAATAACAATTGTGTTGTCCAAACGATGTAGATCCCCTGGGCACTATAGGTATATTGTGATACCTGTGCAGATCGTGTGTTCTTAGCAGGTGACAGGAGATAGGCGATACATGTGGTATAAAATAATGTAGAAGAGGATTTTTCATTTGTAGTCACGACTCGGTGCGGAACCCTGATGAAGGTGGCTAGTTACCGATTTTGGAGCGCATGGCCGAAATGAGCCATTTCGATTCGGGAGGAAAAATGCGGCTCTCTTTCTCTCGCCGGCTTCCGGTAATGCGGTTTCCTTCCGACAATATGTGCGGTCGCAGTTTGGTTTCATCATTAGCGCCGTCCCTCTCCGGCCGGAGCGGGTCGGGCGGCGCGAGAGCGGGACACCCGTAGGCGCTCGCGTCGCCCGCAATCGTGACTTATTGTCCTCAGAAATCGTAAGTAACGACCTCGTTGGAATCGCTTCACCCACATTCTTTCATATTACCTTCCCTCTCCGCTTTTCGCGGCCCACCCGTTACCAGCTAGGCGCAGAGAGTAGCGACGCGACGCTCTTGGCCACCCTGCCACTTCGCACAGACTAAATATTGGATTACTTCCACTATAGTCAGTAAATTCAAGGTACGATGTCTTGAGGACTCCGGATATATCTTTTGACCATAGAAAGACGTGATATTTTTCCCGAATACTTTACTGTGACTCTTCTTCTTTTTTCGCCTGGGGGTGACGTCTGAAAGAAGCATTGTGCTGTCAGTCCTCGATACACGCCCGGTGGTCCATTCTTCTTATGTAGGTGGAGTATTCACTTGAAATTACAGTTTTTTCCGAAAGCAGTACTATATGATTTGGATAAAGGACTTCTAACATAAGATATGTATATCAGTCACATTTTCCTCCTAAAATTTCCTGCAAAGAGAATCGGACCGCTTTCCAATGGTTGTGAGGTATTTATTGAGGGCAATATGTCTTGTTATCAGCTCTGATATTCTTCTTGTTATCCGTCCTGATATTTTATCCGTCCTGATATGTTATCCGTCCTAATATGTTATCAGTCCTAATATGTTATCAGTCCTGATATTTAGGGTTTTCCCAGTTTTGGTAGTGTTTTAGATATATTTTTGAAGGGCAGTTTAATGAGAGGTTTAGATTGAATTGTTTCGGGCGCGTCCCTTTATTCGCTATTTTATATCTAGACACTTTTTGGTGGACAATTTTATAAGACAGTTTTTTATGCTTATGGTTCTGCTCCTGTAAGCGGTGTGATTCATACAAAGTTCAAAATGTTTCAAAAATATGCCCGTGGGCACGAGCTAAACCTTAAAATGTTATACATATTCATGAGGGGTCAAGTAAGCAGTCTAATTCAAGATTAAAAAAAAAAAAAAATACGTGTGGCACTCGGGGACTGCCGCGGTAAAGCTATTGCATAGCATTTTTTAACAATGTATGCAATTATAATTATTTATTTATTTTATTTATGCAGTATGAAGAATTTTTTTCTGATATCAGATAACTGCGCTCTATCGGAAAACGTTGAAATTATTCCGAATCGATTCGGAATAATTTAAACGTCTTCCGATAGAGCGCACGAATTTTATTCGATAAAGCAAAAAAAACGGATGTTATTCTTTGACTATTCGAAAAAAATCGTAGATAAAAAGATAGACTATCTGGCGTATTATTATAAAACCTGCACCATTTTAAAGATAATTTAATTATCTATCTTTTTATCTACGATTTTTTTCGAATAGTCAAGGAATAACATCCGTTTTTTATGCTTTGTCGAATAAAAAATTCGTGCGCGGCGTTCTATCGGAAGACGTTTAAATTATTCCGAATCATTTGCTACCGCACGCAGCCGCAAATGATTCGGAATAATTTCAACGTTTTCCGATAGCGCGCAGTTATCTGATATCAGAAAAAATAAAATAAATAAAATAAATTAATAATTTTAATTGCATAAGTTTTTAAAAATGCTATGCAATAGCTTTACCGCGGCAGTCCCCGAGTGCCACACGTATTTTTTATTTATTTTACTTTTTCTGATATCAGATAACTGCGCTCTATCGGAAAACGTTGAAATTATTCCGAATCATTTGCGGCTGCGGAAGCAAATGATTCGGAATAATTTAAACGTCTTTCGATAGAGCGCCGCACACGAATTTTTTATTCAATAAAGCAAAAAAACCAAATATTCGAAAAAAATCGTAGATAAAAAGATAGATAATTAAATTATCTTTAAATGGTGCAGGTTTCATAATAATACGCCAGATAGTATTTGCGTAGTAGTCGTTTTTGTGTTCGGTTAGATCTAATTTCACAAATTAATTACACTATGTAATATAAACAAAATCTAAAATATTCGAAGCTAAGAATATTAGGAAAATGTTCTTGTTTAACATATATTTTTTTCGAATCGTAAGCACTACTCGTTTAGACGTAATTATCAGTTTAAAATCATTAATTTTCGTTAAGAAATTTCTTCATTCGGTCGCCGCGCTGGCCTAGGCCCGCGATAAAAGCTATGCAATAGCTTAAAAAACAAACGCTTTTCAATTGAGGAAAGTACAAACGATAGAAGAAAAAACTGTTATAGAAATGCCCTGCAGGCACTGACAAAATTTTGTTAGCATTCATAAATGTACAGTGCTTTTGACTTTCTCATCGACCTGATTCATTCTTTGTATCCCTGAAAGGCCATTTCGACGGTTGGTCGTTTTGCAGTGGCTAGTGACTAGGTAAATAAGAATTTGTAATATAGCTGCGGACCCGCGTACGTCCTGATTGAGGAGAGCGACCGAATCGCCGCTCTCTCTTGCGGGATTCTGCGGTCTAGGGCCTTGATATTGCTGTAGGTGTCCGTGTTGGGAGTGGGGGAGGAGCAGGCGGCCGGTTGGGAGGGGGTTATTTATTTGTGGATTACTGCTATGGATATAGAGCGGGGCCCTCGCTGCGTCCGAACCCCTTGGCTGACCCCGAACCCAGTTTGACCGGAAAAATCCGCCCACGGCATCTTTTCATCTGGCGCCCGAGCCCCGTTAACCCTCTACCTACCGCCGTACCGTCAAACGTCCAGCGGAATTTATTTATATTTTATTTATTAATCCGGCGCAAGTCTGACCGGGTATCTCACACCCGACCACTTGAGTGTTATTTTGATTTGGTTTATACACGTTATTATATGAAGGGTTACGGGAAAAAAATATCAATTTCAACTGTTCGAAATAATTGGTAATTCCATTTTTAAATGTATCTAGGTACTTTAAAAAATATATTAAAGCAAGACGCAAGGGTTGAGCGAAAAAATATTTTATGTCTCTAAACCAAACATATTTGAATTTCAAAAAAAAAATGATTTACTTAAATTCCACCTCAGATATATAATTAGATCAATATAATAAGAAAAATAAGTGAATTTGTAAAAAAAAATACCTTTTACTTAAATTATACCTTCGGACAAAACGAAAGCTTGGAAAAGCCATTGGCCTTGATCGGTATATTCAACAAAGTTCCTCTTCAGAGTCAACCTGAGGGTCGATCAAGGTCCACTGTCACCGCGTGGACCTTGATCTTTCTTTCCCGTCACATGTTTCCTTCTCTCTTCATTTATGGGCTATCATCTTTCGTTAGAAGATCGATCCATGCTTCGATTCGTTTGGGAATAATCATTAGTATCCCATTTTCACATAAGATGACATTGATAGTTTTTTGCATTAATCCTTCAAATACTTTTTCAAATGAAGCGACATAAAATGCGTCCCTATTCTAGGTATTGGCTGAATAATAAACGCAATCATTTATTTGTATTCGATATTAAAAACCCTTTCATTAAAAATTAGATTTACCTGATTTTTCGTCGGTTATAATTGCGATTTTTAGGGCAATTAACCATTAAATTTATTAATAAATGACGGCGGCAATAAATTACGAAGGCAGGCCACTCGCAGCACTGACAATCCATATCTCTTTAAATTCAGACCCACAAGTGTCTAGGAAAAACAGGGTGGTAATTTTCTTTGGTCTTCCACAACACCGTTAGGAGGGCCTCAACCTACCACTGTCAGCCATCGTCTCCAGCCGAACCACCAGGTTATCAGTCCACTAAAATTATTTTAAATAAAAACTGTTGACGCTGCTAACTGCTC
>OX155980.1:58551132-58606548 GCA_944548615.1 Micropterix aruncella | reverse complement strand
TATTAGTTGCTCAACTCCATCGTACGTACGGTATTAGCAACCCTTCTTCGCCGGCGAAATGCAGGTGGCGCTGATGGCATTGATGGCCAAAGTGTTAGCAATGTATTTGGCAACATATAATAATATTGATTATGAATGGTTTTTATAAAAAATAATTGATTATAAAACCCCAATATTTATATAATTGATAACATTCAATATTAGTGCCATCTATAGCATGTTTATATAGACTGGTTATGTAACAGAAATAATACGGAGAGATTAGTTGCCATCTAACTGAATGATAAAAAGCTTCATTATTACGTATTAAAACCGGTATGACAAATTGAAAATTGATATCTTTATGAAAATCATTTCAAAATAAAAAGAGGTATGATAAAAACAAATCGTTTGTAATTACTCGTATATTATTATTTTTTACCGCATAGGCTTGTTTAGTGCTCCAAGTCGCAATATTAATTGTAATAATAGAATATTATCCAATTTTTGGTACTATCAGTGTTATCTACACGTTACGATTCGTAGTGAAATCCTGGTTGCCAAATCGTAGTACTACGGTGTGCAATCTAATATGCCATATAATCAATGCAATAGAGTCAATGGACTTATATAATAAGTCTAAGCAACTTAGCTCTACAATGGACAATCAGCCCATGTAGTTTTGAAATTCCGATCAATTAATTCTCAAGATATTCCGATGAACATACTAAAAATTACCGAGGGTATGGTGTGAGTCAGGAAGGGAGAGGGAGGAGATGAAGGGAGGGAGCGGGAGAGGGTGGAATGTCCTTTTCTACAGTTGTTCGCGGATATCTCCAAAACCTTTAAGATTATACCGCTATGACTACTTCTCTGAAAACAAACTACACGAGATTTCCTTTTCTTTGGTTTTTTTAATCCATCATTACTATTCTAAGGGTTAAAATGATAAGGTTTCAATATCAAATTGGTAGAAAAAATGTGTGACGTAATGGCAAGCGCCGACAAACGAAACGACAATATGTTATGGAAGGTTTGGGAGAATTGTATAAGTAATTTACTTACATATCCGGAACGGAGGAAGAAACAGACGACTTACCTGAAAAAAAGAAATAAATAATTTAATAATTTCATAAAAAATATAATATAAAATAATTTTGTAAAAAAACTGTATTTTGTTAAAAATCTGGGTCCTATATTTAATTTTTGACGGAAAAAATCTAGGGAATAAACCAATGGGTTATGTCTGAACTATTCCGTATGCATTCCAACGATCTGTATGTCACCTTCGCGGCGTCGATTATTTAGTCATATTTCTAGAACTGTTAGTCGGCACCTAGACCAAGAGGCAAATGTTAGTTTGTTTGTTTGTCTCTACTCTTTATTGTAAACTTTCACAATGGGCGGGTTTATTATCAGACGACAATCCCTTACGATGAACCCAACTATGAATTTTTATATATACGTGTGTATGTGTGTGTCTTGTTATTGCATTCGGTCGAAAGAATTGAAATGCAGTACAGGGTTTTCTACCAACGGAAAATCGTGACGCAGCCTAGAATCGATCCCGGAACCTTATAATGCAAGATTAGGCAACCTAACCACTATTCCAACGGGGAGAATAAAATAGACAAAATAACAAAAATCAAAGTAAAAATAATAATGTTTTATATCGGTACAAATAAAGCCAAACCTCACTTTGTTGATTTTAAAACACTGTCTTTTTGATTTGATATGCTAGAAAAGTATGTCTGCCATCTTTCTTATCTTCGAGTTTTGGCGGATAAATATTACAAAAAATAATAAATGTAAATCTGTGGCTATCTTAGTTTTTTCGAAGTTAGCAATTCTGCACTGCATGGAACCAAACTCGCACCAGGTCGTTTTATTTTAGTCGAAACTTTCTGAGTGACCTTTAGTACTTGGAGATATGGTTATGTAGCGTTCGTAAATTTGTTGTGGGACGTTGCGACAAATATTCATGAGGAGACCCGCAAGCAAACATGGCTGGATGATATGTCAAAGCGTCAGCGATACGGCCACCACGCGGCATGGCCCATCTACCACCATATTTCATTGGGGTGAGATATTACCCAAATCCCGTCTTGTCTATGCTATTCCAGTACTGATAATCGACAAATATCGCGACGTTATCGGCAAATTGACACATGTACCACCAGACTTCACGTCACATCGAATTGTGCAAAAGAGAATTCCAGTATTTTAAAAATAATAGGAAGTTCATTTTTTTTCTATAATTAAGTTATTTCCTGAATTATACGAGCCCCTGTTTAAAAAAAGGGGGACGACCCTTAGGTATACTTATCTATCTTACATTTTTAGGTATTTTGACTTAGTACCACTCAAGAGTAGTCAACTACTACGGGCGAACCTGTCATCACAGGAAGTTATAACGATATTAGATCATTCTTTCAAAGATGGAGTGAACGCAGAGACTCAGGGACAACACAGTCCACTGTCTATCTACGCCTGGAGGCCTGTGGGAGTCCAACGCATACCGCAAAGCATCGGGAAGTGAAAGCAGTGGGCCGATCTCGCGCCCTCACTACCAGATTTATCCGGAGGTCTCCGTCGTCCAGTTTGGTCACGGATTCGAAGTCACTTGCGTGGCCTCCAACTGTTAGCGGTAATTCAGTTCAAATATATCGCGGACTGTGGCGCCCCTGGCCCGTATTTCAAACGGGATCGAGTGGCAAACGGGTCATTTCAAGAGTAGCTGATATCAGGTCAACAACCACTCCCGCTGTTTTGGAAACGTATAAGATCGCTTCTAGAACCCCCCCTCCGAGCTATTACGCCGGGGGGCCGGAGTGCGCAATCTATTGGCTGTCTCGCAAACCACCCAGCAGCGCTCGAAGGTCATCCCCCAGAGGATCTGATTTACCTGTCGTTACGAGCCCTTTCCAGGTTCATCCCTTTTTGAGTGGGCTACATGATAGGGGTTGAACCGTGAGTTGAGCCGACCCAAGATAATGAGCGGGTCTTATTGGCCCAAATGCACAGGAATCATTAGTTGCCAATATTATGTGCACACACCGGGCACACAAGATCTGGCATTAAAAATATCTGATTTCGATATTAGCGACTCCAATCGCCAATTATGTAGGTCACAACGAGATATGACCACCCACAAATGAGCACATCATGAAAACCTAATTAGGAAATACAGGAGACAATACGAATCCAAGTTGATGGAGCTCGCATCTTCCTAGTCGACTCAATAGGACAAGTGGCGGTGGTGAGAAGGAAGAAGTGAGAAATTGATTTAATGCAGTATAGAGGAGTACCTATGTGTTGATGGAGGAGTGGTGAGTTTAGCGTGCGGTACAAACGCGATAAGCGTCCCTCGGCTGCCGTATCACAGCGGGCCTCGCAGGCCCTGCATAGTCAATGTTTACGCGCTCAAAATTCCGACACTTGGCAAACTATCGCCCGGGTCGCGCCTCGCAACTTGATGGCTTCAAACCGATCGTCATACACCGCCCACCCCAGCCTTATTACAATAAGCTGAACCAATATTACAACCGAATTTTAAGTAAAACATGTTAGGTATACAATCATGGGGGCGCTAGCAATTTGTTAAATTTGGAGATTTGATTTCAAACTATACAGAACTCAATCGGGAATTAGCCAAGGATCAAACTCCCGACCTTTGTTATTCGACCTATTTGTTAACAATCTGAGTAAAGTTGTCACATTAGCATGGTGTCTAATGTTTCTGATGACGTCAAATTATTGTTATGCACTGGAAGTGCTAGCAGGCCTCGGCAACTCCAGTGGATAATAATGCGTGATATTGATGCGCATGGAGCCATGCTTGTAACCTTCACTGGTGGTTAACAAATATTCAGTGGTGATATACACGAGATCGCCTGCTCATCTATGATTACTCTATCGCTGTGTGTGTGTGCTTTCTGGAGTGACTGAAGTCAGGTACCTCCCAGGTAATTTTCAAGGAGCTCATTAGGCAACTATCTATAATTTATTTCATGTTTCTAGGGGTTGCAATACGGCAATCCAAAATCCTCAATTATATTCGGGTTATGGACATGTTGCACGTTGTACAATTCTACTGACAGAAGTCGCATGGAAATGCACCTATTTGGAATTCGTGTGAAGATACATATATCCTCAAGCTGGAAAAATTACCTCATGCTGGAAAGTATTTTTTTTTAGATTTTTGTAATTCCAGCAGCACGGATATTATCCATTTTTGTATCCGACAGCAATTATCACAGGCATGGTTGGCTATAGTTCCATGTCCTATATTTTTTATCTAATTTAAAGCAAAACTGATAACGCTGCTATACTAGCTAAGGTGGATCTTTTCGTTCCTAATAATTATCTTCGTGCTCGATCGCACCATTTTTCCACGAAACCGTTCTCGCGCACCTTTTGGTATTTTTACCGCCAATCTCTCTGTTAATCAGACTGTTATTACACTTAATTAATTATTAATTATTATATGATTGCTGTTACTTTACGCTGCATTATATTTGTATAGTTACTAGTTGATATATGTATTTGTAGTTGATATCAATGGTTTTTCTGTAATTTTGATTAGTACCTAATAAGTGGATAAACAAATACATAATTAATATAATGGCGCTACATCTAATTGTTAGTAATGGCCTTAGGTTATTAAGGTGTTCACTATACGTACATTTAGGTCTTTAACCGCAGAATCAAGCCACAGAAGTTTTGGTCGATGGCTCAACAACAAAAATGCATTTCAAGGAATGTTCATTTTCTATCCGGTTCGAATGCACTAACTATATGAGCCTTTCGATTTTAAGGAATCTCACAACAATGATAATCATTGCTGTAATTTAAAAAAAATATAAATTAGGTAAATCTGCACTAAGAAGGAAAGTGCACACTAAGATAACCAGAAATATGCGTAAATTAAATAGAATAATGATGATTTTGATATCCCCATACTTTTATATACCCATTCTAGTTAGTTTCAGTGTGACTCTCCTCGCGTATTAAGTAGGATAACCAGAAATATCCATAAAATAAATAAATCATTGATGATTTTGATATACTCATAATATATACACCCATAGCAGTTAGTTGTAATGTGACTCTCCTGGCGTATACACTAGGATAACCATAAATAAGCATAAAATAAATAAATCAATGATGATTTTGATATCCCCATACTATTATATACCCATGCTAGTTAGTTTCAATTTAACTCTCCTGGCGTATACAGTAGGATAACCAGAAATATGCATAAAATAAATAAATCAATGATGATTTTGATATCCCCATGCTATATAGTCATACTAGTTGGTTTCAATGTAACTCTCCTCGCGTGCTTTCAGAACCTATATATATATATAATCTGTTCGCTGTTTTTCTCTTCGTGTTTTTATGTACGTATTTATTTTTGTCTTAAAACGCGGAGACTGTTTCGCTGTCATCTCTTAGACTATGAGTTAAGTTACCCGCCGAACGGGATTGGTCTCTTCTGCGTGGAGCGTCCCGTCGGTGCAGCGCCGCCCACACGATTAAGATTAGAGTGTCGCGCCATGGCAGGCGAGTAATGATTTCGATATCGGTAACAAGATTTTAGACGAAGGTGGCACGGCGACGTGACACCACACGATTCTTTATTCACAACAATATATCATTTTGTGTGTAAACCAGCCGCGGCGACACGGCGAGCGACATTGTCGACGGCAGGGGTCGCGCAGTGGCGGTCCACGGACAAATCTGCTTGAAATTTCCGCTTCGTCAGTAGGGCGGAGGCTCCATGAAATATGTTCTAATAGCTCCGTGCAGCTTGGACGGTGTCAACCTAAGTCACGGTGCAACTCATAGCCGGTAGCCTACTCGTAGTCAGGGCCGCTGTGAGCTTCTACCGCTGAGCTGTAAACTGCAGTCGGAGGCGGTTGAAATCAGAAGTTTGCGGATTTGGAAGAACACCTCCGGCGGATTTTGCTAGACACGCTACCCATCCGGCGAATAACCGCAGGTCTGGAGAACTTTGTTTCCTAGAGAGCGGGGGTAGTTGTCGACCTGACGTCATCTATCTTGAAACGATCCCTCGGCCACCCATCGATATATGATCCCCTAATATATCGATGTGGGCGCCTCGGTCCGCCAAAGGGCGCCTCGATCCGCGATCTCAAACCTGAGACTAAACAAGGTCTGAGAAATCTGCCCAAACCTGGCAGTGAGGGCCCGAGGTCAATTCGCAGGCTTCAATTCCCAGTGTCTCGTTGTGAGGGGTTGGACTCTCACGGGCTTATTGGCGTAGTTAGACGATGGACTGTTAGACGATTATTGAACCATACGTACCTTTATTTAAAGTATATGTAAATGTAATGAAGTTATTAATATTTGTACGACAATGAAAAATGACGCATTCCACAGTATGTACTTTTTCGAATTAATAAAATTATGTCTATGACTATGACTGTTGTACCTGTCTCTGTGTTCAACCCACGGCTGAAATAATGATTATATATCTATACGATCCTGGGGTGGCGGAATTTGCCCGTATTAAATGAAAACCCACTAAATGAGAGCAATGAATGTAGTAAATGAGAACAAAATTACCATGAAATTTGAATTAAAATAACAATAATAATAAATGTATTGGTTTTACCATAACATTTATCTCGCATTGTTAAAATCTAGTATAAATATAAAAAGTGTGCTAAAAATATTATACAAAACCAGAAATGTCACGTTCAGTCGTGTTTACATAATACAGATGGTAATATTTAAAAAAATAAATTAAAGAAAAAAACAGAAGAGAGTATGTCTAGTGGGGTGGTAAAATCCAAAAAAAAAATACTAAATCTAAATATATAAACTATAATTTTACTAATCTTGTAGCAATTTAGAATTTGAATATATAAATTTTACTAAATATATCTGTTTTCTTTCATGCGTTTGTGTGGAGTTGCCTACCACTGTCAGGCATCGCAGCGAGCACTGTCATCGTTTGTCAGCGGATTTTACGCGTCGTCGAATTTACAGCGTGGTTCGTCCGGGGGGGGGGGGGGTTGCTCTCAGGCATCCCGCTGCACTGTGTCGCTGCGGCCCCTACATGATTTGCCAAATGCCAACAAAATACAGGCATTTTATGCTAAGATCCGAAACCTGGCGGTTTCCGATATCTGCAATTCTGGAATTGAGCCCAGTCTGGCCGTGAAGCAGAGTTGCCATACGTCCCGAAAAAGCGGGATCGCCCTAACTTCCCGAATACCTTCGACGACAATGCATATTTATTGCGCTGTATTCCTGCCATAATTGAAATAATATTTTCGAAGATTAACCGCCAATGGGTTGAAGAGAGAACTCAAGTGAAAGTCTCTTGAGTTCTCTTTCTTGAGCTTCTCTTGAGCTTAGAATTTAGAGAGTAATTATCAAAAATTTATTAATTGACAAAAAAAAATAGAAATATTTGAACACATATATAGATGAACCCTGAACACATTACACTCCTTTTTTGTTGAGCAGTCGTGTAAAAACATATGCAATCTGCGCAGTGCTCAAAAAAACAGAATAATTTTGCCACTTTTTTCGTTTTTAGGCTCATAATTTCTTAAGATATGCAACCGATAGAAGAGTTATTCATTGACAATATATTTCAAAAGATGAATTTGTTTACAACAACTTTTTTTTTGGATATTCCAATAGCCACTTGGTTTTCTGAGGATTAGCGCGATAATAAAATAGCCAAACATTAGTAATTTTTGAAGATCTGCATCTAAGAAACTCTCTGTATGGTGCCTAAAATGTATCAAATTAATTTTTTTACTTTGTAAAGAAAATAAAGAATAACTCTACTTACAGGACACACATTTTAGAAGATTCCGAAACAAGTACAAATATTTCACTCTTTTTTTAGGCATAGACAGCTTGCATAGGTCTTTTGAAGCTGCAAACTTGGTCTTATACCATTGGAACAGACCTTATTACGATATAAAAAATTACAACTACCGGCTCTTTGAAAGGTCGGATGTATACAGTGACTGAGCTTATAACCAACAGTATATATATGTATATGATTTATAGCAAAATAATTTGTAAGAATACTAATATCACCGTCATGGGAGGTGTCTAGTAACTGTCACTGGGCCTTAAGGCTGTAAGGTTTTCTTTAGTCCATCTCTGAGACCTCTTTGGGCATTCTGATATAATTCTATAGTACGTCTGAGAGAAAGGCCCTGGTAGTTTTGTAAATTGTTTGTATCCTATAATTATGTGAATGTCTTTCCGTGATTCGTCATACTCTCATCAGACCAGCCTTAACTTACGCTTCAGAAACATGGACTCTATACAAAGGGTATGAAAATGCATGAGATGCCTTCAAACGCGAAAAAAACAAAGGGATTATCGGTGCCGTACAGGAGAACGGCGGGCGGAAAAGTGTAACAAACAATATTTTTATAAACTTTATAATAATGTGCATTTTGTGACATTTCTTAAAAGTTAGAATGGTGATGTCGAAAAGATGAATAATGAACAGCCATGATATGCATTATTTATGGAAAACCCTGCGGGCATCGTAAAGTCGAACGGCCAAAGCTGCGAAAGGCTTGATTATGTGGTTAAAAACCTAAATGCACTCGGAGTGTACAACTGGAAAACTCAAGCCCAGGATAGGGTGGAATGAAAGAAGATTGTTGGCGAATCCAAGACTCACAGCGAGTTGTACCTCTATTGATGATGAATACAGAATATTATTGCCTTATGTTAATCCGGAGACCATTACAAAGGCATGTCGGACCTGTAGGAAGAGATTTTCAAACGAATCTCTTAACAAGCATTGAAACATGAAATAGAATATTTCAACAAACAAGCAATCAATTTTTTTACGAATCGGCCGAAGCCAAGAAGAACATTACTAATTAAGTCGCCACTGATAGCTATGCAGGAAGAGAATTGCTATATTCTATAAAGTTTCGACAGCAGTAATTTTTTGGTCAGATTACTTGTATGCATGTGCCAGAGAACACATCAACCTTGATTGATAAATTTATGAGAGGTATTGAAATTAGTATACGAGGAATATTCCATGCGGTTATAACCAAATTATAATTTCAATGACATGGTCTAACCTTCGTTATAAGAAGAAGACAGTTTCAAACCATTCTTAAATTGCAGAGATCTATATAATTACTAGCTGACCCGGCGAACTTCGTACCGCCTAACACTCAATGAATGTCGTGTTACAGATTAGCTGAACTTAATTTATGATTTTATGAAAGTAATACCATGAATACAAAATAAATATTAAGTTCACTACTTTATTAAGATAATAACACAAAAATAAATATAAAAGTACAAAAATTAAGTATATCAATCGCGTTTCAGCAAGACATGATTGAATTAAACTATTTACATATTGTGCAGCATGGGATGCACTCGGTTTAATTCTCTTCATTGAAGCACCTTGTGATATACGACATTTTTTGTTTTTTTTATTAGGCGCAAGAACAAAAGAGCGGATGATTTGCCGACACGTGAACATGCCACGTACAACTGACCATGAGAAAAACACGGATTTACATTTTGTGTGGGAAAATGTTTTTTCTTTAATTTAAATTTTTCGACAACTTTCCAATTTTCATTTTTAATAGTTATTCTGCTATTCGGGACGGAGACAAATACTACAAATCAAAAACCATGAAAATGGGTCCTGCTGTTCTCGAGTTATAAGTGTTCTAACAAACCCGACTTTGTTTATATATATATATATATATATATATATATATATATATATATATATATATATATATATATATATATATATATATATATATATATATATATATATATATATATATATATATATATATATATATATATATATATATATATATATATATATATATATATATATATATATATATATATTTCGCTTAATTCGTCTCAATTGAAGGCATTTTGTGTTGCATAAGGATAAGCCCTATTTATGAGATATATGGATGAATAGTGATCGTTAGTCGACTGCAAAAGGACTTTTAAACTTACATTGCACCGTCGAAAGTCGTGCACATCCGTAAGTATATCTCATTCAAACATAAGCATTTCCCAATACAAGCTGGGGTTTCCTTCGCTACTTTTTAAGTAGCTTTTACTAATTTTATTTTAAATAAAAACATCATCCTATAAACGGATTTCTTTACAAACCTTATTAAATATAACAATATTATACTGTTTTCTACAATATTTCTTTACAATTTTTTAATATTTACAATTTTATATAGGTTTACCCTATTTTGATAACATTATACAATCTTTATTATAAACTCCTCTGCCAGAAATTAAGATTGAAGTTTCTTCTTTCATTTCATTGAGCATATGGAGGTTTTTTATTTTTATTTCGATTTAATGGCTCGTTGATAACAAACTCAGCCAATTGTATCATATTTTAAATGTTGGTAGCATTCGAAATTTGAATTATTTCGTAATTTCACTTTCATTTGGAAAACGGCTTTGCCGAAGTGATCAATAGTTTAATTTTTTATTTTTTCGCTTAATTCGTCTCAATTGAAGGCATTTTGTGTTACATAAGGATAAGCCCTATTTATGAGATATATGGATGAATAGTGATCGTTAGTCGACTGCAAAAGGACCTTTACATTGCACTGTCGAAAGTCGTGCACATCCGTAAGTATATCTCATTCAAACATAAGCATTTCCCAATACAAGCTGGGATTTCCTTCGCTACTTTTTAAGTAGCTTTTACTAATTTTATTTTAAATAAAAACCTCATCCTGTAAACGGATTTCTTTACAGACCTTATTATATATATATGTATATAGATATATATATATATATATATATATATATATATATATATATATATATATATATATATATATATATATATATATATATATATATATATATATATATATATATATATATATATATATATATATATATATATATATATATATATATATATATATATATATATATATATATATATATATATATATATATATATATATATATATATATATATATATATATATATATATATATATATCTATATATATATATATATATATATATATATATATATATATATATATATATATATATATATACATATATATATATATATATATATATATATATATATATATATATATATATATATATATATATATATATATATATATATATATATATATATATATTTTCAATAATATATAAAATTAGATTCATGAAAAGTTACTTATCTGGGGTCCTGGTGGACCAGAAACATTTAAACGATAGTTAACGTCCTCTTTAAATACTTAGGGCAGCGGCACCTGTTTCCGCAATTGATAACCTATGATGTTCTTAGTTATTGCAGCCGAATTACTGTATGCCCTTGGATGTAATACGTATAGGAGGATGGTTTCTGTAACAGAAATGGATGTTAGTAACTTATTTTAGAAGAAATTATATGATTGAGAATATTTCGACACTAGTCGTATTCATCTCTATGACATACATATATATATATATATATATATATATATATATATATATATATATATATATATATATATATATATATATATATATATATATATATATATATATATATATATATATATATATATATATATATATATATATATATATATATATATATATATATATATATATATATATATATATATATATATATATATATATATATATATATATATATATATATATATAGAGATAGATAAGCATATTTCACACTTGTGTAAAAGTTAAAAGATGCTGGAATTCATCGCATCATATCGTAGAGAACGAGCAGCACAGAGTTTGGACTCGCCTTATAATTCAGTGGAAATCAATGGAGATCCACTTGATACAGACATTCGTGTTGCACGTGAACGCACACGTCACCATCCGTTTACGACCGACATTACAAGAGCATTGAAAATAAAGTGCAGTTATGGACTTTGACTCTTGTCTGTTCGGTTGTGAGGCTTTTAGTCATACCACAGATGGGCTCAGATCTTATGAAGGGCGTGTTGGATAAACCTTTCTTTGCACCGTTGTCAGCGTTTTCGTTACTTTGCACCCCCTTCGGGCTCTTGCACCCGCAGCAAAGTTTTTTTGTTCTTCAGTTGTTCTAGGGTATTTAAATATTCCAAACAATCTTGGACTCGCAAGCGCTCAGAGCTTATCTGATTAAATGACATGATCCAAATTGATTTTGTATTATAAATAGGATAGAAACGAATTTACCGCTTGAAATTTGTAGCACCCGACGTTTCGGCGACGTTGCAGCCGCCGTCGTCCAGGGTAGACTGAAAGAGCTGTCAATCCGTTGTTTTGCGGGTAGGCTGCATACCACTGCCACCACTGCGTAGGTTATAACGGTGGTGGGGGCCGGACTCGAAAAGCGCGAATTTCGAAAATCCGTCTTGCACACCACACTTGCTGAATCCTGTCTTACGTCCTTGCGTTCGGCGTTCGGCGACGGGAATATTTTAAGAAGAGGGTTCCACGTAGAAGAGAGTTTGTATCCGTCGTCTCTAATGAGTCCGAGTCCGCCCCTCCACCACCGTTATAACTTACGCAGTGGCGGCAGCGGGATGCGGCCTACCCGCAAAACAACGGATTGACAGCTCTTTCAGTCTACCCTGGACAACGGCGGCTGCAACGTCACCGAAACGTCGAGTGCTACAAATTTCACGCGGTAAATTCGTTTCTATCCTATTTATAATGTCAAACAACCGCGATAGTCTTCGTTTTTATGATTTTGTATTTATTTCTGTTTCTATTTTCTATTGCATGAATTACTACTTGAAATTTTGATGGTATCAATCCCAAGGCTTTTCACTTCACTTATTTTAAAGCTATTTCTACTATTTATACTTGCGTCTAAATTTTGTCTACCTTATACATATATTAAGTGCCCTGATCCTAGTAAAACTTTTACCTATATTGATACAATATTTATTTGCGCTATTAGCTTTGTCACTAGTGTATATTTATATTCTGGTATTAACTAATGTCTAAACTGTGCAATATTATATAAATAATAGGAAAAAAATATTTTTAAATGAGAATAATTGCTGAAGCAAAATATATAAGCGTCTTTTGGTCATATTTGTAGCCAGCCACAAACAAGCTGTTATGCCAGTGCCTAGAGGTACCTACCGAGTACAACATTACCGATTCGTGAGCAGAGTAGATATTTAGTATGTTCGAGTCGGATAGGCAATTTAAACAAATTGGCGTTTCGGAACATCTAAACGTCGCCGATTTTGTGAAATTATCAAACCGTTACGTTCAAGTCGGATCGATCGGACGGGCCGACAATGAGACGCACGCTGATCCACGGACGAGATCGTTCAAAAGAGCCGTGGGGTTATAGTGAGTGCGCGCAGCGTTTCTGCATAGTCAGCATTCCACTCTAATGACAACGGATCACTGAACGAATCGGCGAGCAAACGAATCGCGACGAACGACCAATTTTTTTTTGACTAAAAACATCTTCGGTAAGCGGTCCGAAATTACTTGCATCAACTTTCCCATATACGAATTGGAAAAAACAGTTTTTTTCCGGAGTCACCAGTAAGAGCGTTTTATTGCTATCCATAACATAACCCACGTGCCCTTCATAGGACCAGAACCGCTTTGTGGTTTGACTAGAAGCCTAAATGCGGAAGAAATCCGATCCTGGGACAGAAGAACAAGGTCTCATACTAATCATAAATCCTTCATCGAAAGATATTAAAACTACTTTATCTTCGCTAAGGTGACCAAAGTTTTCTAATGTGAACTAAGGTGTAAAAATAACTAAGAATAACAGGACTTTTCAAAGGACACTATTAAGTGAACTGCCAATTTACGAAAATTTACGTCAGGTGATTAAAAACAAAGCATATTGAAGAAATAACTACTCGACCTTTGGCAACTATATTTCGTTCAGTCTACTAAATTTCACATGCAAGATGTTTTTGTGATGTTTTCTTAGCAGATATGATATAAATTGTGTTATTGGAGTATTTAAGTCGTATATAGTTAAAGGCTGTGTGTGTCAGTGTCATTATTATTCTATAATAGAATATTAGTAAATAATTAGTCCAGGCCGAAAGATATACCTGTTTTAGTGCTACCATTTTGAGGTAAAGGTAGTAATGACTGTCACACAAGAAAATATTTTAATCAAATTACAGCAACTAAAGGATCTGGTCATAACGATGAGCATATTACAAAGTTCGTGAAAAAGGCCAACTCAATTATGTAACTCATCCGCAGATCATTTCACTACATAATATAAGCATTATTTTTGTCATTTTACAAAACCTGTATAAGACCAATGTTAGAGTTTGGATTCCAGATCTAGAATTCCTTTTTTTGTGAAAGACGAGGATCTCCTAGAGAAAATCCAGCGAAAAGCGCTTAAGCGATCAATGGGTTCAATGGGTTTAATGGGCGACAAAGCGATCAATGGGTTTTAACAAGCTGGAATATTTCAAAAGACTCCGCAGATTGGAACTGCCCACACTCAAGGATCGTCGGATCAGTGGTGACCTCATTGAGACGTAAAAGATCGTCAAGGGATGCTATAACTGCCCCGAGTTGTCTTAATCATTATGCGGAACCGCATGCATCATCTGCGAGAACACGACTTTATACTAGAGAAAACACATTTTTTTTACCCACAAGGCATATGCCTTTTTGTGGAACCCGCCTTGTTGCCTATTGGCACCATCTTCTAGGCGGGCATTTGTAGCATCACGCAGTAAAACACTCAGGCGGTCATCCATCCCAGTATTGACCGCGCTCGTCGCTGCCTAACTTCGGTAACAACTAGGAGAACCGGTGTCAACGGGGCTACGGACGTTATAATCCCAGGATACACTGTCTAGCCAACCGGACTGTTTATCAGTAGAAAAATTTACCTGCTCAAGTGGTTGAATTATGGAGTGTCAACATATTTAAAAAAGATTAGACATATATTTAAATATACCTACTGTATACACACTTCAGATAATGCTCTGTTAAATTGTGTCATATTAGCAATGATGCTGCCTGTCTGTAAAACATAATAATAATAATAATGTATCATGTTGACTGCAATCCTTTATTATGAATAGAGGTATCATGTCAAGAAGGAAATATTTCGTTAGGCAAGATGAAGTAGGTTTTATAAAATAGCGACCATTTTTAACTGCCAGACGGAAAGCTATACTGTGCGGAAAGAGACAGGTCGTATATA
This sequence comes from Micropterix aruncella, assembly GCA_944548615.1. Lineage (NCBI taxonomy): Eukaryota > Metazoa > Arthropoda > Insecta > Lepidoptera > Micropterigidae > Micropterix > Micropterix aruncella. Next base: position 58,591,352 of record OX155980.1, on the reverse strand, counting down.
TGCTTCGTTATTTTAGCAAGTTATCGTGAGAGCTGTACAGAAATGTCGCACGCATGCACTTTAGATGTGTCTGTGTGCTTTTCCGCGTATGCGATGAGCTTTTTTAAAGCAGCCTTCGATAGCGATAACTTGTGTTTAAGCCATAAAAGCGATATCATATTGTAAATTGGATATTTAACGATGGCAAAAATGAGCTGTCCGTTCGGCCGATATTATGCCGGCATTGAGAGTTTAATATAAAAATAAAATTAAACAGCATGGGGTGGTGGGCCATGGTCGCGGCTGTCGCAGCAAAGAGCTGATCCGCCGCGCTACCGGCCAGTTCAGTACCCTGCTATTATAACAAGCCGTGCATCAAGGATTTTTTTAAATGTCCCCACTCCCAACAGTTCTATTCCGTGAAATTATGAAATCGAATGTAAGTCTATCGGCATTCTTCGATACGTGTAGGTGTGTCGAATCATGCGAATTTTTAAATTATTTTTGATATTTATAGATACATTAATTTGGATGCTTTTTCTTAGTATTTTAGTTATTGATTTTAAAAATATTTTTACTGTTTATATTTTATATGATCTGATTCTCAAAAAATATTATTATTTTAAATAATTACTTCCGTTATATTAAATACTGATCTTATTAGCTTTCTAGTTATTTTAAAAAAGTAATATACTCAAACTAGTAACATGCAAAAAGCTTGTAATGACTACTGGTTACTTAAAGTGGCTTGTATATTACCTATATTATATTGTGATACGTCAGAAAGCAGTACATTCGCCATTAAGATACAAATGTATAATAATACAAACAAATAAATGTAAAGAGCTTATTAATTGATATATTTGATTATTTAAATTAATAATTCAAATTTCACAACCTTAGACTAATGAGTCTGAATGACACAAAGGACGTCAAATAATTATAAATATTGTATCTATGTGTGTAACATGTATAGAAGGTGATATTCTTCTATTTGATAATCCAAATAATAATAGTAATATTACAGAATTCTATGTATTACATGGGCTCGATTGCGGTTTTTCTTGAACTAATATCGGATATTAGTTCATGCAAACGAGACAGAGCAGTGCCTTAGAGCGGAATATAAAATGAACGATCGTAGCTTTTCCTGTAAAGAAACTACCTGCCTAAAATAAAATCATCTGAGTTAGTTTGTATACATTTCTTCCGGTATTAGTTTACACCGCTTTATAATCAATGGGTAGTTTTATACTGGAAAGTGACAACCGCGTCTCACTCACTTGAACCAATTTCTGATAATAGTTGAAGAAGGGACGCGATTGAACCCATTATATATCTATTTTGAAATTTTAGGAATAAAATAATAATTATTTGGTAATTAAAATTCTTTTAGCTCTTTTACAGTCAAAAATGTTTATACTTTGTGATGCTGATGAGTTTAGCCCATTCGGCCGATCTTCATATTTGAAGGAAACTTGTACGGGAATGAGGAAGCAAGGAAATAAAATTGTAAATTTATGCCCGGGAATAGTTCCACGGGACACAGTTTCAACTTCTCTAATAGACTAGGATTATCTACAACCCTCTGAGAAGGTTCAGGACATGCTACACTGCCAAAAAATCTCTTCTCAGCTGAAGGGTGCTGTAGCCGACGATTCCAAAAATTAATGCGGTAAAATAGAATTCCAAGAATATTTTTTTTTATCCTTTCTAGTTATACGGATACCATATCGGTGCATTCAGTTCTAGGGCTTTTGATACGATGGTTCAGTAAAGGAGACGGGGAATAGTGACATCTTTAAAGTATTTCAAGATACCAAAGTCGCAGTAGCTTGGGACATTTCGAGAGTAATTCCGAGATATGACTTCGGTAAATTAGGCGGCCTTCAAATTTTTATCTCAAACCATTAACTTCATATACTCGCCGGAGTGTTAGAGACAATATAATTATACAGATTATACAATCATCCAGTACCACATTAAATTCGATTGAAGAACAGTTGCTCATTGTACTTATTAAATCTAAGCATATCAGCCTATGTAGCCTTTGCAGACAGAGTTGGGAAACATCCGTTTTCCGCGTATTCAGGGCTTGTGTTTACAGCAGTGTGGAGGACAACGGGTCACATAAATCGGTATTTTTAATGTATGTATATTAGCCACCATTCGAAAAGTAATCATACAAGCGACGGCCCATAAAGTCACCACAAATCCCATGAAAACAATTTTAAATACGGTCGGCGAAAAAAGGATTTATTTATACAAAAAAGACGCAGCGCACCGGACTAATCTGATGGACGATCAATCGGACCTTCGCGCCGCTTATCCTCTTGGTCGGCCCTGCTCGACCGCGACACATCGCCGACAGGGCCTCCACAAACTATTATCTATTTAATTTATTAATTAATAATTTGATGGTTAACTGTGATAGATTAGCGAGATAGAGCCATGTAGCTTGGGTACGAATAACGTATATTTAGTTGGGACGCACGGTTCAACTCCGGCTCAACCCCTATCTGGTAGCCTCCCCGAAGAGTTAGTACGTTTCTTGGAAGAGCCGGAGTAAACTCTGCCTGCGGCTATACAAACGTTTTTATGGGGTAATGGTAGCAATAGTGGATATAATTGTATAGTAATAATAATAAATACATAGCAAATATCCAATTATTATAGTGTAAATATCATATAGTTTTAAATATAACTTTCTCGATCAAAAATAAAGATTTGAGTGTTTTCCTTTATAAAAATGAGCATATCAAGCTTTTTTTTTTATTTAATGGCTGGCTGATTAAGAGTTTTATTACATTTTTTATTACATTTTTACGAGTTTTATTACATTAACCCCTCAAATGAATGGCGATTAGCTCGGGTTGCCTACGGCAAAATGTATATAAATTTATATTTACATTTACATTTACATTTACATAGAGCGGGGTTTACTATAGAGCTATAGCATTACTATAGAGCGGATTACTATAAAGCGGCGCACATTTACATTTATATTTACATTTATATAAATTTATATACATTTTGCCAAGGCATCCCTTAAGGGACGCCTCACATTTGAGGTGTTAAGTCCTTTTATTACATTTTGGTTACATTAGAAATTTTCAAATATTTCGATTTTATCATCCTACATTTAAGAAACGGCATTCTCCGATTTATTTAATGGGATTTATTAATTGGTTATCACTTTGATTGGGCTCTATTGGAGTGATTTTAGTTTGAAAATTGGTGAGCTTGGTTTTTGAGATGGATTTGTGAAGGGTGATCGTTCACCGGTGGCAAAGCAACACCATTTCGAATAAATAAAAAAACTTACGAATAAAACATATTTTTGTTTACTTTATTATGTGCAGCCCTGGCGCAAGGCCAGGGCTGCATCGGGTTCCAGGTTCGTCGGATCGTTATCTCGCCGCATTTCAACTGTCATCCTGTGACCAACTAGATTTTAGTATTTCTTTTATTCGAAATTTCCAACTTGACAACGCACTTATGGCGTGGCGTGCGCACCTCTCGGGCTACAGGACAGAGCCGGATTTATTTTTATCGGCCTTTTTTTTCGCCGGGGAATATTTCATTCCCGGCTTGAGAGGGCGCGCGAGAGGTTTGATTCCTTCGCTCGATCTTTTTCTTTTTCTTTAATTTGCTTCTTTTTCGGGCTTCGTTTTGTCGCGCCGCGCGCCGCCGCGCCACGCTCGTCATTACAATACGGTGTCCGAACGGCCCGGTGCACGGCGGGTGCCTTGAGCCACATCTATAGCCATTTTTGGAAGAATTGCAGGAAAGTTTGTATGTTTGGAAAACTTTATTGCACACACAATTGAGTACAACATAGTAGACCTATTGCCAAGTGACAATAACTTATGACCATAACGTCAGGGTTATTGTGAGTAAATTGTTATGTAGGGAAATTATTTTTTGTAGTCATAATAAATGCGTACAAATGTGTAATAAATATAATAATGAAAATAGGACAGAAACTAATAACATATGCCAACCCCAATATTGAAGGAAGAAATGAGATATTATGACAAGCTAAAAGACGGGTGGAGCAGGAGGGGTTATTTACACATTAAGTTAATGTCTCCTAATATATTTATTAAAGCCGATCTGGTTTACACGTTGTCTCAGTGACGAGGGCAAAGAGTCAAATTTCACGTATACATACACTTTTCTCAGAAGTGACCAAAACTGAACTTTTGAAAAAAAAATCGGTAGAAAAAAAAAACCCAATTTACTTTGGAGAAAGATCAACAAAAGTTGATCTTCCTTGAAGGTTTGCCAAAATTATACTAAGGTTTTTACATTTGGATTTCAAAATAACACATTAATGTCTCAATTTCAAACAACGAAATGGCGATTTTTTTCTGGTCAAAGTATTTCCATTCATTCACACTATCATCGACCTACTTTTCAAATTAAATGGGACACATTTGTAGATATTGTTCTATTGCCTTTATATAATATATAATTGGGTTGTGAGCTGGGTAGCTTTTATTTAAATATGCTCGCAATAACTGTTTCTTATCGTATATACTATAAAACTAAAAATACCGAAACTAAATCATGATTCAGAAATAAAATTTCTTTCTAGGTGAATTTGGTCAAGTGTGACTGAGTGAGTACGAAACGAAAGTGACTAAGCGATCGTTCGGCATTGGTTCACTGACAACTATCATATGCGAAGTGAAGTGAAAGTGTACCGGATCAAAATGACCGAATCGTTTTTTTTAAATCAGTCACTAACTGACCGAATCTCTAAATTTAAATGACCGACAAATCACTAAGCCTGTATCCGATCGACGGGTATTATACGACACCCTCGTGCGCGAGTCATTATGAAAATCAAAAATACCGACATTTCAGATAACACAGGCGAATAACATTTTTTTCCGTTTTACAAAAAGGTTCAAAGTACGTTTGATTATGGATTGGGCCTTGTATGCGCTACAGTCCGCGCCGCGCGCTCACATCGTCCCTCCCAGAGATCGCATCTCAAATTTTATATCGTTTTTGATTCAGAACCTCGCTGGCGCGTTTTATACATCCGTGGGGATTTATCGCCCTACCTCAACGAACGGTCATTAGGAAAGAAAGATCCTCTTCTTATTTCCACTGCCCTCTTGATTTACGGCAGGCGTGAAATCGTTTAAACATAAAAGAGACTTCTTGGACATTCTGTTTCAATATTGGGGTTTGTTCAAAGCTGTACACAGATTGTATGTATATCTATCTACACCAGGGATTTCCAACGTTATTATTATCCCTTGCTGCCCAAAGAAAATGCACACGTCCCTGACCTATAACAAAATAATTATATATATGTAAACAAGTAGAAAAAAACACATAGGTTTTAGGTAATTATTGCTTATATACACACCAGAGGCGAAAAACAAATCAATCAATGAGATGGAAGAGCTTTCATATTATAACAAGATTTATTCAATTCTTGATTTGAATTAAAAAAAACTCACAGCGTTATTCACCAGTAATATCGCGTTTGCTTCTATACTTTGTTTTAATTGCTGCAACTGATGAAAATGCCTTTTCGCAAGAATAAGTGCTTGAAAAGGGTAAATACAAACCCAGTGTTGCTCTGCTATGGGGAGATAAACTTACAATGTTTAACCCATCTTTCCAAAATCGTATTTGGCAGAAGAATTATTTTTCATTTCCAAAGCTTGCTATTGAAACGTTGCCAGCAGCGCGTCTATGTGAATATGAAATGGATCCGTCGATTATGTCTAAATTTTATTATGGCATGATTAAGTGCAGTAGCGTTTAACTCATTAATAAAGTGCTGCAAATGGATTAATATGTTTCTCTGATTATATAGATATGATGTAAAACTTCTATAAAGCGTGTTTCTTCTGAGATTGCCAGTAATTTGGGAAATCAGGAGTAATTGCAAGGCTCCTCATATATTATACCTTCCCAAAAGTTGCAACTTTTCAGTATACGCCGTGATGGGACAGAATGCCCTCCCACCTAGCAATGTTTACGCGCCTCTCTTGGGAGGCGTACTTCTTTGAAAATCAATGATCTATGTGTAGCGGTTAGATTTTAGCAGGAGACGAAAACTATTGTAAAGATCTAACTATAAGCACTCGCCAAAGGATTTTAGGAAAATCCTATCGACAAATTAGATGGAACTTCATGGATATAAAAACTTCTAGCAGCCGCAATGTTGAAAAGGAAAGTTTCAGACGTCTTACATACTTACCTACATTTTTGTCCCCCGTCTCGATTACGTCGAAAAGACACGTATTATTAGTTATTCGATTAGAAATAAGACACATTTTCGCAGCGATATGATACCATTGCACTGGATCTCAACAAATTGGCACGTCGAAACGCTATTTTTAACATCGCCACCGCAAGGTGAAATTTACTAGCCGTGATCCAGTGGTCCAGAAAGAACGGTATATTAGGCGTATTTAAAATACGTTAAAATACATCTTTTAGGATATTGCGTTACAAGACACAACTGGCGCATCGCAGTCAGCTAACTCATAACAATAAAAACGTTTCAACTTCTATGTATGAGTATACTTCCGTCTCGAGTTGATACATGGCGAGTTTGTCAATTTATAACGTAGTTTCGATCGATCGAACGGAAACAATATAGTTGAAAATATTCCGAAGCGATCATCTTAGTACGTTGGTTTGTTCAATGAAGGTGAATACCATTGAAAGGGCTGTTAATAGAGAGATCCTTTCACGGTTTGCATGGTGACACGGTATATTACAGTACTGGTAACATACACTAGCATATATCGTAGCGTGCTGTTTGCCTGGCAATATTGAGTTATCGAAATGGTGATACAGACTGCGTTCAAGGTTTTAAAGGTGTTATGATATCCCGGCAATGAATGGCGTGGTGGCATTACAAAATTTTGGTAGGACGTATCTCTAGTAGAGTATAATTTGATCTGAATACTGACGTCTCCCGCGCTGATTCTAGAACTGATATTGAACTACTAGAGTTGACAACTACAACGGGCGAACCCGTCACTTCAAGAAGTTTTAACGATTTGTAGTTCTATTTCCCTGAAGTGAGCGCACATGCCCGTATAAGGGCAACACCTTAACCGCGAGATAACCAGGTGTGTTACCCAGCGGGATTACACTCACGTCCTTACTTCCAATTGCGACCAGATTACTCCAGTCTCTCGATTGGTTACGAGTTCGAGGTCGCTTGCGCGGTCCTCTCCCTTACGAAGCGGTGAAACGGTGTATACGGAATCTATCGCGGACCACGGCATCCTTTGCCCGGCTGTTCACTCAGGATCGGGTAGCCGATGGTCATTTCAAGAGCAGTCGCCGTAAGGTCCGCAACCACCCCCGCTCTATAGGAAACAGTATTGTTTCCAGACTCCCCCGACTGTTAGTCAGAGTGCACAATCGATTGGCTTACGCCGCACAGTACGCATACCGTCCAGGAGCGCCAGAAGGTTGATTCCTAGGGGAAACTAGCCCTAAGGCCAGAGTCCTGCCCGGGCTCGCACTTCATGCGTGGAGGCCGCCGGATGGGTGTTGAGCGGTGAGTGTGACCAACACTGAACAGAATGGGTCTTCGTGGCCAACTCAGCAAGGATTAGCTCTCACTGATATTGAACTGTAAATTAGTAAAAATTATAGTTTTCGACATATTCATTAAAAGAAACAAGATATACACCTAAAAAAGTACTACTCAAAGTCATAGGCCATTGAAAAATGTGAATTCTTACTAAAATGTACGGTGAATCTAATAATATGGCAAAGGACTATATACAGTACCCCTCAAAAGTATTTAGGCACCCACTTTTTATTGTACTGATTACATAAAATAAATTTAATAATCCTTTTATTAAGTACCTACATTTAATTATTTCTTCGAAGTGCATTTATATCGCCCATTAACCAAATTTGTTCAAGCGCCTATTACATTGTAGGTCATAAGTTCTATAATAAAGGTAGAGGACAGTATTTAAATTTCGGTTATTAAAGGGTGATTAAAAAATATGACTAAATACTTTCGAGTGGTACTGAACGTGTGACTGTAAATGTATAAAGAAATGAAATAAAAAAATTGTTATCTTTGTAAGGCAAATTCCCCTACTGCCTGACCTTTAGATATAATGGTGAGTTTAGTAGCGCGGAGAGGCCAGTTCTGTGCTAACCCTTTGCCCCCTACGCCACGGCTCTAATAACGCGGTTTAATGAGAAAACTCGTGGACGGTGTGATAAGTCACGTATTCGGCTCGTTGACGCATAAATCATTCGACGTGTACATTGTGAGCGTATATAGGTACAGTGACCAGACATGCAGAGCGGTGCGCGGCGGCCGCGCGGCTGTCAGAGATACGGATGAAGGGTTTACGCCAAATTTAGCACGGACATGTTCAGACTAGTTACCGACCGTTGCTTGCCACTTCAATATGTCTATTTATTTCATATCTTATATTTCAACTAAGATTATACTAAGAAATAATAATGACAGTTAAACTAAAATAAAACGACAAATCGTTTCAACCCTATCCCATGCAACCCGAGGCAAGTCACATATCTAACTAGGCTTACGCCTGTAATACCTAGATCTGCGGTTTATGACTTATTTTAGATTGCGAGCTGATATATTAAAAATATATAAACTGATATTCAGTCATTCCAAACAATTACAATTCATACTAAGAGATTCAAATAATTAATGGCTCTTTTCAGAACCCCCTACTGAGTATCCACATATGGCTTAGGTTCTTGAAGAGGCGCTTAGTCTGTATTACTTTAATATCATTTTCTAATAATTTGTATGCCCCGGGGCCCAAAAGATTTCATAAAAGTACCAGATTTTCGGGGTCCACTTCAATTTCCAATAATATTACCAAATTATGAAAATTACTCTCATACACAATGTCGTAACCTTTATGTTTTAATGAGTAATCTCTCTGCCAGCCATCGCAAGAACTCAGTCAGAGCGAGATCCCAGCAGTTGCATTTTGACGCATTAAACATACTCATAATACACTTTTGTGTCTGGACTACTGGCAAACAACAGCGTTTCGACGTAAGAATGGGCTGAGATCCAGTGCAATGATATTACTATCAAATCATTGCAAAATTGACTATACATGTTTTTCCGACGTACCTAATCGAGGCGTAGCATACATGTTTAAGTATATGATTGGTGGGAATTTTTGACAGTGCATTTATTACGCTTAATGCACAGTTTAATTCAAGTCAATTTATTCAAAGTGTTACAACAGGTTTATTTTCAAAACCGAGTTTCTAATGGTTGCATGTAATTTTTTCAGAGCCGAACACGTCAGTGAAAAGAAATTTATAGAAAACGAAACCTAAACCTTCTTTTAGCATGCTCAAAATATGAGTTTTTTTTAGACTGACGTGATCCATAGATAACAAATCGTACTCTTTGTTTCTGTCTATTGCGAGAAAAAAAATGACCTAAGCGAATATATTTTTACAAAGAAATATTAGGATATAATATTAAAGAGACTCTACAAAGATACTGAAATCATTTGTTTTGTGAAAGAGTCGAAGCACTGATTAAAATAAAATGGTCAGTGTTGAAATTACCATGGAAAATTTTGTCAAAGCGATACACTTCTGCAAAAGTATCGATTTGATAAAAACTCTCACTTTTATAACTATGACATTAAAGAAGATTTGTAGCAAATTTTTTTTTCGGATATATAAATTTCCGTTTTAACCTCCCCCCCCCCTCCCCCGAGACGATTACGACCATTTCCAGACTGAGGTCGTCTGTGAATCCTGTGTGTATTAATCCACGATAGCGCCCAAACGCTTTATCCGATTGCCTATCAGTGAGCGTTTAATATTATTGATATCTGACCTAAGAATTTACGTGAATAAAAATGTTCATGCTGTAAAAAAAGACTTTTGCTGATGTATCATTTAGAGAAAACGTTTAAATATAGAATAAAGACATCGCAGTTTTGGTCGTCCCATTTTACACTGTCATTCAGGTTTTTCATAAAGTATACGTTACTAGCTGTTAATTCTTTATCTAACCATATATATCTTAACCACCTGCACGTTTAGATCTTCAAGAATCTTACCCAACAAGATCAAAAAGATAAGCCGCACGTCATGCATATACTCGTACATACCTATTCAATGTCTATTTAATAATCGCATGGCATAATCATGTATATACATTATACATACCTACACCGTATGTATACGATAGGTACATTCTCCAAAATGCCTGCACTTATACGGGACTCCGCCCCCTTCCATTTCACGTCGCTGTACTTATAACGTGGAAGGCTGCGTTTTGACTCCGTCTCGTTCGCACTCTAGTCGGCGCTACCGACGAGCGAGCGAGACGGATGAACCCATTTTTTATGCGAAATGCTCGCACTACGGTCACGTTAATGTGTAATTAACAAGAAAAGGTTACCAGCTGCATGTGAAGTGATATAATACTATTTCTTAACAAGCGGCAAATAAATGATGGTAATTTTGCGTTTGATATACACGCAATAGCTTTTGAGAAATAAAATTTACACAAGCATACATATATGAGAGTACCTCAGTATTATAGGCCGATATTTGCTATTTACTTGAATTAGAGAAAAAATCGTATTTTTTAAAGTACGCATTTAATATTTTAGGTTTGTTTTTAAGCTATTGCATAGCTTTTATCGCGGGCCTAGGCCAGCGCGGCGACCGAATGAAGAAATTTCTTAACGAAAATTAATGATTTTAAACTGATAATTACGTCTAAACGAGTACTGCTTACGATTCGAAAAAAATATATGGTAAACAAGAACATTTTCTTAATATTCTTAGCTTTGAATATTTTAGATTTTGTTTATATTACATAGTGTAATAATTTGTGAAATTAGGTCTAACCGAACACAAAAACGACTACTACGCAAATACTATCTGGCGTATTATTATGAAACCTGCACCATTTTAAAGATAATTTAATTATGTATCTTTTTATCTACGATTTTTTCGAATAATCATTTTTTTTTGCTTAATCGAATAAAAAATTCCTGCGCGGCGCTCTATCGGAGGACGTTTAAATTATTCCGAATCATTTGCTACCGCAGCCGCAAATGATTCGGAATAATTTGAACGTTTTCCTATAGAGCGCAGTTATCTGATATCAGAAAAAGTAAAATAAATAAAATAAATAAATAATTATATTTGCATAAGTTGTTAAAAATGCTATGCAATAGCTTTACCGCGGCAGTCCCCGAGTGCCACACGTATTTTTATCATTATTTTTTTTTACTTCTCCAGAAATGATGTATTGAGGATTATCAATTTATTTTGGTAAATAAGTAAAATTATTTTTATTTTATTTCATTTATTTAGGTAAGTAACAGCATGAACTTATAATTAGATACATAATTCAAAAACAAACATGTTCTTATGCCGATTATAACATACGCCGTTCGAAATTATTTGAAAAATATTTTACAAACTAAATTAAGAAACCAAAAATGTAATACATCCGTAAATATTTATTAGTTGAGAGAAAACGGATCTATACCGCGCGGAAATAAATGACAGTCCTCCCGATGCATTTGTAGATGGCCAATCTAACTTTGCCGAAAATGTAACTTTGCCGGGAGAACTCATCGTTCAAGTCCACGCGGCAAGGACTCATCCCCACCAACCATTATATTTTAGAAACCCAGATGTCCATCCAGACAAATCCAGGTCACGTGTTTGGTCTCATACACAGTATGAAACAAAAACTCGTGGTTAAGCGTGCGTTTTTGAAACCAATACCCGACTTTCAGTGTAGAAGAAGTCGTATTGCAGCCCGGTTTGAATCGATTTGAAAATCGACCATCGCAATGGCTGAAATCAATGAGTTGGGCTTTGTATTGGTTCCTTATAAGAATAGGAATAAGAATAAATTTATCTTCGTAAGTAATGTTCCAAAACATAATTCACAAAGTCTGCTCAACTAGGCCGAAGCCCGTACTACTTATTAACGTACTATTACTGAGAAGAAGAAAAAAAAAAAAAAAAAAAAGTAAATCTAATAACTCTAATAAATACGTAGTATACATTTCAAGACTTATTTTAATGATATATAATACCTAATTCATAATCATGTTAAAAAATAAAAAAAAGGAATGCAACAGTATTCACCGTTTGATTATTTCCTTTTCCAAGATTTTTTCACGAATGAGGAGACTATTCTATCTTTAAAGAATTAATCTATAAGGAGACATTTACTCAACGTACGAATCCCCCCCCCCCCCCCCCCCCTTCCCACTCCCCGTCTCCTTCACTTGACCTTATATCCCATTCCTGCTTTCGATATAGAGCTGACAATGCTATTAATTACAGTGTTATTTTCTTTAATATGTATATTATGTAAGTGTATTCATTTATTAGTCCGATATTTTATAAAAAATACTCTTTCTATACAATAATTTATCATAATCTTAAGTTATTAAGGGACGACTTGAGAGAGAACTGGCGCGGGGTACCCGCAAGTTTCTTTGTTTGTATGTAATTCGGGCCGAGTTCGTCGGCCCAAAAAGGCCGCTGAGGTATTCGTAGGTATGCGTATTGTTTTTTGGGCGATCTTGAGCGATTCCAAGGAGATATCATCGCGGGCGAGGGGGTCAATGAAATTTCGATGTCGGACGTTTATTTTGGGTGACGTAATGCGCGTCACTCGCTGGGCCTCTGCTGAGATTGGATGGGCGCGATTAGCGACATGGCTTACGCCGTACACGAACAAGAACAAGCCAGGGGTTTCCAACCCGCGGTCCGCCACGAATTTTATCCCCACTCTACTTACTGAGTTAACTGTCTTTCATAATATTTAATAAATTATGATAGTATAGATATATTTAATAAATCATGAAGTAAGACACTCCCATCAATTGCTTTTGTTGCGCTGATAATACCATATTATTGGCAAATAGTGGTAAATAACTCCATGAACTGATTATTAGAGTCAGACAATACAGCACTGAATACAGCCTTAGCATAAATATTAAGATAACTAAAGTTGTGGTTATCAGCAAAAAAGGCAATAACACCGCAAATGTCAAATAAACGGGACTCTACTACACTGAAAAAAATCGTTTTACTAAACAGTTTAGCTATTTCGCTTTTAACTGAAGTTTAGAAAATAGCACCTAAACTACGGCTAGATTATCAAACTCTGTTTAGTTGTGGTTACATTTTATTTTTAGCTAAAATTTGGTTTTGTTACCAATTACTAAACGAATAGCAACTACTTACTAAACTGCGAATTTTAGCTAAAGTTCTGTACCCTTAGCTAAATAACTTAGTTAAATGGGTGTAAACAAACATTCCAAAATGACCGTTACATTATTTAGCTGTATTAGCCAAACTTCAGTTAAACTAGCTGAAGTTTGTCTATTAATAACTAAACTACAGATTTTACCTAAAGTTTGATAGGTAATAGCTAAACTACTTAGGTATTCCAACTGACCCAATTCAGCTTTAGCTGGATTAGCTAAAGTTCTGTACCCTTAGCTAAATAACTTAGTTAAATGGGTGTAAACAAACATTCCAAAGTGACCGTTACATTATTTAGCTGTATTAGCCAAACTTCAGTTAAACTAGCTGAAGTTTGTCTATTAATAACTAAACTACAGATTTTACCTAAAGCTTGATAGGTAATACCTAAACTACTTAGGTATTCCAACTAAACACTTCAGCTCTCTTTGCCGAAGTTTATTTATCATTTGCTAAACAGTTCAGCTAGTAGTTGAGTATATAAGCATGATTTTCTTTTGGCGGCTCATTATTCCTAGGCATTACAAGTGAATAAACGTGAGAGACGTCGTATTTACTACGTATTTCAACCGTTTGGTTGTCGCACGTCGCGTCGCCAAAAAGTGGGAGACGAAGAAGAACGGGTCGTCGGTCGTTCGATCCGGTTATTTGCTTGACACAGCCAGTCAGTGAGAACCACAGACACGCGGAAATTGGCGACAGCATCGCGGCGACGTTCATTCGACTACATTTCAAGAAATCGCGAATCGCGAGGCGTTTCGGCGGAAACGCGTGAAATATTTCGCCGGCACGCACGTTTGTGACTGTAAAACCGTGCAGCATGCTCGAAGAACAAGCCTCGAAGCAAATCGAACGATCGGCAAAATCTTGTGTTGTTGTGATTCAAAATGGCGGATCAATCGGTGGAGGACCTACTGGATTCTTGGGGAATGTCAAAATATAAGGACAATTTTAAAAGTAAGTACCTACTTCCTAAGTCTTTTATAAATATTCCTTTTAGCATACTATTCTGTGTTTTCGCGTTCCATTCTTTAACGTCACCCGACTATATTCACCACGCTTATTCCGAATCTGCAAAATCTTTATTCGGTGTCAATAAATAAGCGAGAAATAGGCAGTAAAGCGTCAAACCCATACATTTCAGTAGGTTTGGTTAGTTTTTTACTTTCCCGGGTACCACTGGTAGGGAAAGTATTGTGATCGTGCGGGAAAAAAAATAGATAACGACGGATATATCCATTTTGAGACCCCAAGACGATTAAGACCATTTCCAGAAAAATGTCTGTCTATGTCTGTATGTATGTCTGTATGTAATCTCTCACGATACTGCCGAGCCGTTGAACCGATTGATTTGAAATTTAGTATATAGGCATAGTCTCACCTGGAATGCACCCATTAGTTTTTGTCTGTCAACTGTCAAACCAAACTGTCACTGTTAAAAATTGACAGTAACTATATCTCACCGAAAATTACTTGTGATATATCATTTTTTTATTAAAAAAAATAGGTTTGTTTTTTATAGGCTTTTATAATTTCACCCGTAGGTATGTACCTCACTAAGTTACTTTTCTGACGACTCAGCTTACATTATTTTACCTTTATTCTAGAGGAAGGTGTCACGTTGGAGGCGCTGCATGTTCTATCCAAGGACCACATTAATCGTCTCGTGCCGCCCGTCGGAGATAATGCGCTTTTCGAAGCTCATATAAGGGGATTGAAATTAGGAGTCTTATCCACCTCTGAATCATTTGTAAGTTATCAGTTGTAGTTATAGTAGATATTTGTAATTTTTCTTTGTAACCATTTTTTCGTCTTCTTTGGTATCAGCCATTTTTACACTTACGACTTGGAATCGGTTTACATACCTACACAGAATGCTCTCTGATTATGGTAATGTTTTCGGTTACACGGTATAACTTTATTGAAAATTGTACTGTGTACGGGGTACCCAAATTGTACTCAGAGTACAATATTTGAGTACTTGTACTCGGGTACTGCCCAGCTCTGCACGTAACTGAAAACATTGCCATAATGTGGAACAGCGGTAAAAGCCTTAGCAAATATATATGTATCAATCTTATTAAAGAAATTAATATGTGTAAGTACCTACCTAGACTGCATGCTTATTATTTACACCGTGATATCCTGGCCTGGTAGCAACATGTCAATGTCAAGCCACAAGAGCACAACTCACTCCTCTAACCTAGTATAATCAGTGGCATGTTTAGATCGATTCATTAAACAAGACCCTTGGAAGGAATGCGGCTTTTTGTTTGTTCTAGCGGCACGTTCCGATGAAGCAGCATTCCTTCCGAGGCTCATCTTTAATTCAATTGAAGTTAATTTAAAGCCAATAATTTACTTGAGTTTCCAGCTTAAATATTTTTTTTACTTATGTTTTTAATTTGCTTTGTTTCCGAACAGCTCGCCAAGTGACAAGCGTATTATGTTATACAAATAAAAGATTAGGGAAAAATATTTCATATCAAATATTGCCTTTCAGGAACAGCCACAAGGACTTCCGCCAGTGACAGAGAATGTCTCTGATATATCCATTTCAAACTTACTAGTATTGGATGATTCTCTATTTGGCAATGTTCGATCACCAATTTCATCGGGCACTCAAGACAGTGTGGTAGCGACGGCAGGGGCGTACCGCACCCACGCTTTAGATCCCGAACCGAGCTGGCAAAAATTACGCAACAATCTGAAATCTACAAATGAAGGGAAATCACTGCTTATGCAGTTTGAAGACGTCGGATTGTTGGACAACTCGGCGAGAAGAAGACTCTGCAATTTCATCATAAGTCGAGAATTGCAATTAAATCCCGACGCTACTATCACAGCTCAAAACTTCTACCAGTTGGCGTGTGACATTGTAAAAATCTTCAAAAAAGAAAGTGTTCCAGTATATTTTTCTCCATATATTTGCATAAGTCCAACTCACAAAATCGCAGCTAAGGGCAAGTTGCTGGATACATTCAGACAGCGCCGAAGAGAGTACACAAAATCTGGCCTGATTGTACCAAGAAAACGTAAGGCATCGACGAGTTCATCGTGCAGCAATCCTGGATCACCATTACCAAGTCAATCCTCGATACTAGAAGATGCATCAAATAGTCTACCCGATCCTTCAGAAGAAGCAGTTAAAGCATTAAATGAATCTTTGAAATGGTTAAAGAACTCATGCGACCCCTGGCCGACGGTCGAGTTGTACTGGGAGGAGACAAGGAAGGCGCGGCTACAAAAATTTTCAGAATCTGCTATGACCATTGCTGATTACTTCAGTGAGTTCAGAGCTCTGGGACAACCCGATGGAATGCACTTGGTATGTATATATGGAAATTTATAGATTCAATAATAATATGTATAAAATAATACAGTGTATTAAGCTTTATGTTAGAAGATTTTGAACTGACATACTTAATCAATCTAGTAGTACTGAACAGCTTTTAATAAAAAAAATTATTCCATGCATTTTGACAATGTATGGAAAATAATAATTAAAAATGGTATGGAGACAATTTTTTTTTGCTCAATTGCAAAAGTCGTAGAAAAAAGGTTATAAAAAGATATTAAGTATAAAATAAATAACACCTTGCCTCTTCTCATGTGAACATGCATATTTTACATAAACGTACAAATCAAGTATTTTTTAAACTTATTGTTTCTTCTTCCACAGTTAATAAAAGACTTCAACTGCCTGTACCCTGATAGCAGCAACAAACTGTTCGAGAACTGGCCGCTTTACCGGGACAAGATAATCGAGGCAGCGAAAAAAAGAAGTGATCCGGCACTAAAAGAATTCATCTCATGCCTTAGCAACGAACGTAAGCATTACTTTTTATGTTCTTAATTTATCTTTATTTAACTATGTTATTATGTGTACAAGTATTACTTATATATAGTGCTAAACAACTCATTCAAATTTTGATCTATTTTGTTCTCCCCTCATAGGGTGTCTAAAATGCTCGCTGCATTCCCACGCTGGATAGCTTGAACGACCTTAATTCCGACAGCAATAATTAAAATTCATTTGATGAGTTCCCACTTTCCATGCAGAGGCTGTAACAAAAAATCTGCAAAATGTACTTCGTAGTCAAAGTATTATGTTCTGTCAAGCCAAGCCCTCTTCGCATTTCTCCTCCCTTCCTAAATCTGTAGCCCGACCAGTATCGCTTTCGGTGCGAGGTATCATTAATGCCGTAGGAGTGCTGTTTCGTTCTCTCGATCAATTTTTAGCCAAGGTCAAACAAGTTTAGATCACGTTTAGGTTAGCATGATTGGTTAAGCTAAACATATACATTTCTGAAATCTACTTTCATTGAAATAACATGTATTTAATTTAATTACAGAGCTGGACAATGACATCATCAACACTGCTGCATTCATGTCGCTGCCCTTTATAATGAACACGAACACAATCCGGAGGCCGAAAGTGAAACAGTTTCGACCATCCAAGTTGGAGAGTCTCCAAGGGTTTATAACGCACATTAAATCACCGACGGATCTGGAGGCTTCCCTAACACTTCGCAGGAAAAAGATGGTCAGATTAGGTTATAGCGTCCAGCCTTACATAATAATCATTGGTGCTTCTATCGCAGAAATTCATACAATATTCATAATTGTAAATGACGTAAAGTACTCGCCCATGTCTTATGTAAGTTATAATTCTACATCCATAATGCATGCCGTTGATACATGCTTTAAGATACTTTTTGCGTTGAATGCGGAGTACCCAACAGAAAGTGCAAACGTTTGGCATTTCATTCAGAAGGGTCTATATAAACTAAAAACAAAATATGACAAGGTATACACCTCTGTGAATTCTCTCATGTCCGACTTGGGCATTTCTACTGCTAAGTAAATTTGCAGCCGCAATTCTTTCGAGACTAGTTAAAACGTCACCTGCGTGTTTCAAAATGCCGACCTGTTTTATTTGTTCCAAAGTGACGATTGATGTCCCCGGTTTATTTAAACATTTTTCTTATTTTCACAATAACCACACTTTTTCTATATATCGTTGCATTGAAGATGGATGTCATAGGATATTTCACTTGAAAAACACATTTCGTAAACATATCAATGTTCAACATGGTAGTAGAAGTTCCTGTAGTAGTTCAAATTTGGTTTCTGACGTAGCCAGTACATCTCATCCATCAAAGAAATTTCCGGTGCAACCTTCATGTAGCTCTGAAGTAACATTAATAAAATCAGTAGAGTCTAGTAATTCGTTAACGCTTTTATTAGCATCATTGCACGCGAATCCGCTGCTACCTAAGAATGCAGTCCAGTGTGTTGTTGACGGGATGAGAAATTATATGTGTGGAGTGTTATCTAACAATATTGGAAATATTTTTGACGAAATGGTGACATCTTTACAGAACGATAGTGACATAACTGTATTCAAAGATAAATTTTTGTCAGCTGTACAGTCTCCTTTAGATTCTTTCAAAACTGAACACTTGCGATTGAAACACTTTTTGTCAGAGGGTTCTTATGTGCCACCAAAAGAAATAACGATAGGACAACGAATGTCTACAATTAGACGAGGCGGTGTAGTAAATGTCAAGCCAACTGTTTGTACAGAACAATTCATGCCGCTTCGACTTACATTGCAAAAGTTTTTTTCTCTTAATAATATTATGAGTGAAACATTACATTACAGCGTCGCCAAATATATAATGTGCTTTGTGACATGGAAATATGTTAGCATTTTGAAATATTTTTCTATTCAAGTATTAAATGATAAAATTTCTTGCTTTGATTATGGCCCGGACAGTAGTAGCAAACCCTGTCTGTTAAATATTGATCATATTTCAAAAGGTAATATGAGGCTTTCAGCTTCTGAAATGTTAACATTCGTTCGTTACTTTGGTTTGCTTATCGGTGAGTACGTGCCATTCGATGAACAGTACTGGATATTATACACTACACTGAGAAAAATAATTGATCTAGTGATGTGTCAAAAAGTTACTTGTCACACGGGTGATTCGTTAAAATGTTTGGTTGGAGAACTTAATGAGATGTACTTGGCATTAACGAATGAGTACCTTAAACCGAAATTTCACTTTCTGACTCATTATCCTTCATTTATGATTAAATATGGACCGATCGTCAACTTTTGGTCAATGCGATATGAAGCAAAACACAGGCTTTCTAAAATTGCTGCTCGCGCTTCATTTAATAGGCGCAATATTACGTTAACACTTGCGAATAAACATCAGATGCAGCTCAATGAGGTTTTTCTGAAAGGTCACCTGAATAATATAATCAGTGTAGGTCCGGATAGAAACATGTCGATAGAGATGCACACTGATATTATGACTCACTAAATCTTAGCGCCGATGAGCCTCTGAAGCGCATTGCGTGGGTCAAAGTTAAGGGTACGGAGTATAAGTCACACACAATACTTACCGAGGATGTAGATGATTTAGGAGGTGTTACTTTCATGGTAATTAGAAATATTTATATGTATAGCGACGAAAGGGTAATTTTTGAATGTGCTATGTTTAATACATTGGAATTTGATGATCATTTTAATAGCTTTGAAGTTGCGGTTCCCGATAATGAGAAAAAAAAAAATAATTTTCTATGATTCACTTGCATGCCATGTTCCAAATAATATTACAATCTTGTCTAGCGGGCAGAGATTTATAACACTAAGGTCTCAGTTGTAATTTAAAGGTGTGCATGTTTCGAATCACATAATTATTGTATTGTCTTACCAGAGAAAAATAATAGCGAGCAACAACTTTTTCTGTGAATAATATGTTTGTTGTACTTCCAGATTGTTTGGTGTTATGATATGAAGACTCTGTGGCCGACAAGCTTCATTTCTGACGTCCGATGAACCTTGTAAAATTTAAACTGCCCTTTGCTAGCACAAATTCTAAAAAATAATTTGATAAGGTCCCCGGACGTCAGAAATGAAACATGTCGACCGTACGTAAAGTTGCCGATTGAATTTGTAATACAAGGTATGCAAAAAGATGTACTGATTTCATTCGACCTTTCATAACAAACCGCTTTTACATACTGTACATCAATATTATTAATGTTTTTAAGTTTACGCTGTTATTTGGCATTATGTAATATTTTAATTTTAGGGATTACGGAATTGTACTGATTTCATTCAACCTTTCATAACAAACCGCTTTTACATACTGAACATAAATATTATTAATGTTTTTAAGTTTACGCTGTTCTTTGGCATTATGTAATATTTTAATTTTAGGGATTACGGAATTGTACTGATTTCATTCGACCTTTCATAACAAACCGCTTTTACATACTGAACATAAATGTTATTAATGTTTTTAAGTTTACGCTGTTCTTTGGCATTATGTAATATTTTAATTTTAGGGATTACGGAATTGTACTGATTTCATTCGACCTTTCATAACAAACCGCTTTTACATACTGTACATAAATATTATTAATGTTTTTAAGTTTACGCTGTTATTTGGCATTATGTAATATTTTAATTTTAGGGACTATCAGTGTATTTGATTTACATAAGTCGACGTTTCGCCTGCTATGTCACAGGCTTCATCAGGTACCAGAGTACGGGCACCGGGGTGTATCTGGTGCCCGTTGTACCAAACATCAAACTAAGTTGGAAGTTAGGTACAATGGGCACCAGACGTCTGCTCCAGGAATTCCCGTGGTTCCTGATGAAGGCTTTGACGTAGCAGGCGAAACGTCGACTTATGCAAGTTAAATCCACTGTTAATCCGTAAAATAAAAGAAGTGAGCATTGTGATTGTATAAAACGGCTATATATGTGTAGGCGGAGCATCGTGTTCTAATTACACGACATATCGGCACCTTTCTGTAATAATGTGAGTTAAAAAAATAAATACAACTAAATGTTTATTTTCTTTGATTTCAGTCTCCTCAGCTGAAAGCAACGAAACGTCTAGTGAGATGTAGCCAACAAGTGAATTTTGAGCCCTCACTTACAGGCCTACTCGCTATTGTGGGCGAGTAAGCTTGGTACAGTAGTGCCCAGCTGAGAGTTCCCATCTGCTGATGTAGTAAGGACATAAAATATGTCCTTACTACATCAGCCAATAGGAATTCTCAGTTGGACAGTACTGTATGTGGGGCCCAGTTCATTTGGCTACATCTTACTAGATGTTTAGTTGTTTTCAGCTAAACAGCGTAGCTGTGAAACCCAAACAATTTAGGTACACTTACAAACGTAGTTTAGCTACGTATAACTGAACAGTTTGGCTATCTACTAATAAACACTTTAGCTATGTATTACTGAACACTTTAGCTATCTATTACTGTACACTTTAGCTATCTTCTACTGAACAGTTTAGCTACCCACTACTGAACAGTTTGGCTATCTACTACTAAACACTTTACCTATGTATTACTGAACACTTTAGCTATCTATTACTGAACACTTAGCTATCTATTACTGAACACTTTAGCTATCTATTACTGTACACTTTAGCTATCTTCTACTGAAGTTTAGCTACCCACTACTGAACAGTTTGGCTATCTACTACTAAACACTTTACCTATGTATTACTGAACACTTTAGCTATCTATTACTGAACACTTAGCTATGTATTACTGAACACTTTAGCTATCTATTACTGAACACTTTAGCTATCTATTACTGTACACTGTAGCTATCTACTACTGAACAGTTTATCTATCTGCTACTGAACAGTTTTGTAAAATTTTAGCTCTTTTCGTTTAGCTGTGGTACCTAATTGTTTAGGTGTCACCACAGCAGCTAAACTGTTTTGTAATTATTTACTGAATCTTCGGTAACTAGTTACAAAACAGTTTTTTCAGTGTAGAACGTGCCCATAAACATAAGTACATCGGCAACTTGGTGAATTAAGAGTAGGATAATAGCCAGGAGATAAAATGTCGTTTAGAATAACCCAAAGGTGCATTTGCGAAATTAAAAAGATTCTTACCCGCAAGAAACTTAACCTTTCTTTAAGAATGATATTGGTTGGATTATATATTCTTTCCAGTTGTTCTATATGATATGGAATCATAGAAAATCAGGGAATCATCTTGTAAAAATATTCAGGCGTTCGACTACAGGATATACCTAAGGATGCTTAAGATTTTTCAGACTGATAAAGATCCTAGTAAATTGGTTTTCAAAGAATGTGGACAGAATTGGAACTACTCACAGTAATTATACAACTAAAATTTGAATACTTCGGCCGCGCTATGAAAGGTAGTAAATATTACCATCTGCAACCAAGCCAAAATGCAGCGGAAAAACAAGGATGAAGAAATTCGGGAAGACGCGGAATTTTCTGGATGAAATTTTCTAACTTAAAACATTGGTTTGGAAGCAAGAGAAGGCACCTGAAGAAGAGAATAATAATAATAATAAACTCTTTATTGAACAAGTATCTTAAACCATCTCGGGCTTATCACACTAAGGCTGGGGTCTCCAAACTTTTTTACAGGCGGGCCGGGCCACATTGACCTGTCAAATAATATTGGCGGGCCAGAATCAAACGTATTTTTTTTTGATATATTTTTTTTAATAAATTATAAACTCGAAATACTGTAGGTACTTTCCTTGAGTAATGTTTAGTATAATAATGAGAAAAATAAAACAAACTTAAAACACCTTAGTGACTAAGGCAATCCAACTGGAAAAATTCTTCTAAAACACAAAGTCTAGAAGCAACTTGTATTTTAGAGGTTTTTCAGATTCTAGAATATTATTTTGCTGTTTCATTAATAACTCTTATCAAAAAGTGTCAAACGTTCCCTTAGTAGAAATACAAAATAAATTTATTATTTTTACCGTTATCTTCTTTCCTTTTTTATACTTGGACCAGGGAAAATGGACAAGATTGCAATTTTACGCCGGTTACATAAGGCGTCCGTCCGCCTTACACAGATGTATGACGGGCGAGAGGGGATTTTTTTCAGTACTTAAATGAAATCTTCGTTAAGAAATAATAATAATACAATATGTCAAGTCAGCGCACTGATACTAATGAATACTAAATTTTAAAAATATATATCATTTTTTAGTTTACATATTCGGATATTCTGTTCTGAGAATAAACAGGCAAATGTCTTTTATTGCTTACATATTCAGTTTTTCCCTATATTTGTTTTTTTATTAAAATCAGTTTACTATATCCTGAGATCAGGTAGTATAGCTGATAGGCAGAGAGACGAACAAAAGAAGGATTTCATAAGTGTTTCCGTTTTGCTTAGTGGCGAAGTTGTCCCAAAAACTGCATTTTTTCCTTTTTTTTCAGGGACTGTGTTATTGGAATACAGGTAGAAGCAGGAATACACGGAACAAAACGTTCGCTTTATTTTATGTGTTTAATAAATTCCCGCTAGAAAAAAAAGTACCGTTTTCGAGCGCGCGGCCTCTTCCCGAATTTTATATGTAAATGTGAGGATGCTCGGAGTAAACGGAGGTATAATTCTATTGTGTTTCACGAGTTTTTACTGGCAATTAGCAAACAATACTTTTCTCCGGCTCTCACCGGGCGACGAAGGCCGAGAGGCATTTTTCGGGCATAGATAATATTTTAACCTTTGACAAAATGGTAATAAATATGAATACAATGGAGAAACGTTTCGGTTGTTGTGTCGGCAAAGTGTATAGCTATATATTTTTTAATAAATGAAATACACAAAATGCAGGCATAGGCATTGGCGTATTGCTATGGCTTCTCAAAAAGTATGATAGTAATAATTTTCATTAAACATACACACTTTGTGTATGAGACTCAAAAAGTGTATAGCTTTATATTTTTAAATAAATGAAGTACACAAAATGCAGACAAAGAAAACATATTGCTATAACTTCTCAAAAAGTATGATACTAATAATTTTCATTATTGGTCACAATTTCATTCATGGTCAAGTACTAGATTTACTTGCTCGCTGACGGCTCGATACATGATTAAATAGCGGTTTGTAATATGAAATATTTTCATATGCATTTTCAAATACACTAGAAAAGCAGCTTTAGCAGTCCTATCATATTGATATTATTATAACAAATATGCATTTTAATGGGTTAATACTAAGATTTATTCTTTATAGACAAGTAGGTATGTGAATCAGTATAGTATTATCGGAGAATATCGGAAAAGTTTCAAATCACTTAAAGAACGATGTAATTTTATGGAGTGTTGTAGGAAAACCGATAAATTAACGGATTAACGTTTTTCCACAAACTAAAAAAATCATATAAAACCCATCATATATTCAAATGAATGCAATTATAGTTTGTCTCGCTCCCAAGAAAACCAATATTTTTGTATAAATGAATGCAGAAAAACTAAAAAGAATTATGTTGTCCTTGTGAAATCTGAGATAAAATATAAGATCTTTAATATGAAATAAATAAAATATAGGTGCCTGTAGGTGTGGTTTCCTGCCCATTACTCCAAAATTAAAATTTTCGATTTTTTGTCGTGATACAGTGTAAGTAGATCTCTATGGGAGCGTGCGTGCGGTAGCAAGGTGCGCGAGAAAGGCAAAGGTCACTCGAGGGGAGGTAGGGGAAGGCGGAGCAGAAGCGAGGACAAAAGAGTGCACTCCACGGGCATTATAATCGCGCGGTCAGGCCGGCAGACCGCGAATGTCAAACCGCAGAGTGGCTTGTTTAACCCATTTAATGGGACGCATGACGCACGACTGCCGCACGAAATAATTCAGAGGCCGTTGAAAGATTTAGGGCTCGCACCGGTCGCCTAATCGACCTGTCCGTGAGCCACCTTCCCACCCGCGTCACACTCGCCCATTTCCGCTTGTCTTTTCAAAAATTCACATCTATCGGCCTACCCACCATAGCCATCTGTTATTATCTAATCTAAGTACATACAGCAACTGGAGCAAGAGATGTATATCTGCGGTAAAAATCGTGTGTGATTGTGTCGGAAGCATAGTCGAGGTATTGACGTGCATTTTGTGACGTCAGGAGTATTTTAATTCAATCCGCTTATTTTTCTCCGGCTTGTCATACGCTGAATGACTTCAACGCTATGGTTTCTATATAAATTAGTTCATTCTGGGTCGGACTGTCGATATCTCCTGGGTTAGGTGAGCATACAAGCGCCTTCTCGACCCGAGATATTCTTTTGAGTCATTAACTACTACGGGCAAACCCACTACCCCAGGAAGTTATCACGATATTGATTATTCTTTCATCCGTGGTATGAAAGCAGAGACTACGGGACGACACAATCCGGCGTGTAACTACCCAACATGCCCGTGAGAGTCCAACTCCTTAACGCGAGGCACTGGGAAATAAAACCGGCAGCCTCACGCCCTCACTACCAAGTTTGCCCGGATTTCTTTGTCCTCCAGTCTGGTCGCAGGTTCAAAGTCGGTTGCGCGGTCTCTACCTGGTATTAGCGGTAATTCTGTTCGAATTTGTCACATACCGCGGCGCACTTTGCCCGTCTTTCAGGCGGGATCGAGTGGCTAACGGGTCGTTTCAAGAGTAGATGACGACGGGTCAACAACCACCGCCGCTTCTTAGGAAACTTATAAGATCATTTCCAGATAGACAGATGGTTATTTTCCAGAGTGTACAGTCGATTGGCTAAAGCCACACGATGCTCAAGCCGCCCAGCAGCGCTCGACAGTCATCCCAACGGGAATCCGACCCACCTCCGTGACAGAGGAAACGGAGTCCTTTCCTGGTTTGTCCCTTTTTGAGAAGGCTACCGAATAGGAGTTGAACCATGAGTTGAGCTGACCCAAGATAACAAAATAGATATTATGGTCCAAGTTTCACGGAGCCGTTAGCTGCCGGAGGCTACGGACCGTATGGCCGCAGGCCCGATGGATAGCGACGGGTTGTAGCGCTCGCGACGAGGAAGATTCGCCGCAAGGCGATATTTAGTGAGTCCGTTGCGCATCTGTGATGGCTTTTAAAAGCAACGCCCGTTTATTTTTAATGGGACGACTCTCATAAGTGCGATTGTACGTACGATACAAAGTAAGGGGTGGCGATTTAATCTGCCGCGGGCCTTACTGCACCTGATGTCGCCGCGCCGCTGCACTAAGACACAGATTACCGAACGCGTATATGCTAATGCGACAGAAGCGACGTTCAAAGTTGACAATAGAAAATTCCGGATTTACCCAGACTGTTTGAACGATACTCCATAGTGACATATACGTATGGAGGTATGACAATCGCTAGCGCGAACCCGCCGCTCCAGTTATAACGACAGTTGTCGTTCTATCCGTCCATAAGAGTCTGTAAGAGACTAACGCCTTGCCGTGTAACACTGGTAAGTACCACCAAGTGGGCTATCCATCGGGTAGATTTGGATAGATTTCTTCATCCCCAGTGTGGTTATAATCGCTGGCGTGGCCTCTGTCTAACGTTAGCAGTAATTCGTAAATCGAACTGTCAAGCTCAATCGGGATGGTGTGGCCAACGGATCGTTTCTAAGGATAGGTGGCGCCAGGTTAACAACTAACGTCTCTTCCTTCTTAGGGAAAAAGTACGTTTCTAGATTAATCGGTTATTCAGCGGTTGCACAGTCAAAACAAAAATCGCTGGGCTAAATGGTGCCGATTAATGGAGACTATGTTCAGAAAATTTACGCTAAGAAAAAGAAAAAAATGATTTACAGTAAGAAAAGTGTTTTAATACCTTTTATTAGTACTTTCCAGACACACCTCGGTCGGATTAACTCTTATTATCACTGTTATGAGGAACGTATGCAGTGTTGCGAGAAGCAAGACGCCCTCTGGCAAATTCCCATTCTAGTCGCATCTGCTGTGCACACACACTTCTCTTCCTAATCTGTGATCGACTCGAGCTTTTATGTATGAAGACACATCTGCCTCAGCCGTGAGCACTAATGCACGCTCTGCTTTGCCCTCCCATAGGCACATATAAATATAGGTACGAGTATATCTCCAGCCGCTACTCAACTGCTACTCTCAGGAAAGAGACAGAATCTACTTACTCCAAAGAAACTATAGCTATGTAATTAAAAAAAAACAATATTTAAATGCCAATCTTATGGCGATATATGGATAGATACTATTCTATTATGCCGTATAATAAATACAGTTATTCTAATTCTCAATTAAACAAATGCTCTCACTAATTTATGATTTAAAAGTCACAAATCGGTTTTAATCATTCCTAGGCAGTGAAAACGTTTCAAATATGTTTCAGGTTCTTATTATTTAAATAATTTTCTCTGAATAATTACAATTTGTAATACATGAGTATACAAATTACATTAAAACAATGATCATTATGATCCAGATTGCTCAACTTTATAGTACGTTTAGGCAACCCTTCTGCGCCGGCGAAATGCTGATGGTACTTATAGTGTTGACGGCGAAACTAATAGCAATCTTTGTCAATAGTTTGGTCATCTATAATAAAATTGATAATGCATGTTTTTTAAAAAAGGACTGATTGATTATTAACCCCCAATTATTTAACCAATGATAACAAAAATAACATTTAATTATTAGTGCGATCTATCGCATTTTTTAAATAGACCGATTCCCTACTGCGCCGGCGAAATGCTGATGGTACTGATAGCATTGACGGCGAAATTAATAGCAATCTTTGTCAATAGTTTGGCCATCTATAATAAAATTGATAATGCATGTTTTTTAAAAAAGGACTGCTTGATTATAAACCCCCAATTATTTAACTAATGATAACAAAAATAACATTTAATTATTAGTGCGATCTATCGCATTTTTTAAATAGACCGATTACATCACAGAAATAATACGGAGAGATAGAATGCCGTGTACTAGTCTATCTGATCATTAAAATGCGTAATTATTACGTATAGAAATCCATATACCAAATAAAAAATTCACATCCTAATATTAATAAAAATAAAATAATAAGAGCTATGATTTAAAAATTCGTTAGTTCATATATTATTATTTAATACCACATAGGCGCTTCTAGAGCGATATCCAAAGTGCGCCGCCATACTGTAATACCTCGAACGCCGCCATATTGAACGTAAAAGTATAATAATATTTTTTTGGAACTTTGAGTGCCATCTACAAGTTGCGTTTCTTAGTAAAAGTCATGCTGTTAAATAGTAGTACTGCGGTAAACAATACGCTGTATAATCCATGATTAGAAAATCGTCAATTACGTACAATTTTATCGTAGAAAAGTAACAAAAGCACTAATTGAAAAAATAAATGATCTGCCAAGGTGCGTTTTCTCAGACGCAGATATTAAACTACGAGTACGTCTTTTACACTGCACAAGTTCAGATATAACTGCGTCTTAACTATATATGTTTGTCATAATAATTATATACACAATTCAGTCTCAATAACTGTTTAACAAATCATGAAATATCATTTAGAATACTATAAAATTTTACCAACAAAAAAAATGACTTCAATTTTATTTATAAGTGCAGCAGCCATTTGATGGTGACATTAGAACGGGCTATAATAATTTAATGCATATACAAAATTTCGTTTCTGTGCTGTTGACCGTAGAGGAGTCCCCTCGTCGGGAGCTAACACTGGGTGAAGAATCAGCTCATGCTTACCATAAAAATGCATTGTCATCGGAGCTAAACAAACATGTAAATTTTCAATTTCATATGATAATATAAGAGAAAATCCTTCAATTCCTCGTGGATCCTATAATCG
Organism: Micropterix aruncella; assembly: GCA_944548615.1. NCBI lineage: Eukaryota > Metazoa > Arthropoda > Insecta > Lepidoptera > Micropterigidae > Micropterix > Micropterix aruncella. The sequence continues at coordinate 58,562,450 of OX155980.1, read as the reverse complement.
GAATAGGATTTTGATAAAATGGGACTAATCTGGAAGTATATCCATTCAAAAAAAATCTGTCCAAATTTGTTCATAAATGACGGAGTTCTGAGGTAACAAACATCTAAAATAAAAAAGATACAAGCGAATTGATAACCTCCTTTTTTTGTATTCTGATAAAAATGAGCATTCTCTTACTACACGTCGAAATGCTTTCATCGCGATGACCTCACCCAGGAAGAAATCAATACAAAGTTAATATAAAAGAGGCCAGTCAATCGTTGTGCGGGTATTCAATGGGGTGGCTCTGCGGTTTTGGATCTTTACAAAACCGCAATACAAAACGCGTCAGTCGCGTGAGGCGAAACACGCCAAGCTGGGTACACCCTGACCGAAATCTGTCCAACGACATAATTGCTCTAAAATTCAATGTATTTTAAGAGACTTTATAAAGAATAGTCAGGATATACTAAATGGGTAGCGAGATGCGCGCGTAATTGAAGCCTGTGGTACTCATGGTCGCTACATTGATTGACTCAACTGTTGTGGCAATTTCAGGCCCTGAAGATATAAGGTTTTTGATAGAGTCCTTGACCTTGACTATGATGAGAATATAATCAGAATCATCTAATAATACAGCTCGAGTGCCGTAACCTATAAAGTAGCATATAGTACCGATAAAGTAGTATAACATCTTTGTTTCGTGAGGATAGCTACGACGACCGTCAACCTTCGATAGAAAGTGGCGGTACAAATAAAAATTATATAGGTAGGTACACCTTACGTAGGTACCATTGATATGAGAGCTTGTAATGATTATGCATATGTTATATGTCCCTATAGCATTGGAAAACAATTAAATTACATCCCCTCACCAGCATTATTCCCCCCCCCCCCTCCCACCCCGGGTAATGTTGGATGTCTGAACGCGCCACCGGATCGACTCCTAATGGCCATACGAGCGGTTACATAATTTGCACGTAAACACATTACGCTAATGCATAGCGAGGATGCGACGCGCATAAGATGCAATTAACTGCTGCGGATGCACTGCGCTCAAATATCTACCGTAACTACCGTAAATTGTAATTTTATTAGAAGTGAAACATGGTCATTTAGTTTTAGACTTACAGGATGCATTCCTGCGGTCTCATCCTTCTGTATAATTACAGCAGCGCAGAGATATTCAGCTGGTAAACGGAAAACCGGTGAAAAATATTTTTTGTCTTGTCAATTCATAAAGAGGATTCATCAGGTTGATGAATTTGTAGCGGGGCTACATCTGAGTTGAAGGTGGATGGGCCAGCCACATCATCATCAACGTGTTCTTTGGTATCTTGCGTCGGCGCCACTCGTTCATTCTACTCGGTAGCTGGGATGGCTTGCTATCTTCTAACTCTGTCTCGTGTAGTAGTTTTTTGTGTAATTGTTGGTTCTCAGTATCCTCGTAGGTTATAAGGCGTTCTTTGAGTGCCTCGTACAGCCTTCTGGATGGTTGCTCAAGTACTATGTCACCGACTTCCTGTATTGCGGCTTGGTCGAGCTGTGCTTTTGCTAGAATGAATTTCTCGAGGTCATTTTTGACTCAAATGGCGCAAAATGTTTGACTTACTTAAATATCGCAAGACCGACATAAAATACCAGATGTGAGACCCTTTTAACCATTACATGGTATACATTAACAAATCAAAAGAAGAATGGAAAGAATTGACACACGACAAAACCAAAATATGGAAAGCAAAGCAGGAAGTACATAAAAAAGAATAAATTTACAAGTCGCAATTGTGAAACGGAAATTGCTAGACTAATTATGTCGTACTCATAAACCTGTATTTTACGCCATGTTTACGAAAATACGCTATGTATCGTCAAATTTTCGATTAAAAGTTACGCCATTACACGTAATATTAAAAGAGTAATGTGGAAGCATCGTAATGTGGAAACCCTGTATTAATGATGTCACTGAGTGTGAAATGTTTGAGTCATCCAGGCAAGACTGTTGTATCGTACGTCCTTCCTATACGTCGAAATTTAACGTATAGTCCAGGCAGTATATACTTACATAATGATCGATAATGACGCCTTATACAATCTATAAGAACACGGTTACATTCTATCGAGACAACTGACGGCGGACCACCCCGTAATATCACGGATACTGCGTATTAATTGCGTGAGAAGATGAATCCTTAATCTTTGCACAATGACTTTTTACCGTTGGCCACATGGTATTACTTATAACAGCCCACTGTATAAGCAGAGCAATTATCCAGGCGAACAAAAGTATTTTAATAATCGACGATAATGTCGATCGAGCGTTGATAGCGTGGGTCGGCTTAACGGCGATCCCGCGACACCCTGTATTAGCAAGTAGTACTAACGCCGAGGCATTCATTTTTAATTCATGCCTTTTGCACCGCCACACCCAATACAAGCGAGCCAAGTGGTTAAATATCTGTAATTATATGCCGGCTTTATATTTCAGCTGTAAGCGCCGTTGTTCCGTACAGACATCGGTAATTATCCACAACCCGTATACGAGGCGGCCGGGTCGCCTGCCGATCAGACGCAGTCCGGTTCTACCAATCTCGGTTAACGCTAGTTTAACCCTCGCAACAATGCAAGTGGTCGCGCAGACTACATGACATGTATGTATGTCGCGTTACAGTTTGTTTGTGATCTTCTGCCTACGCCAAAATAAAGGCAACGATAATGCATCGTGATCTTGGTCTTACAGATATGATGTTATGAAATCATGAAGCCTTTAAAATATGGGTCTATCCGAGGATACTAAAAGGTGAGTTGACAGAGTCAGGAATGAAGAAGTTTTACACCGTTTGAGCTATAGCTCACAGAAATATTGAGAACAATAAAGATCCGCAAACTTGAATACTTCGCCCATGTCATGGTCTCATTCCAAAATTCACAATATTGTTCGTCTAATAATTCAGGGTGAAATGGCTGGAAGAAGAGGTCTGGCACGAAGAAGTACACAGCTCGGTAGCATATCTCAAAATTGTAAAGTTTCGGGTTCGATTCTCGACTGGGTCAACATTTGACGTTGGGACAAAATCGATTGCAATAACATGACACATATGTTATACGCATACATACATTTAGACAATTCATAGTGGTGGCTCGATGGTAAGAGATTGCCGTATGGCAATAAACCCGCCCATCATTAAATTTCACAACGAAGCGTTGAAACAAGCAAGAATTTCTTGGCTCCGTAATCTACGGCAATGGCTTCAAAAATGTATCACATTCTTTTTTTGAGAAGCGGCCAATAACGTTGTGATAGCCAATGTGAGAGTTAGCCGTCGATTAACTAAACATTGATGAAACCGGGCCGGCGACTTGTTATTTTGAATGTTTTATGCGAATATTGGCCGAATGCCATCTTCGAAGCTGTCTTTATTCACAGCCATAAAAGGCCTCTGCGAACTATGATGTGTTATTAGTCAACGCCTGAACTGTTATTAATAAATTATATTGGTAGAAGCGGTGTGAATACTATCCATATGAACAATGTATGGCATCTTGACAGTAGTGTATTAGGTCTTCACCTGTGTATTATAATTGTCGCTTTTTCACTCTAACCAATTAGATTACTTAGATTGCTTAGGTTTCTATATAAAGCCATTTAATTTTCTTTTTCAAAATCAGTTGATGGCCGCTCTGCTAGTTTCTGTGTGCAATAATGAGACATTTGAAAAATTGTATTATTTTGGAATATCATGTTATGGGTCGGTGTTACCTATTTTAATGCTTCTTGCAGTTCGCACAATAGTAGTCACCCACCGTACTGTCCAGGATTTGATAAAAAAACGACTTTTTTCGAAATTTGAATAGCGTATTGCAGGAGAAAAAATCTACTTCGGAGAAACTGTGACAGACGCCTACAAATACTTCATTATTTCTTGCCACGATAGTTTTACAGCAAATGCATTAACCGATTCCTATTAAAATAGCAAAACTGCATATATAATAGACATCAACATATAATAGGATTATTAAAGTATAAATTTTTAAAACTTTTCTTTTAGTCTTAACATTTTCTATGAAGAAGGGCATCTAATATTACTTAAAAAGTTTTCACAATTCTTCATTGTAATAATTTTTAAGATGTATGATTTCCTTAATAAACAGAAATAAAGAGATATTTTTTTGTCGATTACACGAATAGGAATAGGTATAACCCAGAATCTATCAAATCTATTTTAATACATTTAGAGTAAAAAATATGATACCTAAACTGCAATTGATGATGAATATATTCAGAAGTAGAATACAGGTTATTTTAGTATAATAAAATTACTAAATTATTTACTATAAAGTTACTAAATAACTTAAAATATTATAAAAAACATAAAAAGAAAGAAATACTACAAATCATTACTGTGAATTTCTTTTCGTTTTTGATGTCTACGTTAATGTTTATGAGAAAAAACGTGTTATAATTTGAATTTTTAGCACGTCCTATTATGTTTCGTATTAACAAAGATTCCTATAATTGGCCTCTTCGAGCGCCTTTTAAAAGACGTAAGATTTTAACAATAGCGTATAAACAATCATTAACGATGAATAGATATTATGAATCGTGAACAGTGTACATGCTTTAAAGAGGAGGGGATGGAGCCTCGAGCACCAATTACTTGAACAATGGTAGTTACTGTTTTCAGCGATATTGTTAATTAAGGCGGTGTAGCGGATGATAATCCTATTACTTAAGCCTGGAAAGATTCAGGCAGTACGAAGAATATTCTGCCTGGCCTGATGGTAGGTATTGTACGTTCTGTTGCCAGTCATCCAACCTAGCCAATCGACATGCTATCCAGACCGAAGATCTTGCGCCATGCCTTTCTATCGAAAACCAGAAGCTCATTGAATCTCTTTCAGACGTTATCCAAGCTTATGCCGTAAAGGATGCCAGATAAAATGATTTGGTATGTGATTTGGTTGATGTAATATGATTATTTTCGGCGTATTATTTGCAAAGTCTATACTTTTCATACTTACTTTTATGACCATGTTTTTCTAATAGTATTCAACTCTTGAAAGTCTTGATATTAGCAGTATTTGTTTATTTTTAATATGACTTACTTCAATTGTTGAAGTTTTATTAACTTTCACTTCTCTATGTTTTACAATTCCAATAATTTGCAACTTTTCATCAATAATTCATCTATAGTCAATTTCATAGAAAATTTCGGCGTATTTAGCTAATGACAGTTTTCTGTGGTAAAATCACTTGTATTTTTTCGTGATTCCTATGATTTAAATATGATTGGTATATCCTATAACTAAATAATACATGGAAGTTTGGTGTAAAAGCATTTTAAATAAAACCTTAACGTTTCAAATATTTTCATTCTCAATAGAAATATTAGGTAATGAATCTGAAAACTCAACAATACTATCATTTTCATTAAGGTTGTAATGATTTTTTTATGAAAATCATCAATTTTGAATGGATGTTAAAGGTTTCTAATGAAAATATGGTTTCGATATATTTTTTTAAATATTTTCAGGTCGAAAACTATTACAAAATCGGATGCAGGTCAGTTTGGACAATATTACTCTGAGATCCTCAGCGTCTATACCTGGATATAGTACGAATACCGCGGAATCGATGGCCAATATCAAAGTTCGAGTTGCAGAAACTCGACTTCCGACTTGAAGACAACAGACAAAATGTGATTTCCATAAAGGAAGGAGGCGGCAAGTCGTGGCGACTGCGGCCGCGAACAGATAATCGAATTTGCATACATCTGAAATGCGTTCACGATTGCGCGATTGGGTTAACCGCGAAGAGCCAGTAACGGCAGATAGTGCAGTTTCTACTGTAATTTACACCTTGTTTAGTGTTTGTCTTTAAGAATTTTTCAAAACATGTAGGTATCTATAGATATATCCATTGATATATAAAACCCAAATTTTTGCATGATTAAAATACTTTCTTTATCATTAATACGAGAAAATACAATAACGCCGAATCATTTTTTTTAAATAAAAATAATTAAATGTTGAATTAAATGTCAATTATAATTCTCGTAAATTCGATGACGATGCTCTTGATGCTTCAAATTGGCACAGAAATTACCTGTCATTTTATAAGGTACAGCCAGTCCAGCGTACAAGTATAATAGGTAAATGCAAAGCGCTCACGTGACTGTCGGAATTTCGTACCGTAAACAGGGGGCGGATGTCCGAAGGTAAGGCTGGGAGCGCGCATGCTCGCACAGGCGACAGGATGAGCGTAAATGGTCAATTCACGGTGCGCGAGCACACATTATTCAAATTTCAATTGTGGCATTGCGTGCCACCCCGTATAGCCTCACCGCGCTTCGAATAATTCCTATATAATAGCCGTACCTACAGGTTAATCAATTACCAGCCGGGCAGATAGCAGTTCGGCTCTCCGATGAGTGACAAGTACCCCCACGGCAAAGTGTAGTCATCGAGACCGCCGAGCCACATTCATTTTAATATCACGGATTTAAAATAGGGATGAAAACGATTACGACTACGATATTATTCACTACGATATTTTAGGCTCATGAAACTGTTTACTTTTTTTATTTTTATTCTCTGATTACATATAGTTCTGGGGAATGGTAGCAAATTCCATGGTGATATCTTTACTGGTATCCCATGGCAGTATCCCATGACAGTATATCATTAACTTAGATGTCTGCCTGTAGCTTTTCGGCTGCTAACGGTTCCCGTGCAGTTGAGCCATTATGACGCGTTCTTGGGTCGGTTTAACACCCATCCGGTAACCTCCACGTAGAATTTCGAATCTGGTAAGGACTCTTCTTCCCCTGCATCTGAGTATGCAGGTGGGTCAGTTTCACCCGGGTGATGTTATTCGGATGCAGCTGGGCGATTTGCGCATTGTGCAGCACCAGCCAATCGACTGTGCAATCCGGCAAATGACCGGGGGAGTCTGGAAACGACATGCTGTTTCCTACAAAGCGGGGGTGGTGCCATGGTTCACCTAATGTCAGGCGTTCTTGAAACGACCGGTCGACTACACGACCCCGCCTGAACAGGCAAAGTCCGGCCATAAATGGTAGTAAGGGCGCGAGGTCGGCCTGTTCTTGCACAATGCACATCCCAGTGCCTCGCGGTAAGGTGTATGCTTCTTACGGGCGAGTTGGCGTAGCTAGACGGTGGACTTCCGTTGCCCCTAAGTCCTCTACGTTCACTCCAGATTGAAATAACGATCCCATATCGTTATAACCTCCTGGGGTGACGGCTTCACCCGTTGTAGATGACAGAAGCAGTGGTTAAATGCAAAGTGGACACCGATCCGATTAGTGGACGTGACAATCCCTGCTTGCAAGTATTTTTGCTCCTTCGACATTCCATTATTACAATTTCACAATTTTTGTCGTGTTTTTATGTGTCTTTTATTATGAAGGATCATTTCCTGATTTTACTGCACTCATGCCTGATAGAGACACCCTGTATAGATCCAGAAAAGGCGTTTCGCGCGAGTGAGTAAATATATTGTGAATCGGCAGGTAGGGCGACGGAAAGGTATCGCGGTCTCGAAGGAAATCATTGGTAAGGCAACCGGAAAATGCTTCGCGCGTACTACCTCTGGGGGGCGGGAGACCTACCTTCCTATATGAACCTGTACGAACCACATATATATTAGGTCATTACATATGAAATTGCCGTTCGTCGCCAAAAAATGTAGCCGGGTCCATTTTTTACGTACGTATCCGTAGCATTTCGTTTGCATTTTTGCATCCGTTGCAATTTTATTCGAATCACTTCAGGTACAGCAGCCTTTTATTAATGTATATATTTATTTACTTATTAGTTACATTACATTTAAATGCGGGAGCGCAAAAGAAATATAATTTTATACCCAGAAATTACTACTATATGCATCTAAATTTAGGCATACATCTGTCTGAGACCCAGGCTAAAATGCACATAAATTAAATGTAAAATTTTAGTTTTTCTAATGTGCCGAGTAAAGTGAAATCAAGCCCGCCTTGCTATGCTCCTGTGATAAGGCATGTGACAGGCACTCCTGTGATAAGGTGAGCCTAGCAAGTATTATTGGTGGCACGGTTGTGTCAGAAAAAAAAAACAAATTAAATTATATATATTATCTAAATATTTTAACCGCAGATCATATCATACATATATATCCGATACCACCCTTTTGCCATTTCGGTGACCGTCATGCGGACTACTCCTGATTACAGGCATTTCGCCCTGCAGTGGCATCATTAATACTGGCGTTTCTACTTTACAATGCGTTGGGTTACAAATATTTAATCCACAGCAGGAAATTAAACTCCATTATTAAATGATGTTTACTGTCCGATGTCGCCCAACTAAGCAAAGCATGTGCTTGGGCGGACTTTCTATAAATAAAAAGTTATTTATATTATTAAATATTATATAAGTCATACAAAATCTGCAGTTATACAGTATAAGAAATATATACAAAATCACAAGTAAATAAGTTAAATGGTGTTGCTGTTATAAAATGTGTACGTGTAATGGCTTTACGATACGTGGCTTTCTAACGCAAACTAGTTCGTTCTAACGCAAATTAGGCCAGAATTTTCCGTTTCATCGTTACGATTGGTTAAAATATTTTTTCTGTGGTTAGTGTGACGTTTTTGATGAGGCTTCTTATACACGTCGTGTATCCAGCCCTCGATTGCAGTGCGCCACTTCGTGACTCGTTGGCATTAGCCTGCTATAAAAATAGAAGAGAAATCGCATTATTATGCATTTCGCAGGCTCGAAATGAATTCCCCCATAACTCTCTCCGCACTTTTTCACTGACTCAATTTAGAATTGAACACAGCGAGGCCTGGGCGCACGGCATTTGCTAAGACTTATTTTACATGTTCCGACAGCGCAATTATTTATTTCGTTAAAAAACGCCACTTTTTTAGCACTTGGACCCCCGCCCCGCTCCCCGCCAGTGCAGCGCTATAGGGCTAGGAAGTACCTACAGTGTTGCTTTTTGCATCCCGGCCGTCGCACAGGGGTCACTTTATGTTACCGGGCGAAAAAAAAAACAAAAAATATTTATTTTTCGTTGGCCACGATAAATCCAAAATTATAGCACCTATTAGTAATAATACTTTTAATAATATTAAAACTCTAAATAATTTTACTTAATTTATTTATAGTAATTTTACTATAAATATATTAAGCTACTAGAATCGGTTTCCTGCTTTTCAACGTATATATTTTTTTTGCTTATTTTCTAATAGAAAATTTAATACTCTTTTGAGGAAAAGTAGAGAAAAATTGTTTTTCGTACTTGATGAGTTCTCCCCATCAAAATAATATAAATCGTTAAGGATGGTGACTTTTAAAATAATATTTAAAAAAGTGTTGTATTCTAATATTATATTATATTATATAGCACATAATATATTATAATAAAAGATCTTTTAAAACATGTATTCTTATATTTCAAAGCAGACAGATTTGTCGTGATAAATGGTTTAAAACTAATATTTCACGGTGTTCAAACATACCGTTGACATAATAAATAAGTGGAAATATAAACCATTAAATTCGTTGCGTTGGCCTTGGTTCTCGTTATTATTTTTAATGGTCTTAGCGGCAAATTAGCATTGCTTATGTGATCAAAACTATTTAAAATATTTTTCCCCATATGTCTTCGTAACAAAGAGCAATAATAGCTAGAAAGAGGTAGTCTCCGATAGTTCACATTCTCGTTTCCTTAAACGATGCGCCAAATTGGAAAATTATCGTAAAAGACGATTTTTAAAATTCTTTTGAAGAAACACAATAATACCAAAATGATAGAATATGGACAAACGTCAAAATCTTCTGTAGTTGGTCTTCATAGTTAAAAAGCTAAATGTTTAATGTTTTGATAAAAGGGACGTTTGAATAAAAACATCTTGAGTATCATCAACAAGTGGATAAAACACAAGTGGAAAAGAACTAACCTGAGGTATCAAAAATTGCCCTTATCCTACCTCTTAACCACAATATGGCGTTAAAGTATATATTAGTATTTAAATATTTAATTTTGTTCCTGCGCCATAACTACTAGTTTTTTTTAATCGCGCCAGATAACAAAAATAAACCTCTGTGCGCCGCGTCCGCCGCGACGGACGAACTTTCAATTAATATTATTTCCTAATGGTCAACGGTAATGAGGTTCGCTAATGGCGGATTTAACATATATATGTTTTTAGGAAAGACGAGATAAGGATTAAATCCATTGGTCTTAACGAAGTCTCAAAAAAATCTATGATCACAGACTTTATTTGGATACAGTGATATATATATATATATATATATATATATATATATATATATATATATATATATATATATATATATATATATATATATATATATATATATATATATATATATATATATATATATATATATATATATATATATATATATATATATATATATATATATATATATATATATATATATATATATATATATATATATATATATATATATATATATATATATATATATATATATATATATATATATATATATATATATATATATATATATATATATATATATATATATATATATATATATATATATATATATATATATATATATATATATATACATATATATACATATATAAAAAACTAAATAAATGAAATGATAAAATAAATGAAAGGGCACTTATGTATCTGGTCTGTGGCGACCAGGAGCGACTCCACGCCTTTTTCGTTGTCTCTTCTTTCAGTATTTGTGGTTTCCTACTGTGGTATTGGAACCTTTCTACTTTATCCTACAGCGGCAACACAACAATTCGAAAGATGAGATCAATGCTGGAAAATAATAGGCGATTAGATATCTTAAAAACTAATGATTAGATATCTTAAAAGCAAATACTGAAAGAAGAGACAACGAAAAAGGCGTGGAGTCGCTCCTGGTCGCCACAGACCAGATAAGTGCCCTTTCATTTATTTTATCATTTCATTTATTTAGTTTTTTATATATAATTTCAATTTGAAAAAATAATAATTTACACATTTACAATCAAATATATATATATATATATATATATATATATATATATATATATATATATATATATATATATATATATATATATATATATATATATATATATATATATATATATATATATATATATATATATATATATATATTTAATATATAATATATATATATATATATATTTTTATATATATATATATATATATATATATATATATATATATATATATATATATATATATATATATATATATATATATATATATATATATATATATATATATATATATATATATATATATATATAT
>OX155980.1:58483411-58550932 GCA_944548615.1 Micropterix aruncella | reverse complement strand
TATATATATATATATATATATATATATATATATATATATATATATATATATATATATATATATATATATATATATATTATATATATATATATATATATATATATATATATATATATATATATATATATATATATATATATATATATATATATACATATATATATATATATATATATATATATATATATATATATATATATATATATATAATAAATATATTATATATATACATATATATATATATATATATATATATATATATATATATATATATATATATATATATATATATATATATATATATATATATAAACCCGGCGGCTGAGCACCAACCGGGCGCGTCTCCAGGTGGCGGATAGGAGAACGCCCGAAGGGACCCCGGCTCGAGGGATGATACCCGAGGCCGGGTGCTCTTCGGGTAGTGGTGGCTAATACACTGTGTGTGGAAGGCCCCACCGCGGACCAACTCTCCAAGACCGAAAGTCTCCGACCAAGGTTCTTACGCCCAGGCCACGAAAGGACTCCTCAGGCTAGCCCTCATAATAAGGGGCTACCCTGACAAAAAACTTGAAGCCGGCGACATAGAAGCCATCCGGGACAAGATTGTGGACGCCATCATGGAAATTCCTGTTGGCACTAAAACACCATCCTTTACCGGCAGCTGGGAGAGGGACGGTGCAACCGTCTTCTCGTGCGCAGATGAGGAGACGGGGAACTGGCTCAGAAGCCTTTCCACGGACTTACTCGTCCAAGGTGAATCCGTGTGTGTGCTGCCGGTCGATGAGCTGCCCAAACGCCATCGAGTGGTGGTCCACGTGGAGGAGCCCAAGTTCACTGTCGAGAAAGTACTTCTACTCCTCGACAGGCAAAACCCAGGTCTGAAGACCGATGGGTGGGCCGTCGCTAGGGGGAGCACGAAGAAGGATGCCTCGAGCGTCCACTTCGCCTGTCTGGTGAGCGACTCCTCATTGGCCACTCTCAGGGCCTGCAACTTCCGACCCTACTGTGGGCTAGCACGGGCATCCGTAAGGCTGCTCGATAATAAGCCTAGGAAGGAGTCGGACGCAGTGGAGGGAACGGAAGGAGGTACAGCAAAATGAACCACCTAAAAGTCCCCATAATCCAGATCAACTTGCACCACAGCAAAAGCGCCTCGGCGATATTAACCAGGAGCATGGCTGTGGCGCAGACAAGTATAGCACTAATCCAAGAACCTTGGATTGTTAGGGATACTATAAGTGGATTAGGAGGTTGCGGAACCATTCATAAGGCCCAACCGACTAGGAAACTCAGGACCTGCGTGGTCACTACGGGCGTCACAGCCACTTTTCTGCCACAACTCAGCGGCGATGACCTAACGGTCGTTTTAACAAAAATCAACTTGACAGGAGACAGAACGGTGGATCTACTCATTGGGTCAGCATACATGCCTTATGACTCCACTGACCTGCCACCGAAAGAAGATATAACCAACCTAGTGACATATGCGAAACAACGCGGGCTCCAACTCCTTCTGGGTTGCGATGTGAACTCCCACCACGTGTGCTGGGGTAGTTCCAACATAAACCCGAGGGGGGTAAGCCTGCATGACTTTATCCTAGGCAATGAACTCACCATCCTCAACAGAGGAACAGAACCTACCTTCATAGACTCAAGAAGACAGGAGGTACTGGACATCACGATCTGCACAAAAGAAGTGGCCGACCTGGTTCAAGACTGGAGGGTCTCAGATGAACCCTCAGGCTCGGACCATAGGCAGATCCATCTAACGCTTCGGCACTCATTGGAAATTCAGTGGGCTCGCAACCCTAGAAATACCAACTGGGAAGGATTCGATAGGGACCTGGCTATCAAGCTCACCACGGTTCCGAATCGATTCCACACCAAAGACCAACTAGAAACAGCTGCACTATCACTGTCTAACGCCGTTATAGACGCCTACGAGCAGAATTGCCCCTTGAAACAAAAAAACCTCTCAAAAAAGGTCCCATGGTGGAACCCAGAGCTGACCAAGCTCAGGCTTATGCTGAGAAGGTGTTTCAATAGGGCGAGAAATCACAACACTAACTCGCAACATCTTTGGGAGGAATACAAAAACGCCCGAAACGAAGACAACAAGGCCATTGTTAAAGCCAAACGAAGAAGCTGGAGGGACTTTTGTGAGAGCGTGGAAACAGCTTCCGAAGCCTCCAGGCTCAACAAGATCCTCAGCTCTAACAACCGCCCCCAGCTGGGATGCCTTAAACGACCAGATGGGGGACACACAAGCGACACCAAGGAAACCTTGAAGCTCCTAATGGAAACACACTTTCCGGGCTTCCAGGAATCGTCACACCCAATTGCTGCAGGGGAGAACTCCAAGAGGCTCCACAAGCCCAGGGAGTGGGCCCTTGCAGCCAAGATAGTTAATCCAAAAGCAGTAGAATGGGCCGTGAGCACCTTCGACCCCTACAAATCACCTGGACCGGATGGAATATACCCAGTCCTACTACAAAAAGGGTTAAGCCAGCTGCTGGGCCCTCTAACAAAGGTACTCAGAGCGAGCATAGCCCTCAGACACGTCCCTCATGCCTGGAGCAGCGCAAGAGTCACGTTCATTCCAAAGGCAGGCAGGAACGGCCACATCTTTGCCAAAGACTACAGACCCATTAGCCTCACCTCCTTTCTCCTGAAATCACTGGAGAGACTAGTTGACGGCTACTTGAAAAACAACCACCTAGCTCTTCAACCGCTTGCTGATGCTCAGTATGCCTATAGGGAGGGCAGATCTACGGACACTGCCCTACATCACCTGGTGAGCACAATAGAGACACAGTTAGCGGCGAAAGGTTACGCTCTGGGAGTATTCCTGGACATCGAAGGAGCATTTGACACCACATCATATGCAACTATAAAAAACGCTATGCACAGACGAGGAATACCAGAGACCATTATTGACTGGACATTGAGTATGATATCAAATAGGAATCTGACCGTCTATCAAGGCGACACCTCCATCACGGGAATCCCTGCTAAGGGCTGTCCACAGGGTGGGGTCATCTCCCCCCTCTTGTGGAGCATCGTTGTAGACGAACTCCTAATAGATCTACAAAACCTAGGCCTCTCTGTCTACGGCTACGCTGATGACGTGGCCATAGTAGTCAGAGGAAACTTCTTATCAATACTTAAGGAGCTCATGGACAAAGCACTTAATACCACCCAAGACTGGTGCCAGGCCAGAGGTCTATCCGCTAATCCAAGCAAGACTAAGGCCATGATTTTCACCAGAAAATACAAACCCGAACCCGTTGAGTGTCTCAAGCTCTGGGATAAGGAGATAGAATACGCTACAGTAGTTAAATACCTTGGAGTCTATCTAGACCCAAAGCTTAATTGGAAGCACCACCTCGAGCGCAAGAGAACAACCTTCTATGCCTCGTTGTGGACGTGCAAAAGAGTCATGGGAAAAACCTGGGGGTTCAAACCCACGGTCGCCTTATGGCTCTACAGGGCAGTACTGCTGCCTAGACTAAAATATGCTGCAATAGTCTGGTGGTCCAGGGTGAAAAAGCTTGAGACAGTAAAAATGCTAAAAAGCCTTCAAGGTAACTACCTGAGGGCTGCAACTGGCGTCATGAAGACCACCCCAACAGCGGGATTAGAGGTGGCACTCTGCTGCCCGCCTCTGGACAAGCTCATCATCCACTCCGCCAGACTTACAGCATACAGACTGAAGTGTTTGGGCGAGTGGAAGCGTGGAGGGCACAATCATCCTGAGCTAAACCTCCTCCACAAAAGCCCATTCACTCTGACCCAGGATCGACTACGGAAAAAAATTTCGGTAGAGAAATCCTATAAAATCCTAATCCCCACCAGGGAAGAATGGAAAAATCCGCAGTGGCTTCAAAGCCACAACGCAGACGCCTGGTTCACCGACGGCTCAGGAACAAATGGACGTTTTGGGGCAGGCGTGTACGGACCCAAAACCAACCACAGAATCAGCATCCCCCTTGGACAATACGCTACGGTTTTCCAAGCCGAGGTACTTGCCATATTGGAATTCATAAAACTACAAAGTCGACTTGAGGTAAAAAACAGACAAATCCTCATCTGCTCTGACAGCAGAGCAGCACTGGACGCTCTGGCTAAAGCCACCACAGAATCTTCTGTGGTCTGGGACTGCATGCAGGAGCTCAACAAATTGGGAAAATCCAACAAAATCACCCTAATGTGGATACCGGGTCACCAAGGCATACCCGGAAACGAAGAGGCCGATAGACTGGCAAAACTGGGCACACTGGATTGCCCAGTGGAGCCAGCTGTAGGGGTCCCCTTCGCTACAGGTAAGAAAATCATCAGGGACTGCTTGGAGCAGGAACATCGGGCTTCCTGGAAACAGAGTCAGGGATGTCGCCAGGCAAAAGCCATGATGGAGCAACCACTACAGAAGAAAACCAAGGCCCTACTTGACATGAGCAAGAAGAACCTTAGAACCACCATCGGTCTCCTCACCGGACACACGACCCTTAGAGCTCATCTATTCAACCTTGGCTTGACTGAGAGAAAGGATTGCCGAATATGTGGCGAGGAACCTGAAGACAGCATACACATTGTTGGCCGCTGTCCAGGGCTCGCCGCCAAAAGACACAGTTTACTGGGACGAGCCTTTCTCGAACCCAGCGATCTGCCCAACTTGAAGGTCAGTGACCTACTTAGTCTGGTAAGAAGTACCGGGCTACTAGCTGACAATTGACCTAACCACACAGTGGGTAGTTACAAAAGACCTTACAGATCTAGGTGACATCAAGGGCTGGAAACAAGCCCCCCACTCCATCTACTACTACTACTACTACTACTATATATATATATATATATATATATATATATATATATATATATATATATATATATATATATATATATATATATATATATATATATATATATATATATATATATATATATATATATATATACATATATATATATATATATATATATATATATATATATATATATATATATATATATATATATATATATATATATATATATATATATATATATTTATATATGTATATATATATATATATATATATATATATATATATATATATATATATATATATATATATATATATATATATATATATATATATATATATATATATATATATATATATATATATATATATATATATATATATATATATATATATATATATATATATATATATATATATATATATATATATATATATATATATATATATATAATTGTATAAGTGTAAATTATAATTGAAATTATGTTTATTAATAAATAAATGAAATTATAAAATAAATGAAAGGGCACTTATCTGGTCTGTGGCGACCAGGAGCGACTCCACGCCGTTTTTCTTCTCTTCTTTCAGTGTTTGCTGTTTCCTGCTGTGGTATGACCAAACCGGCTTCTTACTTTCTCTTACCCGCTAACACAACAATTCGAAAGATGAGAATCAATGCTGAAAAATAATGGCGATTAATGTATCCTAAAAACTAATGATAATTAAAAATGTGTATCAATATTTCGGTTCAGCCGTCGTCAAGATATGTGACATTTCAATAGATTGTGCATTAACATTGATTAAGTTTGTGCAATGACAGTCTTCAGTGATAACAATATACATCATCATCATGGTATACGGATGCTATGGAGGGCGTTTCCTTCGCAGTTCCGACACAATAGGGATGCGTAGCGGCATTAGCCGTACGTACGATAGAGGTTAGGGGACGGTTTTCGCGTCGGTGCTTAAGGCCGCACTAAAAGTGCACTTTTCCAGGCCCAAAGTGGCCATTATGGAGGGACGTTAGTCGCTCCGCGCAAATTAGAAGCACACTATACGGGTCAAGCGGTATGGCCGAAGATACCCTTACCGAACCTAACCCATTCCACGCTGATTTTAAAATTCAACGTATGATATGCTGCCGTCATGACAATGAAAGGTGAATTTGACAAAACAACATAATGGAGAATCATAAAATCTTAAAACTGTGATAACTGAGAGGCTTGCTATATTAACACGATAGCATAGTAGTTAGGTCACCTGATCTTACTTTGTAAGGTCCCAAGTTCGATTCACGGCTGGGTTACCGTTTTCCGTTGGGATAAAATTGACGGAATTGAATTTCATTTCTGTCTATCGAATGCAATAACAAAACACACACTAACAGAGATTTTCGTATGACAATAAACCCGACCATTGTGAAGTTGCACAATTAAGAATATATATGTACCTACATATATACATATAACATTATTTAAAATAATAGTTTTGAAGCAAAAGTCTCCATATAATCGGTTCTAAGGTAGACAAGGATTAGGATTTATTTTAGATTAGATTAAGGATTTATTTTTAAATTATCTTGGGAAATTTATTAAACAGTAAAATAATTGTAATAAAATAACCTTAATTACTGATATAAAATTAGAAGCGAAATTTCATCAAAATCGTCAATAAAATATTTCAGGTAATTTGAAATGTAATAAAAAAATTAAAAAATCATAATATTCACTCTTCCTATTCAATATATGTATATATTTTCTAGTATTTCCTAGTATTATTTTTACATTTCCTAGTATTATTTTTATTATTAATTAGTTTTTCATTATATTAATTAGTAATTTAATTTCTAACCACCACAATTTCCAACCACAATTTAATATCCTATCACTAGATTTATGAGCTTCATTCCTTCTAACTTTAAAATCTATTGAACTACGAACTATTTCAAGTATGTGTAGATTATGCTATCTACCTATGTACCTATTATGGTAAGTTTACCAAAATAGATACGGAATTCTCGTTGGTTTGTTCATTATGACCTACCTTCCGCCGCCATATTAAAATATTCATTCATATATTCAAATATTCATTATTGCTGCGCTCTCGTGCTCGGTCTGGCAGTCCGATAGAAAGACATTAATTACGTTCGGCTAAAAATTGTGCATTCATTATTGGCAGTTGCGGCATTATCATCATCATTAATTGGGCAGCCCACTGCGACTTACCGCGACGTCATTGGGCATACGAATTAATATATTTATTTATATATAAGATAACATACAAAAGAAAACGCTACTTTTTCTATTAGCGCTGGGCCCACTAGCAAATAATCTTGAATGTGGCATATATTTATATTTATATATATAAACAAACGAATTTTAAATCA
Organism: Micropterix aruncella; assembly: GCA_944548615.1. Classification (NCBI taxonomy): domain Eukaryota; kingdom Metazoa; phylum Arthropoda; class Insecta; order Lepidoptera; family Micropterigidae; genus Micropterix; species Micropterix aruncella. The sequence goes on along the minus strand of OX155980.1, from coordinate 58,543,744 downwards.
CCTCTCTTATCATTTTAATATTATTTATACAAATATATCAATTTTAATTTGGTATACGAGTTTCAATACATAATTATTTGGCGCTTAAATAAACTAACATATGGCAATCAAATCTCTCCGTATGCTGTAATCAGCCTATATAAAAATTCGATAGATGATTGAGTAAATAATAGGTTTTTATAATCAATCAATGCATTATAAAAAAACATTCTTTATCAATGTTATTATAGATGGCTAAATAAATTGCTATGAGTTTCGGCTGACAATGCTCCCGCATGTCACCGGCGCAGAAGGGTGGGCGAAACGTAGTATGGCATTGAGCAATATAATACACTATATAATCAAGGCTGCTACATTAGCGCGGGAAAGTAAATGATATAAACTGCAATGGACTCTCAGTTTACGCGGCTCATTTTCAAAAAGAGCAAATTACTCAGAGTGCCAGCGAATTAAATTGAAATTGGCGCGTTATTACGGGACGCGAAAGCACAGCCCATCCACCCACCTACCGTAAAATATTTATTCAATAATATGCCCCGCCATTTTGACAGGATGATGCACGGCCGACGCGCGCGACAAGCTTCCAATCCAATATCCGCATTACCGATTTTAATTATTGGCCCCATTGTCAATGACGATCATTGTAATGCCGAAATTTCCATCCACTTATCCCAAAATTTTAACATTGATGACTCGATTAGGTGTAACGTGGCACCATTGATTATACATGATGTCAGATTGCTAATCTCCATAGTGCATTTTGACAGCCTTCTGGGCCTGCAAAATGCAAGTGGCGCTGAAAACACTAACGGCTAAATTACTAGCAACTTATTTGGTCATCTATAATGACATTAATAATTAATTGTTTTATATAAAATACCAAATGGATGGTTGGATTAAACTTGCAATGGCTCAGTTGTAATGTTTTTTCAATGGCTCCTTAGTCACTTGTAATCGTCAATATACTAAGAAAAAATATGTACGATCTCCCTAACTGCAACAATATCATAAATAAGCTACGCCAGGCTTCATAACGTATGAAGCATGTCGACTCGGTCATTTTACCTTACAGATGTATCATCAATAAGGGCGTTTCCACATTACAATGCGGTTAGATTCTGTGCAATAGCGTTACTATTGTAACATTAGGTGTAATGGTTTTACGTCTAACTGAATTTGAAGTTACTAAGCATTCTTAGGTAGACATTACCTATTATACAGATTTAAGAGTGCAACACAGTCTTAGCAATTTCCGTTGCATCATTACGACTGGTAAATTATTATTCGCTGTGTACTATAAACTTATTATTGTTCTTATAAGATCGATGCTACTGAGGTAAGACTGTCTACCTGGATCTAACTCTTGGGCTGTTAACTTTCTAAAGGGGGTCTGACTGCGCCCGCTGTTGCACTCAAGGCTAATAATAATAATTCTTAAGGGGATTACGCCGCCATTGCTGAAAGGGCTCGGGTGCTGATGGAGGGGGGAGGGGTTGGTGTGATGCGGGGTGAGACGCCAGGTGGGGACGGCTTCAGCGGGGTTAGGAGGGGAGGGGTTAAAAACAATTAACGGTAATTACACAGGACCGGCTAATTATTGCTGTGCGCGCGAGTCGCGGCATACTAATGGCCGCGGGCCGTCCAATTTAATGCGGGGCCGAATTTTTAATTCCACAGCCTAATAATACGCTCGGCGCGGGCCTGCGGCTCGCCGAGCGCTCCTCGATACCGGACTTCGATATGCAACACCCACTGCCGACAACACCTCCCCCTCTACCCTACTTTAACCCTGCAACAGACGCGAGAATGTGCGAAATCAGGGCAGTCAGTATAGGTGAATCAATGGGCCATCCAACAACTGAGTGGTCATATAAAGGCGGCTAAATCCAAAGCAGATTAAAAAAATATGTTACGTAGGTGCTAATGTATCAACTGGACAGGCATTGTGTCATTCTTGTAGCCGGATACTTGACAATTTACCTTCAATGACAAAATGCATCCTCCTGAAATTGTATACACTATTCATTAATGTAGGAGCGGCGTGACTCGAGCTTAACTCTCCGTACGTCCTACTTACTGTCTACAAAACTAACTAGTCAAATAGAATATTGAGGCGTTCCTAATATACTCTTCCTCTTCTTCTATCATGGTAGTCCTCTAATACCTCGACGTGGCGGTATCGCCATAAGGTCTGGAGACTGTTCTGACGTCTCAATCCGCAGTCCTAGCATATATTCAAACTTACAGCAGTCCTGGCATACATAGTCGAACAGTAGACAGACCCAGTTCTCCTTAGAGACCTCGTCAGTCTTCGGGTGCCTGGAACTCGGTGCAATATATTTTTCACGCCGAGTGGACAAACAACCGTTATACCACTACTTTATTGATTAATTTCTCAGGGATTGTTCTAATTTAACGTGTACTGAACAATTCTGATAAGAAAGACCACGTTAGTGGTATTTTAAGGATTTTTTCCTACATATTTTTATGCCTATATTCTACTGATAAAAAAATAAAAACCTAGTAAATTGTGACCAGAATACGGATATTAGTCATTTTTCAAGCTTGCAAGAAGCTCGTATAAGGAAGGCCAAATCTTGAGTTTAAACACCGCATCTAAGTACAACTACTAAAAACCCCTTTTTTTAATATTCAGCAGTAGGTTCTTTCGAAGCATCAGCGATATACCATGTTTTTCGGTTGTAAATAAGCCATATTGGGTTGTTGCATTGTACACACTTGACCACACTCTGCATGCTCTTAAAATGAACATTTAATACAGTTACTTACTTTAAGAAAAGTAAGTAAATATATCGAAAACTATTACTTAATTTTCTCCCATGTCGAACTGAACCATGTGGAATTCCAAAAGAAAAACTGTACTCAATTTTAAAAGAACTTGATTGATTGATGCTAGGCTAATTTGTTAGGATATTTTTTTTTGCTAGTAGTATATAACTATTAATATGTATAGAGAGGAAGAGAGAGAGCGAGAGAGAGAGAGAGAGAGAGAGAGACCGAGAGCCGCGCGTACTGTAGGGTTAACCCCACCCTTACACAACATGCAGCCCAGCAGACAGACTATGCTATTATTACATACTGGCCAATAAGCGATCTTATTCCGAGCCGCTTTCAACCGGCAATTGATCATGATTACATAAAAAAACGTTTTTATTTTGAATTTCTTTAAATAATTTACTTTTTTAATTTATAAAAACGGCAAGGAGTCGCTAATGCAAATTTTAAAAAGACGCACAATAGCTTCGCTTTATCAAACCGCATTGCATTAATACACAATTAAAAGTAAATACAGTATTATAATAATATTATATTAAACACTTACGAAAAGACGTTGCCTAACACCGCATATAATACCAGGAAACAAAGTCGGTACTCACCTGAAAACAACAGAAAGAAGATATTAGTAATTGAGCGACAGTGGATTAAGAACAAGTTAGCCTAACAACTGATGAGGCAAAAATGATGTCATGGTGTCATAGATATATTTAAGGACAACTAAATGAATATGTTAGCAAAGAAAAATATTTAGAAGCTAAAGATTTAATTTTTTTTTAGAATATTTAGTTGTTAATTTGATTATTAATATTGGTTTTTCCTCTGTTTGTAATTTCATGTGGGGATTATTTAGATTTTTTAATTATTTGATTTCGTATATTGTATTACAATTTCATTAAATAGCGATGCCCTATACCAAACACAGTGTACCAAAAATATATTGACAATGCCCCTAATTTGCAGCGTTCAATTTTAATTCTGTGTTTTTTGTTTATTTTTTGTATTGACAGCTGCCAATAAATATTTCATTTACTTACTTATTTATACGTTCGATGAATTTGAAGGAGACTTGTATTGGTGTATTACAGACTGCGACTGTCAATTTATGCACGAACAATTCCTCGGTATTAGAGAAAATCATACAGTTATAATATTTATGTTGTTAAGACATATGCCAATAGTTAGAGAACCACCTTGCAGATTCGAAAGACTTTTGCGAGCTGCGAAATACTGTATAGAATCCGAAATGTTTACATTTATTCAGTTTTTTCTCGGTATCTCCTAAAAATGCGTCTTACCGAAAATAGTATGTTTAGATGTTTCCGAGATACAGTTCTTTGAAAACTGGCAATGCTCCCTAAACATAAAAAAAATCACAAAATACAAAACCTAATTCTCGAGATTCGAAGAGTCAACTGGTAATCTAAGGGATAGCTCGTTAATAAGTTTGCCATACATTGCAAACTTCGAAGAGCTGTATGACCAGGAATATTGACCATATTATATGCATTTTTTCTCAAGAAACTCTTTGCGATATCTATTGCAATAAGAGCTCGGTAATATCTCACAAGGAAGTACACCGGCATGACACCAAGAATAAAACCCATTACTTATATCCGATTACACCACGTACACCGCCTAACTAGGCCTAGACCTGTACTAAGGCAGACTTGCTAGAAAATGATATTACCTGTGCATACGTTTTGGTTATAATTTAAATTAAAAAAGGAAAAAATAAATTAGATACTTCAAAATCTTTTAAAAATCATACAATATCATTTATACAATAGATTTATTTAGAATGCAATTTAAATTAATGAATTCGTTTAAAATAGTCAGAAGTATTTCAAGTTAATCAATATCCGAAACATGAGTTAGGTATATAAATTTCATTGTAAGTATGTCTTGTATTTTTGACGGCGAAAACAAAGAAAAGGAATAATAATATGCGAGCTGGGATTTAATTCGGTAAAAAGTGTCTAGTCAAGAAAAGCACCATTGAGTTTTAGTACAAAAGTATCGAGGTAAAAAAGTGTGACGTTCGTCCCCTCGGCCCGCCCGCGACCGCCTTGTAAATTAGAGTGGTGTGAAAAAGAGGCGAAGATTGTGTGCGATATCGGCCGTTTATCTAACAAGAGGGTACTGTGCGTGGCAATGCGCTGTGCGGTCTCCCGGACCCCAGATTACGCGGGGGGCGCGTTCGAGGGCGAGACAACGTTTATGTCGCTGTTTCGACGCTCGTAACGCTGCATAAAGTGATTTGATGAACTCCCCGACGCCCACCTTTACCCGTAACGGCCAATACACCGGAGATCACCGAACACTTCGCGAACCCCACGTCGTTGCAGTGCTTATACGTGTCCGCAAACACCTCACACAGTTCACAGAAGTAAGTGACCGCCACAATGTAGAAATAGAAATGAGCATTGTTATGTGATAAGGAGACGCACTTTTAGGTATTTGTTTTCCAACCGCATACATGTAAAGCGGAGGCAAACCTAACTATTTTGCTCTGTAGACCACTTGTCTCATTTACTTTACCGGCACCAGGGAAAGTATGGTAAACGCGATAAAAAATCGAAATGGAGACGGAAATATCCATGTTGACACCCCCTGAGACGATTAGGACCATTTCCAGACTAAAGTCTGTCTGTGAGCCTGTGTGTCTGTGTGTGTGTGTGCGTGTGTATTCCTCCACGATAGCGCCTAAACGCGTCATTTGATTGAGCTAAAATTGGCATGCAGGCATTATTCGACTATGGCAAGAGTTAAAAAGATTGTAGTTGAAATCGGGTCCACCAGTTCGCGCGCTAGCCAAACTTCAATATCGAAATATATCTGCTAGAGACTAGAAATTTGGTACACAGATGCCTGGTTGGACCGAAATCACGTTGTGAAATTTAGGTTGGAATATCTCGTATACAAGCGACGCAAAAAAACCGCCGTATTTAAGAGAATACTATATAATTTTTGGAAAAATACCATTTTATTCCGAGAAATACCACGGAAATACTACAAAATACAACATATGCTACTTTTGTTATCATAGTCAATTGATACAATCACTTTTGGGTGGGGGGAGGGAAGTTAGTGTGATAGAGGGAAGGGGGGGGGGGGGGTTCAGGGGGGGGGGGGGGGTGAGGAGTTTGAGGGAGTCTTAGGATGGCACAAACAATTTTTTTTTCGTGAACTCCTTGCCTGACTAATATTGAATTCTCCACAACGTTTAATATTAAATATGTTTCTGAAAGCTGACACAGTGTTCCTGTCTTTTGTAGGGTTTATTTTTGTTTATATAATTCCTGCACTGCTTTCCATAATGATTAGTATATTCTGGATATTTCGTCTTTTGTTTGATGTTTCCTCGTATTGTTGATCCACTTGCCGATTCCTCTTTGTTAGTTTCCGTATCCGTTCCGTCCATCTTATATAATTCCTGCACTGCATTACATATTGTGTGTTTTTCCAGTCGTCATTCTTCCCATTCTCATTTGTATCATCAAAATATCTCGAAGATTTACCTATCATCTTCTCGACGTTATAAAATCAAAATCAAGTGTCGGTTTATATTTTTGCAACCCGCCCCTAAGGTTTCTCGACCTGATTGTTTAAGATTAGTCAACTGGAATTCGCCCATTTGAACTGTATTTATACACGAGTCAATGAAGTATCGTCGCGGTGCGGGTGCTTCGATACGAGCGCTCATCAGGGCGGAAATGCTATATTAGTACAATGGTTTCCTGCCTATGCGTCGAGCGAATTGCCCTCGAGCAACCGATAAACTGTTACTTCCTCTTCGCAATCACTCCGCTCGCAGAGGAGACGGCTGCGGATCTTGAACCCTAATTATGTAGAACACTGAACTGACCCTCCGTCGCTATCGAACGCAATGGGCCATAAGACCAATGACCCATTTGCGATTATGGCACCATAGGAACTTCCTTGAAGGACTTAAACCACTGAATTAAACAGTGTAAATTCCAAAAGTATTATTAGGCATGACGATTACTGCCAATGTTAGAACGACGATATAGCTGCATCCTCTTTTGAAACTGGAGGTTAGTAACCATCAATATAATTCTTTTTCTTTTTATAGTATCATCTTATATCTGAGGTTTATTATCGCCAACCCTAAATTCATTCTCGAAGACGCTGTACGAAACAGAGTTGTTGTACTTTGTCCTAATCACTTCCTTATATTTTAGAGCCAGGGCTCCTTCTTTGCCCTTGCGTTACTAGTAACAATATTGTATATTTTAGGCCCCGTCATTACTTGCCCGATATGTTGGAATTTCCGTTATTTAGTAGTACCGAGTACTTCCACATTTTAAACCTTTTATGAGCCCGTCCCACCTGGATCTCAAAAACGGTTAAACGGACTCAGTCTTCCTTGAAGGACTTAAACCACTGAATTAAACAGTGTAAATTCCAAAAGTATTATTAGGCATGACGATTACTGCCAATGTTAGAACGACGATATAGCTGCATCCTCTTTTGAAACTGGAGGTTAGTAACCATCAATATAATTCTTTTTCTTTTTATAGTATCATCTTATATCTGAGGTTTATTATCGCCAACCCTAAATTCATTCTCGAAGACGCTGTACGAAACAGAGTTGTTGTACTTTGTCCTAATCACTTCCTTATATTTTAGAGCCAGGGCTCCTTCTTTGCCCTTGCGTTACTAGTAACAATATTGTATATTTTAGGCCCCGTCATTACTTGCCCGATATGTTGGAATTTCCGTTATTTAGTAGTACCGAGTACTTCCACATTTTAAACCTTTTATGAGCCCGTCCCACCTGGATCTCAAAAACGGTTAAACGGACTCAGTCTAATCTGAAACAGCTTTCCCGCTTTTTATTGTGTTTTACATTTTAATCTTTTTCTCTGATTTTAGGCTTTTCGTATAAATTATATTTTTAATTGACAGCCGCGACGCTGCTGCTTATTTCTCACACCAAAGGGCGAGCGAGTCAGCGAGCTTGTGTGAGCGTTGCCATATAAACAATTTAAATATTTGTACGACTATTTAGGAGCCGAACGGAGCCATGTAGATTAGGCACGAATAATCTATATTACGCTGCGACGCCAGGTCCAATCTCTGGTTGAACTCCTATCCTTGAGCCTCCCCGAAGAGGGGCAACTCTGGAAGGTCCGGAGTGAACTCTGCCTGCGGCTGTATCCTGTAGTTCGTTGGATCTGTTGCAATGTGCGCAGGAGGAAGTCGCAGGAGGAAGACCCTAGTCGGTTATGCGCAAGCCAGTTTGATAGCTACGCTGCCCAACCGGTGAATTACTCTGTAATCCGCAAGCGGATGTAAAGGGTTACCTACTGCCAGTTATCCGTAGAAAGGACTGTTGGCCACCCGATCCCGGGTGATATTGTAGAGCAAAGAGCGCCTGATTCGAATTCGAGTGGCCGCCGCAGCAGGTAGAAACAGCGCAAGCCAATTCGAATCTGTGATCATACTGGGGCGAAGAAATTGAGCCAAATCTGGTAGTAAGGGAGCGAAGATGCCCGGCTGGGTGGCGATTCTCAGTTGTCGCGGTTTAGTGTTGGACTTCTACGAGCTTGACAGTGGAATGTATTTATCAACCAATATCTTCGTTTTCACTCCACGGAAGAAAGATCGTCATAACTTTCTGGAGTGGCGGGTTCACTCGCAGCAATCGCCACCTTGAGTCTCTACGACTATTTTAGCAGTTGCAAGATGTACGATCGAATGCTTTACCAACTAGATCGTGTACCCTACAAATTTACTTATACCTATACCATATTATTTCTTTAAATAATCTTCTTGTATACTACTGTGCGATTTCATCGTGCTTGGTGATGCATAAACGTCAAATCGTAACCGCGATATATCAAATATAGCAGAATATATTTGGTAAAAGTGAAAAGTCTATTAAAAGCTCCTGGTTTGTGATGTTCTTTCCAACTTTGCTTCCTCGTTCAATTCATCACTTTAACATTCGACGATCCGTCCGTCCATAAAATTTCTGGGATTTCTTCTGTATATTCGATTTTTTAGGGTTTTTACCCTGTTTGCTGATAGTAAAACAGGTTCAGCAACGGACGTATTGAAGCTGACGTTTTGAAAACGCGAACTGTAACAGATATATTGAACGCCGCTCTATGTGATAACATGCAGGAGAATCCTTGTAGAACTGAGCAAGCTCTCTTGGAATTTCTAAATCTCAAAAAGCTCAATCTGTGCAATGTACCTCAACCTTCAATGCCGCTCGGTCCGAGATACGTCTTTATGAATCGGATGCGTGGACGGATAGATCGGATGCAATGAACGCCATCATTATCGTCGAACTACAATAGGTATACATCAACACAATTTGCTGTATTATTGGGTGGTGGTGATTTCCGCATTTGATCATCTACACCGTTCACCCCGTCCTCTTTGTTCGAATCGGAGCGCTTTAGCGGTTCGTCGGAACGGACGTGGCCAGAGATCACAAAGTTGAGTTTATTCAAATTAGATGCGACATAAACGTACTGGTTCAGTGGTATGGACGTATTGGTTTGTCTTGCCATACCCATATCGAAATAATACACAAACAATTGAATCGATCATTTCTAAAAGGTTATTTGAGTTTTTTTTAGAAAGACTTTTTTAAAGTAGTCTTATAATTCCCTTTACTTTGACACATGCCGAAATTGAAAACGGTACCTGTAGGTACCCGTGGCATAAAGGGTTATATGAGCATTATATAAGAGTCGCTGTACTGTAACCGTAGACGGCTAGGAAGGCCTTTCCTGTACTTCAACCACAACTCAAGCGCATAAACACAAGTGTAGACGTACAAAATAGCTGTCGATTTAAGTCTTCCAGAATATTCGCTTTGACGCTTAGGCTCAGTTTCTGACTCTCGATATCTTCGACCTTCGACCGATCTTCCGCCAGGACGTGCCCCAGAAATTTCACTGTCCTCCAACAGTTCCCTTGAATAGACTGGCGGCATATTGGACATCTCCCGACTCTGATCACCATGATGACGGACTCGTTCGCATAGGTAGCGCGTAGGTTAAGCGTAGGTCATTCCGTGTTACCTGGCTAAGTATATTATTGAATATAGTAGGTATATATGTATACATTGAATCCACACTTTATGAGTTCTCTTTTTCTGTTTCCGTAATTGTATATTGCTTATTTTCGGGAGTTAATGGGCCCTTGATGAGTTGGCCACGAAGACCCATTCTGTTCAGGGTTGGTCACACTCACGGGTCAACACCTATCCGACGGCCTCCACGCATGAAGTGCGAGCCTGGGTAGGACTCTGGCCTTATGGTCAGTTTCCCCTAGGAATCAAACATCTGGCGCTCCTAGACGGTCTGCGCACCGTGCGGCGTAAGCCAATCGACTGTGCACTCTGACTAACAGTCGGGGGAGTCTGGAAGCAGTACTGTTTCCTATAGAGCGGGGGTGGTTGCGGACCTTACGGCGATTACTCTTGAAATGACCATCGGCCATCCGATCCTGGGTGAACAGCCGGCAAAGGACGCTGTGGTCCGCGATAGATTCGGTATACACCGTTTCACCGCTTCGTAAGGGAGAGGACCGCGCTAGCGACCTCGAACTCGTAACCAATCGGGAGACCGGAGTAATCTGGTCACAATTGGAAGTAAGGGCGTGAGTGTCGGCCCGCCGGGTAACATTCCTGGCTATCTCGCGGTTAAGGCGTTGGCCTCTTACGGGCTTGTGGCGTAGCTAGACGGTGGACTGTTTTGTCCTCAAGTCTTCTGCGCTCACTCCAGGGAGATAGAACGACTAATCGTTAAAACTTCCTGAGGTGACGGGCTCGCCCGCTGTAGTCGACAATCCAAGTTGCTTATTTTTTGTGTCAATAGAGTTCGTAATAAAATGACAGACCCCTGATTGGTCCCAGAAATTACTACGTTAAGTACTTGCCATTTGGGGTGGCGGTATTATTTGAAATGACGTCATTCCCCTACCCTCTGAACTTGTAAGGGAACCGAATCTTAACTAATCAGCTAATGAAAGAAAAGATCTAATATTGTAAACATTGAATGGGTACGAAAAGAAGCTGCGTTACGCATCTGGTGCGTTACGCAGTCACGCTTCTATTCTGTGGCTAGAGCGGGCACGATCGTCCGCTCGGCCCGCTTTTGAGGCCAAGGGTGACAGCAGAGACAATCTATGTCAAATTCATTGTCTCAGCCCGTCGCGTCGTGCCAGACGACAAGCACCCTGCAGGCTAATCGGTACATCCGCTCGACAACTCTCCCTACTTCCGCTATTTACTACCAACACAAATACAGCTTCCTATTTCGATACCATCCGCAACAACATTACCAATCTTCGATATGCTTACGGAACACAACAATCAATATACTAATAATAATGCAGGTGATCCAAAATAATTACAATATAGCAAATTACGATACAGCTACAATGTAATATAAATAATGTAATACAAATATGAATTTGACATTTAATATAGGTATTAAAAAAAATAATAAATGGTTATCGAATCATGACAGATTAAACATACATCATATGTTACAAATGATAACTTAATGAGACTTAGGTGTACAAATTTATTTATTTATTTATTTATTTATTTAAGAATTAATTACTATAAAATATTGATTAGCTTACAAAAATAATAGGAACCGAATGGCAAAACCTTAACCTTTTGCTTATTTGTTTCTGTCACCCAACTGGGACTAGCCCGTTCTAGGGTGGACAGATATTACGATTATATTTTTAACTAAGCTCATATTATCGAAATATATTACAAAAAAATCTTTAAATAATTGTTATATATTGTTTTACTAATGCGTTTTATTTATTAGCGTATTTATTTTATTGTTTATAAATATTTTTTCTTTTTTGTGAGATAAAAATGTATTTTTTTTGTGGAAACGAGATACTAATGCCATGTGAATTGTAGCGATCGCAAAAGAATCGAAGCATGAATCGATTATCGAAAGAAAGATCATAGTCTGCCATTAAACTTGTGACGGGAAAGAATGATTATTCACATATATTTTTTTCTCGCTCAAATCCTTGTTAAAAAATATTTTTTAGCGTTAGTAAATTTTGAAAATGGTTTCACGCGTTCAAAAATCAACTTGAGATGCGTTCCAAAATCAAATGAATAATCGATAGTACAACGGGCCCTAAATGCTAGGCCCTTAGTGAAACAGATTTTTTCGAATACATAAATTTGACACCTTTTTAAACTGCTGTTTAGGCAGATACTCGGTTTACAATCCCCTCCCTCAGATTTAGGGCTGACCTCAGTGAATCATTATTAGAAACCTTCTATGAATTCCTTATTCATTCTGTGAACATAACGAATTTGACACATTTTTATCGTGCATATACTATTTTTTGGCTCATAGACTTGGTACTACTGATCATGAACTGACCCTTCATAAGTTTAGTCAGAATTATTAAAAGCGTCTTGTCTGTGTAAATGAACGTTTTTGTTTAAATTGGCAAAAACCCCATTGGCTTCACAATTAAAGTGGTTATTCCAAACAAAAAAAAATCTCAAAACGTTTAGCTATGGCTTAAATTATGTTTAGAGGCATATATATTAGGCAAAGTCGATGAAAGCGACGTTTCTACGAACTTTGGCGATTAGGAATAACTGCAGCAGATTTTGGACAATTAGCAACCCATATTATATGCAGACTGCTATGAATTCTGAAAGATTAGAATTAGGTATACGTAGTAGCTGTTAGAATTAGGTATACGTGATACTAGCTAGAGATAGCTCTAGATTTTTCTAGAAAAGTTCACTGGTAACTTGCAGCACATATCAAATCGGCACAGTAGTCCGGCGGCGTGACTCCAAATATTTCCAATGATGCTCGGGTTAAATTCATTGTACAAATTGTGGTAGATTTATAAGGGCTGGAAAAAAAGCGGATGCCTCAATGAAGCGGCAGTCCTTACGCAAACTCGTAACGGTAATAGTAATGCAGCATAAAGGTGAAATGGCCTATTTGAGCCATGACGCGGTCGCCTCCCCCCCCCCCTCTCTCTCTTTTATCTTCTAGGCTTTCAGTTTACAGCCGCACCGCTTCAGGAACATTGATGAAGGAAATACACAGATAGGTTTACGGAGAAATCTTAGGTAAAGGTGTAATTCTTAGAGATGAGAGGAAGGAGTCACATTATTTTATGACACTGGCTGTTTAAGCATCTCAACGGTCAAACAGCGGATAAAAGTAGGGAAAATTGGCCGGTTCGAGCGTAAATAGAGATGGAAACGTTTTATATGCTTAAATCATTTCTTTTTTATTTACAAAATTCAATAATGTATAAAGGAACAGGTTTCCTTATCATACATTTACTCAACAATTTTAAAACTAAGCTAGTATCCACACATTTTATAACAATTTTAGTAGTAGTCTAAAATATTATTCTAAAACTTAACAAGGTCACGTAAAGTCAACGGCTGCAACAACTAAAACGTCAACTGCTTCGTATCTAAGTAAGTCAAAAAATAACTAAAGTACGCAATATAAATTATAATTTCATAGCTAGCTATATATATATATATATATATATATATATATATATATATATATATATATATATATATATATATATATATATATATATATATATATATATATATATATATATATATATATATATATATATATATATATATATATATATATATATATATATATATATATATATATATATATATATATAAATATTGATATACATTTTATAAAAATCATTAATATTTAAGAAACACTAATCGCCTATTATTTTCCAGCATTCATTCTCGTCTTTCGCATTGTTGTGTTGCCGCTGTGTGAGGCCATTTTAATCGGATTCTAGTGCCACAGCAGGAAGCACCAGCAAACACTGAGGGAGGAGAAGAAGAAGGCGTGGAGTCACTCCTGGTCACCACAGACCAGATAAGTGCCCTTTCATTATTTTATCATTTCATTTATTTAGTGATAAACATAATTTCAATTTGAAAATATATATATATATATATATATATATATATATATATATATATATATATATATATATATATATATATATATATATATATATATATATATATATATATATATATATATATATATATATATATATATATATATATATATATATATATATATATATATATATATATATATATATATATATATATATATATATATATATATATATATATATATATATATATATATATATATATATATATATATATATATATATATTCACACAATTATTCCTTTTCTGTAGTTAGTTATTAAAATATGACATTTTTGCTCCGGTCGACGTGTTCGTCGTACCATATTCATATATTGTTTGGTACAGCACAAGAACCCAAATCTTTGCCTTTGTTGTGCTTTGGAATTAAACCCGATTTAACGCGGTTCGCAATAACGAGTTTCACCAACAACTCGTTCCCTAAGCGAAAACATTTATTGATCCAACTCGAATTCCACTTTCACTGACAAAATCAACACGGTTGCCCTGGCGATTCGCGTATGGAAATCCTCTTCTACTTTATTTCCTATAGCTAAGGCGTCTGGAGGTCGTCGACTCACGTTGCTCCCGTACATTTCTTCACCTCTCGACATCTGCCGGTGACGGTTGTTATTGCCACCATTGATTGATCTCTAAACCTAATTTAGTATCTATTGCACGTTTAAGTGCAGGGCCCATCGGCTGTTGCAAAAGCCATCATTTGTCTTTGCTAGAATGTACATAATTATTAGCTTAAATTCCTTTAAATTGCACAGAGAAATGCTCACTATTCGTGTTAAAGCAGATTCGTGGCCATATTCATAATCCTAGGACGCTAATAAAGGTTTGTCTCTTTGTGCTGGATAATTGTAATCGAGCTCGGTCACATAATCTATTCGCGAAGCCGTCCTCCCGAACCAACCTAAGTCGGTGGAGTCTGCTTACGCGTGCCATACGGTACATAAATGCGCTATGTTCGACAGCGTCAGATCTGGATACATTTACAGAGCCCGCGCACCTCTTCAATGTGTGGGCATTGTGCTACTTATTCATTTCAGAATGAGATGGGATGTGATGAGAATGAGAAAGAATGTGATGAGAATGTGATGAGAATAATTCATTTCAGAATGAGATGAGATTCAATAGGTTGAATTATTTTTGCATTATTCTCGTACCTGCACTTGCATATTTAACGCTTATTTGATTTTATTGTTTCTTTCCATACATTTTTATGTTTATATTAGAACTAGGCTTGGTCATGACTGAAATATTGTGTTCTTATGAAATAAATAATAAATACAATGATACATTATATAAGTATGTATCATACGGATTAAGTAGACATACTTATATTAATTAGTAGTACTTTAAAGTAGTAGTCAGTAAATGCTTTTTTTACATCGCAATGCGACGCATAGAGTGTTATAACATCACGTGGAGTAATATTATGTTTAATCGAAAATTTGACGATACATGTCTTTCTTAAGTAAACATAACTCGATATACAGATTCTCGAGTGCAACTCTATTAGTCTAGAAATTTCTGTTTTACCATTACGATTAGTAAAATTATCAACCTCCCCCTCACACAGAAAATGAAGATTTTTCCACTGCAATTTCTGTAATGTTTCGGCTTACAGATTTCAGTCGCTCAGGCAGGCAGATACGCCCCGTGGCGCGATTCTTCCATAACCGGAATAGCCGGAGCCCCCCTCCGACCCCCCGGGAACCCTTCAATTGAAAAATTGTCGCTCCCGCAACGATTATGAAATTAAATGGGTTGCAACAGCGCCGCAGGACACCAGCAACAACACAGTATGAAGCCTTCGACTTCTGGAAATGATCGACATCAACCGTAATCCCTAGCTATACCATAGATAAGGCGAAAACATCTCCATAAATAAGTTATATTTTATATCATTTTATTCTGAAATCCTACAGCGTTATAGACTTAAGAAATAAACAAAATATCGTTTAACAAAGTATGACGCCGATGACTGGTTTCCATATGTAAAGTTACGGTGAAAACCGGTAAAGGAAATAAAAGTGATTTTTATATATTTTTATTTTATTGTTTATAAATATTTTTTCTTTTTTGTGAGATAAAAATGTATTTTTTTGTGAAAACGAGATACTAATGCCATGTTATTTTTAGCGATCGCAAAAGAATCGAAGCATGAATCGATTTTCGACAGAAAGATCATAGTCTGCCATTAAACTTGTGACGGGAAAGAATGATTATTGACATAATATTTTTTTCTCGCTCAAATCCTTGTTAAAAAATATTTTTTAGCGTTAGTAAATTTTGGAAATGGTTTCACGCGTTCAAAAAGCAACTTAAGATGCTTTCCAAAATCAAATGAATAATCGATAGTACAACGGGCCCTAAATGCTAGGCGCTTAGTGAAACAGATTTTTTCGAACACATAAATTTGACACCTTTTTAAACTGCTGTTTAGGCAGATACTCGGTTTACAATCCCCTCCCTCAGATTTAGGGCTGACCCCAGTGAATCATTATTAGAAACCTTCTATGAATTCCTTATTCATTCTGTGAACATAACAAATTTGATACATTTTTATCGTGCATATACTATTTGTTGCCTCATAGACTTGGTAGGTACTACTGATCATGAAGTGACCCTTCATAAGTTTAGTCAGAATTATTAAAAGCGTCTTGTCTGTGTAAATGAACGTTTTTGTTTAAATTGGCAAAAACCCCATTGGCTTCACAATTAAAGTGGTTATTCCAAACAAAAAAAAATCTCTAAACGTTTAGCTATGGCTTAAATTATGTTTAGAGGCATATATTAGGCAAAATCGATGAAAGCGACGTTTCTACGAACTCAGTTCTTGATTCCTAATGTTTTGTAGGGATTTTATTAGGGGTGTTATTGTTCATCTTCAAAGTGATATTTTGGAGCTGCATAAATACCTGGAGAGGGCGGAAACGGAATAATGAATATTGCCTACGTTAAATACCACTTCGACGGTTTTCACGTATTTAAATTCTAGATTTAAAGGATCCTTGTATCTTGGGAAACAGAAAGAATCATTCTTGGAGATGCTCTCTCGTCTGGATAAAGTACAGAAGTACCTACTTTGTTATCCATGCTTGTATTCGACTGCATTTATCACAGGTTGGCTATAATTCTCTCTGTCTCAGAAGAGAAATGCTGACCAAATCCAATATTTTATTTTGATTCGAGATAGAACTGATATTCCTTAGCATACTAGCTAAAGTGGACCTTTTGGTGCCTAATAATTAGGCATCTCCATGCTCGATCGCGCGATATTTTCGCGGAGCCATTCTCGCGCACGAGGTAGAATTTGTTGGCGCGTGCTTTGCGGCACTTAAATGACATTAACTCCATGGCACCGGATTTCGATATTTTTACTGCCAATCCAGATCTGTTTAAATTACAGGCAATTAATTATATATTCTTATATGATAGGTAGTATTTTACGCAACATTCGATTTGCATATGTAGGTACTAGTTTGTTATCTTTTTAACCGCCTTACCTTTGGGTTATTGTTCAAAAAGTAGGTAAAAAATCGTTGTTTTTTTCAATTAGATTTCTTAATAACGATACTTTTTTACAATATACCAGTTTTTTTTTATACAAGAGACCCATTTATTACCCTTTTTGTATTTAGAATCGTAGGAACAATTTGACGTATCGGGTTAATTTTATTATTTGACAGATTTCGGGTTATTTTTTTTTTTAAATTATTTTTTACTTGAGCGTAGGTACTTGTCACGGGTTGTTAAGTTCGGGCAATATTTTAGCGGCCGTATTATGTACGTTTGTATAGGTAGGGCGATTCATTTTACTTGATAATGCATTGGTTTTTCTGTAATGTTGATACGTAATCAATGAATAAACAAATAAATAAATGAATAATATAATGATGGTCATATTTATTTTCATTTAGTTTTATCATATTAATGTTATCTATACAGACTTTCTAAAGCATTCTATGGTGTTGTTCTCTATACTAGGAATAGCTTAACTGAATCTCACGCGTTGTACAAATAACACAAAATCAATTGCCTTTATTGATTCATTGCATACCTAATATGTCTATTAAGCCACAGCCAAAACTGTTAGACATGAAATTTGAAATATCTTGCCTCCACTAAATGCGCCCTAAGACCCGATTTTGCTAATTGGACCCCTTAGACGGAGGGAAACGACGCGGAAAATAATAATCCATTGCAGCCTACTGAGTGCTATACTTCCGTAGATACGTTGCATGGACCGAAGCCCGTAGTTGTCGGACAACAAGTAAACATTTGTTGTCCGAACATTTGTTGTCCGACAGCACTTTATTTACCTAGATATTTGTGTCGTGTTATTTGCATATTTGTGTAACTTTACTTACTTAGGCATCTGTTTTTTTTAAAATCAAGAACTGATTCATTATAAAACACCTAATATTTAACCAATAATAAAAGTAATAACAATAACAAAAATGATAAAAATAATGATCGACATCAATTGTGATCCCTAGCTATACCATAGATATGGCAAAAACATTTCCATAAATACATTATATTTAATATTGTTTTTTTTTTCTGAAAACCACCAAAATATCGTTTAACAAAGTATGACGCCGATGATTTTTTTAACAATAATAATTTAAATCTTTTATGGTTTACCAATTCGATTTTAAATATATTTTTCAAAATAATATTTTATGACTTCTTAAATACCTATTAGGACCCAAACAGATTATTTTTTTTCTTTTGTCTATAACTTACATCCAAACGTGTGTAAAAGTCAAATATTTTTTGGTACGCCTGCCTTAGTACTTGTCTAGGCCTATATAGGCGGCGTTGACATATTTATTAACATGCTTCAGTGTGTTTCAATTTTTGCTATTGGTACGAACACGATTATTTTGTAATACTGCAGGGGGTCTCTTCGAATAAATTTAAAAAAACAATATTTAGTGCCATTTATCACACTGTTTATATAAGCTGATTACATCACAGAAATAATACGGAGAGATAGAATGCCATATATTACTCTATCTGAATTATTGTGCGTACCTAATTATTACGTATTAAAACCTGTACTAAATTTATAATTAACATAATAATATAAATATTGTTAATATAATAAGAGCTATCATTTAAAACATCGTTTGTTATTATATTATTTTGTTATACTATATAGAGGTGTTTAGAGCGCCATGCTGTTATATTGAACATAATACTACTGTAGAAGAAAATTTTTATTTTTTGGAACTATGAGTGCCATCTAGACGTTGTGTTTCGTAGTAAAATCCTGGTTGCCAAATCATTGTAAGACGTCGAGCAATCTAATACGCTATATAATGTAGGGTTTACTTACATATGTATGAATATAAAATAAAAATGTATAATTCGTGTCGCTCTTCCCAAAAGAGGCGCACTCTAAGTTTATTTAAGGTTAAGCGGCGGTGATTTAATAAAACCTGGTGGCTAGCAGATATAAAAACGGCGCTGCGAGGGCGAAGCAGACAAGAGCCGAAGTGAAGTGTCATCTTTACGGTCCGTAAGACGAACAATTAAACGTTGGGCCGGTGGGTGGGGCGACCGCCGCCGCGCCGCCGGCGCCGCGGGGCGGGGGACGCCGTCGCGAGAGCGGGACGCCGCGCGCCGACGCCGCGAAGAGCGAGCGGGACGCCGCCACCGGAATTAAAGTCCCCAGTTATGGCCGCCATAAAGCGGGCTTTACAAGGTGCTCGAGCTTTTTATGGGCATCGCGAAATGATGATTCGGTAATTGTTTACTGTGTTGTGCCTGTCTTACCGGAAACTGGGAAGATTTATACCGCCATCCGGGCGCCCCCGAATAAGTCGTTAAGTCGCGGATTTAATTGTTTTACTGCCTTGCCGCCTTCGACGTTACGAAATTTCACGGCGAACTCGCGCCAAATAAATTGCCCTAAAGGCTTTGAATCGACTTGCTCCGAGTTGCTATAGATAGCCTCCTGAAACGAAATGATAAAAACCTGTAGACCCCGAAAACATTGTTATTTTAATGCATCTATGATTCGCAACTGCCATTCGAAAAATAGCATGCAATGGCTGCAGATTCCAAATCGTAGAAATCGATATAAGTACATCCACTACCCTTGTGCCCATTTTATGCCCAAGAATCCACCTCGCCTCAACCGATTAGGCGCCCGAGATGATTTTTCTACGTGAATATGTACTCGACACTACTCTTTACTAAAATAGCGGTTGTGTCACCCCAATACTTTCCCGGCAAGTAGCTCAGGACCGATATCATCTGAACATTAATTTGTAATAAAAATCGATGAGCTATGTCTTCGGCTGTCGGTCAAACTCGTCTGGGTCCTATTAGATGTTTCAGGCAGCGCGGTTCCTTTCCCGGCTAGACTAAGCGACTCGATAAAATTTTAAATTAAAATGTTTGGCGGAATTGAAATATTATTACTAGGTACAGATTGTATATGAGATATTCCAACTAAAACTTCATAATGTGGTTTTAGCCCAACAAGGCATCTGTGTACCGAATTTCAATATTTCGAGGACGATATATGACTAGTGGTGGTGGACCGATTTCAACCACAAGCAACTCTTGCTATTACCAAATGATGCCCGCATAGGTATCAAAATTCAACTCAATCGGATTAAGCAATTGGGCGCTATCGTGGAGGAATACACACACACACACACACAGAAACACAGACGAACTTCAATCTAGTAATGGTCCTAATCGACTCAGGGGGGCTCAAAATGCATATTTCCGTCGTCATCTCTTATTTTTTTATCCCATTCACAATACTTTTTTTCTTGCCGGATGGTCGGCCGGGAACGTAAAATAAAGTTACACCCATGAATAGGCAGCTAGCAATGTTCATACGTAAGTGCAAGAACTGCTGGAGAGAAATTCCAAAATGAATTCATCTGGAAATCATCTTTTTCCGATTTCCCTATTTCGAAAATGTGCTGGAATCTGGACGCTGATACCAGGCTGCCACCAGGATTCTGGATACAATCGAGCTTTAATGGGATTATTTTTTAAAGCCTCTATTGTAAAACTCTTGTGGACTGGAGTCAATGAATGCTTTGAAGAAGTTTACCGCTTCCTCTTCGGAGTACTAACTCAATAATACTACTAATGTGTAAAAAGAATATTCATGGATTAGAGAACCTAGATTATTACTAAAGCCCGACTTAAAATACATCGAATGAATCCGGAGTAAGCCAAGAGTTAAACGAGGAGACAAGAGTTAAGGTAAGACGGAGTAGGATGAGACTGAATAAAAAATCAGTCCTGAAAACATACAGGGAGACGTAGATTTTTAAATGAATTTCTCGGAAATAGTTCCCAGTGAAAGGTAATTGCACCAAAAAATATTTTATTATTGTACCTATTGGTAAAAATATTTTATAATGTATGTGATACCCAAAGTGATCCAGGTGGAACCTCATTGCAGGGGTCCCCGGGAGACTCAACGGTGGTCTACGTTGGCGTGAAAAAAAATGGGGTTAACAAGTTGTAAGTGGGGGTCCACGAAAATTTATCAGGTTTCGATAGCAAAAAAACAAAAATGTTTGTCTTGGCCCCGTAAAAGTCTTTACCCCCGTAAAATTTTAAAAGTGGTTTACGAGAAGAAAAAAAAGTTTGAGAACCTCTGGTATATATCATACGTATCTGGTGGGCCACTAAATAATAAGATATACGGCAATACTGGACGGAAGCCCTCCATCATCCAAAGATATTTAGTATTTCGGACATTATAAGTTTATATAAAGTTGTATATTAGGTACAGATAACATAACTCGCGAATGAAATAGTTTTAAAAATGCAGAAATAGAAACAGTTCTAATAATTATTTTAGAATGCAACACGAGCTAGTCGCGACTCAGGAATATATAAGTCGGTATTTTATGAGCCGTAACTTAAGGGGGTGGAAGAAGCGGAAGGTAGTGGAAAAGAGGGTGAAAAGGGGATGAAAAGGGGTGAAAAGGGGGTGTAAACTTCAGGTGTGGCACCGTCAACGTAATAATTTTGCACAGGCTGGGGAGTAGGAAAATAATAAGCGAAACACATGAAACTAACGCTGTCGCGCTGGCAAAATCGAGATTGTACCCTGCCTCTTTGAATATTGCAAAGCGAACAGGCGGAGTAACATGAAGATATTATATTTTATGCTCATGCTCGTATCTTTGCGCCTGGTCATTAAATAGGATATTACAATTTACTGAATGATTTCCTACCACATTTTTACTTTCCAAAAAAAAAAAAAACGTCATGTTACACGAAGTATGTCGATGGCGGAAATCTTGTTTTCAAGCAAAATTTATGATTCGCATTTGCACCGGATCTCCTCGTTTTGAGATCCCAGGAATCCAATAAAAGGGATTTTTTGGAAATTTATATCGCGCGGATGTGGTTTGTGTGGGTGTGTCCAATTTGAATGATAATTATAAATGTACTTCTAGTATTTAAATTTAAGATTTAGATTTAGTTTGATTATTTAACAAATTACTTACTACTTTGGATGTTACTATTTACAGTTTTTAGTACGTAGGTATATATTTGATTTATTGACTATTTCAATTGTTAGGCTTCTGCTTTGATTATTAAATTTTTAACTGACTATTTTAATTATTGTGTGTTTAGTAGGTAGCCATTGACTATTCTTTAATTTGTTTTGTAATACGATTCTACGACGAATAACTTTTAGTAGGTTCTAAAGTTTCTTAGATACTGTATATTTAAAAAAAAATATATATGTATGTAACGTAAAGATTAAAGTAGTAATGACACTTACTACTTAAAACAGAAATATTTTGACACGTCCAAGAGCGGTTTTTAGCCACCAATTGGACACGACGTAAATGTAATGTAATGTAATGTGTGTGTGACTGCACCTACCGTTTCTCAAAAACTACAATACCAATTAGGACTAAACTACCTTCAAACATATTTCATAGACCCTAATGTCCACATTTCAAAAGCTGATTATATTCCACATTTTTTCTTAAATTGGGAGCACTTCTAATTCTAAAAATATCTTAAATCCATTAATGCTAGTTTTTAAAAATTAAATAAATGTGATTTATAATTATGAAGATATTGCCTATAATTCTTTCTAACATCACTTCTCGGCATTTTGAGCGAGTTTTGAAATAAAAATATTATAGTCTGAAAACTAAATACTTCATAACTCCGTTATTATTTGCTAGGATAGAAAACAAGTGTTTTAGAATCCTAAGAGTAATGCCTCTAACTTCGTTTTAAGAAATTTCTTATTTTATTGGTTATATCTTTAGTGGTTTGTGAGTCTAATATTTAGATTTTTTAATTAGTCAGCAACAAAACAACTGGGATATGAGGAAGGGGATAACAATCAGCATTAAAAAACATTCATTTGAGAAAAAGATTTTATGGGAGAAACGTCACCTACTCACTGCAAGATAAGACTTCTTAGATGCTATATATCCGTTATATAATTATAAGGTATCGGTAAGCTGAACACTTAAAGAAATGCCGTTAAGAAACCTTAAAGCCTTTTAAATGAGGTCTACATATAATCTGGGTTAACAGAGTCAGGAATGAAGATATATTACAGCATTTGATTAAAAACGTAGAAATATCGAGGACAACAAAGATCTGTAAATCCAATATTGTGCTCGTGTCATGTTAATTCCCGAAAGAAATAATATTATGCATCTAAAGCTTTTACACAATCGACTAGACATCCCAATTTTTAAATCAAGTCTAGCAAATTTTTAATTTTGTTGCCACCGCGACTAACGAGGAGCTCTCATACATTTTCTGTTGTCGCTTGCAATGGAAATATTGTGTCGATCTCACTAAAATGTGTCGTGTTTTTGATATCACATGTCAAACATGTTTTTTGAAATGATACCACATGTCAAACGTGTTGTTTTGATACCACATGTCAAACATGTGACTAGACATGTTTAATGATTCCATGAATTTAATTAAAGATGCCATCTAAATAACTGACATTCTACTACATTAAATGATTTTATTACATTATAACACACCCTTATATTATATCATAATATACAATTATTCATATTACATTTTTGCTTTAAATATCCAATTATATCCTTCTTCTTCTCGAAGTTCCTCTCCGTTACTGGAGGTTGGCCGTTAGCTCTGAATACTTTTGTCGGTTTTGCGCCATCCGGAAAAGCTGTGCCGTACTGGTGATCCCGGTCCTCTCTCTGACATTGCACAACCACGACTTTTTCTCCGTCCACGGCGTCGTTTACCCTCAATTTTGCCCATCAATATCTGTTGAAGCAGCTGACATCTGTCATGCCGCAGCACGTGTCCCAGATATCCAATCTTGCGCTTTTTGACGATGTGCAACAATTTTCGAGCCGTACCAGCACGCTGAAGCATTTTTTCGTTGTTAACTTTATCGGTCCACTTAACTTTATGGGTCCACTTCGTTGTTAATTTAACGATTATATCCGCTTACCTATTATTAATGTGATCATGTTATTTCTATTATGTTATTCATGCAAGCGTGCATATGATAGTGAATTATTTTTGTATAAATAGGTTTTGCAAATACTGTATCATGTATTTACTATCTGTAACTGTAAAAAAAAATCGGTTGTGTCACCCCAAGACTTTCCTGACTAGTATCCGGGGAGGTGCGAAAAAACAGCGACATTTTTTACTCTAGTACCCCAAATTTGTATAGCAGGTACCCCAAACGTTGGTCGTAAGTACCCCAAAAACTAATTGGTTCTTCCGATGGTTAACAGAAGCTTCTATGCCAAATTTTAACTTAGACAGATTAAGCGTCTGGGCGCTATCGCGGAAACAATTTTTTCGCCGGGAACCCCAAATTTGTATGGGAGGTACCACAACCGTAGGGCGTAGGGACTCCAAAAACTAATGGGTTCCTCCGACGGTTAACAGAAGCTTATATACCAAATTTCAGCTCAATCCGATTAAGCGTCTGGGCGCTATCGTGGAAGAATACATACATACAGACAGACATACAGACATACAGACATACATACAGACAGAGATCGGTCTGGAAATAGTCTCAATCGTCTCAGGGAGTCTCAAAATATATATTCCCATCTTCATCTCAAAATTTTTTTTTAGCGCGATCACAATACTTTCCTTTCCGATAGGTCGTCAGGAAAGTAATAAATTAAATAGAAATAATAAATAAATCAATGAAAGTAGCAGGAAGGAGGTCAGGGAGTTATCTATGGGAAAGGTATCAAAAATCGACCACATCTTTGCTTCGAGTGACGGCCAATAAAGTAAAAGCTAACGTGGCTGACATGGCACCAAAAGAAGAAGTAGTTTAACTAAACCATCAGCGTGAAGTTCAGTAAGAGCATTGCCGGCAATTCGTATATCGTCGATCCTAGTGCGGGGAGCATCTTTGACTACGTAAATGTGCCAGTGAAAAATCCTATTAATATAAATTAACTGGAAGTGGAGACAGTAAATTGATACATACACCCCGTTTACTGCCATTTTGCGGACCTGCGCTCATTTCGTATGCGAAATCGCTTTCAACGAAATTAATAAAAGTTGTAAAGGAGTTTCAGTCTCCCCTCTCATGTACCTGCCTTAGCGTTGCGAAGTTTCATAAAGAGCTTACGCAGCTACTTTCTTTGCAAAGTTTAGTTACTAAATAATTACACCCTTGAATTTTTATTAGGCCGTACATTTTGTACGCTTCTGATATTTATAGCAGCTGTTACACATCATTCCCTGGATTTGAAAAAATATCCCTCCTCAGTCAATCTGCCTGCTGTAGAGCAAGGAGTTTCGTTATTGTTATTATTAATATTTATTCTGGACAGGCAGCTTTCAGAAAAAATATTAATAATAACAATATTATATATAACTATATATTAATAAAATATTAATTATAACTATATTAGCATAACAGCAGCATCTTGCAAAGCCTGTCATAAACAATATTAACAAGTACAAATCGAGTCTGTTTTCAAATTAATTTACAGAGCTAGCACTAATCACTTCAAATAGTGGATAGTTCCACATGCCCAACACTATATGTTGCAAAAGTTCTTAAGAGAATTATATTTAAATTTTGCACTGTCAAGTTTTTCGCTGTGACCTCGAAAATTTGTATTGACGTTGTATTTGTAAATATTCTTTAATCCAGATACATCGATATAATTTGTGAGAGTTTTATATGTTTCAATCAGGTCTTTGTCTCTTTGTCTTCTTTTTTTGGGGGTAATCAGTGCCTCAAAAGTCGTCAAGACTTTCGAGACTCGAAACGATACGAACTGATAGCGTTCTCCTCCCGAATTCGTTTTTTATCGCACCCATCACTAAATAAGGACTAGCCATGCCTGCACAACCCCTTCGCATCTCGCTCGAGGGTTGAAATTGTCAATTAATTCCTTTCGAATCGAGAGATACTCGCACATCTCTAGCGCCCGCGTAATCGTATAATTAGATTCGCATTTCAACTCGGGCGAATTCGATTAGGGCGGCCGCCATCCGATTCGATTCAATCGAATTGAATTCGGTGTCGCGATTGTACGAGTGTCGATGAGACTCATTCGATTATACAAGCGGCCGGGGGTGTCGATACAATGGATCTGCAAAACGTTACTAGTTGCAAACTCTAGCCCTACTGGGAAATAATACTATTGATTGAAATCGTATTAGATGGCTTAAGGAACGTACTACGATTTGGGAACCAGTATTTTGCTACAAAACGCAACGTGTAGATAGCACTGATATAATAGTTACTAAAATTGATATTTCATTTTTCCTAAAATATGGCGACTTTCGTAGTAGGTATAATAGTAACGCGGAGTCCTGTAGATGACCCTCTAAGCACGCCTATGCGGTATAAAATAATAATATAATAATAAACGAATTTTGAAATCATAGCTCTTACTGTTTAAATATTATTTCCATAATGACTTATTTTTTTAAAATTTGGTATACAGGTTATTTGTAATAAATAGGCACTTTATTGGTAAAATAGACTATTAGATGGAATTCTATCTCTCCGCATTATTTTTGTGATTTGATCAGCCTTTATAAAGAAGTGCGATAGATGGCACCAGTATTGTTATCATTAGTTCAATTATTGGGTTTGTATTGACAGTCAGTCCTTTATAAAAAAAACCATTTAATATCAAGGTTATTATAGACGGCCAAATAAATTTCTATAAGTTTAGCCGTCAATGCTATCAACACAACCTGCATTTTACCGGCACAGAAAGGTTGCCAAATCGTTCTATAGGGTTGCGCAACCTAAGAGTATATATAATATAATCAATGCCGGTACCTAAATTCGATGAATTTTACGTATGAATGTAATTGAGTAAGTACCAAAAAGTTAAATTACAGCAGATTAAAAAGTCATGTTCTTAAAATATTAAGACTTTTCGTTTTACTCTTTTTAAAGTTAAATCTATTGTTACTTTTAGGAAATATTTACATAATAAAAACACCTGAAAACCTTAAAAAAAATGGTAATGTCGGTAGTTCTTGAAAGAAATGCCTAAACAGGTCCTTATGTCATGTGGTTTCCGAAATGAATTCATACATATGTGAATTTTTATATGTAGCGAATGAAGCAGTATTTTTTTTTGTTTCGTTTTTATTAATTTTATATTTTGATTACAGCATAAAGTAGATTAGGTCAGTTTTTGAGAAAATACCAAATTGAAATTACATTTGTAAAACTCATAATCAATAGGAATTGTGGTGTTATCGAAATAACTTGGAAGTTGAGGTGGCTTTAGTTACGTACAACTTGTATGCTGTTTTTTAATGGAAATGTACGCGGGATAGTTTTTTTTACTCAAATCCAAAGACAAGTAATGTTGTGCAAAATGTGGTCTTCTTTGGTTTTTGAATTGACCGATTCAATTATTACCTATTATCAAGTAGGGTTTTAACAATTTAGATTGTATCCATTTTTATCTGCAATTAACCAATACATTTTCATAATGATGTTTATATTGTGTGCAATACATCGAAGATGGTTGTGCTCGAAATTTACTATACGAAGATATAATAAGTCAGGTCCAGTCAGCGGTGAAAAATCTGGTGGCTCTCTGGGGAAGAACCAAGGTAGAACCAGGTACAAGAACCAAGACCTTCGACCGCCCTGGAAAGTGCGAGGTCTCCGCGACACTACGGATCACGGACCTAGTTTCTTGATCGCTTGTGTAATAAAACCGGGTTCGAAACTTGATGGGACTATGCCGCTTGGCAGCTTAATGGCCGAAAATTGGCCGAAATGGCAATTGGCTAATTGGCCGAAAATGCAGCTTGTTTAGTGGTTGGTATAACTCCTACCCGAAAGCCACCTCGAAGAGTTGCATGAGAGAATGTGTGATAGCCTAGGGCGAGTCCTGGTTAGTGCACTTCAATGCAGTATTGTATCTAGCGGATTTACGAGAGGGTCTGGAAATGCAGTTTCCTAAGATATATGGAGTTCAACGGGGCGCCGCGGGATGTAATCACTCACAGCAGGTAGAGGTACGGGCAAAAAACCTCTTTCTGTGACCATTCTATTGGAAGGAGTAGTCTTAGTGCTGGTAAGTAGAAAGACTACTTACACTACTTACTCATGCTTCATTGCTGGCAAGCAGAGAGCGAGTAAGAACCCAACTGGCTTGGCTTTTTGATGCCATCGTCGTTTAAGGTTGGCCTCTACTGGGCAGTGACAAAACTGAACATGTTTATGTTTCGTGGCAACAACTGATCTCATAGTAAGAAATTGGCAAAATCGTTATAACATTCTGAGATGGCGGGTCGCCCGGAGCGTTGACAATGTATATTTGTCAAATATACACTAACAATGTATATTTGTAAAATTGTATATTTGTAAAATATACATTGGAAATTATATTTGACAATGTATATTTTAAATCTACTAAAAATGTGGTCCAACAAGGTCAACCCCGCGTCGGCACGGTTAGGTCGAGGCAGCTGATGGCTGCCACGAAGAGAAAGTAATTCTGCTCAGGATCGACTGGAGTCTTCGAGGAGAGCAAATATATGATGAAGAGGTACCTTAGTCGAAGAGACAGGAATGCTGGGAGAAGGAGTAGGTATAGTTTTGAGATTATGAATGTTTTGGTTATTTCAAAAATTTTGGATTCTCCATATCTTCTCTTCTCCCGATCAAATTTTCACTTTGGTAGCGGTGGGAAAAACTTAATTGAAATTTTGCATGATACTAATATTTGATGATACATGCAAAAACTCCCTATTATTATTAACACAATCTAGTTCTGATTTGTAAATAAATATATGTATATTCAAAATTGCTGCTGTGCCGAATTAGGATTTGTAATCGTAGCAAAATCGCACTGCATACCACCTAAAAGTGGCTGGATCACTGATAAATGCTAATTTGCACTAACGAATGTACCCCAATGAAATTTGGTAACGTGTTGATATGCATAATGCCAACCGTATTCGGGGGGGGAGGGGGGGGGGAGGGGGGGAGTTTTTACTTATAACAAATCGAGAATGTAGTTTAAAAAACTGAGAATTTCAGTATCTGAGTGATATCAGCTTTGCTTTATTTCAAAATCACCAAAACTGAAACCACTGAGATTCTATGAAATTTTGTATTTCGGCAAATTAAATACATGGAAAATGACTGATGCTACAATATACAAAAAATAAATCTGGTAAATTAAAAAAAAACGATTCAAGTCATGCTCCGTGAAATCACAGTGATTTCATTGACAAACGATTGAAAAAGCATTCATTGAAATTCATTCTGAGAAAGCATTCAATTCATTGAAACCTGATTGAAAAAGACGTCACGGTGACTTGATTGACACTGACGTCACCGTGACTTGATTGTCAAAGACGTCACAGTGACTTGATTGAAAGTAAAGTCACAATATTATTGATTGGAGGAGTACACGATAGAGAAGAGCTAGTTTTAGAACATTTCTCCTTTAGCGTACTGGCAACCACTTTAACCATGCCCTATACCTACTCGGGTGCGTGATCATACTTCTGAAGACCAAAGATGAATCCTATGCATACATTTTGCTAAAGTTCAAGCTTGTTGAGCAGTTTCTCTGATATATCGAGATAAGCCAAATCTGCTTAGTAAAGAAAAGATAAGTGGAAAGATTGTGCACGAGATTTCTTTGTGGCATTGGCAAGAAATCGTTTGAGTGTTTGCAGAGGATGAAAACTAGGAAATATATTGCGTTTAGTACAAGTGATAGATAGACCTAGGTCTCAAAGGTCTCCTAGGTCTAACAATCAAATTGTGTATCTGTAACCCTAAGGTTATCGTTGTTTTTATTCATCACCATCAGAAATAGTAGTCATTCAGGCCCGTTTTTTTCTCCATAGCAGAATACTTTCCTAATACGTTTACGCTTCTTACATAGTCGAACGCTTTCATATAGTCAATAAAACAAAGAATTTCTGGTATTTCGAATTCACGGGTTCAGTCGGGTCGTATCAAATATTGCGTGGGTTGAAACGGAGTTAGGTTGATTTTCCGAATTCGGCGTATAAATGCTATAGTCGAATGCGTTCGTAATAAAATATTCAAAGTGTACGAGGAAAGTTCCTTGTTTATGCGAAGCGAATATTTCGGTAGGACCGGGGAAAGACGATCGGCCCCTTTGGTAAAATGTCAATCATCCGGCTGGAATCTCAATATCGCCCTCGCGTTCACAAGGAAGCCCTCACACGGAAGACGCGGACCCGGGTAGCCTGATTTATATATACATAAGCATAAAAAAGTTTCGAAAACGGTAAATTCCCTTTTTTAGTAACTATTATTTTAATTTACTCATTTAGTGTATATCTATTACTCGAACGAGCAATAAATCTGCCAACCGTAAAAAAATAAACCAGCTTCTGTAAGGAAAGGCGATCAGAAGACCTAAAGGATACATAAAAAAAAAAATACGTGTGGCACTCGGGGACTGCCGCGGTAAAGCTATTGCATAGCATTTTTAACAACTTATGCAATTATAATTATTTATTTATTTTATTAATTTTATTTTTTCTGATATCAGATAACTGCGCTCTATCGGAAAACGTTGTTTATTATTATTCCGAATCATTTGCGGCTGCGAAAGCAAATGATTCGGAATAATTTAAACGTCTTCCGATAGAGCGCCGGGCACGATTTTTTTATTCCATAAAGCAAAAAAAAAACGGATAATTCGAAAAAACTCGTAGATAAAAAGATAGATAATTAAATTATCTTTAAAATGGTGCAGGTTTCATAATAATACGCCATATAGTATTTGCGTAGTAGTCGTTTTTGTATTCGGTTAGACCTAATTTCACAAATTAATTACACTATGTAATATAAACAAAATCTGAAATATTCAAAGCTAAGAATATTAGGAAAATGTTCTTATTTAACATATATTTTTTTCGAATCGTAATCAGTACTCGTTTAGACGTAATTATCAGTTTAAAATCATTAAATTTCGTTAAGAAATTTCTTCATTCGGTCGCCGCGCTGGCCTAGGCCCGCGATAAAAGCTATGCAATAGCTTAAAAAGTCAGAGCATATATACCCAGCTATGTACTTAGAGCCGCATGAAAATACTCAGCAGTCAAACGGAAAATATGAGAAAGATACACATGGAAAGATCTTCGTAATCACGACATAGGAAACTTTGACAATCGTGGAGAAATGCAATGAACTGGCACGAGACAAAACCAACATATGGAAAGTTGCAGGAAGTATATAAAATGGATTAAACGGATACGAAAACCAGCGAAGAGGAAGTGAATCACTGATACAAGTAAACACCAAACAAAAAAAAATAAAAAGATCCAGAGCATATAAAATAAATATTACGCAAAACAATAAATATTATTAACTACCATCACAATCTCAGATCCTCACCCTACTACTTTCCTTTATCGGCTCTAAGTTGGTACTATATCGGTCGATCGATTTACAGTTCCCTCCATTCCGAAAAGTCAGGTCCTAAAAAATATGTTTGTTGGGTTATTCGAGTAACTATTTCAGAAGCACTCTTAATTGGAGAGGTACAGTTCATTGATTCATTGTTTAGTGCATATAACTTATTTATTTGTAATTTGTACAATAGTGATATAAATTGGCAGATTATCGAAGTAATTCATATAATTTACCTAACTAAATTCATCAACAATTACGCCCTTGTTATTTAATTCTCTCTTCGGCATTCCCAAAATAATATCTTCAGTATTACCTATGGTGATAAAGTATTAGAAAATGTTGATCATACGAAATTTCTAGGCATTCATATTGATAGCAATCTGCAATGGTCGACTCACCTAGAAGAACTGAGCAAAAATTTAAGTAGCGCCACATTTGCCATAAAAAAAATCAAATTGTTATGTGGCTTTGAAGCTTCCAAATCTGTCTACTTTGCCTATTTCCATTCTCTATTAAGTTATGGCCTCATGTTCTGGGGAATGGCGGCAAATGTTATAAGGATCTGTCGCCTACAAAAACCAGCGATTAGAAATCTGTTCTCAATATCTTCGCTAACATCTTGCAAGCAGTACTTCATCGAATCTGGTATCATGACTTTGTACGCCGCGTATATATACCAAAACATCATGTATACGAGAAAAAATATCGAGACTACCTCAACTAACTCAAATATTCATTCGCATAATACGCGAAATAAAGAGGACTTGCGTCATTTTAAGGTGCGTCTGAGTAAAGTTCGGAATAGCTTTCTCTGCCAATCTTACTTATTCTACAACAAACTTCCATTACACATCAGGCGCCTTGGGGAGGTTCACTTTAAGAAAAAGGTACAGGGTATTTTGACTAAAAACCCCATTTATAGCATTGAGGATTTCGACAATATCAATTTTTCGCAGCTCTATTGACCTACTTGACTATTATTATTCCTTATTCTTTCTATTATTGACTATTTTACAATTGCGTTTTTTTTTCGTCTTCTAACTATTTATTGACTATAATTATTATTACTGATTTCTTTGTATTTGTGTTTTTTCTTTAAAATATCTTCCCGTATGATAATTTGTGAAATTATCCAATATTTGTTTGATTATTTAGTACTTAGGATTATATAGAAAATTAGATAGAAAATTTTACGAAATTACTTAAGAATTTTGATTGAAAATATTGGAAAATGTTGTTTCCTCTACATATATAACCTAGAAAATCTGCGCTTGGATGTTCAACGTTCATACCTTGCAATACCGACGTTCATATCATATACCTTAATAGGTATTTATATTATACTTGTTATTTTTATTGCTTTTGACATAACCAAGTGTAGGAACACCTATCAACTGGTTTAAAATAAAAAAAAACTAAAAATTAGATATTAAATAAGCGATTCGATAGCCTTACTTAATATTGTACCAATCCAATACGATATTTTAATACTTACATAACTTCTTAGAAGGTTTTGGGTACTTATCAGTGTATCTTTAAGCGCCCAGTAAGTATAATACCATATATCACTTACCTGAAAATAAATGAAAATAATGGTATTATGTTGCAAACAGTTAATAATACATGCAATTTATCAATAGACAAATCAAGAAAGTAAATAAAACCTATAATTTATTATTTCATTAGAAACAGTACTATTTTTTGTTCTTTTCTGCAGTTTTTTTTAGTTTTTGAGTTTAAATTCTACAGATGTTTATGATTTTGAAATAGATTAGGTACCTACATGCTAAAATAACTCCGAAACTATAAACTTTTCTATTTAAGTTAATAAGATCAAATACATAGATATTGGCATATGCTATAATATATAACGTAAAGGACGAATTAATAAAAAAATATACCGGGCTATGCACCGTGAGTTTCTTCAAAGTACTGGATCATCCTCCTTACTCACCGGATCTTGCCTCTAGTGATTTCCGATATTAAACGAAAATCTGAGGAGTGGACAATTTTAAAGTAATTGCGCGCAGGGATTTTTAAGTGATGGGGATAAAAAGTTTCTTAGGAAGGGTATTTTATGTTTTGAAAAAATATATAATCATTTTAAATAATATTTTAAATTTTAATTTGAATCGTTAAAAAATTGTAATTTATTTATCATTCTTTAAATTTGATTTACTTCACGTGCTTTTAATTATTATTATTATGATTTTTCTTTGTTTTATGGATTTTAAATTTTAATTTTTGATATTACATTTTTTTTTCTCTTGAATTTTATTCGGTACCCATAAGGGGATTTAATATAAGTGTAAATATTTTTCTGACTGACTGAATTTGATACTGTCTGAATTTGTTTTGAATTTATCTGTAAGTTCTTTAATTTGTAATTACTCAAACGGTTTTTTAATTTAATTTTTATTGTCTTGTATATAGGTTTCTACAATCTGAAAAGATTTTTTGAAATAAAGTGAACCTAAAAGGTGCCAATGTCGAAAATTAAAGAAGATTCAATCAAAGCTAACTTCGTCTTACCCATTACTACTCTTTACTAAACGCCGTAATAGTAACGTTTTTTTATGCACGGGCTTAGCGTTGTCGTCGTCTATTGAACGGCACACTTGACTCTAATGTATTTAGGGGGCGGCTGTCGAAGTTGGCGAGGGGTAGAAGTGCTCAGCAAAGGCGCGCTAGTAACTTTGCTTAATTACCTATGCGGTGTTTGGCTCGAAACTTAGTCCATTGACTAATGCCGCCAATGAAAGAGCCAAAATTTGTGCTTTTCCTCGGCGCATACTCAAATGTTTGAAGGGTGTGAATATATTAAATATATTCTGTTTCCTCATTGAATTCGTGACGTTTTTGATATAGTATCATGTGTCTCGGATTTTAATGTTATACCATTGCTTATAGATATAGGGTATTAGATTGCTTAATGCCTTAGTAAGTTTTGGCAACCCACGTGGCGTTTTTAGCATTTTCCGGTGAAACTTATTTTCCCATGTATAATAACATTAATATTAATGTTTTTTTTAAATAAAGAATAAATGGATGATAGAAACCCATATGTAACCAATGGTATCAATAACAACATTATTAGTGCTATCTATCGCATTTTATACATGCTGATTACATCACAGAAATAATATGGAGAGATTAGAATGCCATCTATTATATTATTTGAACATTAAAACGCCTATTTATTATGAATTGGATCCCGTATAGCAATTTAAAATAGACATCATTATGTAAATAACAATAAAATAATAAGTGCTATGATTTTAAACTTTCTTTGTTTTTAAGCTATTGCATAGCTTTTATCGCAGGCCTAGTAGGCCAGCGCGGCGACCGAATGAAGAAATTTCTTAACGAATATTAATGATTTTAAACTGATAATTACGTCTAAACGAGTACTGCTTAAGATTCGAAAAAAATATATGTTAAACAAGAACACTTTCCTAATATTCTTAGCTTTGAATATTTTAGATTTTGTTTGAATTACATAGTGTAATTAATTTGTAAAATTAGGTCTAACCGAACACAAAAACGACTACTACGCAAATACTAACTGGCGTATTATTATGAAACCTGCACCATTTTAAAGATAATTTAATTATCTATCTTTTTATCTACGAGTTTTTTCGAATAATCCAGTTTTTTTGCTTTGTCGAATAAAAAATTCGTGCGCGGCGCTCTATCGAAAGACGTATAAATTATTCCGAATCATTTGCTTCTGCAGCCGCAAATGATTCGGAATAATTTCAACGTTTTCCGATAGAGCGCAGTTATCTGATATCAGAAAAAATAAAAAAAATAAATAATTATAATTGCATACCTAAGTTGTTAAAAATGCTATGCAATAGCTTTACCGCGGCAGTCCCCGAGTGCCACACGTATTTTTTATAATATTCTTTTATTTCGAGATAGGATATCGTATAGGTACCGTACATTTAAAACGCCATGTATTGGCAGGGCCGGATTTAGGCTTGAAAGGCCCCAAGCTATTAGGAATATGGGGCCCTTGAGAGATATTTGCTATAGATAAACTGAAAAAAGTCATTTTACCAAACAGTTTAGCTATTTCGCTTCTGAAGTTTAGAAAATAGCACTTAAACAACGGCTAGATTATCCAACTCTGCTTAGTTGTGGTTACATTCTATTTTGAGCAAAAATTTTTTTCTACCAATTACTGAACGAATAGGAACTAATTACTAAACTGCTAATTTCAGCTAAAATTTAGTTTGTAAGACCTAAGTCGATATTAATTTAGATATGAGTAACTAAATGAGATCAGTTGTTCTTACATAATCGAATTTCGGAATTTTAGACGTAGTTTAGGCAGTATTAGCAGAACCTGATTTGTTGTATACACAAAACTACAAAAACTGATTAGTCGGTAATAGCTAAATATTTATCTAGTTAATCTATTTTTATATGCAGTTGGCATTTATATCATTGTTTAATAAGCCAACAACCGCACACTTTCAAACACCGCCATGTTAGCCTATACCTCGTTGCCATGGAAAAAAACATAAGTGTATTTGTATGTACCGTCAAAATTACTTTTGTTTCTGAACTAAAAATAAAATACTGACCTGCAGCAGTAAAAAATTATATGACAATTGCTCACTCGGACAATTTTTCCAGCTTGTGTGGCGCAATTTTTCCAGCTTGTGTTATACGTAAATCCTGCGATGTCTATTGAGCTACTGAACATCATAGATTAATCAATGTTTGGAACTATGAGTGCCACCTACAAGTTGTTTTTCATAGTAAAATCTGCCAAAACGTAGTACTCCATTGAGCAATCTTTATACCTTATATAATTAATGGGTATACTTAAGTGAGGTACTTATGTTTTATCAGACCTCTCTTCTTCAATTAACTATTAATGTCCATTTGTTGAACTCTTGTGCTCATATATAGGTAAATCAAATATAAAAACGCTTGTATCTATCTATTTGGAGTCTTAGAAATTTCCACAATTGTGCTTTCCTTCGAATCGCAAGATGCATACGAATATTATTGTGTTTCCTAGTAAGCTGTCACTCAGCTGAGAATTTTAAATGCGCGGTTGTCGTGGCTTCTGTACTACGCGGGCGGTGGGCACAGTACAAAAAGGAAACGGAACGTCTCAATTGAATTTTCATATAAAATTCATCGACGATTCAACGTTTTGCCAGGGACCGACTGCTCAGCGTATACGCGAACGTACCCCACGTGCCTCCGACAAACTGTGTACAGGCGGCGAAATAGCAGTCTAATAATATTAGGCAGTGGTGTTTAACCAGTCGCAATGCAAACTGCTGCTAGGCACAAGCAGTGTATACTTTCCTTACCAATACAAATGACGTTTACTTGCAAGCCAGGACATATTTTTTCGTCCTTAAGGTCCTCTACCCTGGAATTTGCCTTGAATTATAAGCTGCAGTAGGCCATATTTTCTTTTCGTATTATGTGTTCCAAATACTCAAGTCGATCAACCCACGATATTTCATCTCAAGCATTACTTCTGTGATGCATCCCAAATGCGTCTATCTTTTCAAATATGCTCTGTGTGAGCATCCGAAAAGACACAGCAATAGATAATGTGTAAAAGCAGTTGTAGGTTCAAGTTCCTGGCTCGTATCTTGATTAGTTTATAGAAGGCGTGCCGAGCTTGTTGAATTCTGCAGCTGGAATCTCCAAACTGTGGTCGCATTAAATAAAATAAATAAATTATTTTAGTCCTCTTAAATAAAATAAATAAATAAATTATCATTGAAGTACATTTCAAAGAAATTATATTTCTCTGCTCGTTGTATAGGTTCGGCCTTAAGAAAGATAGAATTTTGTGTTAAATACAATTGTCATATCTTTGGTCATGCATTCATTGTTGCGCAAAAAATGCAATTTAATAAGATTAAATATTACATATTATTTATTTTATTTATTTATTTAGGTACATGGATTAGGTATACCTACAGTTCATTCATAGGTCATGTAATCTTATAATAATTATATAATTATTATAAACCTTGAGAGTAGCCAAGGAATACGTATTATCAAATATGAAATCTGTTTTCAAATATAAAATATATTTTTGTAATAAAATGATTTGGCTCTATCGGCGCTCACTCTAGGCCTATATTTTATAGTGACAGTCGTCGCCTGTACCGTATTGGGGTACGTTGCTCGACTCTGCCTCTTACATTTGTAATGAGCGCAGTACGCTTGTATGTATAATTTCCTTTGTGCAATGCTTTTGTCGTTGGCGGTGTATCGTAGCCTTGCTTCGTCTTATTCGAGCACATTTCGTAGGAAATATTTTATGCGTTTTCTGTAAAAAATGGTAAGAGACGTGCCATGCTTTATCTTGTAAACGCAATTATTATTTTCTTTTAAATATTAAATCCTACAAAATTCTACATTAACCCAGGATCTTCGAAAATCCTCAAAAAGCCTACCAAACGGAGCCCTATGAACCAAAAAAATTTTTGAATTATATATTATTTACATGTTAAGAGAGGCCTAATATTCTATGGAGTGTAACCATACGTATCCAAATTGATAATATATGATGCACTTAATTAACGGACTGTGTAGACTTATTCCTCATACAAAATGCCAATGCAAAGCCTCCAACGAAAAGACATCCTCGTGAAAGAACAGCATTACATCACAGTGTCTTACAGGGTGATGTTACAGTAGATTTTCGCAAAACTTAAAACGAATGTTGTTTTGATTTCTATAGCATCCATTTTATTTCTCTTCGGCCATTTCATTGTCAATACAAAATAGAACCTCCTTTTTTTCAGTGTTTTCTATGTCTTCTATGACTAATTTCTGAACGCAGCATCAGTTACACAATTTAATATTTTTCAAGGAAATACCGATCGGTGCAGTTCGGAAAAACATGAGCAAGTCCGCACTTGATCAATTCTGCAATAAGTACTTAATCATAAGTGTTTATGGTCATATGCAAAATAATATTTTTTGTTTAAGTAAATAGAGATGATTTTTAGGGCTTGACCAGTTTTTCTAGCACAGAATAGGATTTTAATATCTTTGATTTCATTAGGTCGATTTACCAAAAAATGGGTCATGCAGCAATATAACGAATTATTTAGGTTTTATTTATATAGGTATTGGTAGATAAACGTCCAAAGTACACTTTTATTAAGTTCTTGTGCAAAACTTGTGCAAACCTATTAAATACTATGAGATTTATTTACAGAATTCGGTTACCATTTTCAAGAATGCTTTTACTGGTCTCACTTTTTACCCGTTTAAAACATTTGCCGTCAAATGTAACCATAATCAAATCAAATCATATTTACTTTCAAAAAACGCGTTTAGGGTATAGAAAATACAGGCATGAAATAAACAATTCAAATGTATCAATTAAATAAAATAAAATAACATAATTCCCTACGTTAAAACTCACTCAACTTGTACAAACATTTCGATAACAAATATTGTTTTCGTTCGTTTCCTAAACTCAAAATAATTATTAATATATTTCAAGTTTTGTGGCAGCTTGTTGTAAAAATATACGCTTTTATACATCATTGTGCGTTGGAACTCTAAAGTGGCAGCCTGCGATGAATGGATATAAAGTGACTTATTCCTTGTATCGTGCATGTGTATATGCGATTGGGTTAAACATGTTTGCTTTTTCTTATAGAATTCACATATATACATGCATGAACAAATATTTCATATACGAGTATCGTGAAATATAATATTTTCTATAAATAAAAGTTTATATAAATAGGTTTCTATTAAAAGATTTTCTATAAATAAAGATTTGCACAATTCTCGATGATTTAAACCCCTAATGGCTCTCACTGCCCGTTTTTGCAAAATAAATATATAGTTTACATTGTCGGCATTGGCCCATTAAAGTATGCCATAGCGCAGGTGAGACTCCACGAGCGAGTAATATGCGTTTATCACTTATTTTTCATCAATAATCTTCCTTTGTTTGCAAATCACGTAACAAGCTGACGATAGCTTCGACTTCAGATGAATAATCTTTTCAATCTCAAAGTTAATAAAATTAAAACGTAATAAATAAACTGTAAACCTTACAGAGTGTACACATTTTTAAAAAAATATTTATTTTTAGTTTTAACGGATTTGGCTGAATTTTACTGAAAATATATTATTTTAAAAAGATTTTTATTTCTGTTAGAGGATCAATCAACTTACTGACTTAAAAAATCGACACATGGATAGGTTATCTTATTATGAAAATCAAAATACATTAAACTAGTATTTATCGATTATTATGGAGTATTTCTCATAAGATATGAAAGAATTATAAATAAAACTGAAATCTTGGATCTTCATTTAATTATTTGTATAAAAATTATAGTTAGAAATTTTGTAATCATAAGTTTCATTTTTATTATGCATAGTGATTTATTGGATAGTGCCCAATATTAACAAGTCCTTTCTGCTTCTGTTCTAGTCTCGTGAGAGAAAATAGCATTTGGTTTATGTAGCGTTCGTAGATTCTTAAAAGCTTCTAGGCTGGTTTGTACGACAATCATTAAGAAAGTGCCTTCCATCAGCTATTTCGTGGAAGATACCTCAGCGGCAGGGGTGTCGGGTGGAAAGGGAGTTTCTGAGTGAAATAGGGGACCACCAGCAGGCTGCAAACCCCTCCCGTTCCTCCCTACTCTCCCTCTCCCCCGCTCGTCTGCCCACGTCTCGCAGCACAATTTTCGTGTAACACCGCTATGGCTTCTTGATCTGATAGGTACACTCTCGAAGCAATAAATCTGCCAACTGCGTGGCGCTCCCGTAATAAAATATTTACCAGCGGAATTATTCGGGCGGGCGTCGCGAGCGTCGGGACGCCGAGCGGGGCGGGCGCCGCGGCGCCCCCGGGGGAATGCAATCAGTTAAGAACGACAAACACCTGTTTACATAAATTAAACACATAACGGCACCTCTCAACCCTTGCCATTCGCCATTTTTTGTCAGCCTTTAGCGAATTTCACGCACTTAACGCGAATTTTATTTTCATAACATTCAGTGATAGCCCTCTGTGAAACCGACCACTTCTTGGCAGGATGATTTCATAGTAGGCCTAACCCTTTATGACACGTACTACTAAAAGTCCGCAATGGCTCTTCTTCTTCTATTTTATCATTGTTGCAGATTAAATAAAAAACATACTTATAATCTGTTGACTTGATTTATTAGGCATTGACTTAATTTTAGTTTATATATATTTTCGTTTTGGTCCGTAACATTAGTAAACAAGGCGTAAAAATTATTACAGTATATACCGCTTATATCGAATTTCAAGGGGTCGGAGTAAAAATTCGATATAGGTACACGGGAAACGTCTTTTTTTGCTTGTAAAGGCCAGAAAACGAGTAAAAATCAAAGATCTTGAAAATAAATGTCTTTCCACTACTAACCTCACAGTCTCTCAATAGAGGACACTAATATAACGGTTGAAATTTTGTTTTCAATAAATAATATGTTCAAATACACACATATTTTCAGATATATTTCTTGTTTGCGACTCATATCATTTTGAACGACTCATATCATTTACGAGATATTCAGGATGCTGGACAAAGTAGAGAATCTGACCATCACTGCAGCTAATGAAAACCTTAAGCAATCAACCCATGAGTCGTTTTTCAAGAAGTGATGAGTAAATACATTACTCAATTTTTGTCGTGTCCAAGTGAGTTGTTCTGTAATTTTCTAATTAATGATATCTAGTCAGGCTTTTTTTTTTGTTACTTGAACGTTTAATAAAAACATGTTTATCATTTATAAATATGAAATTTCGTGTAATCATTGTCTTTTTCCACGTATTTATCCAACACATTTCAAAAAATTCTGAGTATTGTGGCATTTTTCCAAGATCTTCGATATATATGGGTAAAATTTGAACCAAGGGACCGAAAATTTGGTTCGAAATAAGCGGGAATTCAATATAAGCGGGTTCGATGTATGCCGGAAAATTAGTACTATCAGCATAGAAAAATTCAAGGGCCCGCAAAAAAGTTCGATATAAGCAGGGAAAAGTTCGATATGCGGGTTTTACTGTATACTATTATTTCAACAATTGTCTCACCAACTTGCGAAACTATGTTAAGAATATATTTATATATTTTATTTCACTTTGATTTACATTTCTGAAACTGTATCAACTGGGCACATCAAAACATATCAGCAATTTATCGAAAATATATTTCTCATACTTTCTCTTCATACTGTCCA
This sequence comes from Micropterix aruncella, assembly GCA_944548615.1. Lineage (NCBI taxonomy): Eukaryota > Metazoa > Arthropoda > Insecta > Lepidoptera > Micropterigidae > Micropterix > Micropterix aruncella. The sequence continues at coordinate 58,501,821 of OX155980.1, read as the reverse complement.
TCATATGACACGCGGAATCAAACTCCGCAACTGTAGTTCGTGCGTGCTGTGTGAGGTCTGGCGAGCAATGATGACACCATTCTCACACGGAGAATCGGATCGGAATTGGAAATTGCTGGACTAATTATTTTGCACTCGTAAATCTATATATAACACCATATTCGCGTAAAAGGGCCACGTATTATCAGATTCTCGATTAGATGAAATGCCGTGAAACTTAATGTTTTAACAGGAGGAATCGTGATAGGGAAGGTAGGAAAATGTGATAGGGCTAAATTTATATATATTATATATTTAGAATGGCGAAATTAAAACTAATTTAGGATATCTACTAACCTGAACATCAAAATATAAGCTATAATCCCAAATGTTTTTGTTGCAAATATTATACCAATAATCTGAAAAAGTATAAAGTTTCATGTGACATTATATAATGACGAAATATAAAGACGAACTCAGAGGCTATAACGATTTTCAGATACCGATTTATAAAATAGCGTATCCGAACATTAATTAATAAAAAAATAAGTATATTTATCCTCTTAGCGGGTTAGAAATCTGTAAAACATTATTAGTTTCTGGGTAAAATTCTGCGAAAAATTTCCGCAAAACCTATTTTTGTATAAATTTAGAAGGTATGCTTTGAAAGTATTTCTATTTATTTGGAGTGTACTTCAAATCTTTGACTCTGAGGTTGACGAAAGATTTTCCAATTTATATCTCTATCGACTTTGGGGAGAGCTACTCTCGCAGGAAAAACTTTTTTTAGTATTTTTAACAAATTTCGTCCATGGATTTCTCGTAAAAATGAACATCGGCATCGGTATAAATGATTGTTTAAAATAGTATCTTGAATCTTTGGCTACCTATCCATATAATATAATTTAGAGCAGACTTATTTGTACGATTACTATTATCACCCTCAATGGAAGTGTCTTTTGCATGTCACTGAGCCCTTGTATACAGTATAAGTAATATCTGTGATTATTCTATCCACTATTAGGAGATAATTTTATTATAATTTAATTTTTAATTCACAATCTACAGAAAAATGTACAACATGTACAATTAAAATTTCATACACAACAATTAGCAGAAAAAACTGATATCATGATATGCCAAAACTGTTGCCAGTGATCCTTTTTAAAGTAAAATTACTAGGGTATATCCAGGTCTATGTGTATGAAACTATATACAAACTAAGTAAAGAAAAATCATAATAAGTAGCATCATTCTATCTGATTCTTTTGGTTTTTCAATTATATGTAGCCATCACCAAAAAATACTATCATTGAGTCAAACGTGAGAAAGGATCAGATGATATTGTTATAAGCGATTTTCTCACTGTGAGAGTGCGATAGCAATACGAACCCTATACGGTAATTAGGTTTGGATAACACGCTACGACTTTTTAGTTGTTCCCAGTGCAGACGCTTGACGGTTCCCTGTTCCCCGCGACACCAACGAGCTAATGGACTTTTTTCTACGCATTCTCGCTGGGAAATCGCACCGCTCATCTAATGCCGCTTGAATTAGGAGCGGTGGGGGAATAATGCGCTTCCTTGAGTGACGCTGTCTTTGATTTCTTCATTCGCAATCGTTAACTCATATTCACTATTAATCAAGAGAGTAACGACCGATTTATTTATGTTACGATTTAAGTACAGGCCGATTTAGTTGTCCATAGATTTATTAAGAGAATTTGTGAAAACGATTACGTTATTTTCCAGAGTTTTTTTTAAACCGTGCGGCTCTGAAACAATAGTCTTCCCAGTAACCCAACGGCTGAAATAAGTTGATCAAACACATTTTCCCCTGAGTTTTCTATAAATTGTGTTGCTTTGATATCGGTCTATAGTATTGTATATCATTACGGTATCATTGTTAAAAAATAGAAGTGACGCAAGGTTTCTTACAGGCTATCAGGCTATCTGTAATTAATCCTTCCTTCATAGACTTTTGGAATAATATGGTAAGCGGTTCGGCAAACGACACTGCACATTTAATTAATAAAGATAGATGAATTTATAACTTGTGGCAAACAAGCGATTAAGCTAAAACGTAAGATAAACCATAGGTATATAGATTTTATTTGTTTTCAAATGATTAAAATTACAGTTTTATAATATGCAAGGATAAGTGTTCAGACGTGTATTATATCCACAGTGCTGTGGGTCGGCGGAACTTCAGCATAGACAAAACAACCGATGGGAAGTTACGCCGCTCCCAATTCGAGAGATTGCCAAAAGCACTTAACGAAGAGAAGATTCCCCCTCTCGGTATCCCCGCCCCCCGCAAGCCCATCCTTCACCCCCGCCGATACTTAATCCCCAACGGAATACGCGTGTAATCCACTAAGAAAATATTTTTGTTTGCCATCCGCGGCATTTAGAGACATAATACGGGGAGCGAGAGACGCTATGATTGAATGGGAAAGGGGAAAATGCACAGCAACGGTTTGAAACCGATTTGAAAACGTATTTAAAGACGATGGTTTCTGGGACCTAATGGTGTTTCTGCCATTTTTACATAAAACTTTAGTTACACAGAAAATCTGCATTCTAAGATTTAAAAAAAAATAACGAACTAATTAAAAGTTCCTTCATGAGCAATTACTTTACATTACCTTACATTTGTATCCAATTAGCGTATATACCGCTCTTAGACGTGTCGCAATAAACTATAAGTTAGTAATAAACATGCTATTGTAACTAACAGAAAGTTGTTACAGGCTTTTTGCTTGATACTAATTTCAGTATCTCACATATTTTAAAGAAAAATAGGAAATCCAATCAGTTCAGTATTATAATTGAATACAATAATTAAAAATAATTGTAAATCCCGTTAGAAGCAGTCAAAATATTTAAAAAATCAACAACCAAAATACAAAGAAAAAATATTCTAATAATTAAAATGTGAAAAATAAAGAAAAAATCCATAGATATAGATGCTGTGTTTCAATCACTGTTGCGTTATGTAATTGAAGATATATAGTCAGATAATGAATCTATAAATACTCATATAAAACTGTCATTGAAATGGGTACAATGAAAAGTCATGGCCCTCGATTTGCTAAATTGACAGAGTGAAAGGGGAACTCATAATTTAACTAAACTGTATGCATTTTGGCAAAAAATATTAAGTGGAGTCAAGGAATATGAAATCCTTGAGATCACTTGTTTTGATTATATTTTTTTTACTTTTCCAGCCCACCAAGCAACGAAGACGAAAAGTATTGTGAACGCGGTATATTTTTTTTCGATATGAAGACGGAAATATATATATTTTAAACACCCCTTAGACGATTAAGATCATTTCTAGATGGAAGTCTGGTAGAGTGTCTGTCTGTTTGTCTTTGTGTCTCTGTGTATAACTCCACCATAGTGCTGAAACGCTTGACCCGATTGAGTTAAAATTTAGCATGCAGGCATCATTTGGTTATGGCAAGAAATGAAAACGTTGTGGTCGAAATCGTTTCACCAGGAGGCGCACTTCTTATATTTTAATCCCTACATACTGGAATTATATATTCAAAATTTGGTACATAGATGCCTTGTTGTGCCGAAATCACATTGAATTTATTTTATTTTATTTTATTTTATTTGGTACCCAAACAGAATATTGACAACACATACAGTGACATATATATACTACAGTTACATGACTACATCAATATCCTTTTTATATGAGTACACAATTAGCACAATGCATGAACAATGGTTGAATGTTTTAAAAAACTACGTATAAAAAAAGGAAAAAAAAAACAAAAAATACCAGAATTACAGTATTTTAAAGAGGGACGCTTTGAAGGAGCATAAACTATCATGAAATATATCGATGCGATTGTCAAGATGAAATTTGTTATACAGACGACAAATACGTGGGATTACGGTATTAACTCCGGTATAGTTTTTTGCTAAAGGTGTTTTAAATAAGTCTGGGTATCGAAGACTTCTTTTAGTAATGTTAAATTGTATTTTTTCTATACAAGAGGTATCGATTTTATTATTTAAAATTTTGTACAAGAACACTAAATCTGCAACCTGCCGGCGTTTTTCTAATGTGACAAATTTAAAAGCAGTCAGTCTTTCCTCGTAGCAAGTCAGATGGGCCGCATTTATGTAAATGATAGCATTCTCAGAAATTTCCTTTGAATGGATTCGACTCTATCGGAGTACGTTTTAAAATATGGGTTCCATATCGAGGACCCAAATTCAAGATGAGAGCGCACTAGTGAGTTATAAAGCAGGATCATGCTGTTGTGATTTTTGAAATTCTTAGTGATCCGCATTTTCACCGATCAGTATATTTGCGTAAACAATTGAATCGAGAGTTTTTAATGCGTTGTATTTTCACTATACGCGCTGCTCGCCGACTATCCCTTTCAATCAGGTCAACCTCCTTCCCGACATCACTATCAAAATCCTTTCTTAAGTCCTTGGCTACTTGCCGGTAACGGTTTGGGATGACCCGACTATATTTTTTTTACTTAATCCATTATGGAGATATGCATTTGACCAGCTAAAACTCCCGCCTCTCATTTTCCCATGTTAAGCCTCGACATTACAAAAATCCTTTCTTAGCTAAACCTTATGACAATAAACTGTGCCCTTATGAATCCAAACTTTCTGCCTAATTTCAAGTCTCTGGCCCCAGCAGTTTTGATCCGGCATTAATAAACGAGTCAGTCCGTCGGAATACTCGACTTTTAATAACATAGACAAGGTTTAGCCCGAGCCAGGAGACACATATCAATGTACATAATAGTCTGGTGTTCGTTTGTCGTTTGTACTTCTTCAAACTGAAAATCTTCTTATTTGTTACTTCCTTTTTATGAATTACACCGCTTACTTGACCCCTAAGGAGAAATGTTTTTATTTCAAGTATTAGCCACTTTCTTTTAATTTTTGAACATTTTTTAACAAATTTGATAATTTTTACTTTTTGTGAATCACACCGCTTACCTAAAACCTCAATAATCTATGTTTCAAATTTCAAGTCAATCGGTTAAGCGGTTTAACCTTGAGGTCGGCCCGCATAGAGATTTAGAAACCCAAAACTATTATATTGATATTGAAGAGTTTCGGTATTCCTGGATAATCAAAAGCAAAGATTCATTCTCTGATTACGGCCTTGTTTACGTAGTCGACTGTAAGCTCGTGGTGACTTTAATAAAGAAGGATATTTCCAAAGATGACAGTCACTTTCACGACCATCTCATCGCGTCCTATTCTATTTGCTCACTTCCGGTCGAGGCTGAAGTCGCCTCGCTACGTCGACAGGCCTAAATTAAATATAATAAAACATCGCGTAAACAGCAGTTGCTTCTTTGAGGCGATAAACGAATAATTATATACGAGGCTGTCAATCATTCGAGTGAAAGAATAGATTTAGTTACTGAGAAATTAATTGTAGGCAATATTTATATTTAGCGCATGACAAACCTAAGAAAGCACACTATTTCTAGATCAGCATATACACGTGGGATTTAAATAACTGACTGGTTTTAAAATGTCGCTGTTTGGTTTTGATGCATCGCTAGTTAAACCACACGTGTCAATTTCATTATAAACCATTTTATACTGCAATAATTTGGTTCTACGTTGAAAACTTTAGATTTCGTTCAAGACAGTTTTATAACTAGCTCATTTCGTTGTTTTAACTCACGGGATTTTTCAAGAAACAATATTTTATATTATTATCAATGGTACAATATTTAGTCAAGGTTATTGGAAGGCACCTACTTAACTTATTTGCAGAATTCCAAAGGATATACATAATTAATCGGATTAATAATAATAGTGGAGTTGAAATGACTTATTCACCGAAATGTATATGACTTTAGAACATAATATGCTGAATAATTAAGATTTTATAATGTTTTTAAAATAATAATATATTTTTAAAATCTCTAGAAGAATTTAAGGTTAGATATGGATATTTGCACGATCGACCTAACAGCAAATATAAACCGCACAGCTCTACCTGCCTACTTGATGACCGGACTACCGATCGTCAGCTCTGCCACAGCCGTCAAACTTCAGGCACTAGTTAATGACTGTGTGCCACCACTGGACATAAATCTCGCGTGTAACGCCACAGCCTGGTGGGGCCCTGCGCGCATAGTCTTAATTTATTAGTTACTAGTCAATAAACATAAAAAAATAAATAACGTGTCAATCACCGCTATAGATATTTAACTCTAATAATAGATGATAGATTAACAGGTTTTTAAGTAAAATTTCAATATCAAAGTGAGACATATTTGCAAAGATTTTTCTTTAAAAACCGTCAACATATCATAGATAAACGTGTCAAAACGATCCACAATATTTTTTTGGTAAAGATTAATGTTTTTATTATGCATGCATAGAATGCATAGAATTTACAATCAAATGTTGACAATTAAATTGTCTTTTGCCTATTAAACGCCCATTCTAACCGAAAATCTCAATTATCTCACAACATACATTTTCGAGTTATCTCTCTGGTGCTTTGGATAGCGGTATGACTATCTACTCTCACCTGCTATCACTACGAGTCTATGAGCTTAGTGACTCTAGCTAGTTACTCTTTTACCGTAAACAATCTCAGCCGAGGCTGTCGAAGCGACGCCGTTGACGCCCTATTACCATTTTGTTTAATATGATTTCAATGGGGGTGTCTGCACCTATCAGCATCACTCTCCATTGACCCGTATTAATCAGTTTGTGCATTCTTCGTCGCTGTAAACACCACCCTACCATTTTCCTCTACTTACCTCCCCCTCCCTCCTCCACTCCTCCTTTTCTTTCGCACTTACATCCCTCCCCCACTTCCCTCATCCCACTCGCACTTACTTAATTTGTTATTCGTAACACTGATGCCGGGAGAAAATTATCCAGGATATAAAAAGCCTCTTTGTAATTTACGTAAAACTAAAATAAAATCGAGTATTTTAACAAAAGGTTTGTAATTTTGTCGTTAAGAATGAAAAAGACATTTGCCTTACATAGCGATTTCTATATAACGCTAAGCCAAAGCAACCGTGCGGTATCTTGAAAAAGGTTGTTTCGAGATAATTGGTATTTTATTTTTGCCTGGATTTTTAATAGGCAAAAGACAGGCTAATTGTAATATATCCGTGCATCTGTAAGTAGATATATGTCCTGACATTCTGCGAAAGATGTGACTGAAGTTATATATAATGTAGTGCAAGAGCCAAAAAATAAAATAGAAAAATCATTAAAAACTCAATATAGAAAAATCTATCTCCATTACTTTTATGTTAGTTTATTTATATTAATGTTATTTTAAAATATTTTGGATACACGCTTGCACCGGCGTATGAAAATGTGCGAATTATTGCAATTTTACAAATAAAATAATTTTAGAAATATCTCAGGAAATAGCAAAAGACTAGCAATCAACACCGTTCTATACGTAACGAGTTTTGTAAGGAATGCTTTAATCCTACAAGTTCTAAACTTTCTTTTGTTTGAGTATAGAAGCAAACAAATATGTACAAAAATTTATATTTTTATAAGCATTTCGACCTGTTGATTTATTTCAAAATTCCATAAAATAACAAATCAATCCTCAATCAGCCCCTAAGTATTTAATGGTGAAAAGTAACATAACCAAAAATATAATACGCGGCTGAGCAAAGAGTTACGGGCCAATTAGTGTTTTTATAACAATGCCGTCTTGGTAGCGGACTCTTACATTTTTTGTGATCGCCTTTCCTTCGAGAATCTTGCATATTTTTCATATGGGGTGTGGCAGGCTTCTAGCGTGTTCGAGCATTTTCTTTTGTTATATTTAAAAAGATATACGCCTCCCTTTTCTTAATTTCTGGATACTCGTTAAAACGACTATTGCGTAATCTAGCGATTACGCAAACGACTATTGCGTAACCTATAGAAGAACTCTTATGGAATTTATAAATAGGTATTTGTAAATAATGAGTATTTTTTAAAATATGCCTGACAAAGAAAAATGCATGATTTAAAATAGACGATTATTATTGTTATTGTTGTACGGTAATATTTTCATTAAAATAATTACATACAATATGTTAATTTCAGGTGGTTTCATAATGTCTGATTTTTCCGTAGCGAGCTCTCGCACTATAGCTACGTAGATTAAAATAATACATAATTTCTGAATAAGCGGTGCTTGTGGTGTGTCCGTCATAAATATGTCGTCAGGAGACCCTTCTCTCTCTCTCTCTCTCTCTCTCTCTCTCTCTCTCTCTCTCTCTCTCTCTCTCTCTCTTTCTTATCAGATTAAACACATTGCCATACAAAGCAAGCGTTTACTCTTTTCAGGAATTTGAGATTTCCGGAAAGGAGTCGATGCCTGGCATAACTGTACTATATGATCGTATGACATTTATCGATCTCGCTTTCCTGCACAAGATTTTTAATAACACTAAATATAGGAAATATTAAATGGCTGAAATATATTTTCATGATCCCTCCCGATCTTTACGTTCGCATGCAGAGCTTGTAAATTCATACGATGATAAATTCTCCAAAGTCGTCCTATGTAATGTAAACTACACAACCTTTTGCAATGTTGAGATCTTTTTCGTATACAAATTGACCGGTCTAAATCATCTGCTCGGTGGGCTATTTTGTGATTTGTAGGAGCGACGTTGGTTTAACGCGGAGGCAATTCTGATATATTATCGGTGAGGTTCGAAGTATACAATACATTAAGGCGGTGACTTGACATTATCCGATATTGGGCTCACGCTGCGATCTCCGAGCCGCGTGAGCCGGGTGCTGTGTTTGCAACGATTTGTTGCGCCGCTTGCCACCGGGCGGCCCTACGGGCTACGACTTCTACCACACACAGGCATCGCGCCGAACATAAAGCACTGACAGGGAATTACGCGCTGGTGCTTCCCTGGCGACAGTTTTTCTCACGGGCCGGCTCAGCCTTTTGCATTTGTGATGCTATTTCCATTTTGCGAATGGGAAAGTGAATAGACCCTAAGGGCCATTTTTCACTAAGCGGCTACCCGCGCGCGATTCCTATGTATAATATACAAATAAGACATAATTCGTCAGTGGGTATGGTATATTATACCATACCCACTGACGCGGCCGCGACTCGTAAGTCGCCGCGACTGAAAAAGAAAACGCGACTCAAGTAGCTGCACGCGACTCAAAATCTACGTAAAATGACTGCGCAATAACCATTACCGCGACTAGGCGCGCGCGACTGAGCCGCCGCCGGCGGCATTTGTCAGTACTCATCGTGGCATCGTAGCAAGACAACATGACTACGTAAGACAGAACAGATATTGAGTCTTTTCCAGCATTATGGAACACGTAGAGTTTGGAATACTCTGACCAACACTTGCGCCTGACTAGTACTTTTTCTTCAGCATATATCCGTTCTCTCATTCGAGTTGTAATACCCGTTATTAGTGGCCTCAGCTTTGATTATTTTGTTTGATGAAATATCAGATTTGATGATTTTTCGAATCAATTCTCCGTTACGGGTTTCCCTTCTGGTCACAGTGTACCGCAGTTTGAAGGCAACTTATTTTCTCTCTACAAAAACGGGCCTTAAGAATATTGAATAATCTTGACCGTACTTTAATGTCGTGGTTATTTTAGAACTCTCAGTATACTTACTCTACCATCACGTTATGTCTTTAAATGTATAAAGTTGATAAAAAAAATGGAAATTTGGAAACTCAAAAGAAAATTCAGTCTCATTTTATCAGAAGTAGGCATAATCTAATATTACCCTGTCCATCATTGGAAATTTAAAAGGGATCCCAACTACGCTGGAATTGTATATTATAATAACTACCGGAAAATATCAAAATTTCACGTAGAAACGGGAAAATACCCCAGTTTAAGTCTAAATTAAAAACCTACCTGAAGTGAGAATTGTATGACATTAACGAATTTTAATTAGGTTATCGATAATTTTAGACTATTTTTCTTATCTTAAGACTTTGTAGTTTTAAGATAGGTTATTGAAAATTTCTATATAGATTTTCTTCATTTAGCTTGATTTTTTTTATCTATTTTATTGACTATTATATTATAAAGACTATTTTAGTTTCTCTCTGATAATCGATTGTATTTTCTATTTGTAGGACCAAATATTTCATTGCAATCCAATTGACATCTTTCGATCTCAAAGTATTCTAAAGATAGATTTTTTAATGCTTTATCATTAACTTATTTTTTTACTGTAATTGTCATACCAAATAAATATCGTATTGACTATGTAGTTGATCCAGTATAAATATTATAAATAATGTGGTTAGGCTCTTTAAAACCTCTGGTATCGATTTTTAGAACTATTTTTAATCTTAAGCAGCTAACGAACGTATTGTGTACAATCGAAAATATTATGTCTAAATAACTATTTATAAGTTTTAATTTGAATTGATTGAACAATTCATCAAAGGAATTTACCGACATTAGTGTATAATTGAAGACAAAAGTGTCCTTTTTCCATAACTCATTACACAACGAATAAAATGCACCTTTTCTATTGCTTTCTCTTAACAAAGGATGAATCCAAAATATATGTTTTCCTTTTCTGTAGGTTAATAAGTAAATACATATTATTCTTTCGATGTCCATTTTGAAAATGAGCTGGTTTGTAGAATACAGTCGCGGACGACCAATCGCGCACTAGCCGCTATCGGCTGCGGTCGCGCGCGGCTAGCCGCTCAGTGGAAAAAGGATAATCGAGATTTTTAGTTTGATTTCAAATTCCTTATTTTCTACACATCATTTTAAAATTTTAATTTATAAACCAGTTAATCACTAAGTATATTATGAAATTACCTAATATTAGGTTAAAGGCAAATGGCCTAGATGTCTCATCGGCTTTTTAAATATCGTCATTAGGATGCACTATTTTTGTATCCAAATTTAAGGCTAATTAGTTGTGTAGTTTCCGATGTACAGTGGATTCAGGGACACACACACACACACACACACACACACACAAACATACAGCCATACATTTTCCAGCAAACACACTCACTTTATGTAACATAATGTATTTTTTTGGGAGAGTAAAAATGTTCCGTGCTTTGTTGTGCACTGCGTTATTGAATCCCCAGTCGAGTACCATATCGTGTAAGCCAAAATTTCCTCCAGCGCCACTGCCGAACCTCACCCCTATCAAAGCGTGAGAAGTTTTTCTTTAGCTTGGTTAACCTATGGTGCCTCCCTGTGAGAGCGTCGGCGTGCCCGGAGAGGCGCCCACACTCGCAGCGTGCGCGCGCGCACAGGTCGTTAAATCGCTAAAATAATGCGATGCGCGTATATTTTATATGCGAACCCACTTTACTGCAGTTCCCTGCCCGGTATGCACTGAGATCACTCCGTGGCCACCGACCGTCCACCCACTCACTGCTCAGTTCCCAACACCCCCGAGCAAATTTAATTTTGGAAGACAAAATGATGAGACAATATTTATCTATTCATTTATCACAGACATATTGAAATGCAAGAACAAATAAGAATAATCATGTGCAACCCAAAAAATACCGTTATGTGCTTCTAAATTTAGGTATACATCTGCCTGTACCCAGGTTAAATAGGGCTTAAATCAAATGTTCTTCTAATGTGCCAATTATAGTGCAGCCGTATCCGCCTTACTATAGGAACTCCTGTGTTAAGGCGACCTCACTTCCTAAGTCTTATTGGAGTGCCGCTATTGTGTCAGAAAGTAAGAAAAACGAATTATATTATAATATTTTAACTAAACAAGTTATATGTTTACTACTTTTATTACTGCGGATGCGACAGTAAGCGACATCATACAAATGCCATACCGGCCTTTTGCCATGGCCGTCGCATCGCATTCATACGAAATTTGTTGTTATTATTATTATATTGCTCGGTATATTGAAGCACACAAATAATTTAAGTCCAGCAAACTGAAAATGGATAATTAAAGTTTTAATATAATGTTGGAAATATTGTATAATTCAGGTATTTATTCATTTGAAATACTTTTGACTATTTTAAACTAATTATTTAATTTCAATTCCATCCTATTTTTTTATAAATGACATGTCATGGTTTTTTAAAATACCTTTAGGTACCTAATATGATTTCTTTTGATTTTTCTTTAAATTAGAATCAAATGTGTGCACAGGTAAACTAATGTTCTGGTACGACTGCCTTAGTACAGTGACCTACCTTAGTACGACTACTTAGTGCCTTAGTTAGCGGTGGCGTTGACTTAGTGATCAAGATGCTGAAATGTGCGTTCATTTTTGCCACTGGCCCAAACACAATTTATACTGTAGTGCTGCAGGAATGTGATTCTCGCCGTTTATTTAAAATAAATAATATTATTAATTTGTCGAGTCGGAACGTACATCTCGCACCCTTAATAATAAACCGGTCAACTCAAAAATGTGATTTTTGAGTTTTCGTAATAAAACGAACTATAAATTAGGTACCTACATGATTTTTAAAAAAATGGCAATCTAAATCGTATGTAAACACAAGGATGTAGTATTTTTGAAACTCTAGCTTTTTAAATCGCTTCTATGAAGTAATTCTAAAACTCAGTGTCTGTGTGTGCGTCTGTACCCACTGTATCTCGAAACTACACGACAAATTAATACCAAACTTCATACAAAATTAAGATTACATTATTTTAATTTTAAAGATATTCCTTAAAATGAGAGTCCTAAATATTTACTAAACATTTTCAACTATTAGGACAACTAATTATTAATTAAAATGAAGATATAAAAGTAAAATTACCACGATGGTCAGATTAATTAAAATTGGAAATGCCGTTCCCCAAAAGTTTCATTTTTCGAGTTAAGCCGGTTAATATTAGGGGTGCGATTTGTATACTGTGGATAATTGGTAATTAAACTAATATGTAATTTGTGACTCATATAATAATTTGTGACTAATTTGATATGTTTATTAAGTTATAAAGCATATTTTTAAATATATATGTCTGTGGATGTGTTATGTTTAATTTAAGCTGGTATGAAATATATCTATATGTTATTTTGCGATAACTATATCATGAGGAAAGGCTGCATTTCTTAAAGGTGATAACATTAATGTGGTGATACCATAGGTACCTACATTAAAAATACTTCATAATTTCTACAACAGCCGAAACCTTTACCTTCAACAAAAACACTCATTTTCATGGAAACTCTCTTAAACGTATCAAATGAGACTTTTCTGTCAATTCTAGTAAGCACTTCATGTGATCTATGGAATAACCTTTCAGAGGGAACAGAGCAGTAATTCGCTGCTCCCTCATAATGAAATAATAATATTTGAAAATAATGTAACTGAACAAAATAAACACCCAACAAAATAATGTCATTAATTTTGAAGACATTTCTCACCCGCTTGCGTGTGGACGCCCCCACTTTGGGAACCCTTGGTCTAAAGGTTGGTTGCTTTTTATAAGAAATCCAAATGTGTCGGTGTGACGCAACGGTTTGGTCGTTTTGCGGCCGCATCTCGGTATCAGTGTCGCGCCGCTGCAAGTCGTCGTTGCGGGGATTAATGTCAGCAGCGCGAATGACTCCGCAAGGTCCGTCCGCCGCGCCGCGAACGCGTCTCCGAATCGCGCGGTGATTATGTTCGATACTTTATTGGCAATATAATCCATCGTATGTGGTAGCGAGACGGTAAACACGGTCGCGGCGACCCTCCTCGCCCGCCCGTCCTGCGAACGGGCGACCGCGCGACCAATAGTCCAAGAGCTCGCTACCCAATTCAAATCATAGTTAAGGCGACGCCGGAAGCAAAGTCTACATCTGGGTGTAAGTGTTGAGGAACTTAAATGAAACTTGAGAACTGTAAAGGATTCTCGCATAAAAATCACTTATAAGTTTGTTTTTCTTGAATATACATAGTTTTTTTTTATAAAAAGAAATATATCCTATTTACGAGTCCATAGTAAAACATCGCGAATTGAAAAAGTTCGAAACGATAGTGTGTTTGCGATACTTCAAATGAAGCCAGTGCTAATGAACATTATAAAGACCCGGAAACTCGTATCTTTGTATTTGCATAACTTGTTCCTTTTTTCTATTTTTCCTTCTCTTAAAATGTGTCATTGCATATTTATATATTTTATTTTCTTATTACTATCTATTTAATAATAATTTAATTTATTAACATATTAAATATACATGTTTTTGAATCTATTTACTGTTTTTTCTGCTTTATTTACTTTATATTTACTATTTTAATACTTTGGACTATTTAGTAACTTAGCAATGACTTTTCAGAATATTTTCTGTTTATTTAAAAAACCCTAATAATTTCACTTTTCACTTTAAAAATGCTTGTATATTTTAAACTTTTTTTATATATAGAATAACGCACTATATCACCGTTAAATTGATGGAAACATAAATGGTTTATGTTTGTTATATTTTGATTTGTTATGATTTGATTTTGATATTTTTTGTACTGTCTGTTTCCTGAATAAAATAAAATAAAATAAAAATAAAACTCAAGTATTCTCGACACAATGTAAAACTAAAAGAATGGACTATTAAAGCTCATAGTTCAAGGCAAAGTACAGGGTAGAAGGCCTCTAGGATGATGGCCCATTTCTTCGCTTGCTAATTTACCTCTATGGTATGGGAAGACCACACTATCCTTATTCCGTGCAGCAGTCTGCAGATACAAATATTCCGAATGATCGCCAAGTCCCCAATGGAAAATGCAACTGAAGAAGAAGAAGATGCAAAAATCGTATGTCAGCCAGGTGCAACACAGCCATAAGCCTGTAAACACAGGATTTAAAACCAAAGTAGGTGCAATTCAAGTAGGTATATCATACTATTAACCACTCGCATAACAAAAAAAAATATATTTTAATATGCCGCAAAAGTTAAAGAAAATATCCGCCTCGGGGTACAGTATTTTCTTTACTTGTAGTGGGTTTTCGGACTATTAGCTGCGGCCGCTCGGCGGGTGCTGCGTTGCTCCGCGTCGGTGTAGTGCAATCTTTATGCGCACATCGCCCCACCGCTCGTTAAATACCGGCTAGTATCATTTTTACGAGCAGTGCGCAATATCATAAAGCCGTACTCGAAAACGAACCTCTTAGCACATTTTTCGCGTTCATTTTTGCGTATCTCCAAAGATATGTTTCTAATCTACGTCGCATAGAGGATGATATTGAACTCAAAGTATTTATTGAAACACTCTATAACATCATTGATTAAAGAGCATATTAGATTGTGCAATGCCGTACTACGTACTACGAAACACAACGTGTAGATGGCACACATTGTTCTAAAAATTGAATTAATCTTTTTATCTCCGTTAGAATGAACATTTAGGTTTTCCATCGTTCAACCTTAAAATAATATTTTTATTTTTATTTTCTGTACCTTCTTCTTCTAGAAGCGCCTCTGCATTACTGGAGGTTGGCCGTTAGCTCTGATTACTTTTGTCGGTCTTGCGCCACCCGGAAAAGCGGTTCCGTGCTGGTGATCCCGGTCCACTCTCTGACATGCGTGCACAACCACTACTTTTTCCTCCTTCCACGGCGTCGTTTACCCTCAATTTTGCCCATCAATATCAGTTGGAACAGCTGATATCTGTCATGCCGCAGCACGTGCCCCAGATATCTATACATACTGTTCTTGAAATTATGATTTTGGGTTGCTATATAATTGATTTCGTAACTGATAATGTAATCAATTTATTTTGAGTGCTACATGTTTTATTTGGTGTGCTACATTTTTTAAATAAGTTTTTCGAAAGCGTATTGGATAGAACGTAGTAGTCTGTAACGTTGCTTGAATAAAAATAAAAAATAATATGATGTAACTTTTACTGGCCGAACAATGTAATTATGATAAGTATTATTACATGTTTATAGTAATTCTCAAATAAAAGGCATTCTGAATAGTGCAATGGATCATTAAATCTTCTAGTTGAAGTGGCTTCCGGAGCCCATTCTATTAGCAAATAGCGGATCCGGACGAGCGGGGTCTACTCCGAATTTGAACCAAAAAAAAACATCGCACCGACCAATCATTCCATTCCGAGTAGGTACTGAGAAACCAGCAACTCCTTTGGCTCCACCACTCCACCGACAAGTCATTCCATTCCGAAGAGTCGGCTCCTTCGTTCGACTCCACAGGCTCATCGCGTCATTCATACCGAGAACCCGGGTGCTTCCGGAGCAGTAGCAGACTTCGCCCACACCCGCACAGAAAGAGAGAGAGAGAGAGAGAGAGATATATATATATAGAGAGGGAGAGAGGGAGAGAGAGAGAGAGAAAGAGGGTTTGGCCATTCCGGCGAAGCGAACGGTTCATCTGTGAGTCAGTTCCTTTGCAGTAGAGAGAGAATCGGTCATTGCGATTATTTTTTTCCAATTCATTCTGCATTCGGGCGCAATCGTTGGTGGGATCGGATACTATGAATATATCCCTTTTGATAACAACAACAATAGGTTTACTAAATGGTAAAATTAAATTTTGATTTATTATGAATATCTTAGGATATTATTTAAAAAAAAGGAACCCAATAAAGGGTGGTCAATAAAATTTTGGCTGAGGAAGGGGAGATTTCTGCTGTGCAACGGAGTTGGGTTTAGAACCCGGAAAGTACTGAACATTATCTAACATATATATCCCCTCGCATAGGCTGTGTTGCATCTCTTAAGCATGCTTGTAAATACTTAGATTGAAATAGGAAACTTTGATAAGGAAACAGTTAATGAGCTACTGACATTTCGCTAACCAAACCCCATCAGCTTCAAGAATGATATACAGACCGCTTCCACCTGTCTATGCAAGTTAAGTGGCTGACGAAAGGTGCGTAAAGGTTACGCCTTAACGACGCTTACGCCAAATTACATTTCGTAGACTATAATAACTGTTCGAAATGATGTGGAGCGCGACGCGGAGCGTCAGTGAATAAAGTCTCCGGGAGCGCGGCGCGCGCTACGACCGAAACAGATTTAGTGGCCGTTTCGGCCTGAAAATAACGAGCTGGCAGCGCACTGTGAGCACGTGGACGCTGCTTCGCCACCACTCACTCGTAAAACGAGCCAACGACACCGACCGACGCCACTTCACTCTAAAAAACAAACAACCCAAGCGGCGAGAACGTATTTCACGCGCTGGAAGCTCCGTACGAGAAAGTGCGAGGACGGGAGAGTCTTTGTTTCACAAAATGGCGATTCTCACTGTTTAGGTAATAAATCACCCGCGATCATTTTTAATATATATATATATATATATATATATATATATATATATATATATATATATATATATATATATATATATATATATATATATATATATATATATATATATATATATATATATATATATATATATATATATATATATATATATATATATATATATATATATATATATATATATATATATATATATATATATATATATATATATATATATATATATATATATATATATATATATATATATATATATATATATATATATATATATATATATATATATATATATATATATATATATATATATATATATATATATATATATATATATATATATATATATATATATATATATATATATATATATATATATATATATATATATATATATATATATATATATATATATATATATATATATATATATATATATATATATATATAGTCAATATTTGATTGGTTTTTTGTAAAATTTCTTTTTTTAAGGATTCGTTTAAAGGATGACAATTTGATGAAAAAATAAAAATAATAAAAGCCACTTACATAGCTGGAAGGTTTTCCGGACTGGATTGGGAAATGCTTATTTTAAATGAGATGTATTCCTGGATGAGCACCACTTTCGACAGTGCAATGTAGGTTTAATGGGATCCCTTTATCGCTAGCGAACGATCGCCCTTCATCCACATCTCATAAACAAAGCGTATCCTTTTGCAAACCAAAATAAAATGTCTTTATTAAAGACAAATTAAAGCAAAAACAATGAAAAAAATCACAATGAATCGTCTCTTAAATGCGGAATGACATACCGAAAGTTCGATTTGAAATTCGAATATATCCACTCTTTAAAAGGACGATATACCATTGCTGGGCTCGCTATCAGCCAGCCATTAAATGAGCTACTTAAGGCTATATGATATTTACAATATTACAATATTTACATTGATATTATATATATATATATATATATATATATATATATATATATATATATATATATATATATATATATATATATATATATATATATATATATATATATATATATATATATATATATATATATATATATATATATATATATATATATATATATATATATATATATATATATATATATATATATATATATATATATATATATATATATATATATATATATATATATATATATATATATATATATATATATATATATATATATATAT
>OX155980.1:58413058-58483211 GCA_944548615.1 Micropterix aruncella | reverse complement strand
GGACCAAAAAATAATAAATATTTTTAGGTCCTACAGACCTACTGTACGTCCATACCATCATCATCATTGAAACCTAGGCAATGATTCGTGCAATTGCAGATATCACAGAAGATTGGTCAGAAGAGAAAGACGCACACAGTTTGGCAACGGATAGCCATAGGCTTAGCTGGACTAAGTTTTTGTAATAATGCTTTTCTCTAAATAACAAGATATAATTATAAAAAGTGACTGCCGTTACAAAAAGTCTACGGGCCATATTCAAGGCCTGTGACGTCATTCGCCGAACAAATGCCCTTCAGCGGGGCTGCACGTGAGCAGAGCCCATTGAACCGGCTTTCTGAGTGTAGCGTCGCAGGCCTGGTGGCCCTGCGACAGGTATATCACGATACGCGCGCTTTTTCGTGACGATTTATATAGCGTCGCGCCGGCTGCCAACGCACTCGGTAGCCTTTGGTGCTCAAGTAATGGATTTTTTTTTTATTGAATATTTGTAATGTATGTATTTATCCATATATCCAGATAAATATATATTTCCAGGTTGCACTCAATCAGATCTTTTATTTGATACTATACACGTTTGTATTATTGTTTATTCTATTTGAAATTTGTAGTCTATGTACCGGTTATTTGACAGTTTAGTCACCTGGGATGACATGACGATTCTAACGATACTACCCACTTCTAAATCGGTTTAAGCATTTAGAAGATATGGTGGT
Source organism: Micropterix aruncella (assembly GCA_944548615.1). NCBI lineage: Eukaryota > Metazoa > Arthropoda > Insecta > Lepidoptera > Micropterigidae > Micropterix > Micropterix aruncella. The sequence continues at coordinate 58,482,495 of OX155980.1, read as the reverse complement.
ATACATGAACGGCAATATTCATAAATACACACGTGAACCCAGAAAACATGACACTCCTTTTTTCTGTGCAGTCGTATACAAAATAAAATAATCAATATTACACAAATGTAAAAGGAACAGTGTGCGACTCGTCGGTCGGTCGCTCGCTCGGGGCCCGAACGTGTAATTTCCAACGTCGGAAACGTCATACGGTGCAGTCACATGACATGCCCGCTCGCCGCCCAGACAACGATAGTATTTTTATTTTTTTCACATTTTGATATTTTCCGCTCGTCTCGAGCACTGCCCGGGCTGAAGCGCCCCGTCACTCGACGACAACTTAATTAGTTCTATCTATTGCGCCGAGCGATTGTTGTGTATTTTCCGAGCGGATTATGAAAATTGCTTCCGTTCGGTGTGATTACAGTCAACAGATATATGATAGCCCTATGGAAGTTAAAGCTTCCATATTGCAGTGGTTCAGATTATCTGTCAGAAAGAACGCAGAGTACTAAACTAGGCGATACATTCAGCTCAGAATCCCGTATAAAATATGGTGTACCGCAAGGTATTGTATTAGGGCCGATTCTGTTATAAGTCTATACAAACGACCTCACCAAGATGATCTTAAATCGCATAGGGTAGCTGTTGGAAATACATGTACTGCTAAACATAAGATGGACTTTATCGCGTAAATAAATGACTAAATAACAACTTTCTCACTCTAAAGGGCTCCAAAACAAAATACCTATATATAATTTCAAATGAGAAATATATGTGACTACTAAATGATGCTTACATGGAAGAAACATGCCAGTAAATACACAGTTAAATCAAACGTATTAAGATTTAGGAATGACCCTAGATTATAGATTAAAGCGGTTAGACCATATTGATATACCAAAATAGTTGTGTCCTAGACTATTATAAAAGTGCTCCCTGGAGACCTATTGCTGAAAAATATAGCATGCCAAATTTGTTTATGGTCAATTTGATTTACATGGGAAACAGATGAATTTAGCATAATATTTTTTTCAAGAATAGGCCCTCTGAAAATCAGTTTAAGAGATATCATCAAGATACGTTCGTAGTTTTATCACATAGTGTTTGTCATTTTTCTGTGAATACAAAATAAAAAAAATAAAGATTTTTTTTTATTTTATTAATTTTGTGTTGTTTTGCCTATTTTTTTGAATCGACAACTGCAGATAAATATTAAATTATTACTGTGGTTATATAAACAGTGCGACTACACAAATACGCAAATTACTGCTTTTATTTTGAAGCTGCTTAGAAATGTTAATTGACAGTTTAATTTGCGCTAGCCCAAATCCAGTTGACGTACGGAATTATAGCAGGGGGCGGGGCTTCTCTTCTTACGCTCGACCCTCTAATCAAAGTCTAAAAGCTATTTTAAAAGTCATTAATAAAAGGTCCTTCCGCTGTCCTTCTAATAATCAATTTCAGTAATTTAAAGTATTATAAATCCGCCAAGTTTATGCAAAAGTAATTTTATTGTACTATACGAAAAGATCATCATACACCGCTACCAGATCACCACACCGTAACACGTACTAGCGCAAATAAACAATACTCCACTACACAAACAAGGATTACATTTGCTTAATAGCATTTTTTAGCACATCATCGCGACTATTTAATAAAATAGGGATAAAAACTGCAAAGCAAAAAAATATGTTTTCTACAAAAAATATATAACAAATTTACTAATAAATAAGGGACGTAAGGAAACAGAAAAATGACTTACATATACTTACATATAGATTAAAATAAATGCATTCAGGTATAGTTCAAATAGTTTTTATTGTAAAATATTCATTTTGTTTATTTATTAAAATATATTTTTTATTACTATTATGATTACGTATATTACTATATTTATTATTATTATATATATTTATTAAATGTCTAAATCAGTAAGCCTACCTAGGTACGGGCATAGCTTCCTTATATTTTTTACTATCAGGTACAATGTCCTTTGAACCTGATAGTTTGAAAATATTAAACCTAAAATCTTGTTATCGTACGTCATTTCATTTTGTGGCTGCTTTAACTCATGGTTCAGCTTGCAATCTAGAAATTTCCAAAAGATTGCAAGGGGAGCCTGGAAACGTAGTTTTCTAAGACAGGGGTAGATGTTGATCTTTGTAATGTCCATTGTTAGGTTTCGGTTAGAACTTCGGGTGCCACGGGTTGTAATTGCATACAAACCGTGAACTTGAGCGGCGACCAGACAAGAAGAAGTAGTCTACCCAAACTGGTAATGAGGAAATGAAACTGAAGAAACAAAACGAACTTACGAAAGTGGTAATAGAGACGCACTGGCTTGCCAGTGCTTTCGCCGTTTGAGGTTGGATAGCGAAGGTTTGAGTTGGATTTTAGTTGATACCAGGTACTTTTTTTGTTTACTTTTGCTACTGCTTGAATATTGTCGCGTGTTGATTTATGAAAAAGTTGAAAATTCAATCTATTTTCAAATATTAGATTCTGGACTGGTATTATCCGTTATATTTCATAAACACAGTTGACGAAAACATGAAATATATGTAATATGTTAGTTGATTGGAATATATTGTTATGTAGTAATAAGTCCGCCATTGTACCTAGTTTTTATTGTGCAATAAAGAGATTTTTCATTTTATTTCATTTTAATATCGAGAAATGATTTGATATAAGAGGCTGGTCAATCGTTCTTCTCCGCTGATTCTACACGACAAAGCTAACCCGCATACTTGACATAGAGTTGCGCATAGAGTTGCGGGTACATGTAGGTAGTTTTTGTACCAAAGTCGAGTTATCTCAGGGTGCCAACAAGATTGTTATAACAGCATGAGATGGCGAGTTAGCTTGACAATCCATCCATACCTATCTCTATCCATCTGTCACCCATTAAAATATCCTGCACTCGAAATCGATCAACCTGTATATTCTTGACATAGATACTTCAGACAATGCTCGCACCGATGGGGGCATGCAAGAAATTGTGACGAATCAAAGAGGCGAGCGCTCTTCGTCCCGCCCGGTACTTCTCCGCTCACGACCCGTAATTACTATTCGCCCCGCTCCAAGAAAATTGTCCAAGTATCCGATAATTTACCAGCAATTGTTCCCCTCATTAAACTGTCAGATACGCAATGGTGCCTTGTCTATCTATCTATTATTTACAAGAGCGCGCCCCACTAATGCGGCACCGAAATTGTTTTGCTGGGAAATGTTCAGAGTTCGAATGTTAAGGTACACTCTACATATATTATAGTAACTGGGCACAAGACGCCAAGGCGAAACTGAGTTGCCAGCAAGACTTAATTTATTTCAAGAACTCTCAATAATTTATTTTCGACCGTTTCAGCGCCTATTATTAGGTTCCTTTGTAATTACCATTTTATCACTGTATAATTTAGGTTTACGTTGGATTTCCTAATTTAATGAAATTTTTCAACACATGGTATTTATTTGTCTTTTGACGTTTTTCATTGCTCGTGTGGATTCGTGTATATTATATATTTATTTATTATGTAATAGTCAATATTATTTATTTATATGAAATCGAAGACTATCTCGGTTGTTTGACATTATAAACAGGCTCAAAAATGAATTTACTGCGAGAAGTTTGTAGCACCCGACGTTTCGGAGATGTTGTAGCCGTCGTGTACCCTGGACAAATGCGGTTGCAGCATCGCCGAAACTCCGGGTGCTACAAACTTCACGCGGTAAATTCGTTTTTAAACCTATTTATAATTATTTATTTTTCAGCTAAAATGTATAAGGCATAATTTATTTTAAGAGAAAACACTGTAGAATAACACTTGTGTAGCCGTTAATACATTGCAAATTACCATAGATATATTATAAAGAGCCTACTTAAAATAATGAAAAAAAAAATATAAGGAAAATTTAAAAAAGCAAGAAAATGAAATCAAGGATATTCAAAATTTTCAGTTTAAGTACTATAGGGATAAGAGGGACGAAAAAACGTGGGATTGACACATATACAGATGTTACTTATAATACTACTTGTACCTAATATCAAGTCGCATATACATATACAGACACTTGAAACAAACGAGAAACTTGCGTACTTTTGTCTATTATTCTGGATAGTCTATTATGTCAGTCTACTCAGTTCTATTATTAAAATTGGACTCCAAGAAAGGCAGAGTTTTTTAGTCAGAATCGCTATAGCTCTTACTATTTCCGAGATATCAGCGATAATTATTTTTGCCCTTTTCCGTCCTACGGGAAAAAACTTACACGCCAAAAACATGTGTGAATACTATACATTTGAAGGTTTTAATAATAATTATCTAGGTCATATAAAGTGTCATATAAAGTGTCATATAATGTATCATATAAACTGTCATATAAAGTATCATATAAAGGGTCATATAAAGTGTCATATAATGTGTCATAAGAAGTGTCATATAAAGTGTCATATAAAGGGTCATATAAAGCAGTGGAATTATCTAAGCTGAAAGAAAGAAAAGCAAGAAATGTTTTCCCTACAATTCAAACGCGCCAAGAAATGGCTAAGAAACGCTAATTATTATCATGCAATTGTCTGTCGCGCGGTCATTTTTACTGTGGATATATGGTAATGAAGCTTTTGTTCCTCGCTTCCATCCATCTTTACGCCGCTAGCACTTTTTCCTCGCCTGCACTCAAATGGTTACTGTCACTGGTAAAATACGCGCGACTATACACGAAGCACAACTATTAATTAAACTGATATCGCCATCTCAATAGTATAACTAGGTAACTCGAAAAATAGGCAAATTGTGTTATCTATTTCAAAAAGCATTATATAGTTGTATTGAATATTGACAAACCAATTATCCAAACCGATTCGGCTATTCCTGCAAAAATATTTCTATATGTCAATATTTATATTTGGCAAAAAGCGTATAAATATATAAGCGATAACCTTTATCGTTGTTTGGTATAATAATATCAATGAGAATCGATCTTACTACCACCATTCTCTCCGTGAAGACGACCATATAATTCTGAAGAAAAGTTAAGGCTTTGTGTTATTTCATGCAGTAACATCCGTTTCTCATAATTGAAGTGGCTAAATGTTTTTATTATTTACTTACCTGCCCATATAATTTAATGAATAACCATATAACAAGAAAACATAATTTAAAATATAATTTAAAATAAAAATAAAACATAATTTAATAAATAAATACAAACGGAGCTGCCATGGAATTCACCGACCGGAGTCGGGCCCATCATAATACTATTTTTACACTTCTGGGGGGTGAGCAGTGGATTCCGGACTTACGAACCGGCTGTGGTAGGTTTAGGACAGCTGTCTTGCCACATGTGAGCGTTCACCTTGCCACCCATTCACTCCCCCTTCGAAGCCATAGAATTTGAGATGCGCAAATCGCAGTTTTAGATAATATTTCTAAGAAAGAGTTGATTATTTTTCTGGAAAGGCCAAGATCTTTAAAGAGGTGAAATAGAGATTTAGCTGGCAGGCCACGAGCGCCAACTTCCACCGCGTGAAGGTGAACAGTGAAGCCGTTCCGGGTTACGGCATTTGCAAGATCATGGTATTTATTTAATTTGTACTCGTGGTCTTTTGGGATATTTGATTCCCATGGAACAGTTAATTCTACAATAAGAGCCACCTTCCGAGATAGAGAGTAAAGAGTTATATCTGGACGGAGGGCTGTGCATCCGAGGGCTGTGCATCCATCCTTAAAAGTTTACTAGATATTGGAAAGCGTAAATCCGACTTAAATGCAAGGTGGGTCTAATAATGTGGCAAGGGACTGTAGCTGGCCAAAAGCTACAAATTCAGGAACCTATCCACTATTCTGGTTGTCGCAAGTATTATCGCTTTCTGTTTCATTACATTAATGGTTCCAAGGTCCAGAAAAAACCCTCCTGCGATGTTTAGCGACCCGCTTGAAGATAGCGCCTGTTGTGGATACCGTGCATGATTCAAAGTCAGTCTACGAGGGCCGCGGGCCCGAAACTAGGAAGGGACAGACTTTAAGGGCCGAAGGCCCGTTCTATTGGTTTACAGTTTAAAATATTAGGTGTGCAGGATGTGTAGGTCTAGAGCTAGTAGAATACATAGGCGTCAAATAGCTAAGGACGCTCCGAAGAAGTTAGTTTTCCAATTGTTACATATAACTCGCCTCAGATCCATTTAATTCACAACTGGCAATATGTTAGAGACGTTTTGGTGCGATCGAAGGAAATTTACGACAAAGCACGAAATGTGTAGCAACCAAATCTAGCTGAGAATAATTTTTAAGGTTAATAAATTTTCTTACTACGAATTTCCTAACAATTTTAGTGCATCTTTCGACTTTATTTTAAGCTAACGAAGAAACGCAATCGCACCCAGTAGGTACCTACCATGAGCTCGATATAATGTGCAAATGTAATGGATGTAACGAAACGTCTATAACTACTCAATAGATAGAATAACCTACTTATCACTTTTAGGGAGATATGAGGTTGTTTCATATTCGTTCCTTCATGGCTTGGTTTTTTCAAATACATATTATTGTTTAATATTGCTTTTATATTCTTCAGTCCTACTTAAATACGTCATTTCTATATATTATTATCTTCTCTTATTTCCCATGTTCTTATTTTAACTTTACGAATTGATTCGTTTTATTCTATGTCGGATATGTTTAGTTGGCAGCGACTTTTGATATATTATCACTTATATTTTCAATTAGTTTGATATCCGAAATTAAATTATTTAAGATTTAAGATTAAGATTTAAGAATGGCTATGTTCATGCTTGAATGGATATATTTAAAGTTTAAACTTAAGCACTTTACATTTTGCCTAATAATACAATAAACATATCTCCATAATGCATAGCCGCCCTTAGCATATGATTTGCAATCTAGCGAGGGTATTTTAATGAGAAAAAAGTGCGCGAAGACTATACTGTCACGCCATACATTTAAAACGCATCGTCATACATCAAAGACAATATCATAGATAGTAGAGGTTAAACGACGGAGTGTGAAGGCTGCGGATGGATTGCAAAAAATGTTTGCAACACAATCTGGAATGAAATCGTCAAACATGATTTTCAATGTCAGTTTATAATCTGTAGTTGAGAATCCAAATATGGGCGTTTTAAAAAGAGGGACCTGCATAAAGATAATCGCACTACCGATAGCTTGATTATATTTAATACATTGCTACTATTCATCAGTCATTTTCGAGTTGCATATACGCAACGTATCACAATTTATGAGGTTTTCAAATTCTTTATAGTCATATGAAAAATACACATTATGGTAAAAAGGCGCGATAGTTCACAAGGGTATATTATCTGTCAGATATCGATCCACCATTATGATTTATCAAGACGAATTTAATTGTAACAATTAATCAATATGCTTTCTTCAATTGAAAATAAATGAATTTTCTATGTTTATCATCCAAGACGGCCGCGTTGCTTTTCGTTTTGATTTGACGTTTGCGTGCGAGTAAGTATAGCGATCGTATCTGCACGATCTTTCTTTATACGATGCGCAACGTTTTGTACGGCGATCTTCGGATACCGGAGCGCAAGCGCGCGCGCATCGCATCGCTCACCCGCTTCTCTAGATCATCTCGTCTGATAAGGCCAGCATCAGACAAAAGACTGAATTGCCGGGATATTTAAGACGATTGACGCGATGGACATTATCCACGTACAAACGTTTCACTTCAGCTTCATACAACGTTTTTTTTACTTCTCTCGTGTAGTTATAACGAGAATAGTACAGGCGACGACGCTCATGCTTTAAAAAGTATTGTTATAATATTAAAAAACTTCGAATGCACATCGACGGTCGAAAGGTAAAATAACTAAACGGCTATTGAATAAACTATAGATTTAGAGTTTGTTTTTTTCCTAAAGAAAAAAATCATTACCATAGTTACATTTGTGAGTGGCTTGCATCGTTAAGATTATATCATATCGCACTGTATCCATTTTTAAAGGACATCCGTGTATATTCAAGAGATTCCAAAATACAAGACATCCAAATAATCAGTTTTCTCCGACGAGTTATAAACAATAAACATTGAATTAATCGCGAGAAATGTATCTCAGTGACGTACTTGCTATATCGACCTACTATATCGAGAAATATTATTTAGTTATGTATTTATTATGTTATATTATGACTGTGTCTATATTATTAATGTGCTTTCTACTTTCCCGGCCTACCAACCGAATAGAAGGGAAAGTATTGTGAACGCGCAATTTTTGTTTTCGAGATAAAGACGGAAATTTTTATTATAAGCCCCCTGAGACGATTAAGGCCATTTCCAGATTGAAGTCCATCTATGTGCCTGTCTGTCTCTGTGTGTTTGTGTGTGTGTGTATTTCTCCACGATAGCGTCAAAACGCCTAATCCGATTGAGCTGAAATTTAGCATGCAGGTATCATTTGGTTATGGCAGGAGTTGAAAAGGTTATGCATTTTTCAATATCGAAATATTCAACTTAGAGACTTGAAGTTTGGTACACAGATGCCTTGTTGGGCCGAAGTTATATTGAATTTTCGATTCGACGAAAACAATTGAATCGAACGAGTTTAATGCGTTGCATACTCACTATCCACGCTCGTCGCCGACCATCGCCTTCATTCAGGTCAACCGAAGGGACATCATTATCAAAATCCTTCTATAATTCATTGGCTACTTGCCGGGAAAGTAGTGTGACACAGCCGATTTTTTTCAAACCTCTCCTTTATGTATTTCTGATTCAGTCGAAATACAACGCGAGAAATAAAATTAAAGTCGTTAATATCGCCGCGCGGGTGGCCCAGTCCAGTATTCGGATTATAATATTATTTAGGCGGAAAAATTACGGTCGGACATGTACGAGTAAAGCCGGTGCCCGTTTGTTTTTATTATTTCCCGGGCGATTCAGGCACTGCAATATTCGCACGCGCGCGTGTCGGTTTGACAGCTTTGCACGCGGCCCGATAAGGGGATCTCGCCATTTTTTCAGCTTTAAAATCGAGCTTTTTCAGTCAGACCGGACTGCATTTTTATTTTCGTGAAATGAGAAAGCGGCTCTGCGATATGGCCAATGGGGATTATCTGTATTGTATAAACGCTCTTTTTGAATGGAAATATTTTGTTATTTAAGTACAATTGATTTTAACCGACTTCAAAACAAGGATGAAATTATCTATTTTTTTTTTAAATTTTAAATGTTTGTTACCTCAGAAGTTCGTCATTAATGAACCGATATAGAAAATTCTTTTTTTATTTGAAAGGATATAGGTACATCCATATTGGTTCCATTTTTATCAAAATCTTGTTCTGATAAAGGAATCTATGAGAAATGGAGGGAATTCTTTAAATTTTATCATGTTGGTTAAGTTCCGATGACAATGCATTTTATATGGTAAGCATAAACTGATACTACACCCAGGGTTGGCTCCCGACGAGGGGACTCCTTAACGGTCAACAGCACATACACGAAATGTTGTATATGAATTCGATTACGAAAGCCCGTTCTAAGTTTCACCAAGACAGGTCTGCTGCACACAGGGTTGGAACTCCTCAACGGTCAACAGCACAGACACGAAATGTTGTATAGCATATTATGACAGCCCGTTCTAAGTTTCACCATGACGTGGCTGCTTTTTGAGTCGTTTTTTTTTGTATTTTTTTTTACAAGCTTTTATTTAGAATACTTTTTTTTCCGTTGAAAGTAAGCAGTCATTATTTTAGTGCATATATGTGTCAGCACAATGTGAACCCGGGCATGGTTTTATAATCTCACATTTGTAGCAATATAATGAATTATTTAAATTATATTAATTTGCACTTTAAATAAAGTTGCTTTTGTAAAACTCCTATATACCTACTATGAGAATTATGCGTTGAGAAACAGTGCTAACTTTACGACTTGATGGCATAGTGGTTAGGTTGCCTGATCTTACTTAACAAGTTTCCGGGTTCGATTTCCGGCTGGGTTAACATTTCCCGTTGGGATAAAATTAACGGAATTTTTTATTATTTCAGAGGCTTCATCAAGTTAGTGACTTAAAAATTGACACAGGAAATGTTATTGTTAACTCCATAGAGAAACAACCATAAATCCGTTTTGGTTTATTTTTCCAGGGCTATCAAGAAAAAGGAGCGTAATGTTTTCATGTATGTAAGTATTTATGTATGTATGTATGCATGTATATGTGTATGTATGTTTGTTGGCTTGTTAACAAAGTTGCCACATTTCCAAGTAATAAAACTGTTCGAAATGGTTGACCGAGAGATTATGTAAATAATAAGTTCATCATTTGAACATAAAACATGTTTTTCTTACGTGTTTAAAAATATATTTCGCTCACCTTTTCTTAAGAATAAACAGATTTATTTTTATTATTATTATGTTTTATTTCATTTCAGTGGGTTCCGCATAGCATGGCTTGCACATGTCCAGTGTGGAGAGCGATCTAGAAATTTCCAACTAGCAACGTTGGCCTGCAAACCGGAACATGCATACATGTCGCCGCGCTGTCAGGCATCCGATGGACTAACAATAGGCTACACGGCGTATGGCGTCCTCTAAATTGACACGAATCATTGTTAGCATGTTTCAGCACACGAGGCGCGATGCCTCTGCTGTCATCTCAGAGCGGCCGCTGAAGCGAAACCGCCTCTACACAAGATTATTGCTAAAGCGATACTGCAATATCTGATCTACATATCCATGCATGAACTGATATTAGTGAGTTGTATATAGACATATGACATATTACGTAACTAAAAACTGAAAAAGTAGTCAGAAAAACAGTAAAACATCAACAAAAGCGCTTTGAAATGACCAAAAGCACTCATTATTGCAATTTCAGTTAATTAGTACTAATTTCACTTAATAAAGAAAACACATACTATGCATACACATGCGCCATGGAAAGAGCTATGCTTGGAGGTTGACTGCTTGAAAGGAACCGAAACAAGGAAATCCGCGGAAGAACCAAGGTCAATAATATAGCTCGTAAAATTGGTAACGACATGGCAATGGGCAGGCTATATAGCTCTCGGAACCGACAATCTTTGAAGAAAAAAAAATCACGAATGGCAACCACGAACTAGCAGACGAATGTAGGACCCTCTCCCCCCCTCCCATAACAAGATTTATTTTATTTATTTATTTAAGAATTAATTACTATAAAACATTGTTTTTGCTTATAAAAATAACAGGAACCGAATGGCAAAACCTTAACCTTTTGCTTATTTGATTCTGTCACCCAACTGCGACTAGCCCATTCTAGGATGGACAGGACTCTAATTTTACAATAAATAATGTAAAAGTTTTATTAAAGTGCTCATAAAACTAAATTGCTCTAAAATATGGTCCTCAAAAAAAGAAACAATCAAATAGAGTGTGACAAACAGAATTGACTAAGAGTAAGATAAATCTATAATTAAAAAAAGTCAATTATATTTAATATATGTTAGGAAATATAAAAATTAGTATAAAATACCTAGTCAAAAAAACAGTACAATTTATTGTCCGAGATGGACCGATAATATTGCCACGATCGCAGGAAGTAAGTGGGTGGAGGCGGCTCATTAACGTTCGCCATGGAATTCTTTGGAGGATGCCTATGTCCAACAGTAGACGTCTACCGGCTGATGATGATGTTGAAAGTTACACATACATTTTCAATGTTTGACAATTGTCTTTGAAATATAATAAAAATCGTTAATTTAGCGGTTGTCTATATAAATAAATGATTTGGATCAATTTTACATTTCTAATACGCCAGAGTGCGCGGCTATACTTATGAAGGAGACCACTCCGGCAAATGAGAAATTTTAATTTTTCAGGAGTATCTGGTGCGGTGGGGCGGGACTTGAAACCTTAAGCGAAAGGGGGATGGGTGGGGGTGGGAGTTTAAGGGTGGAGCGACACGGACGATTTGTCACCTAGGTTGCATTACCTCGAGTGCCTCATCACGCAAACTGCACTTCGCCGACCATTTTCATAATACACCCGGTTAAGATGGCGATGCTGCGCATGCAAAATTGCAGTTTCCATTTTATACCAGCCGCCCGAAGCAAGCTTCTTTGTCTTACGCGCAACTGGGGACCCAACTTTATGCATTGTAAACAGCAAACGTATATAGAAGAAACATTCGATACATTTTAGGTATCGGCCCTGTACTCTGCGCTAAAAGTTAAACATGGCGAATGCCGCTATCGGTATAACCAAAATGGTTTGATATATCTCCTAATTGAGGACGCTTTCTCAAAGTGATACATCATGTGTATTTTCAAAAACAAAACTAATGGTTTCATGTACTTCTCTCGGAGCCGGAGACATCAGTGGAAAAAAAGAGAATGATCATTTTGGGTAACTTTTCCAATAGCTATAAATCAAATACCAATGAAAGATCTCTTTATATAGAACATGTATTACTAGAAGGACTCATCTAAATTATAAGCTGTTTCTGAGTTACATCCTATTAAATATGACCAATAACCGGATATCCACAAGGGCACCTAACACATCCAGGCATTTTAAATAACCGTTTAAACGAAAACCGACGCAGAATACCTACCCGAAACAATATGTAAAGTACATACGCTGTGTGAGTACATACTGTATATTTCTAAGAATGCTTAAGTTTGTCAGCAGTATATTGAGGCGAAATACTGGGATATGTTGCTTGAACTCTGTAATATGTGTCATGATTTCATTGCCGCTCTGTTTACTGACGTATCTAATATGCTATGGTCAGCCCAGTGACCGCACATCATATTATACTATCTTTTATGGATCTTCACTGCAATAATATATTTTAAATAAATAATTGGCATCATCGTTACATTAGGTTTTTGTGTGATTAGCCATATTTAAGAAAAATCCGAACTTGATAACTTCGAAACGACTCATAATTGAGGTAAGTTGTGGTAGTCAAAACTATTCTATATACATAGATCTTTTCAGTGGTAAATACATTATTGTTTTTGAAGAGGAGTTCCCAGCTCCCAAACATTTTTGCCGATTGCCCTTACTAGAAAATGATACAAAATCTATTCTTTTAGCAGACGCAAAATGTGAGTTTTTCTTAAAGTGATACGTCATCCATAGAGAGTCCTTGATTCTGTGTCTTGTAAGATTTTTTATAACATTAGCGAAGATGGTAATAAACGGGCATATTAATAATTACTAATACAGAGGCCCTACCAAGATAATGAAGTCATTTTTCTTGCATAAGAGTAAAGGAACCAATTAATATAAAATTGACAATATTGAAATATTTATGGAGGATTTGTTGCATTTATTAAAATTATATCTATTTCCATTTCTTAAAATATTATATTTATTACTACTGCTTTTCTTAAAACTATTAGATAGAAGATTTTGTATTTATATTTATCAGTATGCATTTAGATTTGTTGATATCTGACTTAAGATCTCACAATTATTTGTTTAATTTAAATGTAATTCTGAGGAATTGTGATATGAATGTCATCTTATGAACGTTCAGCTTATTCATGTCGTCTTATGAATGTTAAGCCTACTCATGTCGTCTTATAAATGTTCAGCTTATTCATGTCGTCTTATGAATGTTCAGCCTATTCATGTCGTCCTATGAATGTTCAGCTTATTCATGTCGTCTTATGAATGTAGAGCGTATTCATGTCGTCTTATGAATGTTCAGCTTATTCATATCGTCTTATGAATGTACAGCTTATTCGTGTCGTTTTATGAATGCCCAGCTTATTCTTGTCGTCTTATGAATGTTCAGATTAATCATGTCGTCTTATGAATGTACAGCGTATTCATGTCGTCTTATGATTGTACAGCTCATTCGTGTCGTCTTATGAATGTTCAGCTTATTCATGTCGTCTTATGAATTTTATGAATGTTCGTCTTGTTAAGAAAGTTTTTTGCTGATTTATCACTTAGAGAAAACGGTCCTTGTTATCTGTCAATTCTCTGGGGTTTTAGACAAAGCGAGAAAATACGGCGACTACTCGCCTGTTATAGCAAAGAAAGTAGAAGAAGTCTTTTTTCAAACTGTCAAACTCGAAGAGATCATATCGATTTTAGCTGATTTTTTTCCGGTGTTTCTTTCCGAAACACCGGAAAAAAAATTGTCTCATTTAAACGTTTTTCACAACAATTAATCGCAAAATTCATCAAATTAATTGGCAACTGCAAATATTTCGAAAAAGAAAATCGATACTTATCGACCGACAGCGATGCTAAGACATTTCATGTGTTCTCGTTCCTATGTTCTGTGTAGGTAGGTACTGTGCCTCCAAATATTGACGATTCTCAATTTGTTAAGCGACCGCCTCGACCAATCTGTCAGTTTTGCTAAGAGCGATACAATCCACTGAACGCAAGCTCGTTTTAACAGGGCCGATTTTGTGCCGGCTATAAATATGTTGACGGTTCATGTCACTAAATTGGCCTTCCATCATATTGGATTTTCGTACACATCTGATAACGGATCACGATAGCGAATAGCTACAGCACGAACGCTATTAAATCTTCTACTTTTTCCACATTTCTGGAGACGTTGCTGTCGCGACCACCCAGCGTGAAAATGGTTTTCAATTGTCTCTCTGCCCCACTTAAATTCATTACTCCAAATTTTAAATTTAATATTTGAACAGCGAAGACTCCCAGTAAATGCGTTTATTGATCTCGTTCGTCTTAGTCTATCTTTTGTAACAATTTTATCACCGATCGCTGCTCGAAAACGTTTTTCTAGTAGACTCACACATTGACACTTCCGCTATATTTTCTCTTTAAATGTCATCACTTAGACTTAAAACTTCGGCCTTTTACATCAAGACAATGTACAAGGATTTCTTTGAAAACGCTCAGTATTTGCTTTCATATCAAGGTCGATAAATTATTGAACGATATTGTAACTCAGTACATAACACTAAACAAGAATTTCGATATTTATTATTTAGGTTAATATATTTTTATACCGTTAATAGATTCAGGTTAATAGATTTTTATATTGCACACGAAAAACTGAGTTGCAAATATTTTTCAACTTTTGTTGATGTAGGTCATTGTCACTTATTCGTCTAAGCGAATCAGCCCAAAAATGTACAATAGACCCAAATAATTCACTTGGCTTTGAAAATCGCCATAGTTTTTCCTCAAGGGGATGAGCTGTGGGTGAAGGGAGATATATGTACAAATGTCTCTTTCTCCAGTTTTTCGCAGATATGTCCAAAACATTTAATATTACTTTTAAAACTACTTTTAAGATAAAGAACTTTACAAAATTTACTATAAAAAAGGTGTAATTCGATTGAACTGAAGAACTAATATTTCAGGAATAAAAGGGGATTTAAATTTTTGTTAAACAGCACCGTGCCTGAGATTTTTGTCGTGATTTCGCTGCTCGTGATTTTTATTACAAAGTTAATGTAAATTCCGCTACTGCTCTAGGTTTTTGAAACAACTGCGAAAAACTGATTTCTTAAACACTATGAAAAAAAAATACATAAAAAATACGTGTGGCACTCGGGGACTGCCGCGGTAAAGCTATTGCATAGCATTTTTAACAACTTATGCAATTATAATTATTAATTTATTTTAATTTTTCTGATATCAGATAACTGCGCTCTATCGGAAAACGTTGAAATTATTCCGAATCATTTGCGGCTGCGGTAGGAAATGATTCGGAATAATTTAAACGTCTTCCGATAGAGCGCCGCGCACGAATTTTTTAATAGATAAAGCAAAAAAAAAACGGATTATTCGAAAAAAATCGTAGATAAAAAGATAGATAATTAAATTATCTTTAAAATGGTGCAGGTTTCATAATAATACGCCAGATAGTATTTGCGTAGTAATCGTTTTTGTGTTCGGTTAGACCTAATTTCACAAATTAATTACACTATGTAATATAAACAAAATCTAAAATATTCAAAGCTAAGAATATTAGGAAAATATTCTTGTTTAACATATATTTTTTTCGAATCGTAAGCAGTACTCGTTTAGACGTAATTATCAGTTTATAATCATTAATTTTCGTTAAGAAATTTCTTCATTCGGTCGCCGCGCTGGCCTAGGCCCGCGATAAAAGCTATGCAATAGCTTAAAAAAACTTCTTGAACACCCTCCACACCCTCAAGGACTTTCAGTATGTTCATCTGGACATCTTGAGGAATGGCTAAAACGATTTTCAAACCTAGGTGAATTATTTGGGCCGCTTTTCCTATTTTTTTCGGGCTGTACGGAATATTCGAAAGTTAAGGATCGAAAGTAAACAAAATAGCATTAATTTATTGTTGCTCTTCTCCGGTAGTGAAAGCCAAGCTACAAAACTATGGTTGACTGCTCAGGTAATAAATGAGTATTGACTAAATCACCATTTCTTGGCAGACGTTTAAATTTTTACTTCGCTTTGCCTTATGTAAATGGGGGAAACTATTCGCATTGCTAAAATATTGCGAAATCGCCTGCGTTTACAATATTTGATAATAATAGTCGCTTACCGATCGCCATGGGAGATAAAAGCTTTAGGACTCACCTGAAAAAGAAAGAAAATAATGCTTATTATTCACCTATTAAATTATACCTTTTTTTGTTTGCCCTAGACTTTATATAGAACTCAAATTACTGATTATTGGAATATGACTCTTGGCCATTCATGGTGCAGTCGAGGCATTAGTTAGATAAAATAGATAGAATTTTTTATAGCATTCATTTCAAAACAAAACATACACCAGACGGACTTATTGCTTAAATTACAATCTCTTTTAATTGACAAGAATTACAAAGAATTTAGTTGCAATTAGAGCAAAATAAACAAAGAACCTAATACCTCATATACCTACTTTAGTAAAATAAAAAAATACCATTCTTTTTAATAATTAGGATTTAGCAAAAAGCGGTTCCGAGCAATTCTGCAAGGAGCGGAGGATAGATGTTGATGGGATGAAACGATAACTAGATATTAGGGATAACGATAACTAGGGATAAATAGAAATTAAGGTACCTACATGAAACTCTATTTCAGAGACACTTGCAAAATAGAAACTATTGCTGAGTTTCTGATATTGGACAGGAGCTGGTTCCATAGTCTAGCTGCAGGAACGGTGAAAGAGTATGTAAAAATAGAAGAATACGTAGTAGTAAGAAAAAATAGAAGAATATAGTAGGGACCGCAATTTTACAATACTTACTGGAACGGAGTGGAAGACCAGGAGTTCTTAAGTGAGTGATTTTATCGGTTAGGTAGGAGGAAGCGAGGTGTAGATGTTGAGGATGTTATAAAGAAGAGAAACAGTATACAGGTTTCTACGTTCGAGTATTTGAATCCCATGAAGGAAATTTCGGTTCAGTCTAGCCAGGTTAAAAAGAAACTTAGAAATGGAGTGGTATGGAAAATACACCAATTATCTTCGGAAAACAATGAAAACGTTACAAACATTATACATTTATGAGTTATCCATTTAAGTAACTTTCGGTAATGTTCCAGTAAGCTAGAGGTATTACATACGGAAAAAATGTTCACTTTGCATATACACATATTATATATGTACGCCCTGCTTGCAAGGCGCGGCGCGGGCGGCTTCTAAATGTTCCCTTATCCAGATACGATCTCCGGTAATGCTCGTAGCGGCATTATCGTATCTACCTTGTAATACATATAAAAACAAATGTAATGTTTTTGAAGGTGGCCGATATGCTGCCGGAGTCTGTTTACAACGCGCCCTACAACTATTTACATAAAATCATGTCACAGGGAAATGATAAACACATTCTATTTTCCCACAGGGTAGACCGGGGACAATTGAAACAGAGGACAATATAATTATTAATCTATTATTTTACGTCTGTAGCGTGGTTCTTAATTGCACCTCCAAATCCTGATAATTATACTGTTTAAACAAGTACTAAAGGATAATTTAGGATACAAGGATATAAGGATATAGGATACAAGGATATGAGGATACAATTATACGAAAAGGAATAAAAAACACAACTGCCGTTACAAAAAGTGAACTAATGAATTAATAATTATTTTTATTACAGTGCTTTATGAAATATATGTGGTTTAAGTATATGTTCATATAGATATATATATATATATATATATATATATATATATATTATATATATATATATATATATATATATATATATATATATATATATATATATATATATATATATATATATATATATATATATATATATATATATATATATATATATATATATATATATATATATATATATATATATATATATATATATATATATATATATATATATATATATATATATATATATATATATATATATATATATATATATATATATATATATATATATATATATATATATATATATATATATATATATATATATATATATATATATATATATATATATATATATATATATATATATATATATATATATATATATATATATATATATATATATATATATATATATATATATATATATATAGGGAGGAGAAGAAGAAGGCGTGGAGTCACTCCTGGTCACCACAGACCAGATAAGTGCCCTTTCATTATTTTATCATTTCATTTATTTAGTGATAAACATAATTTCAATTTGAAAAAATAATATATATATATATTATATATATATATATATATATATATATATATATATATATATATATATATATATATATATATATATATATATATATATATATATATATATATATATATATATATATATATATATATATATATATATATATATATATATATATATATATATATATATATTTGATAAGTTTTGTAAATAAATCCGTTTATAGGATGATGTTTTTATTTAAAATAAAATTAGTAAAAGCTACTTAAAAAGCAGCGAAGGAAATCCCAGCTTGGATCGGGAAATGCTAATATTTGAATGAGATATACTTACGGATGTGCACGACTTTCGACGGTGCATTGTCAAATATAAAATATATATACGTCAAATATAAAATAATAATATATACGTTAATAATAATAAATACGTCAAATATAAAATAATAATATTTCCGTAAATGTGTTTCCACAATACAATGCTTGGGGATCCAAATGCAATGGTATTGCTGGTATAATAATGCGTCTAATAGCGTGACGTCTCTGGCTTTCTACCTAAACACGTAAACCACAGTGGTACATCTTTGCTTTTTACCGGTAGGTATCTAACATAAAAACCTGCTATAAAATATAATTTCTATATAATCGCTTTCTATATAATCGCTAAACCAATTTACATCTCGGTATTATGCATTATAAAAACTGTATAGTTTATGTGATAAGTTGATAATAGCACAATTTTCTGGTATTAACTTAAACAAAGTGCTACAAATCACAAATAGTCGACCAGAGATTACACACGTTAATACTATGTTTCATAAATCATTACTTTGTTTTAAAAGAATTTATTTTTCACATCTTTCCTAGTTGGGCAGTATTTATTTATTTATTTAATTTATTTATATTGTTACCTGTTATTTATATTGTTAAATTAATCATCATATTGACCATGTGATATTTTCTGTAGGTACCTACTAATGTACCTAGTCTTAAAAGACTATAGCAAAAATATTTGCTTGCGGAGATAAAGCTTTGAATCAATGCCGTCTAGGCCAAAGCCTCATCTAAAGAAGACTTTAATGGCAGTATATATTCCAAAATTAGGCGTAGAGACAATAGAAACACTCTTCATGGAGATATTAGAAAAAAATATATATTTCAGTCATCTCTTTCTAATGGACATTGGGCTCGATTGCGATTCTTCGTGAACTAAAATCGGAGATTAGTTCATGTGAACGAGACAGGGCAATACGCTAGAGCGGAATTGGAAATGAAAGGTTGTTATTTTTTCGCATTAAAACTACCCACCAAAGAAAATCTAAGACCGCACGAAACGTGTTAAAATTTATTCGGACGAGTATTAGTTCGACAAGTAGTTTTTAACGACTATCATTCGTTTCATATTCCGCTCGAACGTATTGCTATCTCTTACATTTAAACTAATATCAGATTTATTTCACAAACAAATGCAATCGGGCCCATTATATTATTTAAATTTAATGTAATTTCATTGTAGAATATCTTAAATGCTATTAAAAAGTTGAGAATAAAGAAATAAATATACAATAAGATAGACAGAAATGACGTAAAATCAGCTTCAGTATTGGAGGAAAAAATAAACAAGGAAATCATTGTCAGTTACTGAGATCGCAGCAGTCGATGTTATGTAGTAAACTCTCCTCCTAGAGCGAGATGGCAAGGTCAGAGGCCCTCCGCCGTGTGTATTTCCATAAAGAGGCTGCACGGGACAAAACGTAATCCCGTACGTGCGAAATCCATTCAAGCGACCGAAAATGTTATAGATATTGGCTGTTTGGCGGCTGCCAGAATCGCCGCCAAAACGGCCCAGGCGGCGTGCACTGCGATTCCAGTAGCGCCCAACCATCCAAAAAAATACGTTTGGCACTCGGGAACTGCCGCGGTAAAGCTATTGCATAGCATTTTTAACAACTTATGCAATTATAATTATTTATTTATTTTATTTATTAAGCTATTGCATAGCTTTTATCGCGGGCCTAGGCCAGCGCGGCGACCGAATGAAGAAATTTCTTAAAGAAAATTAATGATTTTAAACTGATAATTACGTCTAAACGAGTACTGCTTAAGATTCGAAAAAAATATATATTAAACAAGAACATTTTCCTAATATTCTTAGCTTTGAATATTTTAGATTTTGTTTATATTACATAGTGTAATTAATTTGTGAAATTAGGTCTAACCGAACACAAAAACGACTACTACGCAAATACTATCTGGCGTATTATTATGAAACCTGCACCATTTTAAAGGAAACTTAATTATCTATCTTTTTATCTACGATTTTTTTCGAATAATCCGTTTTTTTTGCTTTATCGAATAAAAAATTCGTGCGCGGCGCTCTATCGGAAGACGTTAAAATTATTCCGAATCATTTGCTTTCGCAGCCGCAAATGATTCGGAATAATTTCAACGTTTTCCGATTGAGTGCAGTTATCTGATATCAGAAAAAATAAAAAAAATAAAATGCATAAATAATTATAATTGCCTAAGTTGTTAAAAATGCTATGCAATAGCTTTACCGCGGCAGTCCCCGAGTGCCACACGTATTTTTTTTATTTTTACTGATATCAGATAACTGCGCTCTATCGGAAAACGTTGAAATTATTCCGAATCATTTGCAGCTGCGGTAGCAAATGATTCGGAATAATTTAAACGTCTTCCGATAGAGCGCAATTTTTTATTCGATAAAGCAAAAAAAAAACGGATTATTCGAAAAAAATCGTAGATAAAAAGATAGATAATTAAATTATCTTTAAAATGGTGCAGGTTTCATAATAATACGCCAGATAGTATTTGCGTAGTAGTCGTTTTTGTGTTCGGTTAGACCTAATTTCACAAATTAATTACACTATGTAATATTAACAAAATCTAAAATATTCAAAGCTAAGAATATTAGGAAAATTTTCTTATTTAACATATATTTTTTTCGAATCGTAAGCAGTACTCGTTTAGACGTAATTATCAGTTTAAAATCATTAATTTTCGTTAGGAAATTTCTTCATTCGGTCGCCGCGCTGGCCTAGGCCCGCGATAAAAGCTATGCAATAGCTTAAAAAAAAAATACGTGTGGCACTCGGGGACTGCCGCGGTAAAGCTATTGCATAGCATTTTTAACTACTTATGCAATTATAATTATTTATTTATTTTATTTTTTCTGATATCAGATAACTGCGCTCTATCGGAAAACGTTGAAATTATTCCGAATCATCTGCGGAAGCAAATGATTCGGAATAATTTAAACTTCTTCCGATAGAGCGCCGCGCACGAATTTTTTATTCGATAAAGCAAAAAAACCGGATTATTTAAAAAATCGTAGATAAAAAGATAGATAATTAAATTATCTTTAAAATGGTGCAGGTTTCATAATAATAGGCCAGATAGTATTTGCGTAGTAGTCGTTTTTGTGTTCGGTTAGACCTAATTTCACAAATTAATTACACTATGTAATATAAACAAAATCTAAAATATTCAAAGCTAAGAATATTAGGAAAATGTTCTTATTTAACATATATTTTTTTCGAATCGTAAGCAGTACTCGTTTAGACGTAATTATCAGTTTAAAATCATTCATTTTCGTTAAGAAATTTCTTCATTCGGTCGCCGCGCTGGCCTAGGCCCGCGATAAAAGCTATGCAATAGCTTAAAATTGAAACCGGAATAATAGTAGGTTTTTATTCTATTATAATCGAGTCGAAATGGTCGATAAAAGAATTACCTCAAAAACAATCCGGTTGTTCTGATTTTTACAGGGTTATACAATTTGGGCTTCTTGAATGTGAACAAATGCACTTGTGAACAAATGCGAATGTGAACAAATGCCAAGTAATGTCAACGAGAAATGTTATGTCTATAAGTTCCTTTACCAACTCTACGATAACCCACAATCGATTAAAATCATATAAAGACCAAGGAGTAACTATTGACACGAAATTACCTTTTAATTTACAAGTAAAAACATAGCCGAAGGGCGTATCAAATGTAGGGTTTTTATTACAGATATAATTTAATTTAATTTAAAGCAATTCACAAATATTTTTACAATTTAAAACATCACATAAATATCTAACTATATTACTTATTCCACAGCAAGAAATTAACCTGAAATACTAAACGATTTTTACTGTCTGATATCACCTAGCTAAGAAAAGCTTATTCTTGGGCGGTCATTTTGTAAATATAGAGTTACTATAATTAATGTGTGAATACGTTAATAAAACTAAAAGGCTAAGAGCAATTTCATTTATTACATTCTTTAAAATGAATTAAAAGAGGATTACGGAAGAGAAAATTTAGTCACGTTTTTTTCCCTAATGATTACTAAAAAAAAAAGTAGGTAGAGTTATAAACAAGTAAGAAATAAAAGTGTTTTACATTAAAAATAATAATATATGTATAAATAAAGATTTAAAAAAAACAAACAATTACATAATAAAGATGAGAAAAAATTGTAAAGACATTATTGTTGACAAAAAGAAAAAATATAAAAGATTTCAGAAGTTTAAAAATCGAAATCACAAATAAATAAATTAAAAAATCGGTAAAATAATCTAAACCCTGAGAGTTATTAAATAATTTAATAATAATAATATATTAAATAAATTTGATCAGTTATTAAAATTAAAAGGCATTTACAAAACACTTCGTAAGGCATTTACGAAACCTGAAAGTATAAAAATGTTTTTAATTAAAATGTTTTTACTATGATGTCCAAATTACAAGGCACAATATCATAGACTGGAAAGAATACACCGGTAATAAAAAAATACCTATTGAAAAGGCCACAAAATTGAGTATGGTTATTACGCTATTGCATTAAAACAATTTAACATCGGAAGAAAAACGACATATAATGAGATTTCATCTATATTTGCAATATATTACCTAATCGCATAGATTATATGGCACCATCTGATGCACTTGGATGTATGAAACCTTATCCTTGTTTGGTCATTTTCCAGTTAGAAAGATCTTAATTTAAGGAGCCCGCGTAAATATTTTTTCTCAGTGTATAATAGAGATTGTATATCCGTCTTTTATGCTTCACTTTCAATAGTTGCCGATCGCTCTCAGTTGTATGCGCGAGGGGAATCTCTTTCAATAAGTGCGTCGGCTACGGGGACTGGGGTATGCCGGCGCCAGGCGACCGGGACGCCGGCGTCTCGACGCCGCCCCCGGATTTCATATGCAAATCCGAAAAGCGTTTGCCCCTGCGCCAATTTTAAAAAAAAACCCACGAGGAAGCACTTTACAAAGTTTCTTAAGGGCGGGTACCATGCGACAGACGCCAAAACATCACCTAGCATAATCAAATGTTATACATTATATAGATTCAATCGAAAGTTACTACTATAGATAAAATATATACAGTCAAGTACCTGTAACACAGTAATAGCTTAAGGAAGTTGACTAAGACTGATAATATTATTTACCTGTGCTAATTTGGTTGACAACTGAGATATGAGCAAGATGATAAAATCAGCATTGATAAATCCAGAAGTACATTCTTTAAAATGGAAAAGGTCTTTACAGACACGCTGTTAAAAACTTGAAACTTTCGAATTGTGAGCCTATCGGAAGATACTATAGGTATATACTTATAAGCTAGGTTTTCAGCGCCAGGAATGAAGATGTCCTTAAGCGTTTGTTTTAGAACAGAAATATCGAGGACAATTAATTAAAAAACCCGCAAACTCGAATACTTTGCTCATGCCATACGTCATCCTGAAAGCTGCATATAATAATTCAAGGCAAAGGAGCACCTTGGTTTCGTAATTTATGAGAATGGTTTCAGTAATCTACCACATACTTATTTCGAGCGGGGCCAATAAAATTGTTATAGCCAATATGATAGCCAACGTTCGGCAGCGATATGGCAGAGAAGACAGAAGAGAATATGCAACCACTAAAAGATTTATTTTACTTTCTCGCTGACTTTCATAGCTGTCCTATTTCTCATAGTATTTTGGAATTTACTAGAAAACACTTTAATCACATTTCACCTTAGACCTTTCTCTATCTATACACACATAATTTATATTTTTTTGATACGCAATATTGCTGTAATTATAATCCTAGAAAGTGATGTTTCTGGGGTGTCAGCCCATACAATAAGTTGTTTCCGTTAAGGCGCATACACTATGTGTCTGAGTTTATGACCTAATGGACTAAATAATACACAGGCCATATTTTTTTACTGTCACAAATAGTACATCACGTTACACGAAGTATGTAAATACAAAATGTCATATTTTCCAACAAAATTTAGTTTTGGTGTCCTGGGAATACAAAAAAGTTACTCTGGAAAATGTCTGCCTGTGTCTATGTTTCTGTACCCAATGTTACTCGGAAACTAAAAGATCAATTTAGACTAAAGACAAAAATTGTATTATACCCTGAAGCAACAAGTTTATTTTAAAAATTGAAATCCATAAATCATAGAGCGGTTGTGGTTCGATTTCATATACACTTCTCCATGTAATTCTCATTAGATTATGAGGGTTAATACATATAGGTTTAGCTAAATAAGAGTTTTACCTAATTATCTGTAAAACATTTGAGTTGAAATATATCCAATTATTATTTATTTTGATTTTCTCATTTCGAAATTCTACCCCCGCTAAAGGGCAGTTCTCATACAAAACGGTAATGCAAATTACTCTCGAATCGTAGCGACCGTAGCCCCGTTGACACCGGTTCTCCTAGTTGTTACCAAAGTTAAGCAGCGGCGGGTGCGGTCAATACTGAGATGAGTGACCGCCTGAGTGTTTGACTGCGTGATGCTACAAATGCCCTTCTAGAAGATGGTGCCAATAGGCAACAAGGCGGGATCCACAAAAATACAAATGCTTTGTGGTTAAAAAAAAAGAAGAGTCATTGATTATGGTATATTATTAGATCACCATTTTCACATAAATTGTACAGAATGCTGATTTAGTAGATTTTTTATAAAAGAATTAATATAAAAGTTATTATAATTTTAGGATTTAAAAAAAAACTATGAAACTTAAAAGCGAAAAATCTTTTTCTAAAATTTTATCGAGGCTGCATCCTGTATTTGCATCCATATTATGATTTAACAATATGCTAAGTTTCATGATACCACATTTTACTTGAGAGAAATTTGTATGACGTTTTGATTGAAGATGAATCCTTTTAGAGGATTTAACTTATACCTATAATTACTTTTATAGTGAGACGGTAATGTCATGCTTTGAGCGAATCTACATTTAAATATATAAATAACCCCCTTAGCGTCCGAAACAACGCAATCTTTGATTCCACGCTACATTCCCTACATTTCTCCGGGGTGATTTGTTGTGCCGTAGCGTGGCTAACGTTTCCCGGTCGCTCGTGCCATTAAGGAAATATTTTTTCCTCCCTGGCGAAGTTTAAGCAGGTGTAAAAAGCACTATTACACACAGAAGAACACCCTCCGCCCGTTTCGAAGATATATGGTGGTGACTTAGCTGCGAATACAGACGTTCTACCGGGCCCTCTGAGAATCGCCTGGCGAACTTTTCCAGTAATGCAGCCGAATGGCACCGAAGGAAAATGGAATGAAACCGAATGTCGCATTAGTTAGGCTACTTCCGCAGGGTCCGCCGAACCCTAGTACGATGGAGCCACGCGTCACAGCAGCTTTTGTTGTAATTACGTATAAAAGCTCACGTTTCTATGACAATTCAACATCATCTAATAACCCAAAAATGAAAAATCCAACCCGAATGAGGTTAGCATTGATTATATAGGGCACTAGATTACTTAATGCGATCAATGTTCTCTAAACTATTACGTTTTGGCAGCTAGGATTTTACTACGCAGCGTAACGTATCGATGACTCATCGTTCCAATCTTCTATTATGTTCAATATGGCGGCTTTCGTGGTGTGGCTGTATAGCAGTATGTCGCTCTAAGCAAGCCTATAAGTTATCCTACAGAATTAATAATAATTATACCTACTTGAAATTAAATAATAATGTAATAACAAACGCAGTTTTAAATCATAGCTCCTAATTTTTTAATATTACTTACATAAATTTGTCAATTTTTAATTTCGTAAACCTTGTAAAGACTATGTCGTTACTAGTTATATAGAATAGAAATGAAACCCTAGCGTTTGATAAAAATAAGACGGTAGGAAGAATTCAGGCAAAGTTTGTTTGTTTGTTTGAAAAACTTTATTGCACAAACATGGTGCGTATGTGGCAATATCTTACGGCCATACCGCCAGGGTGGCTAATTTGTTTATTTTGGCAAATTAATATACCTTTAGTAAGTGTATATTTTTATTTTGTAGTGGTCATAATAAATGAGTACATTTACATAATAAAGAAAATAAAACAGAAATTAATAACATACGTCAACTCAATATCAAAGGGAAAAATGGGACATGAGGACAAGCTAGGACACGGGTGGGGTGAGAAGAGGGGGGTAAATGTTTGTGATGGAAAATTAATATATAACAAATGTATTTTTTTGTACGAAAGCTAGGTTAGGTATTGGTCATAATAAATGAAATGAAATGAAATGAAAAATACCTTTCTTGTACTAACAAAAATAATGACATTGGAAAAGAAAACTTAAATTCTATTTTAACTTAGTACAAACGGCGGGCTTATCGCTTCGCGATTTCTTACAGCCAACCGTGTAATATTAAATAAAAGTAACAATACAGCTCACATACATAAACATATACACATAAATATACATATACATACATCCAAACATACATACATATACATACATATATTATATATATATATATATATATATATATATATATATATATATATATATATATATATATATATATATATATATATATATATATATATATATATATATATATATATATATATATATATATCAGATGATTATAAAGTAAATAATTATAAAAGCCACTTACATCGTGACGAAGGATTCCCTTGATCGGATTCGGGAATGCTTTAGGTGTTAAGCATTCATCATTCTCGTTAACACCTAAAGCATTCCCGAATCCGATCAAGGGAATCCTTCGTCACGATGTAAGTGGCTTTTATAATTATTTACTTTATAATCATCTTATTGATCAATTCTAAAAAGAATATATACACAAAACTATCAAATATTTCAATATATATATATATATATATATATATATATATATATATATATATATATATATATATATATATATATATATATATATATATATATATATATATATATATATATATATATATATATAAGATGATTATAAAGTAAATAATTATAAAAGCCACTTACATCGTGACGAAGGATTCCCTAATCCGATCAAGGGAATCCTTCGTCACGATGTAAGTGGCTTTTATAATTATTTACTTTATAATCATCTTATTGATCAATTCTAAAAAGAATATATACACAAAACTATGAAATATTTCTATATATATATATATATATATATATATATATAATTTATAATATAATATATGTATATTATAATAATAAATACATAGAAACTACAGATAAATTTTAATAAAAATACCTGCTTATATAAAATGATAGATATTACAAGGTTCTTATGCTTCTATCCAGTCAACAACGCAACGAAAGGGGGAAGGGGGGAGGGGATAGGGGGAGGGTTGGTTCTAAGTTGATATTTTGAGGGAGAAAATGTTTTTTCAGTAACGCCTTGAAACAGGGCAACGATGTTGCATGACGAATAGCATGCGGAAGCTGGTTCCAAAGTCGAGCAGAATGGACGCTAAATGAGTTAGTGAAAAAAGAAGACTGATGTAGTGGAATTGCTATGGTGTTGATAAATGAGTACAATCACAAAATAATAATAAAAATTTAAATATAAAATTAAACAAAAATTAATATAATATTTAAACTCAATATAGAAAGGAGAAATGGGATATTAGGACAGGATAAAAAGCGGGTTGGCAGGAGGAGGGGAGAATAATAATATCTAACAAATGTATTTTTTGTCGGAAAGTTAGGTTAGGTTAAGTATTATACTGGTCCATAATAAATGAGTACAATTACATAACAAAAACAATAATTGAAAAAAAAATAAGCAGCAATTAATATAATATTTAAATTTAATATCGAAAGGAGGAATGGTATATAAGGATAAATTAAGGGACAGGTCGGGGGGTGGGGAGGGGGGGGGGGTATTCACTGATCTTACACTTAATACATTAATAAATATTATACTTAATACATTACTCCGCATGGCGTAGCGTCTTTATGAAAAAGTGTTTGTTTGGCCATTATTACAAACCAAGTAGATTTGAGCCCAGGTACCTTTTTTTTCTCGGTATGAAACCAACTTTAAGGTAACTTGATCTTACGGTGGGATCCTCGACTAACAGTACCCGGAAATGGCACACCGTTTCCCGTGCAGTTTCGAAAGAAGCGAAAGAACCGTTAAGAGGGCGTCGGAAAACAATAAGGGTCGGTCGCTCGTTCCAGTCCGGTAATTTGTCGCCGCGGTCCGGCGTTATTTACGTTATTGCTTGGCGGGCGTTAGACGGAGACGTCGACGGCGCGGGCGTCGCGACGCCAACGTCCCGCGAGTATTGAGGTCGAAAAGAGCACCAGTGCAACCAGAGCCGGACAGCTGCACCAACTGACGACAGCATTCTTACGTGGGTAATAAACGATTTTTTTTTGTATTTTACTGCAATATATGGAGATACCGGAATTATAAATGTATATATCTCACCTCCGCTAGAGATAACCATGTACTAACGAATACTCATTTCTATTATAAAGTTTAACGTGCTGCTCAATCGCGTAACTTGCCATGGTGATTTATCATCAGTGACGAAATAATAAAAAACAGATTTAACAGACGTCACCAAAATAACATGGCCCCTACATATTGTCAACATCGTCCCACTACAAATAGTTGACTGCAGGATATAGCTATAGCGATAAGTTCGCCATTTGTGCATACATTGCCTTTTTTTTAACTAGAGTAGGTACCTAATATTTATTAAGTAAGGTTTTTATAGCACAATAAATTATATGCTATTCTATTATATTCCATAACCCCCCTTATTGAAAACCCCTGTATTTAAATGGGCTCCTAAAATAACGATCTTCCTAACTGCAATAATAGCCAAACTAAGGAACGGTTTCATAAAGAGTGCTTCGCCACGCTTGCTAAAGTATGAAACATAATGGTGTAAGACCATTGCCGGCATGTCTAACGTCTGCCGGCATGTCAAACGCCAAATGTGTCCTTATCGATTGTATGAGTTGTTATTTTCGATCATTATATAAGTGTAAACCGTCTGCACTATCCTTTGCATTTCGCGAATAGGAAGCACTTACAATACAATAGTAAACAGCGTTACTTTTTTAACATTAAGTGTAATAGTGTTATACCTAACCGAAAATTTGACGATACGTAACTTTCTTACAAACAAGGCGCAATGTACAGAGTTATAAGTGCCACAAAATTACTCTGAATAAATCTTTTCACCATTACAAAGTGTAAAATTATTTGTCTATGAAATTTCCGTGACATACTCTCCATTTTATAGACGAGAGGTACCCAAAATCATGCTTGGCTGAGCCAAATTTAATTACGTTTTTTTATTTATATGAAATTCACTTTTGATCCCAGCACGAAACACCAAATCACAGTTTCCGATATACTGACGACTCGACTCGACAGGTTCAATGCTTAAAATCGCTCCAGTGACTATCTTTTGCAAAACAAGCCCTATTTGTTTAAACCCCTTTTTTGGTTTACATATCGCACCCATCAACTTCAGATGTCCAACGTACTACTCATTATATAAGATTTTTATATTAAATTATCAGCAGACATACAATAGATTCAACAAAAGTTCGGGAAAGAAACTAAGAAATATTTTCTTGAGAAAAGCCTAAAAGCACTTAATGAATTTTATTTCATAAATGGATTTTATTTACTGAATAGATTTAAACTATTTTGATATTAGTCTCATTTATGTTTTGTAAAAAAATTTTTAAAACTTTAAATCTAATTTCTGACTTGTATTGCATTACTGTGATATTTATTCTTATATATTCTATATAAATTTTAAAAATATGTTTTCATTATTTTTTTATTTTTTATTATTATTTTCTTATTATTGAATCCAACTATCTACCTATATCAGTTTCATATTTTATTTATAGCTAAATATGCATACCTACCTACCTAAATTGTTTTTAACCTTATTGTTTTATAATAAAAAATAATGTTATTTTTTGATTCTGCCTTCTAATGATAATATAATTAATTGGATTTCTTTATTTTGTATAATTTGTTATCCATTCTGGTTGTTAAAATTTGTTGTGTTGTTCAGTAATACTAGTTTTATTCGTAACAAATGTGGTATCCTAAACTGGAATGTAAAAGATCGAATTTTCTCTATGGATCTTTTTAAATAAATAACCTTTATAAATAAATAACCGTCATTTTGAATTGTAATTTTGTTTGTAATTTTTAAGCTATTGCATAGCTTTTATCGCGGGCCTAGGCCAGCGCGGCGACCGAATGAAGAAATTTCTTAACGAAAATTAATGATTTTAAACTGATAATTACGTCTAAACGAGTACTGCTTACGATTCGAAAAAAATATATGTTAAACAAGAACATTTTCCTAATATTCTTAGCTTTGAATATTTAGATTTTGTTTATATTACATAGTGTAAATAATTTGTGAAATTAGATCTAACCGAACACAAAAACGACTACTACGCAAATACTATCTGGCGTATTATTATGAAACCTGCACCGTTTTAAAGATAATTTAATTATCTATCTTTTTATCTACGATTTTTTTCGAATAATCCGTTTTTTTTGCTTTATCGAATAAAAAATTCGTGCGCGGCGCGTTGAGACGTTGAAATTATTCCGAATCATTTGCTTTCGCAGCCGCAAATGATTCGGAATAATTTCAACGTTTTCCGATAGAGCGCAGTTATATGATATCAGAAAAAAATAAATAAATAAATAATTATAATTGCATAGGTTGTTAAAAATGCTATGCAATAGCTTTACCGTGGCAGTCCCCGAGTGCCACACGTATGTTTTTTTATATTATTTGAAATGTAATTTCTATACCCAGATAGGGTATTTGAACTTGAACTAACCCCGAAAGGAAAAGCCTCAACTACTATAAGATAGGAATTGCCAATAGGCCCCGATTCGACTCTGCCTCGGAGGCCCATTCTCGTCGACATCTTCTTGCCGTAATTATTTCGTCTAGCGACGATACGCCCGTGTTGAGAATTACTTAGAAGGGCGGGAAAAATACGACGAAAAGTCTTGCGAATCCGCAATAACGTAGCATTCTTCTTCTTCCTTCTCAGTTTAGGTGTGAATGAATGAACATTTTTTAAGCTTGTTAACTCTAGTACATTCAACGAGCTGCCGCATCAAAGTTTTTGTTTTTTTTTTTTATTTACTCTCGTTATTGAAGAACTTACATCCATTACATTTTAAGGCCAAAAATATTTGGGAGAAAAATTAAAGGCATCCGATGACAAATCTTAATGAGATATACCATTCTATAGAGATTGCCTTATTAAAGTGAATCTTTTAGGAGTATAAAACTGGGAAAAAATATATTTTTTAACAACTTCTATTAAAAATTTCGAAATTTTAATAATATCCTTCCTGCAGATGAGTGTATACACTTATGTGCATTTGCTTATTAAACAATAAAAAAGATATCAATGATCTACCAAAGACTAATCCATTGCGACATCTAATCCATCTGCAGGTCAATAATTCATTGCAGGAACTCCTTTCTTAATAATGTACGCAACTGGGTGCGCAAAGCAAACTTGCGCCTGGCCGGTTTTTCAAATTTTGCATCACACTTCCTTGAGTTTTAAATTCGAATGAACGCTGGAGGAAAACACATTTAGACGGCCGATTTCCTGTTTCTATAATACATACTTCTTAATATCGTGATATCAAACTCGTTAAATAGTTATACCGATTGATAATTAACAGTATCGGACAGAATAATGAGTTTCAGCTATGTTCGTTCCATATTGTAATACATACTGACAGACCAACCCAGAAATTACAAAATGCTGTTCTACCTATGGAAAAATACAGTTCGACAATATTTTAAAACTGGCAGCTTATTTTTAAAAGTGATCATAACGAATAGATATATAAGGGTCCATTTTATTTACATTGATTATTTGATGTATGTAGGTACATTTTAGCTTTGTGAAATCGCAAGTTATTTGCGCCTAGGGTGGCCTTAAATTTGTCCTGATGATGACGAGCTTTTGACAAGAGAAGAACTACGAGAAGAAGAAAAGGCCGTTTACTTCATTCCAGTTGTCCCGTGCCGTGGCCCGCGGGGCATCCAGGACATTCCGTCCTCCCCTTTCGGTTATCTTTACCGCTTGAATGGTAACCCCATTCGCGTGGTGGTGCAATGCGCGCCACGGGACCCGCCGCTGTGTTGTAATTGTTGTAGTTGAGGCCGCCTGGGGAGTAATTACACTCCCGTCCAGTAATAAGAAAACGGCGTCGTTCCATCCTCGAGACGCAGTGAGCGTACCTTACACAACCGCCGATGGCTATGAGAAATTAATTAAGACTCAGAATAAATAAACGCCACCTTCCAGCGGCGGCAGCGGTAGCTTAAAAAAAGGTATTGACGATTAAGCGGACGTTTCTGTAAATGCTGTCCTGCAAGGCGACGGAAGATTTCTCATTTTACAGGATAGACCGAGTCGAGGTGTCGATTGCTGCGAACGAATTCGTCACCCCGGGAAGCTATAACGACTGTTGGCGTTCTTTCTTCCTTAGAGTTATCGCAAAGACTTAAGTGGACAAAATACATCACACAGTCAAGCTCCTCTAACATCCCGTATGAGTCCGAAACTAAACCTAAGAATCAAAATACGATTTTAAAGGCGCCCGGGCTTCTAATGTATTTGCTTTCGGTTCTCTTAAGCGCCAAGATTATTATTCCCTCAATATTAAATAAAGGGGTTCGTGGACCCTGCCCAAAATAAATATCCGCACTACGCAGTCAAATATTATCACAAATTAGTGAGTAAAACTAAACAGAGACGAGAATCTGAAACGGATACGATAAAAGTAAACAGGAAGCGGCCCAGCGTGATATCCACGAGAATGGGAGAGGATGCACCTCAGACAAAGGTCGTCATGGTGAAGAAAAAGTGGAATAAAACGGCTTTAAAAAAGCAACGCTTCATTCGAGTTTATTCACCCCGAGATATAATAAAGTCGCCTTTGCGATGATCTCCATTCTTATGATTTTATTCTAACTAGAAATGCAGACGATTACACTTAAGTTACGAATAATCGACTATTACTTGTGTTTTCCCGATTAATCGGAATCGACGATTGCTGCCCCGAATATAATACTATGTAAATTGTTTTGAATTTATATTTCTGCAGGTTTACAGATACTATTTAAGTTCGTTGAAAATGTTGAGCCCTAGAAATCAAACGTGTATTTAGGCAAAAAGAGTTCGTGTTTTTTGCACGATATGTTTAGAGGCTCCAAATGTATGCTGAGTTTTAACGTGACTACCTACTTTTTAAGTAATTGACGAACTATTGTTGCATTTATCTGCGTGATGTCCGAAAACTTGCCAACAAATCGTTCGAGAAGTACCTTCAGGTCTTACTGGAAATAACCCGAAGAAGTTTCTTTTGCAAT
This sequence comes from Micropterix aruncella, assembly GCA_944548615.1. NCBI lineage: Eukaryota > Metazoa > Arthropoda > Insecta > Lepidoptera > Micropterigidae > Micropterix > Micropterix aruncella. The sequence goes on along the minus strand of OX155980.1, from coordinate 58,448,231 downwards.
GTCATTAGCAGATTTAGAAGAGTCCGTGTAGATCATATCCAAATCAGGATACGGCATTAAATTAAAATGTTAGGTTTTGTATGAAATGTTATAAAAGTTTGTCGCACGCGTGGTCGTTTAATATACTCAATTCACTTAAATCATCACTGCGTTAAGTTTAACACGATCTAAGTTTCGGTCATTAGGTCGAATACCACACTCACCGCGCTCACGGCAAATACAGCTTTTTAGACGCATTCTTTCATAATTGTTTATATGCGTCAAATAAAAAACTTGCAAATATCATAGCTTTGGTTACAGATAGGTATATTAATTATGTTGCAAATAATGCCCCAAAAGATCCCCAGTGTGTTTTGCAGTTGCATGAAGACCAAGTTCAGAAATGCAGTTTAGGTAGGTGCCGGGGGAACACTTTCCCATTTCCACTTTAATATATCACTATGGGCTTTATACATTTCGGATTGTTTAACATCAAAAACTCGAAATTTTCAGAGTGTCCTATTTGGTAGGGAAGTATCTATAGATGTAGGGAGCCAAGGGTGGCGAGGGGACAGAAGACACGGAGCGCGACAACGCATTACTTCCGGTAGTGCGGTAAGCTTCTCCATATTCCCTCCGGATTACAGAAGAATTTTTTCCGGTTAGATGGCGACACTTTCATTACAGTCGCGAGGCGCAGATATAATTCTTGCCGGGCCTACTATATACCTATATATATATACATATATATATATATATATATATATATATATATATATATATATATATATATATATATATATATATATATATATATATATATATATATATATATATATATATATATATATATATATATATATATATATATATATATATATATATATATATATATATATATATATATATATATATATATATATATATATATATATATATATATATATATATATATATATATATATATATATATATATGTATATATATATATATATATAACCCCACTGTGCGGCGTACCGCAACGGTGCATTAACCTAAACCGCATTAACCTAAATGGTGTATTTACAGTGAATATAAAGTAAAATATTTAAAAAGTAAATATTTTAAAAATATTTACTTTTTACATAAGCATTTCCCAATCCAGTCCGGGAAAACCTTTCAGCTATGTAAGTGGCTTTTATCATTTTTATTTCTTCATCAAAGTTTCATCCTATGAACGAATTCTTTAAAAATATTTTACAAAGAAAAACAATCAAATATTAACAATATTATACAATTTTATCTTATGATTTGAACTCTTGTAACTATCATATAGCCACAAGTAAAAACTTCGAGAAGTTACTTTGACCAGAAACAACGATTTATGTCTTATTTTATGGGAACGACCAAATGAAGGACTTTATTTTTATTTTGATTTAATAGCTGGCTGATAACCAGCCCAACAATTTTATATCGTCCTTTTAAAGAGTGGATATATTCGAATTTAAAAAAAAATAATCGATATGACATTCCGTATTTAAGAGACGATTCATTGTGATTTTTTCATTGTTTTTGCGTTAATGTGTCTTTAATAAAAACATTTTATTTTGGTTTGCAAATGGATTAGCTTTGTTTTTGAGATGTGGATAAAGGGCGATCGTTCGCTAGCGATAAAGGGATCCCATTAAACCTAAATTGCACTGTCGAAAGTGGTGCTCATCCAAACATACATCTCATTTATGAATAAGCATCTCCCAATCCAGTCCAGGAAAACCTTTCAGCTATGTAAGTGGCTTTTATTATTTTTATTTCTTCATCAAAGCTTCGTCCTATAAACGAATTTTTTAAAAAGATTTTACAAAAAAAACAGTCAAATATTAACAATATTATACAATTTTATCTTATGACTTAAACTCTTGTAAATATTATATAGCCTTAAGTATAAATTTATCGACCAGAAATAACGATTTATGTCTTATTTTATGGGAATGAACAAATTTATATATATACCATATAAATATATATGTATATACAATACATGTATATACCATAATATACAATATTTTCAATCAGTTTTTCTTGTAAAAGAAAATCTCACAAAATCTATTTTTTGGTTTGTTGTATTTAGTTTAATGTACAGAATTACCCCTTGCTACAGGGATTTCAGGACGCTATAGAGTACACAGTTTGTAAATACCGGCGTGTTGCTGACCAAAGATCGGAATCCTCGGTTCTAGACTGGACATGGAACGGTGCAGTGGAGTCAAACAGCGGCGTGGAAGACAAAAGAAAACAACCATACTATATTTTCTACAACTAGTTACATCGTGTCTGCGAATGTTGATAGGATCGCGAGTTACACGCAGTATACGCTCCTTAGTACACGATGATCCGTCAGTATTCGTCCGCCGCTCCAGTCAAAGTGCACAGTCATTCGACGAAGGCGAAATAATAAAAAAAGTAAACAATGCCGCGTGGCTTTGGTAGGGTTTATAATGATGCGGCAGACCACTTCATTAATGTGTCGTCAATCAAAAGCGAGCGAGCCGCATCTTTACCTTTCATTTTGCATTTTGTCCGATTCACTCTTAATAGACTTGTATAGCACGGAATTAATACAGTCCACTGTGACTCGACACATTCGAAGCGCACTGCACGCCGCCGACTACGCGGAAACGCATTGTTCAGTGAGTTGCGCTTATGCCTTGGAAGCTTCTTTGGTCACTTCTTCAAGTGCATATATCTTCCCTAGTAGGGAGAGAGAACCCGCCACACACACTAGAGGTCTGGTATGCGGTATGCTTCGGGATCGGTCTCTCGATCGAGGTGACGATTTCGTCAGCTACATGCGGTATGCACGGAGTTGGAAGGAGGTGCGTTCTGCTGCCGCTGCATTTATGTGGTCTCGAGACTAAGGAGGTTTAACATATATAGGCCTAGGAAAAACTGGATTAGTCAAAATATTTCGATGAATCTGTTTTATGTGTTTTTCAAATATACGTTTTTTTTCAAACAAGACCGGCTTAACGGTCACCGATGACATCTTGCATGGTAATCAAAACCATAAAAACTGAGTCGAGTTGAATTTGAGCACTTTAACCCCTCGAGCCGCGAGATTTCGCGTGCGCATGTCTTTGAAATGTATAATGGAAATTTTAGATTTATTATGGCGGCCGACCAAAATATTAATTTCTCCCAAACCGTTGTTGCACTTTACAATTGTTTGCATATTAAAACTTTAGAATAGAAACTTTAGAAAACGATCAGTCCCAGCGTGGCGCAACTGTGCTTTTACGTTTGAGTCCGATCGGTCTCTCTTAGGCTCGAGGGGTTAATAGATATATTATATGAAAACAGAAGAAAAATTACTATAGCTATTGCGAAGCATATGTATTACTTCTACCTAGTAATGTTCGGCGCTCTCGGTCTAAATGGAAATTGTGTAAGGGCCGGGTGGGTGGTGCGGGTCATCTTTATCAGGCGGACGTGCATCCGTCCAGCACCAATTGAATTTTGGGCGGGCCGCTTTAAATTTCCAGTCTTAACCAGTGTTTCAGTATTCATAGCGGAGTGCGCGCTGTGCGGGCGGAAATCGAAAAGAAGGGCCGCCCGGAAGGGGTGGCGGGGGGTGGAGGGGATGGCTGAAATTTCATTCTCTCGGGCGGCGGTCAGCGCGGCCGGCGTCCGACGTGACCGGAATGGCGATCCGGCGCCGGACGACGCGGCGTCCGGAATCCGGAACGGCGGCGTTTCCGCACTTTCCCCGCCCGCCGAACGGACCGGACGCGGGGACTCACTCCGCGGAAATTGACTTCGGACCATCGACCATTTCATACTTAAATCCCTGTTTTACATAACAGAGAGGCGACTGCACATATTGATACCTCATCTAACGAAACCAGAAACACACACGCTGAAATGCATTCATGAAATGTATACATGTCCCAATAAGAGTGAAGGATTTAGTTTATTTTTTCAATTAAAATAAAAGGACCTGAAAGCATATCATACATTTATTGGGGTACAATTGCAGTGTGCCTGCAATGGCTTCGCGTACAAGTACGCGGCGTACAAAACGTGAGCAACGCGACCGCAAGAGCAAGCAAAAAAATACAGCTAAATGACTGCTGCGCAGGTGATATGAGCGATTTAAAAGAAAAGAACACCCGAATAACATAGCCCTCATCTGGGTCATGACGAAAGTCACATTAAAAACATAGCAAGTAACTGGTACCTAATTTAATTCTTATTCCAAATTCATATTAATTATTATATACATTTTATAACTTAAAGAAGAGATTATACGTACGGCAAAAATGGAATTTATCGGATAAAAATTAAAGCACCGGACTATTGGGTAAAGTTACAACCGCCGTTGTGCAGGTTAAACTACCCTAGGCAACAGCGGTTTTAACATCGCTGAAACGTCGTAGCGTACTTAATCTTCACGCGGTAACCTTAAATTCTGTTTTATTTATAATATTTAACACCCGCGATAGTATTCGACCTTAATGTAAATATATAGAAACCGAGAATCATGATAAAACTATAGGAAAACCAAATAATTAAAGTAATTACTAACTATATAATTTATAATAAGCAGCAAGCCGCTTAAGTCGTCAGTAAGCGGGTAGAGACGGCCTTCTTTCATAGTTCCAGTGACTTCCCCTTTTTTGTCTCACTATGAGGTTTCCACGGCATTACTTCAAATGTTTACCCTTATCGCCTGCGTGGAAATTAACAGAAACGTTTGAAGTCGAACTTTCCATTTAAACCCCAAAATAAGGGTTTAAAAACCGTGTGGTGAGTCAATGATTAGAATGAAGTATCTCAAGAAGTAGGGAACAGTGATTGTGTAAACAAGATCTTAAACAATAATAACGTTTCTAAACAGGCTGGATAATTAATGGATGTAGGCATATCAGATAATGGATATGTTGGTCCTTTAACCGATAATAATTATAAATTTGTTGTTTTTGTAACGGCGACTATCATTGATCATGGAATTCGCTCATTTTAAAATGATTATTTTCTGTGATGTGTGAACAAAGTATTTATTAAATATGGCTGAAATCCCATGTGGCTTACAAAACCAAACCCTTAAGCACTTTATTTCTTAGAAAAGTGTGTTTGTACATGTTTATACATCGGCATCGCTCCCCCTGCAATACGTCGTCCTGGCTGATTCTGAACGTCTAACCACTGCACAGGCAAGAATCTCATCACAACCGCTCCAAGGCAGTCAATCTTCGAAACGCATCGCTTAATGGAGGGCTTCACTTGCCGAGGATAGAAAGGAAAAGATAGCCCCGTGTCCCATCTCCCCTATACCACCTGGCGTAATCTCAACAGACTGAGAGTGGGTGTGACAAGATGCCGAGCCAATCTCGTACACGGAGAACCCAATATGCGACTGTGGAACTCTGCAGGATGAAGACCACCTCCTATCCTGCTTGCAGTTGAAACATCCATTCAAACTAGGACCTATAAGAGGCGAACCACACGACGTCGTCACTAATGATAAACCTATACCTAAATCAAAATTGTTATCTTGATCAAAATTATCAGTTTGCTATATACAATAAAGCCATATTTTGCCATTCCTCCTAACCCAATTATTCATGTATCAATTTAATATTCATAGATGACAGGATAGGGGAGCTCCTAAAAATATTTATCAATTAAAAAGTATCGTTACTATTGTAAGTGTCCTATATTAGTACCATTTAACAGGTATCGAAGGAATTGAGCGGAGTATAGATGGATGGGTGGAAAGGGAAGGTCGACCGGTGAGGTATATCTGCGGACGTGTGTGCGGCCGGGCGAGTAGCGGACAGCGGACAGGGGGCAAGCGGACGGTGGACAGTGAGAGCGGGGCTTAAGGTCCGCTAAGCCGCCCGGGCGAGGATTAACCCTGTCAAAAGTTTCATATTTCCGACTATCGCCAGCCACGCAGACGCCCATCTTAGTAGCTGATCCTTTAACCGGCTAATTGCGATGCTCGCCTCTATTGGCAGCTATTAGCCGGCTACGCGATCGCCACCTAAATCTATTGCCCGACACTAATATCACAACGTTTCCGCATTACGTCACTAAATAGTCATAGTAGTCAGTAGAGCACTACGAATTGCGAATTTCAATCATGATTCTTATTACCTAATATTTCGTATATATTTTTTTTTTTATCTAAGTTAATGTACGGCGTTAAAACATACATATACCTAGATAAAAGCAAGGTCGATTACTATATTTATTAAAAATAATTATAATAAATTGAACATTTTGTCTATACCTTAGATGTCATGTAGAAAAAAAATAAATACATATAGTGCGCAAGTGGAATAAAAGAGAGTTTGCGAGAGGGTGTGGGTGATAGGTTTAGGATGATTGTGTTTGGGTATTATCGTCATTATTCCGAAATCTCTGCGCGATAACCGCTTCTGTTCAAATTTGTCACACTCAATACATCTCTTTGTATAAGTATCCCGTAAGCGAGAAAGAATTGAATTGCTAAAGTAATTTGTATTTATGTAATTACTCGTAACTGTAAACCGTCAAGAGAAACCCGGTTGATGAATGCAAACACTGATTTCAAAACACTTTTGGTTTTGCTTTTTTGTATCTGCATTTGAGGGGATAATTCCTAGGGCTCAATTGGGTTTCTGCTGTTTATAGACTTGGAATGTTACAGAATTTTACTGGCCCACTGTCTCTTTTAGAATAAAAATTACCGCGAAAAGTACAAAGAACAAATATTGTAGAATAATTTCCCGCCTGCGGCTTTGGCCCATTAAGCCGGGGGTCTTAGCTTCTCCGTGGAAGCGTTAAGATAAGAAATTATCAGGAGTCCGGGTCTTCCCTAGCCTCGGTCCCTGCGGCGGTCAACGCCCGGCTTTGACCAATCGCGCCGTCCTTTTTGCACCCAAAGCTCAGCAGATACGCCCGTCCCCCTCGCACCCCAACAAACGACGCTCGGATCCCATAGGGGAAAACCCGCCGGCCAGCCCGGATATTGGATAACATTCAAATTGTCTCCAAAAATGTACATTCGGATATTTAACTTTAAATATAAACAGTAGCGTTGAATTAGGTATTACGGAACAAACATACAGAGGATATTTCTGATTTTGACTATGGGAGCTTGTAAACATAATAGTAAACTTATACAAAACGGCGCCACACTTATTTACTGTTTCTTAAAACTAAAGAATATTAAATAAGTATTCCAATAAAATTAAATTTTATATGGCCCAAAACTTTGGGTTTCACATTTAATTTACTATGTTACGTATAATAATATACCTAAGATTTTAAGCCCGGTAATTGTCGGCTGGTGTATATATAGTTACATTTAGAATAGATTCATTTGATTCCAAGAAGATTGTATAAGAAAAGTGCTAGGCACATACACTGAGAAATAATATGTACATGTGCTCCTTAAATAACGGTCTCCCTAACTGCAATAAAGGCCAGAGAAGGACACGGTTTCATAAAGACGCTTTGCGATGCTTGAAGTTTATGAAGTATATATATTTTTTAAATATTATAAACCAGTTAATAGGTGTTCTATCAGTTGACCGAAATGTTAAATCAACACTCATGGCAGCGTAGTATTCACCACAATTGACCCATTGTGGCTTTTGCCGTACCCCAAACATAAATTGCTAATTCGTGTAAGACGTTTTGAGTCTATGAGAGCCATAAAATATAATTTGCAAATGCAGAGGAAGGCCATATCAGAAAATGCCCATAACATAAGCGCAAAAATAAAGCATCAAATGACGTTATTTGAAAGGTAATAAATAAAATTATCAACTTTATAATTACACTAATTAAAATTCAATTGTCACAAATACCGCATAGGCGAAAGTCTATAATAAGTGCGTGTTGCCAGTGATGACATAAGGCCTTGAAACGTACCTAGCCACTAACTATTGGCCTCATACACATACTCAAATTCGCGCATGTAGTCACGGAGAAAGCTGTTCTTAGAGTTTCACTACGTGATAGGATCAAACAAGGAATTCCGCAAAAGAACCAAGCTCGTTAAATTAGCACATTGAAATGAAAATGGGCAGGTCAGGTAGCTCGCAGAGCCGACAGCCATTAGGGAAAAAAGCTCGAATGGTGCGACCACGAACCGGCAGATGCATTGTAGGACGGTCCCCCACAAGATGAACCGATGGCATTGCCACTGTCCCAGGAAGTAGGTGGATGGAGGGTGCTCAAGGCTGTTCATGACATTCTATGGGGAGACCTATGTCCAACAGTGGACGTCTACATGCTGAAGGTTATGATAATGGTGAAATTAAGTTTGGATGATTATGCCTATAGGTATGTCGTATTGTATTGAACAATTTCCTGTATTTATAGAGCAGTCAGTATACTGATTGTCTGTTAGTCGCTAACCTCCATTTGCTACAAGTATAGCGCTCAATGATGCTCCCCATCGACGTCGCATAAACGAACTTCGATATGTTCTTCAGAATGAATAGCCCTTTCCCAGTTTAAAACTATTGGCTCCTGTCCACCCTCCGTAAGCGGTCGAAACGCTCTACACATTATTCCACCTTGTACACTCTTTCAGTTTCACGTTAATAATTTACAGGGAAAAAGACGCTCGGTCTTTTGAACAATTTACCGCACAATTCCCGCGGGACGCAACCCCAACCGGGCGGCGCAAGTAAAAGGGTTTGTGTTTTATTTTTTGCCCTGCGTCCGAACTGACCGCTCGATGTTATTGACACTTTGATCTTCCCAAAGTGCAGGGTTCTTTCATTCGACCACGTCCACGGATGCGTTTACTATTTTATTGAGGAGAAATGCGAGTCGCTTTTGAACTGAAATTGAGACTTGAATTGTAATGACTTACTCTAGAGTGTAATGTCAGAACGCGGTTAATGCTAAAAGTTCGTACTATTTTCAATTAATTATACAGTCAATAAAACGATATAAAGAATTAGAAAAAAAACAAAAGATTTGGTCATAACTGGCTACTCAAGAGAGTTTGAGCTGCTTCCTATATTTTTAAAATAATTTTTTTTCAAGAAAAGCACAATAATAATAACTTCAGTTCATTATTGCATTGGCACTATTAGATACAGGCTTCATTTTAACCCTTCAGGCCTCGGCCCCTCAGCCGATTGACAAGTTGATGTCCCAAAAAATTTTGTAAAAATTAGTAAAAAAATTGAATTATGACACTGTCTCACCAAAACATTAATTACTGCCAAACCACTGTACCCATAATTAAAATAAAACATATTAACATAAGAAAACATAATAAAATAAAACAAATTAAATTAAAATAAAATTAAAACGGGGCCGTCACACTGAATCGTGTTGTGGCCGATATCGGCCATCGGGGCTTGAGGGGTTAAACCAAAAGCCATTTTATTGAAGCCAGAAATGTGCATGGTTACCCAACAAGACATGGGGACCCCCTTTATGCAGTGAATATTGCGTTGACGAAATTGTATCATAAATTAGGCCATATATAGATAAAGTCTTTCAATATCTTCCAAAGAAGATTAAAAAAACATTTGATAATGCTCGCATGGTGATAATGCTCTATTTTGAATTTGTCTGGAAAAATCCCATTGTAAGTCAATTACGGTATAAAAGATTTGTTTATAGTCTTTGATTTTAATGTAAAGGTACTGAATAAATGATGTTGCAATTGTTATACAATGATGTAATATAACATATACTGAAACAAAGGAACTGAACTGAAATGAACAAATTACCGTTACCCTTTTTGGGCACCTGTATGAAATATCCTAAAAATGTCTACCCTAGACAACGGCGGCTGCAACGTCACCGAAACGTCGGGTCCTACAAATTTCACGCGGTAAATGCGTTTTCTATCCTATTTATAATTAAAAAGCGTGTCGGATGAAATTAATGGTATATGAAGAAGAGGAAGAAGAATCAGCTTATAGGGGTGTACATTACGATTGTATAAATAGTGCGACACATCGCGATCGCGGCTAGTCAGAAGAGGGGTTAATGAGTCGTAAGCTCTAATCCCGGGGATCAGTGAAATGGGCTCACCGGGGATCTCCGCTGATACGTACTCCCCCCATCTCCCCCCTTAAACCCCCCTGACCCCCAAACCCCCTCTTGAAAGCCCCCCGATCCCCGAGGGTGGCAGTGCCCCCGCAGCCGAGCACCCCGGATCCTTATGCAGCCCGCAATCCTCAATGATATATTATTTTTTATCCCAACCCGCCACCAGTGGAGGTACCAACCGGTACGTACGATGTCGCCGAGTACGGAAATGAATAATATTATCGTGTATTTTAATACATATTTTTTAAATACTCACTAGTATTGGAAGTCTTCGGAGTTGCAGAGATTTTGGCGTTAAGTGGGAACAATCTAAGAGAGGAGAGGCGAAAAATCACTTCATTGTATGTGCATGTAAACTATTATTATATTACTGGTTATAGATTTTTCGACTAGGACTATAGATTTTTCTGGTGACTTTCTTGTTCTTTCTTATCCTTCTCTTTTGTATTTCTTGCTCTTAAATTCCTGTTATTTTTAAGTCTATTATCTTTGTGTACTTAATTTAAACGAATGTTGTGTGAAATTTTAATATAGATTTTGTAATGAAATTGCGGTTATTTTTTAAGGACCACATTTTAAGGCAATTTAGTTTTATGACCTTTATACAACAACGTTTAAATTATTTATTGTATTATTATGGCCCTGGCTAGCCTAGAACGGTTTAGTTCCAGTTGGGTGGTAGAATCGAATAAGCATGAAGTAAAGAAATGCCATTTGGTTCCTGTTATTTTTGTAGCCAAAATCATTGATTTATAGAATTCAATTCTTAAAAAAAATAAAAATAAAGAGAAAGACCAGTCTGCAGCAATTTTACAAATACCCCGCGGTAGTGTGAGCTGTTTGTTCATTAGCTGTTTTTAAGCAGCCATTTTTCTCGCTTTATTAAGTTAAAATTATGCCATGATAAGGGCATCTGTTCCCAGTTATTCTCCGATGTATATAGAGAACATCGAAAATATGTGTATGCTACTTAACAAATAATTTTCATCCATCTTCCGTCCTGTAATCACAAATATAGTGTTTTTAGAAAACAAATCTAATTTTTATAATGTAATTCTACTATATACTCTTCCCCACAAACTTAGTAATAGGGGCATCATTTTGGTTATGAAATATTTGGATTTTATAAAATTGAATTTTCAAACATTAATATGTCGGATAACTTCTTGTCCAAAACGAAAAAAATATAGTTCTTTAGGTCGAAATAGAATGGATATCGGGCTTTTATCGATTTTTCGACAATGCGCCATTTGTAAATCCCTACTTCAAATGTCCTAATCGCTTGGATAATAGAGATTAATAAATCAAATTATTGAATACATATTTTTCAAATAAAATGTTTAAGCCAATTTTTTGTTTTTTTTACTATTCAGTAAGGACGTATTATCAAGATCAGTATATTTCTAAAGATAGACGTAAAGTACTGTTGCGAATGATATAATTTTATTAATCATGAATGAAGAGAATTTTATTAAAAAAAGAACTCAACGAAGTGCTCAGCCTGGCCTTACTAAAATTAATAAAGACGGGTCGGCGTCAGGTGTGCGAGGATTTCGACTTGCGTTAGCTCTCTTTTAATTTTCTTGGGCTTGCTGCGCGTAGGCTAATCCAGAGTATCACTCTCTCTCTCTTAGCCATCCGCCCTATGCAGCGACGTTCGCCTTACTCACAGAGTAGGCGATAGGTGCGTGTGTATAATGTAACAGATGAGTAGCGTCTTGGCAAGCGTAACAATTTATTATTAATAATAATATCCTCACAAATCAGTCAGTTAATTTTGTCACATATATAACATATGTCCGTAAAAATCTAAAGTGGGTCAATTAAGTCAGTGACTGCCATATTATAAATACCAGGTATAAATAAGCTTTCAGCTCCTAAATTCCGATTAAAAAATGATCGGATATTTATTATGGGAATATCTATTTATACATTTCGAAAACAGAATACCCCAGGAGTTTTTAGAGTTGCTAGTAAAACAATTTAAGAATCGCATTAAAGACCTACTTTTTATAAAAAGTATACTATAAGATTAACATGGTAACATTAAATATGCAATAACATGGTAACATTAATATAGTGTTAATATGCCTTACTTAGTTTTCAGATTCATCCGCTAAATATTCCACGAAAATTAAAGGTTTTTTTTGTTACTACCTATTTTCTCTTATTTTCTTAACCAATTCTTTTTATTTCATGTGTCATCTTGGACTATACAAAACATTTCCGATATCATCTATTCAACGTAATCAAAAGAAAATGCATCATGACATTATCTGTATCAGTATCATAACAATAGGGCCAAAAAAGTGGCTTCTGGGTAGGTTTCATTGCCATTTAGATTTTTTACTTTTAAATTTTTCTGAAAGATCGATATAAAAATTTCAGTAATAAGATGTAAAAAGTTCCTCCAAATTTTCTATTCATTCCCGCTCATCTCATGTCACGTCTGTCGCAAATCACCCGGCTTGTTGATGAATCTGTGGCGCGACCGCCCTAGCTGCCCTGCCATCCATAGTCTACCCTCTCAATATTGGGACGAGCGGACATTAATCAAAGTTAGCGTCCGTTTAGCGTTGATGAGATTGCGCAGTTGTGCGGAGTAAATTGCATTCGGGGTGCGGAGGCCGCGGATCACACTGATTTCGCAGGCGATTTTTACCTTGTCCGACTTTGCGAAAGCGTTTCATCGCGTGGATTTGATTAAATTAACTATTTTTTTGAATTTTATTTAGCTTTCAATCATTGCTATCATCGCAGTAGAGTTAAGCCACACCTTCATACTTTCGACATGTTACCAAATTAGCACGAACAAGTTTTCTCTTAGAAAACCTCAAAATATATTTAACAAGATGTATATACTTTTTATTTTGGCTAAAATTTATAAATAGCCAATATTTCTAAAAAAGTATATATAACCATTATATCTGCATTAATATTCATTACATACTGTAATAATATTAAACGTTTCGGCCGTGGTTTACCAGAAGGCGGCGACTTTGCATAGTGTCGCGCGACTCTTCATGCGATTAACGCGATTTGATTTTAGCGGCGTTACTAAAGGCGTATTGCGTTACCTCTCTCAGTGCCTGATGAAATTGTAACGATTATTTCTGCGTGCAGGGAACCGCGGCCTGCGGTATGCCACAAGGCTTTGTTTATACGGTATCGAAATATTTATAAAATAAAATAGGCGATAGCACAGTACTATATTTGTTACTCTTGTATATCTTTTCTTTATTTCTTTTTTCATATAATACAATACAATATACAATGCAATTCGTACATTTAATAGGCTTATGTGTTAGATGTAATTTTTAAGGTGTAATGTGGCTCAGTGACCTACTTAACTAGGCCCGAAAGTCTTTATGCTCTCTATAAGTCGTCTGTTATTTCGTGAGCTGACTGGTTGGTTACACGTATAATCAAAAAATAAATAAGAGTAGGAAAATTTATATAATATGATAGTAAATAAATCTGAAATGAATTATTAAAGGCTTTTATGTAAATATTACCTAATATATATTATACAAATTTACGGCTATATTGGTCTCGATTGCGTTGCTTCGTGAACTAAAATCGGAAATTAGTTCGAACAAATGTGTTCAAATTTATTCGGACGAGTATAAGTCGACAGGTAATTATTTTATTTTATAGTAAACTTACAGATAGTAAATATATGATACGAGTATTTGCGCAACCTAATAAGCAAAACTAATTTACTCTCCTATGAAAAGTTTACAACGCTTGCATAACAAATTATAATAAAACAACTTAAGCACGTTAATAATAAGTTAGTGGGGAAAACGTGGTATTTAAGCAAAAATGCAATATGAATAATTGGATATTAATGTTTATAATTCATAATATAATGTAATGGTGTGGTATAATATTATAATAAAGTCTAATAATACGGTAATACGATATTTGTATGTATTGTTCCAATATGTAAGGATATATATGTTAAAGTATAGTTTTACATAACTTACGGTACTTAGATTTCAGCAAGTTTAAAGTTAATGTATGTTCTCGTAATTGATAAGATTTACCTTATCGCTCCTAGTGAGTTGTTTAACCATTATTATGTCAAAGATATGAATCTCCTTTCCGAGTTAGGTTTATAATATGTACACATTTTATTAGAGTAAAGGTTTTTTTGTAACTTGTGTATTGAAATTATTCATCAATAAACTAAACTGAACTATATAGTATAGAATTTGAAAAGAATAAAACATAACTATTTTCTAACCGGGAAATCGTTGCATTTGCTAATCCTAAACGAACTGTTACTTTCTTTGTTCGATTGCAAGGTTTTATCCACTAAAAAAAGTTGGTAAATTGTTACTTAGAGCCATGTGATACCTTCGACTTCTTAACGCGAATACAGTAATCTTAACTGTACGTATCTTCAATCTAACTGTATTGCAATGTATTATTCTAATGTACCTACTATTTTATATGTCTTTGTTGAAGGTAATTGATTTAAATATAGTATTGGATAGACATTTATTTAGATTTCTTTCATACGTTTAATAATTTATTTTAAAATTTATGTGTAAATGAAAATTTCTCTGGAAACGCTAGCTCTGGAACATATACCTATCCTATAACATATCCCCGTTGGGCGGCACTGAAGAAAAATAGCTACGAACAGTTCACTTAGTTAATGTTTCGTTATTGGTTGTAATTTATATAATGTAGCAATGACAATAATGTTTCGATAGTGACGATTGAATAAATAAAAATAAATAAACTTTATTTTAGTTTTAAATAGCGCGTTGAATGCCAGCTCCTTAAGATACATGCCGGACCCAGATATTCGTGTTATAAAAGAGGACTTGTCACGTAAAGCGAGAACGTATGGGAACAGTAGATGTAATGGCGATGCGCCATCCGATCCGTCGAACGCGGTAATTTTTCGGTGGCGCCTCTTTCCATTGATTGAAAGGGCCACCCCGCCGCCATCTTGGAGCCGGAGCGCGTCATCCGACACCGGAGACGATATCGGTCCGACGGCCCAGTCCGAGTGTGACGTCTCGCTTAATCCGATACTCGGCTTTTAGCGACTGAACAAGCAAGTAAGGTTAATGTGCCCAAAAACCCTTTCCATCGACACACGACACCGTCTCATCGCACATCGAACCGCAACTTTCATCACACTTACGATTCTTTCGCCTATTCGAGTAGACGTTTGTTGCTCATTACCACGGAGCAAGCTGCTCCGTGCTCATTACTATATCCTGAGTAAGAGGTAAAGCTTTAGAATGAATTGTTTAATACTTAAAAAGTTACAAAAAGTGGATATTAACGGAGTACTAACTTTAGGAACTTTTGTATAAATCGGTGCCTTATAGGGATCAATATTATCATCACAATCTGGCTATGAATGGCTTTTGTTTGGCCATTATTGCAGTTAAAGAGTTTTTTCTCGGTCTAATATAAAAGGCAGAACTGCAGCCAGCACAGAGCCTGGCCCGATTCAGGGGCGTATTTACAAACGGGCTATGTAGGCCGCTATCCGCTGCACAAAGAAGCCCGCACCAGAAGATAAATAAGCTCTTTCTAGCTTTCTAGCACGACAGTTAACGCAAATGTATACTGTCAAGCAAGCTCGTGATTAAACAACTGAGCTCGGTTAATCGCTCGTCGCCGCTGCTCTGCGCCATAGCGCTTCTGCACACACTTCTCAGGAACCAGTCACAAAGTTGCAGGAGTTGCGACTGAAGCTCTCGTCACCCAACGTACTTTCCGGACCTTACTCCTACAGACTTTCACTTATTTCGAAATATGGTTATATTTTAACAGATAATAAAATTAAACGTCGAATAGGCAGTGAATAACGCCTTCATATCATTATTGAATCTTGTCTACGAGGGTTTTAAAAAAGTGCCATTAACCGACTTCCTTTGAAATTATTCCATTAACCGATTCCATTATTCCATTGACTCCAATAACCGACCCCCCTGTATGGAGTGCAAAATCGATATTTTATTATTTAAATATATAATTTTAAATTAAATAAAATTTTTGACATAATTTGAGAGCTATGAAGTGGGGGCGAAAAATTATATATACTATTGTCGATTGTCGATGTGTGTGAATTATGAAGCAGGTACCTACTTGTTGAGAGCAGTATATTCTAAAGCATTGTATAGGTATATGGTATATGTGTAGGTATATTGTATCATATAGGTATAGTATATATGTTGGTATATGTCTAGGTATATTGGTAGTGGCATGTGATAATATCGCAACCCGAAAATGTTGCCGGTAATAAATGAATAATAGATTATGTAGTTGACTGTAATATTTACTCATATAGCCAGAGAGCCCACTGTAGATTATCTTACGTCAATCGGCGCATAAATTAAACTTTTTAGGTTTTTTTAGGAAAAATGTATTTTTTAAAGTAATATAGGTACCTACTCATACATAGTTACATTTGCACATGTGCACAAATTGTTGAGGGAGAGACTTAAGAAATGTGTAGGAGACAAAGGGAATTTAGGTATAATATTTTCGCATGAACAGAGCTATAAACATTTGGTTATCCTGAATGTTTTGTTGTTGTATGTTCAATACATAGAGAAAAAATAAATTATGTTTTTATTAAATCAAAGGTTGGTTTATTTGGAACGTATTTATATTCTATTTACCCTTGGTTAATAATCTGTTTAGTGGTTTTCGTCCTGGAAAAATACTGCTCAGTCGTAAGTTGCTCGTACATATACAATTTATAAATTTTGCACAATACAATAAATCATACAATTTATTATTTTGCTTTTGTATAAGGTTTTTTGTTTAAAAACTCTCAGGCTTTCACTTAAGAGTAGCTACGAGAGTAATTGAGTACTTTCTGTGTTTCTAAAATTTAATTATTGCGCCGGATACATATAGCGTTTATTTTAGTTTAAAAGAGATTAAATTTCAAAAATCTATTAAAAATTATCCCAGATTATTTCCATAATTAAACTACATAAAATAATGCTAATTTAATAATAACAAATCATTAGTAAGAGTCCGTCATTAGTAAGAATCATAGTAATGCATGATAATTAAATAATAATAATGGAAATAAAAGTTAGTCTAGTAATAATGGTCTTGGATTTATCTACTCTTAGATTTATCAAATATTATGAATAGTGCACTGTAGTTCTAAGATTTAGTCCTGAGAGAAACATGATAACGTAGTCTTAACAGCAGAGAGCTCCTGGTCTGATAGACGTCTAATGTCATTAGCCGCTTCTCCACGTACACATGCGTATGCGTACGCCATACACATATATATATAATTATGCACACGTATGACGTATAGCAGCTTTTAGCTAATAGCTAATCTCTCATGGACGTACCTAGATGATGTTCGATTATGTACGCAACATTTAACTCGTGAGGAACGCGCATGCCGCGTGCCATATAGCAAGGGGTCAGTATCAAAGTACGCATCGCTCACGTCTCTCCGCACATTAACGCACATGCACATTATTCCCTTTTTTATAACCATTTTTTACAACCAAACGAAAACAGTGTGATATTTGGCTAATGTACTCTGCGATTAGGAACTATGTTTGAGGAATTATTACTGTATCTCACATAAGCTGAAGATTTACGAGGGGGTACTCAAATAAGAAGCCAGCTATATGAAGTCTAAACTGCCGCACTATTAGTCTACTAGGAAGCGATTCCTGGGGCTCCATAGGGTTTTTCCTATTTTCCTTAAAATATTTGTTTACATAGAAAAAATGCATTCAATAATTCGGAAAATATTGAACAAAGTAATATACTGATTATGGACTTTATGGTCTCTTTATCATTTAGCTTTACAATATTTACAATATCTACAATATACACGTAAACACGTATATAAATATATACACGTACATAAATACACACACATCCACACCCTCCCACCGTCTCTCCCAGCAAACATAGGCATACTCACAAAATTCTCAAGCCATGTTTATTATGTTTTGGCATTTATAAATAGGCACAATATTACTTAAATTTACTATAAAATAAAAAAAATAAAAAAAATACATAGGGAGCTGCCATGGAATTCACCGACCAGAGTCGGGCCCATCAAAATACTATTTTTTACACTTCTGGGGGGTGAGCAGTGGATTCCGAACTAAAGATCGGCTGTGGCAGGTTTAGGACAGCTGTCTTGCTACATGTGAACGTTTACCTTATCACCCATTCACTCCCCCTTCGAAGTCATAGAATTTGAGATGCGAAAATCGCGGTTTTAGATAATTTTTCTAGGAAAGAGTTGATTATTTTTTTTCTGGAAAGACCAAGATCTTTAAAGAAGTGAAACAGAGATTTAGCTGGCAGGCCACGAGCGCCAACTTCCACCGCGTGAAGGTGAACAGTGAAGCTGTTCCGGCTGATTTATTTAATTTGTACTCGTGGTCTTTTGGGATATTTGATTCCCATGGAACAGTTAATTCTACGATAAGGGCCACCTTCCAAAAGAGAGAGCGAGTAAAGCGTTATATCTGGAGGGAGGGCTGTGCATCCGAGACTTTCAGGGAATTAATACTGCTTAGAGACCGAATCGACATCCAGAATCCAATATGAAGCTTTCTCGATTATTGAGAAAGGTTTTGTAGTGAAAGGTTTTTTGCCTTTTGGGGCCATCCCGCACAAACTGTATTGGGGGTTTGGAGGGTAGTTGTTAAACCCTTGTTGGCACGAGCCACTGAGAATTTATTCACCTCGCGAATAACAGCGAGGAGTTTGTCATGACGGTAAGTGTACCGTCCTTGATGTAAGGCCACCTTGCAGCCAGCTATAATATGTTTATCTGTGCAAGGGGTATTGCTACAAAGGGGACATGAACTATCCTCGGCATAGCTCCAACGAGCGAGGTTACTGGGGCCCGGAAGTGTATGCTGAAAGTCATTCAAACAAAATGTCAGTGTCTCTGGCGTCCAGTCATACTGTTGCTGTCGCAATCTCCCCGCAAGAGAGACTTCTTCAAGTCCACATCGCTCATGGTTGTACTGCCATACCCCAGACCAGTGCCATTCTGGCTGATTCCAGGAACTTTTTGTGGAAGTCTACGCGGGGTTGTAAATCATTTGACTCACTACGGCCACTTATTATGTACCTATTAAAATAAAATAAATATAAATTTGTATTTCACAGAAAATCCAAACTCGGTTTTATATATTAGATTATTTATTGTTTTTAAATCTTGTACACTACCATAATTTCATACTGTGTAATTGGCTTATTAAATACATTAAATAAATTAATTAATACAGTAGTTAATATTTGAAGTCAAAATTTACATTGTGTAAAAGAAAATGTGTCTTAGGGGAACAAAGTCAATTAAAAAGCGTTTCGATGAGATGAAGGACTTTTTTTGCAACAGCTACGTATTTTTAAAATAGCTAAATAAAAATATTTCACTGGACGCTAAGGCGATGAACGAGAAAGATATGGCTATGTCCAAGACCATTAAAACGATAAACAGACATCGAAGTCTCACCAATACGGAAACCTAAAAAACGTAGTTTGGTCGAAGAATGCAACGTGAATCTGTATTGTTCTACCTCATATACAAAGGTAATTAATTAAACAATGACACTTTTCTCGCGAAGCAGAAGAGGTTTCGAGATAAACAGCGAAGACCCTGCATGGTGTCTTACATATCCTACACCACAATTGCAGCACTGAACAAGAAACTTGATGGACTGACCACGCGGTTCCGGAGGCGACCCTATCGTCAGAAACTTCCAGTGCACAATCAAACCCTCTCTATCTCAAACCTGTAAATCCTTTGTTTCAAAACTTTCAGTGTTCGGTCTTCTTTAATTATATTCTTTAAATTATTTTTTCTACTTTAAATTTTACTTTAATTTGTGTAAACAACACATTTGTTAGATTTAGAAATATTTAATATTTTATATAATAATATTTAATATAATAAGAATATCACCTTCGTCAGTTCGCGAGTTACAAAAATACAGTTGGTATAACACAGCACAGCCAGAGACAGACCTTCTAGGTCTAGTTGGTTGTGCGATTTCGCCTCATTCGGATATGCTAGCATATTTATATCCATAGAGCTATGTTTTTCGCTATTATAATGTTTGTTCTTAATTATTCCTCATGTACAACAGTATGCATGTCCTTGTATTTTTTTGTTCTTGTACGTTATAAATAAATAAAATAAATAAATAAAATACTAATAAAATTACTATGTTAGAAAAGACGACAACGATCGATACAATATCCTGAGATGGCTGGTTTGCCGGCAGCGAACTCAAACATTATCCTTTCTATATATTGATCTTGTACTTCGCTGTTTTTACTTTCCCGGCCACCGACTTACCAGAAAGAACTTACCACCGACTTACCCCCTTGAGACGATTAAGACCATTTCCAGATTGAAGTCTGTCTGTGTGTCTGTGTGTGTGAGTGTATGTATTCCTCCACGATAAAATATATTCCAGCTCCGAAACGCTTAATCGGACTGGGCATCATTTGGTCACGACAAGAGTTGATAATACTGTGGTTGAAATAGGTCTCCCAAAGGTTGTACTAGTGATATTTCAACCTGGAAATATTTGACTTAGAGACCGGAAATTTAGTACACAAGGTGCTTTGTTGGTCCGAAATCACGTTGTAAAATTTTGGTTGGAATATCCCATATACAAGCTGCACTAGTAATAGTTAAATTCCGCCATATATTTTAATCAAATGTTAACGCCTAGCCGCCCAAGGCTAGCCGAGAAACGAACCGCGACGTCCGAAGCAATTGCAACGATACCGAACCGGGTTTGCCCGCCGGCCGAGAGGGGGCGTTCATCGGCTGTATTTATGAAATTAATATTCAGATGAAATCAGTCCTTGGCTACTTACCGGCAAAATCTTAGGGGACACACATCGATATATTAGCTGGATATACTCACAGATACAAATAGGTTGGCTCCATACCCTCTGCTCGTGAATCATGTGACAAGAGAGCTCGTGAATCATGTGACGTGAATCATGTGAACAGTATGCGAGAGAATAGCGCGCCAATATGCTTCGCGGTAGCTCTCACACCGGAAACGGTCGGCTGTCTGCCAGTGGACTGCGACCAAACTGCTACTGACCGGATTTTAGTAGTTGTTTTGAAGTGGTCATTTTCGAGCGCGAAAGGCCCATCGAGGGGATTATATATCGATGGTGACACAACCGATTTTGTTGTGTTAGCGTCAGAAAGCTCATCTAGCCTACAGTCGCCTTCCGAAGTGTAGCGTCCGTAAGGGCGCGGAAGCGGTATGGACAGCGGCATGCCGAGATCTGCTCGGCATAGGCGGGTATCTCGTTACTGCGCATTCATAAATGTGTGTAACAAATTAAACAGTCGACATGGCCGAAGGAATGTGGCCGACGAATCGCGCACCGTAACAGCCTCTACCGCCTTTGACGGCCGCCGGACTCGCTCCAGTCCTAGAGCTCACTACAGATATGTTTACCGTATTTATTTTATAGAGTTCCTAAGTTACAATTAAAAAATGACAGAATTATGTTTTGGGGGAAGAGAAATCCTCAGGTAATTTTAGTTTCCAATGAAACAATTTAGGCGTGAACAACCATTTTAATCATAAAGTAGTCTGATATTAAGACAACTTATTTTCCGATTTCGCACCTCAAGATGCAATGTAAGGCTTTTTTGATATACTGTTTATTTTATATTTTTCACTATGATACAAAATCCTCCAATTTATTGATATACAGGTCCTTTACATATTATTAGACCCAACGTACATTTCAGTACAAAATTACACTGTCATAAGCTCATAACTTTTGAACAGTAGATACATACATAGGTTATTTCGGGTGCTTATGTTGTTTATTTTAATAAATTTATCAAAAAACATAATTTTCCCAAATTTACGATTCAATAACAGTTCTATAATTGGCATGTTTCTTACAATTAGAAATTGAACTCCAAAAAAAATTTTGATAATTTTTCTTGTAAATAGAAATTTAGCAATTTTGTTACCGCACAACCCGGCAGAAGTTATAAACCATTTACATAGTTTAAGTTTAAAATAATTACGCAAACTTCACAAACAGATATAAAAAAAGAAAGATTTATGCTGAAATATTTCGATACCTATGTCCAACATTCAGATTTTGTGATTCATTCATTCATTAGATATAAAAGTGTATAAATATACTAAATTAATAGGGAAAACATGACCTACAACGCTGATACAATAATAGTAATCAAAAACTATATCACCTCTACTATTGTAATTCTGATTGAATCTTCCGACAAAAACGACAAATGAAATTCTGACGAAGGATTTTGTTATTTTATGCGGTAAAAACCGTTTCTTTTAAATATAGTAATATTTTTATTATTGACATACATGACAGTATAATTCAATGAAAAACCATAAACACTAAAAATTAAATAATAATCCTCAAAAGCCCGATAGATTTAATAATATGGCAAAGGGCTTCAGTAAACCTACATTTATTAATCATATTGGAACAGACGTTTCATTTCATAAAAGTGGCCAGATTATTGGTACATGTAGTGAGCTCTTGGACTACTGAGACTAAGATGCTGTAGCGTAGAGATATAAACATTACAGGCATAGATGCGTAAATTTATAGTTCAGTTGAGGTACTGTGTGACGTTCGCAATTCATATTTACCGGTATATGTATAATCGTCAGTGGGGTCTGCACTGTTAGTTGAGGCATATCGAATGATAAACGAATGAATGAATGAATACATTCTTTATTGCTTATATAAACATACAAAAGGCGGATTTATTGACTAAAGATCGAATTTCTTACAACCAACCTTTGTGGTAGTGATATATGCCTGGAAAGCTTTTGCCAACCACAAAAGGTGTTTGGTAGAGTGCTGAAATTTAAGAAAAATATCTATATTCTCTTTTGTTGAAATCCCTGGCTCCCAAGACGTAGAGATCTGGTGCACACTGGTAATATTTTTTTATTGGGTAACAAGACTTTCCCTATTTACATACTTCGTGTAACACGATGATTTTTTCGGAATACAAAAATATGGACTGAATCAAATGAAGTTGGAGTATCCAGTCTTACCCTAAGACAACGCACGGTTTTGGATCTGATGACCCATGCAATAACAAATCAATATATTGGGCCGATATTCCCAATATTTAAAACGAAATTGAGAAAGTATTTGGTAAGTCGCTCATTTCACTTAGTTAATGAGTTTCTCGAAAGTCATATAAAATGACAAGTTACAATAACACTGAGTTGATATCAGCTTATTACAAGCTGGTAGAATCACATCTGTGCTATGGGATACTGCAACGCACATCAGCAGTATATTAACTCTGCAGAAAAGAGCATTGGTGCTATAGTGTTTGTACACGGCAGTGGTCAAGAACACTTCGGTTTTTTGATAATAACTTCTAATCAATTTGACCTATTTTATAAATATAAATAGCAAATATACTGCGGTCTTAGGAATAATTAGTCCTAAAATTTGTTTACCCCAGTATTAAAAATAAAAAGATTAACAAGATTTCAATAAATATGAAATAATAAATTAACCCATATTACTTAAATTACTTAAAGGCAATCATCACTACTAGACAAAGAAGGCTACTGGTTTATTTTTAATTATTTAAAAGCATTTTTTTTAAATCGACTATATAGCAGATATTTTCATATTTTTTTATTTTATTATAGTAATGTATAGCGGTTTGCAACAAGCCTAACATTAAACGTAGGTAATATTTAATAACATTGAATAAAATTTAGCCTCAAATAAAAAAACCACAGCAAGTTGTGTCACGCTTATATTGAAGAACAGTGCCATGTCGCCCGACAAAGTGAAAACTTGTTATTAAAATGTATATTAATAAAGCCCATCATTAAAATGTGTATAATTGTTGCAGTATAATAACACCCAGTAAATTCACACAAGAGCTATAAGGCAATACGGGAAGAGGGTGCGATGGAAGTGGGCGAGGCGCTGTAGGCTGTGAACGCCGATGTGCAGATGTGAAGATTTACGAGTCGACGCCATATGGTATTCTTAGAACAAATCGGTGGCACAATAGCATATGTGTCGCCGGGGCACCGTAAGATGGCCGAAGCCAATGCTTCAAGAAGAAGACGAGTAATCATATTACGATTTGTGGTAGCCTTTAAGATTCCTGACGTCCCTTGCTTCCATTTCAATTTTGTACTAAGAGAAGGTACTGTCTGGTATACTGTGCTAGTGTCTTCAATTTCTCCAAAAATCCAAAAACCCATTCAATATTGCTACTTTTCAAAAACATTTTCAGGAATTCTCTCGTTAATCTAATCACAAATCATAAAATAATTTTATTAAACATTAAAATCTCACGCTTCCCTTTAGGCACGGTTATCTAATTGTTATTATATTTGGGCTGACGTCACCGAGCAATCTAAATGATGCCTGTTTAAATATTGCAGAGATAAAGTGTATTCCGTGAGGCTCGCTTGTTACAGATCTGAGATGGCAAACACGCTACCGCTCTCCGCAGCCCGCATTGATAAGGCAAACGAGATTAATATTAGGCAAACATTTGTAGAAGTCAAACTGCTCCAGTTTAACGCCGCTGCGTAGTATCTATACACACACACACTCTTCCCACACTCCACAATGATAGCGATAACCAAATATTAAAAATTGTGATTTTGGCCGTTCTTATCGCAGTTATTTAATTGATTGAGCATAGGATTGTATCTTCAGAGATGTTAGCAGCTCCAAATATGAATGTACAACCTTAAGCTCCGAGACACAAAAATGTGCGGGTTCTGCCAAGGGGCAGAGGAAACTCCCCTGCACCTCATGTGCGAGTGTGGCCCGCTGATGCGTAAAAGATACATCCACTTGGGTGGCCATTACCTCCAACCTGAGGAAGTAAAACAATCTGGCGCCAAAAGCATGTTGCGGTTCTTAAATGACACGAGGCTTAGCGCAGAACTATAGCAGGTGGCGAACACAATAGATCAGCAATGGTCGCAGTGTTACAAGGCTCATAAAGACCTTAGAAAAGCCTCACACAAAAAACAATTAAAAAAAACAAATATAAAAAATTGTGATTTTGGCCATTCTTATCGCAGGTGTTTAATTGATTGAGCATAGCATTGTATCTTCAGAGATGTTAGCAGCTCCAAATAGATAGAAGATAAAATAATATCCCCCCTCCTTAAGTAGGTTTAGTAAATATTTAATATGTTGCCCTTTAAAGACCATGGGACTTGTGTGTCTCATAACTTCAAAAAACCTTTTATTAATTATAGAATACGAATAATTGATACATTATATTTTTCAGAACCATAATATTAGTAAAAAAAATATTGTTTAAAAATATACCGTTTTTTTTTAAATATTGCAAATGACCAACGAACTCTGAGGGTTTTAAATAAATAAATAAAATATTTATTGCTACTTTTCCAATTTGTTTTTTTTTTCTTTTAGTACGTCTTTTAGTAGGTAGGTAGGTACCGATGATTACTGAGTTAAATAATATACACAATAATGAAACTTTGGAAAAAGTCGTTAATTTGCATCTTTAAGAACCACATCTCAGCAATTTATACAAAATATATTAAACAAATTTTCACAAACTTGACATTCATGTTATTTACATCGCCTTTAACAGTTTTTTTGTATCAAAAGTATCCGTATTCTACCGCAGAGCTTATGGTCCTCAAGGGGGCGCATTGAAGGCACAAAGTGGGCCATTGCCGCAATGCATTAAAAAACGATATTATACTAATTTCAATTCGTAAGCCACTTTTATTCGACACATGTAGGTATATATGTAAAATGAGACCCTATCTTATTTTACCGTTATCAATATTTTCAAGAGCAATAATTTTTGAGATCATATTTTAATGAAATATGTATTATAATTGACACCAATAGGTACTATTATTTTAGGTAAGTATTCCAATATTGGTATTATGTTATTTATTACTTTGCGTTATGTGTGCTTTTTGTGTGAAGTGTTTTTTACAACCATATAACCTACTATAAATATATAATCCAAAATGTGGGAGTTACAGCCAAAAAACACAAAGGACATGCGTTGCTTGAATACAATTTTGTTCTAAGATAGTAAGTACCTAAGGGTGGCTATGAAATAACCTTAGTAGCTGGATGTTTTTAAAGCTCTTTGTAGGTAGATGTTTTTGCTAAATTTTACTGAAAAACTAATATTTTTAAAAAATTTATAGAGGGTTCATTAACTTATTGACGTATAAATTAAACCTTGGATATGCTATTTCAATCGCATCAAATTGTAAGAAATTGTAAAACCAAAATAATAAAACAATTTGTCGATATTTTTCCGCGTCTCTTACCGCGTCTATTACCGCGTCTATTACCTACTCTCAAAAACCTTTATCTAACATATTGTATAATATTTATAGCTAAAACGTTTGTAATTCTACCTTTCATTTTGAATATGCGATGTGTTGCTTTGGTACTCCAAATGGTCTCTATTTCTGTTTTTTTTTTGTATCTGCCAGTAACGTATCCACGGGAAAGTTAGCCTGAGTTGTGTCGGACCATTTTATACGTTATCCTGCCAGCACAGGAAGCTCTCCCTATAAAACGTTCGTCGTCCTTAAAAGTAGAAAGGTGGCAAAAATCCACCTAACGCTGCAATTTCATTACAGTCTTAGCTCCGTGGACATAAATCAAGCTAGCTTCTTCAGTCGTGGAGGGAGGCCAAGACCCCGGTTTAGGGGAGGGGAGGTGGCCGTGGGCGGGTAAAACCGGAGGCAGAGGGGGTGGCCAAAGGGAAACGTTGAGAACTAAAGCTTCTGAAACTGTCGATCGAAGTATTTTTATAGCTGGAATTGCGGGAGGAATAGTAATGTGGTCAAAGACTGTTGAGGTTGTTTAATATTATAATAAAATTAAAAATGGATTTTATCGCTATAATTAGGTTGTACCATAAGTTTCGAGGATGGCTCTTTGTCTTTCTTGGATAACAAGGCAGAAAATGAAGTTGAAAGAAGCCATGGTAAGCATATTTATCAGATGGTGGATCAGTGCTGCAAGTACTAAAAATCATAAGCTATCCTCAAAAATATAGGCTGGTCGGCTGGAAGTTATCTTTTACTCGTATAAACCCTCCAATTGTATTATATGTAATGTATTACAATGTTTAAGTTTTAATTGCTGGTATGGGTGCATTATAGATGGATGATCCAGGATATAGGCAAAGGCCAGAGTGAGGATTTTATAGTCTTTGAACACGTGCATGCCGGTTTTACAACGCCATAATTAATAGTGCTGATAATATTGATTTTTTCATCCAGAGACCCCTAACAATTATATCCATTTTTTTATCTAAATCACGAGACACGTAAATTATTAATTTACAGTACGTTTTCTTTCTTTTTTAGGACATTATTAAATTATTATCAAATACATTTAATTTTTATGTACATGTTTTTTACTTCGTTATTACTATTTATAGTTAATTTTCTATCACTATGTACATATTTTTTTTAATAATGTTAATTCATTTCAATAATTTTAATATTAATAGTTTTATATTGATATTTTTTAACGAATCGTCAGTAAGACCTCACATAGGTAATAATTAATTTAGCATAGATAGAATATAATGCTCTAATAAGTATTTATGTGAAAATATTGTTAATAAATTATTTGTTAGAGTAGGTATTGTTTGTGATTCTATTATTTTGAATAAAATAAATAAATAAACAAATAACTAAAGGCAGATTCTCCTTAATGGTAAAAATTTGACCACTGGTGTATTTGGTTTACCGGCTCCGGTGCCATCCTGGCTGTGATGGCACAATTTGTTCGTTTGCCCGTTCGTGCCTTGTAAAAGCGATCTCCTCATAAAAGTTTTGGATGCGCTGCAGCTCGAAGAGTAGAACAACGGCAAAGGAAGAAATAATAAGATAATGAGGAATATTAAGGCATTGTTACTCAGCTTTATACCTAGAGCTGTGTAATTGTATTTATTTATAAGCCCAAACAGAGCTCGCATAATTATAATTAAATTGGGAGAGATGGGCAAGAGCGTCGCGACGCCGGTGACGCCGAGCGGACCGGGGTGGGCGCGAGACGATTTCAGGAAGTAAACAATTATCTTAAAATAAATGCCTTTAATTAAGTAGGTGCAGATAGTAAAATATACCCTGTAAGACATTCAGATTTTAAAGGGACTATCCCATGTTTTTTGGGAATTGACCGTTGAAAAGTATATATGACCTCCAAGATTTGAGATCTTTACAAATATAAGAAGGCAACGATGACTATCCAAGTACTTGACTACAAAACCAAATCGATTCGATTGGGAAAGGGAGTGAGACAGGGAGTGTCATTCCCCTGAAATTGCTCACCAATGCTCTAGAAGGAGTAACAAAATCAAAATATTAAAGTGGCGAGGATATGGCATCATCATTAACGGCAAACACATCTCGCATCTACTGTTTTCAGATGCTTAGGAAACTCCAGAAAATATTGAATGATCTCAGCTAGACATCCTAACGAGTGTGTCTCCGGATGGTCATAGCTAACAAATCAGGCTGCATGTACAGCAAAATAGTTAATAGTAGATAACGAATGATGAGTTGGAATTTGCAAGTGTTATCCTACTGGAAACGAAGGGAACACTAGTAATGTATTTTTTTCTTTTATATATTGTGGTGACTTTGGATTATATACAATATTATATAGCGAGAAAAGGGTATGCATATTCCTAAGATCACAGATTAACGGACATTGGAGTTTGTTGGGAAATTCGCTAATATGGTATTTTCGTATATGACATATGTACCATAGACAGGCGTTTTGTAGTCGCTCAAGCTTGTCCAGGGTTCGCTAATTTGTCTCCAAATATCAAACACTTGCATAGTCCTAAACCGGAAGAAGCAATTATTGCGTAATGGTTTGCTGTAATGGACATTCAATGGTTGGAAATTCTGCGATCATCGAATACTGTAAGAGCCGTGAAAGAGGCGTTTACTAATTTGATTACTGTGCGCCTGCCATGATAGAAGTTTGTCGATGAGTAGGTACACCTGGGTTTTAACTACAGTTGCATGCACAATGACCCTATCATTAATTTTCCCCGTATGCTTACTTTTACCAAAGGGAAGAGCCGTCACTCAAAACATTTATGGTCTTCTTTCTGATTAATCTGGAGTGTGCATTATTTTTAAATCACAATAAATCCCTCCCTCACAAAAACATATGTGACCTGCTACTGTGTGTCCCCCTTGTAAAATTTACGCCACAGAAAAGAGCAACGTATGTATACTTTAAATTCTATATTGATATATGTTTTTGTGTTTCAAAATTAAATATCAGTGGAGTTATCTTCGATCATGCCCACGATCGATTCACTGCATAGATTATTTGACGGTTATTTGATTGGAAAAGTAAGCCACTAATATCAATTCACTATTTGAATGAAAGCTACAGCATGCACATAAATAATGTCCCCATTTTGATCTACTATCAGTGTAATATATAGTCGCAAATGGTATAATATTTAGGAGTGTATTTAAGAGTATCGTCAAAACAAAACCTTGCATATAATCGAAATAATATACGTATGCTTTTAAACAAATGTACAAATGCTTCAAATATAAATGCTTTACGAAAAGTTAATTAAAAGTTCAAAACAATTTTGTTTATTAATTGCTAACTTGTCATGAATAATGCGCGGAAAATATTGATAAAATATGCCAAAATGGCTTTAGAATATTAAGATTACAATTTTGAAAATGACACATCACTATGTCAAGTTCTAAGCAGGTAAGTTGGTGAACCCTTGAAAAGAGTTCTTTAGTAACATTTATTTATTAATTTAATTATTTAATTTTAGAGTAAAGTTGTGATAAATTATATTCAAAATCTATTTACACAAAACTAAATTACTATCCTAGGAAAAGTTTACAGCGCTTGCATGGACAAATTATAATAGAAATATATATATATATATATATATATATATATATATATATATATATATATATATATATATATATATATATATATATATATATATATATATATATATATATATATATATATATATATATATATATATATATATATATATATATATATATATATATATATATATATATATATATATATATATATATATATATATATATATATATATATAAGAATTCGTTTAAAGGATGACACTTTGATGAAAAAATAAAAATAATAAAAGCCACTTACATAGCTGGAAGGTTTTCCCGGACTGTATTTTCTTAAAAAAAGAAATTTTACAAAAAACCAATCAAATACTATATATATATATATATATATATATATATATATATATATATATATATATATATATATATATATATATATATATATATATATATATATATAATATATATATATATATATATATATATATATATATATATATATATATATATATATATATATATATATATATATATATATATATATATATATATATATATATATATATATATATATATATATATATATATAATTGATCAATAAGATGATTATAAAGTAAATAATTATAAAAGCCACTTACATCGTGACGAATTATAAGTGGCTTTTATAATTATTTACTTTATAATCATCTTATTGATCAATTCTAAAAAGAATATATACACAAAACTATCAAATATATATATATATATATATATATATATATATATATATATATATATATATATATATATATATATATATATATATATATATATATATATATATATATATATATATATATATATATATATATATATATATATATATATATATATATATATATATATATATATATATATATATATATATATATATATATATATATATATATATATATATATATATATATATATATATATATATATATATATATATATATATATATATATATATGTATATATATATATATATATATATATATATATATATATATATATATATATATATATATATATATATATATATATATATATATTTATATATATATATATATATATATATATATATATATATATATATATATATATATATATATATATATATATATATATATATATATATATATATATATATATATATATATATATATATATATATATATATATATATATATATATATATATATATATATATATATATATATATATATATATATAAATATATATGTATATATATATATATATATATATATATATATATATATATATATATATATATATATATATATATATATATATATATATATATATATATATATATATATATATATATTATATATATATATATATATATATATATATATATATATATATATATATATATATATATATATATATATATATATATATATATATATATATATATATATATATATATATATATATATCCTTCTAGCCGTGTTCGGCCATAGCGACTGCATTGTAGATTCTAGTGACTCCTCTGATATTTTTTTTTAATAGAAATAACATGAGCACGTTAATAGTAGGTAAGTGGGAAAAATGTGATATAAAAATGTGATATGGGTTATTTAATATGGAATAATTGGACTGTTTATAATATATTGAATGATTTAAGTAATATAATATTTAATATAATATATCATTTAATTAAATATAATATAATATGGAAAAGTTACATGATATAGTCGGTTGTAAGTCAGTTATATCTTAAGAAGGAGGAGATAGACTACATTTGATCAAATCTTCATTAAATTAAAAATATGTCTATTCCCTTACAAGTGGTATCAAAAGCACGACACATTCTGGACACATTCCGACACAAGAGATCTATTGGACACGATATCGCTATTGCAAGCGACAACAGATATGTATGAGAGCTCTTCGTTAGTCGCGCTGGCACACGTTATTGAATATTTGTTAGATTAGCTGGGCTGTCTAGTCAATTGCGAAAATTCAGCGAAACGACTTTCAACCCATTTGTATATTTATTTGACCTATTGACTTTAGTTATGCATTATACATAAATAATAAACACAAAAGGAACTGAAATGGAATTCATCTACCGGGTCGAGCCCATCAATACGTTATTATTACTCTTTTGGGGGGGGGGGGGGGTGAGTGAGTGGTAGATATTTTATTATTCTATATGAAAAATAAATGAATTATCTATTTATGCAAACCAGTTTAGGATCGAAGTGATAAACATCAACTTTTCCGATAAGCAGACCCATTTTTTAAAACTGCATCCTAGGTTTAGAAATCCTGAATTCCCCCGCTGTACTCACTTGAAATTCATCATTAGAAATATCATACATTAGAAATATTTCAAATATACACGCTTTGCCACAGGTTTATGCGTTCCAGATTATTACGCTCGCGCTATAATGAGTTAAGTTAAGATGGACACTCACCGTTAAGTGCTGGAAGAGCCACGCTCTGAGGATATTCGTCGCGACCTTTGGAAAAATACCACGCTTCTTCTGATTCTTCTTTCCGTTGGTATCGTCGTCCTCCTCTCCTGTGCCTTCGCCGCTGCCGATGCTAGCATTACTCGCATCGCCTGCAACAATTAAACGATGCAAATTAGCAACAATAAAAAAAAACTTTTATTTATAATAATAATTAAGTACAGTCCAATGCTTGCTACACTACAACTTCGATGTAACGAACCTCAATA
Source organism: Micropterix aruncella (assembly GCA_944548615.1). NCBI lineage: Eukaryota > Metazoa > Arthropoda > Insecta > Lepidoptera > Micropterigidae > Micropterix > Micropterix aruncella. Next base: position 58,415,540 of record OX155980.1, on the reverse strand, counting down.
TAGCTAATTCCTCGACGTATTTTTCTAAATCCCCTTGAACTTACCATAATATACCTCAATGCTAAATATAACTCTATATTACAAAATAATGCTTTTATAACCTTAATGTAGAGAATTTTGGAATATCTGGATTATCTTTGTCTTGAAATTTTAGTTAGTGCAGCGCGGAAACGCGTTGAGCTAGGAAGTTGATTCTAGTCTCGTTGCAAAGAACTCACGGAGCACTACTATAACTTTAAGTGAAAAATAAGAGAAGTTGCCGGAATATAAGTCAAAATTGATATTAGGTTAAAGGTACAAAATAGTTAAAGATGTCGTCTAATATGCCTCGTAAATATGCTAGAAATTATAGAAAATGCCGGGCAGAGGAAAGATCTCATTGAAGGGATGTGTGATAAACTGGACTGGCTATTCTTGACAAGGCTGTCGTATATCCAAGCTTAGAAAAAGTCAACCAGCGCACGCATACCTTTGCCAAACTAAAATAAATGTCGTTGATAGTAAATAAATAAACTATTAAATGAATTATTTGCAGTTAGTTGACAACAGAAAAATAGACAAATAAATAATCTCTAATTAGACATATACTATGTAATAAAACTACAAGCGTTAAAATCAGTGTTCTCAGGATATCTTCTAATTTGGTTTTTATGACAATCATATTATTGGAACAGGACACAATTATTTAATAAAATTAAAACAAAATACTTAAAATCAAATAAATAAAATAAAAAAAAAAAAAACAAAATTTAAGCAACCAAAATCAATATAATCGACGTCAAATAATTACGATAAATATGTATAAGGATATGAAAATAACAATAATAACCTAATTAAAAAGTAATCATTCCAGTAAAATCTCAAAATCTCTGGCTTCTAAAAATCTCCATTTAATAATAAATGATTGTAGTGGTCATTAGATATTCTAATTGATCTTCTTATTCTTAACCGTTTCCATATAACCGCAGAATAAAAAGAGGACAATTCGCGCCAATACATACATCAACTTGTACCTCCGGTTTAGGAAGTGATAGTTCATATCGGCTTCTTAATAAACCGCTTCTAAGAAGCTCTGCAGCATGTTCAGAATTAGGGAGGGTGTTACGGCCTATATCGCGTTTAGATCTCAATGGCATCTGCACTCGCCTCGCCGCAAATGGCCTTCGTACTGCAAACAAAAGCGCCACCACTCGAATTACTACCCTAATACGATCTGGCATTGTGTCGCTAGTTGCGCAAACATTTCCGTGCAGTTAATCCCTTTCAGTGGCGCGCTATCGGTAATTGAAATGAATACCACCCCGTTTCGCTTCACCTCCCACCCCCTCCCGCCCCCACTCTCCCTTCTGCACCTACTGAGCTCCGTTGCTTCGGTTTTCGACCACTATGAATTTTGGCTTTTGCCTACTCTTCTCGTTCATGCCGGTATAATTACCACTTGCAGCATATCAACGTTTATACCGGTATGGCAACCGAGTTGAAAACCGACCAAGTAGTTATTAAAATATGATACAAAATAAATCTCATAAATGATTTTAAGTCGAATGGCGTTAGCTTGATTTCAATCCGGACCCTCTAGTTAAAAAATATTCTAGAAGCTCCTGGCTGCTGCGCGACATATGTCGATGTAGGAGCTGACGACACAATCATTCATTCTTTTATTCATTATTAGGTTACCTACGTTTGTTTGTTTGCTTGTATGTTTCTACTCTTTATTGTGAAATTTCACAATGGACGGGTATATTATCATAAGACATTCTCTTACAACCACCCTACAATAAAGGGTTTATATGTATGTGTGCTTATCACATGTTTGCAAGTGTGTGTCTCGTTATGGCATTCAATCGAAAGAAACGAGATGCAATTCCGTTAATTATTGACCGACTTCGAAAAAAGAGGAGGTTATCGATTCGGTTGTATTTTTTAAAGTTTGTTACCTCAGAACTGCCATTTATGAACCGATTTGAAAAATTATTTTTTTTAATTGAAGGGATATTACTTGCAGATTGGTCCATTTTTATTTAAATCCTGTTCTGATGATGGGATTTATGAGGAATTGAGGAAACTCAAATATTTTCATACGAAGTTGAAAATGTATGTACATGTTTATTCGATTCTGATGACAATGTGTTTATTTTTATGGTAAGCATCACCTGATTCTACACCCTGGGTTGGCTCCCGACGAGGAGACTCCCCAACGGTCAACAGCACAGACACGAAATTTTGTATACTCATTCAGTTATAATAGCCCGTTCTAAGTTTCACCATGACAATACTGCGGCACCCTGGGTTGGCTTTCAACGAGGAAACTCCTCAACGGACAAAAGCACAGGCACAAAATTTTGTATACGCATTCAATTGTGATAGCCCGTTCTAAGTATCACCATAATATGGCTGCTGCATTTATAAAACATTTTGGAGTCGGTTTTATTTGTTAACATTTTGTGTATTATATCTCATCGGTAACCCAGCCGGCATCGAA
>OX155980.1:58323866-58412858 GCA_944548615.1 Micropterix aruncella | reverse complement strand
TTGCCGATGACACCGCTCTACTTTTCAAGGCAAAAAACTTGGAAAGAGGACCTTTGAAAAGGCTTCTATGGGACTTCGGAAAGTAGTATTGTGGTTAGATGGTGCACTACTATCACTCAATGCGCAAAAAAACCATGTACATAACATTTAGTGCCACCAGTGTAGGCTCAACCAAATCAAGAGCATATTCTGAAACTCCACAGAGATTGTCTTAACCCCGAAAACTGTAAATGTATTAATCTCAATAAGAGTTGACAACATTAAATATCTTGGTATATTAATTGATTACCGGCTACAATGGAGCACCCACATAATGGGAGCTGTCGGCAACAGTTAGGAAACTCACGTATATTTTCAAAGACCTTAGAGGCATTCTGGACCAAAGGGACACTTAAGATAGTATACCATGCCCTGTGCCACTCTATCCTAACCTATGGGATCATAGGGTGGGGAGGTGCAGCGAAAATTCATATGGAGCCCTTGATTAGAGCTCAAAAGCCTAATACTTAAAATTATAAAGAGAAAGCCTTGGAGATACTCTTCAAGATGATCTCTACAAAGAATATAACGTGCTAGATTGTACCTCAACTATACGTGAAAACGGCGCTCTGTGACTATCATACTAATTTAGGAGGACCGCAATAAGAACCCAGCAAAACAATCTGCACGCGGCAATCCCGAACTATACATTTTGACGTCCCTCGAATGCAGACCACTTTTGGGCAGAGGCATTTTGTGTACATAGCCCCCAGGATCTTTAATATCCTAGATGAAGATTTAAAAATGTATGTGCCGAAGTCTTCTTCTTCTTTTTGAAGCCAAAATTGATTCCTGGCTAAAATATGACGCCCGGCAAAATATCCACAAATTAATATACCGAGACAATTAATCCCTGACATTTCCTATTATTATTATTATTTTCTTTGACTTTTTTATTTTTATTTATTACTATTACTTATTCATAAATTTTGGTGACTATTGTTTGATATCATTTGACATTTTTATTTTATTTTTATTTTATTAACACGATTATTTATTTTTGTGTTTTATTTCCTATTGTGATCATTAGTTAGTGATTATTAGTTATAATTTGTAATGGTGACGGGAATATATATATTTCTTTTCCTTTTTATTTTTTTTTTTTTTTATTTCATTGCCGAATATATGTGATACCTATAAAAACTAGAGAGCTAGCTGCCCTGGAACAAGTCCTGGCACTTAGTTGGGCAGCAGCAGTACTTAAATGCTAATGCTCATATCGGCCGTGTTTAATTTTAATTTTAATTTTAATTATATATATTTTTTTATTGATATGATTATTAGTGATACTTGTGCACTTGTAAATGATTTGGTAAATTAAATAAATAAATAAATAAATGAATAAATAAATAAATAAAATTACACAACTTAGAAACTATGTACTAAAATATTTTCAATATTAAATCGATAACAGAAAATTAATACATAACTAGGCTGGAAAATGCTTTAAGGTAAACATTTAATTTTGTATGTGATTGCTCAATACTGTGTATGAGCAATCACATACAAACAAAAATGGCGTTGGTCCTTTCGTCAATAAATTTAATATTATTATATTATTATTATTATATATTATATTATATAATAATATATTAGATTATATTATATTATATTATACTATCATATTCGCTGAAATCTAACTTACGGAATAAAGACTAGCCAGTATTACTAGACAAGCCGATCGCCTATTTAAATCGGCAATTCAACCCAATCAGCACGTCGCAATTTCAAAGCATTGCCGCTTGTTCGTATGTGCTATCTATTATCTTTCGGGTGTCTTTTAGTATTTAAATCACGAACGTATGTATGACTTAGTAAAGACGTAATATGTAATGCATTCTGATTAGTGAGTTAATGCCGGTTAGGATGCCTTGAATATGAATCGCGAAACAGCCGATGGATATTTTCGATGGACTTCACGCGCGAAATTCTTATCAGCCTGTATCTTTTCACTGCTGGTTATAAGCCTTGGCCAAGGCTCGCTACGCTGACCGGTCCTCCGTCTTCCTCATACAGTCGCTTCCCGGTATCTTTCCACCGGGATGGAGGGCAACCTACTCTGCGTTTCCCCGAGCGGTTTCCATTTGAGAACTTTTTTTCCCAACAGTTGTCGGTTCTTCAGCTATAAGACCGGCCTATTGTTTGTTTGCATCACAATCGGAGGGTTCATTATCATACGACAATCTCTTACAACCAACCCTACTTCGAAATGTGTATATGTATGTGTCCGTGTAATATGTGTGTAAGCGTGTGTTAATGTTATTGCATTAGCTTGACATAACTGAAATGCAATTCCGTTAATTTTATCCGAACGGAAAATTATGAATGTAAGATTAGGCAACTTTATCACTATGCCACCGGGCCCTGTAATTTCAGCTTGTTTATCTTCTGAGCTATGTTCACCACTTTGGCTTTGCGTCGGATTTCCACGTTCCGGATCATATCCCGAAGAGAGGATCTGTTTCCATAGCTCGCTGAGCGAATTTACATTTGTGGACGAGCTTCCACAGTCAAGGTCCAAGTTTTTGCATAAAGCACAAAGACGTCATCGCAGGCAAGACGCACTGATTGTATACCTTAGACTTCGTGAATTGCCTTACATCAAATTTGAAGATGCGGTAGAATTTTCCAAATGCTGCCAAGGGAGTCCTATTCATCAGCCGGCCTCTTTGGTACTTAGTGTAAAAAAGTTTAGTCTACCAAGCTGGATTTTCTGCCCTAGGTAGGAGTTTTTTTCCTATTTTAACGGTCACCGGAGTTGGGTCAATATGGCCATTAAGAATTACTCTCATTTTATCATTTCAGGTTCATCCGGAGACCTACTCGTTGGGATGCCCCACTGTGATCGTTTAGCATTTTCTGGAGTTTCTACAGCGTCTTTGCCATAATGGCTATATCATATGCAAACAGTGGCGGATCCATATGGGGGGCGCAGGGGGCGCCCCCCCCCCCTTGACGCGGACGTCCCAGCACCAAGCGGCATTATGACCAATGTGTCAATGGCAGTTGGGCCATTTTGACCCATGTGTTAGGGTCGGCCCAACTCACAGCTAAGCACCCATCCGGCAGCCTACACGCAGAAGCGCGAACCCGGGTAAGACTCTGCGTCTGCGGGCCTGTTCCCCTGGGAATCGCTCTTTGGCGGTTTGAGCACCGTGCGGCGTCAGCCAATCGAATATGCATTCCGACTGATAACCGAGACCCCTGGAAACGGCGTTGTTTCCTAAAGAGCGGGGATGGTTGTTAAACTCACAGTAGCTTATTATATTTGCTTTTGAAACGACCGATTCGGCCACCCTAACCCGAGTGGCAGTCGGGCAATGGACGCCGTGGTCCGCGATAGATTTGGTAGATACTGAATCACCGCTACGTAAGGGGTGGATCGTGCAACCGACCTCGAACCCGTAACCAGTCGGGAGGCCCAAAAAATGTGGCCTAAACTGGTAGTAACGGCGCGAGGCCGCCCGCTGGGTACAAACCCACTGTCTCGCGGTAAGGCTTTGGCTTCTTACGGGTGAGCCATGTGTAACTAAACAGTGGACTGTTTCATCCCAAAGTCTTGTACGCTCACCTCACGGGAGACAAAACGATCAAAATCGTTAAAACTCCCTAGGTTGACGGGTTCGTCCGATGTAGCTGACACCTCTTAGTATCCATCTATACGCAATTTATTATTGCCTTTGCCAATTTATGTTAGCCTTTGCATGTGACTTGATGATTTGTTATTACACCCATAGCTCAAGATGTCTTTTAGCGCTCCCCCCCCCCCTTTTAGTTTTTCTGTATCCGCGGCTGTATGCAAACCTTAGATGCGAGATATCAATTTTTATTTTTTATTTAGCTGTCTTTTTAAATTTATTTTTGGAAAACTCTTTATACAATCATATTATTTATAAAGAAAGCATAGAAAATGAGGTAAAAGATAAATCAATACATAATTAAATATGCTTTAATACCAACAATATTAAATAAATATAAGTTGATAGATTTATATATTTTATTACTATATACGATATAGTAATTATGAGGAGGAGTGGGGTACGTAGAATATTTTTTACGATAAAAAGTGGTTTTTTGATGCTGATCATGAAAGGACTACATCAATTTAGCGCTTTTGATCATTTTAGGAAGCCTATTCTATAGACAGGCTTAATTCATAGCAAAAGAGTCAGAGTAAAAGAACTAGTGATAGGTGGGAATTCCATAATTATTATTGTTTTGTATCATTTGCCTTTATAAATAGGAACCATTCCATAATAGACAGCGCCATAAGGTACATAATAGACCCTTGATGATATAGTAATACATTTATAAATCTATCAAGAAACCTCCGAGAGATACGGATATTATTCAAAAAAATACGTGTGGCATTCGGGGACTGTCGCGGTAAAGCTATTGCATAGCATTTTTAACAACTTATGCAATTATAATTATTTATTTATTTAATTTTTTCTGATATCAGATAAATGCGCTTTACCGGAAAACGTTGAAATTATTCCGAATCATTTGCGGCTGCAGTAGCAAATGATTCGGAATAATTTAAACGCCTTCCGATAGAGCGCCGCGCACGAATTTTTTATTCGATAAAGCAAAAAAACCGGATTATTCGAAAAAAATCGTAGATAAAAAGATAGATAATTAAATTATCTTTAAAATGGTGCAGGTTTCATAATAATACGCCAGATAGTATTTGCGTAGTAGTCGTTTTTGTGTTCTGTTAGACCTAATTTCACAAATTAATTACACTATGTAATATAAACAAAATCTAAAATATTCAAAGCTAAGAATATTAAAAGAAAGTTCTTGTTTAACATATATTTTTTCGAATCGTAAGCAGTACTCGTTTAAACGTAATTATTAGTTTAAAATCATTAATTTTCGTTAAGAAATTTCTTCACTCGGTCGCCGCGCTGGCCTAGGCCCGCGATAAAAGCTATGCAATAGCTTAAAAACAGACATACATATAGGGCGAAGTCCTCAATAAGCCCGTCTTGTAGATATCATCTACCTATAATATGATTATTATATATGACATTACCCTCTAAATTTTACTAGACTATTTTAACTCACCAGTATCAGCATTTACGTATGTATTTAGTTGGATAAGTGTTGCTTACCTGGGAACAAAAAGAAAATAAGTTTGTTAGATACTGTTATAGAGTTATTATTATATGTTATTATATAAAAATATGAGGATGGAGAGATACGTCCAAATCTGGTTGTACTCTTACGGGCTGTTAGAGTAGTTGGACTGTGGATTGTGTTTGTCCTCAAAGTCTATGTGCTCACCCCATGGAAGAAAGGATGGCGATAGGTCGCTTTATACTCTCCATGACATGGGAGCGAATGGGCCCTGTCGCAGTTAGGCCACTGAGACCCATGAGTTAGTGTTGGCCAAACTCACGGGCAGCCTCCACGCAGAAGTGCGGGCTTGGCCTATGATGACTCTGGCCTGCGGGCCAGTTTTTTCTAGGACTCTCCCTTCGGGCGATCCTGGACGATCATGCCAGTGCGGCGTCCGACTGATAGCCGGGGGCGTCTGGAAACGGCTTTGTTTCCTATAGAGCGGAGGTAGTTGTTAACTTAAAACGACCAATCGGCTACCCGATACCGAGAACAGCCGGACAAAGGATGCCATGGTCTGCGATAGATTCGGCAGTCCGCTACGTAAGGGACAGGTCCGCGCAAGCGACTCGAACCTATAACCAGTCGGGAGACCGGAGTAAAGTAGTTGCAACTGGAAGTAAGTGCGCGAGTGTCAGCCCGTTGGATCTCGCGGTTAGACGTTAGCTTATTACGGGCGAGTGGCGTAACTAGACAGTGGATGGTTTTCGTCCCAGGTCTTCTACGTTCACCTCACGGGAGACAGAACGATCAAATATCGTTAACACTTCCTGAAGTGAAGGGTTGTATCTGACAGCTCTAGTTGTCTCCATATGATATGCTGCTCATCTCAAAAGATCCCCATGAATGTCCCTTGAAGGTATCCATGAGAATCGAATGACTGACTCGATAAAAAATCATTTAACTCCAATGTAAATTCTGCAGCGGATATTCCGTCAGTCCCGATGTTTATCGCGTTACGTATTTAAGCGGTTGACATTCAACTCAGTTTTATTCGATCGTCGACATTGTCACTCTTTCAATTGTGTTAATTACCGGCTTGACACACACTGGTTTCCGTCTCTCTCTGGCGGAGAACAACGCCGCGTGCGCGCGAGCGAGAGGGGGGGCACGTGTTCCGGTCGGCAACCGTAAAAGTGGTTAATTTACGAGATCAGCTGATTTACGGAATGCTTCTATTTACATAATATGAACATTGACTGCTCCTATTGTCCATAAATAAGAGGCAGAGACATCTTCGTAGGTTGCGTTAGGTCAGTTGCTCGCTTATCGTAAGGCCGACTAGCGCGGAGCTCTCACTTTCTTTGTTTTGAATTTGTAATCAGGCGCATTCCACCAATCCAGTAATTCAACAAGCTAGCATAATATTTGCGACCGACTAATTTGAAGTAACAATTAAGCTCCTATCTTTTAGCAGTTCCAAGATTATGACTACAGCATTTAAAAGCAGTAACGATTGTATTTTTTTATTTCTTAAGGAAGAAAACTGAGTGAAAACAAATGGTTTATATATCTAAATGTTATCTTTTATTTATTTTCGTTTAATTTGCACCTGCTCGGACTGTTTTAAGAGATTATCTCTCATTTCAGCCCTCTAATAGTACGTATACACAAAGAATGACAATAGTCCCTCATCATATTTCATCTCATCATTACCTATACATAAGTATTTGACAATACAAAACATGTAAGTTACATAGACAACAAAAAACATAACATAATTATGTTAAGTAACAAGAGAGTATCTCTTAGTAGCACCGCGGAACATAACAAAGATATACGGATGTACGTAAAAGTTGTTTTAAATTGGCAAAAAACTTGAAGATTGTTTTAAACCACAATATTGATCATTAATACCGACGTTTCGACATTTACAATGAGTTAACATTCAGTGCAATGGTACTATTGTTATAACATGATGAGTAATACCGTTACGTCTAATTGAAAATTTGACGATAAGTGGCCTTTTTGCGTAAATATAGCGTATTAACCATCATTACTAGTAAATGAATTTGTCTTAAATAACTATTGTTAACATTGTTTAGATAAATTATCATTATAAAATAGTCCATTTTATTTTCATAGTGATAGAAAATTAACTAAAAAACATAATAACGATTCAGTAGGCTTTTAAACTACAAGAAAAAAGTTTTCTATATCAAAAAACATCAAAAACCATATTTTAGAAATTAATGTACCTACACCAAATTCAGAAAAAAATAATAATATGAATCATTAATATTGTCTTTAAAAAACATACTTTAAATTACCAATATATGTGTCTCGTAATTTAGAATCTGAAATAGATTTAATTGTTAAGAGTCCCAGGTACTTTCTTGCATCTAGCCCATAGTAATGCACATTAGTGCAGTAGAAATATTGTGTCAATTTTAACTTGTTTTTATTTGTTTACTCTTTATTGTGAAATATCACAATGGGCGGGTTTATTGTCATATGGCAATCTCTTACAACCAACCTTACGATGACGTGTTTTCATGTATGTGTGCGTGTAACATGTGTGCAAGTGTGTGTCTTGTTATTGCATTCGATCGACAGAATTGAAAATGCAATTCCGTTAATTTGATCCCAACGGAAAATGGTGGTGACCCAGCCGGGAATCAAACCCGGGACCTTACAATATAAGATCAGGCGACCTAACCACTATGTGTTCTCTTAATCTAGTAGAATTTCAAATGTAAGCATAGAAGAATCGGATATAATCGCTATTTGCATGTGCCGCTTTGGTGGCACATTAAAAGTATTCTGGCGGTCGACTTGTACCGGCTATAAATCTTAATAAATATCCATGTAAAACCCGAGCTTTATGTCGCTTAATTAAAACGGAGAGCGTTATTGATAGCCCTCAAGCCATTCACTTGACTCCCGTCGCAGAGCGAGCGACAGCGCATTGAACTAATTTACTGTCCAAATGACCTTGTGTATCGGATGATAGACGCAATGAACTTTCGTTGCGTCGAAATGAACCAAGGGAACAATACTGAGAATGGTTACAAATTCTGCATGCTGTTGCTCGCGGGCGGTCAAGTTATGTACCCGATAAGTTTTCAGTTATTAACACGCTTTTATTAGCTTGACATGTAAACATTGTAAGCAAACATTTACAACTCGCTTTCCACGCACTTCTGATTGTCGTAACGATTTGAAGCTTTGCAAACCTGTACAATGAGATATGCGCTGCGCAGTTGGACGCTGACAATAAGCCAATCAAGTTTGGGCTCGTTTGACTTGTATTGACGAGTCCTTTGGTTACATAATATCATATGGCGCGCTGTGACCGAAGTCACAGTATACCAGACAGTAGCTTCTCTTAGAACAAAATTGAGATCAAAGCGAATACGTCACGAGTCGTTAGGGCTCGGATGGTCGCCAGATGTTTCGCTACTCGGCCTAAACAGATGCCCGAACGCTTCAAAAGGTCGGCAGCCTTTACCTGCCGTTAATGCGCACTGTTCACGTTCGTCGGGACGAACCCCTCTGCCCACATTCCTCGCACCCTCTTCCCGCATTTCCTTGTAGCTCGGGAGTAAAGCTACTGGGTGGTATACTGTGCCGAACTTGCCATCAAGAAACAAATAATAGTTCGTAAAACCTACTTTTTTTAATTAGGAAATAAAACCGACATAATCTCGCTCACCTTTAAATATTTCCTATGAAACTTTACAAATACTATATACTATGCATACATACATACTACTTGCATACATACATGTTATATATACATACATACAGACTATACATACATACTATACATGTGCATACATACATACAAATAGCATAGGTAGGTACATACTATGTGCATATGAATAAATCTTTGCCATTCATATAGTCTTCCTTGGGACGAGCTATGGCCTAGTTAGGCAGATTCTGCAAATAATGTAATTGTAAATTTATGTTTTCGAATGAATAAAATTATTAATAATATTATTGTTAAAATATATTATATATTTTAAAACCTATCCTCACTTTTGGTATCATACTCCAAATTAGACTATAGAGTAAATATTTTGCAAGTAAACTCCATCGACTTAGGTTGGTGCGCGAGGACGGCTCCGCAAATAGATTATGAATGCGAGCACGATTATAATTGTCCGGGACAAAGAGACAAACCTTCGCTAGCATGCTAGGATTATCAACTCTTCCCCTAATCAGCTTGAAAACGTAGGCCATGGCGAGCATTTCTCTACGCAACTTAAGAGAGTTATAGCCCACCATGCCTAGTAGGAAACTAGTAGGGTATAAGTACGGATAATATCCGTACTGCTTAAAATATATAAATCGTAAGAAACATTTTTGATTTTTTTCCAACATAGTGATATAAAGATCCTGATGTGGATTCCATATGACTGCATTCGTTTCCAATCTGCTTCTCACTATTGAATTATACAATGTATGCATAACCCGTACATTGTGAAAATGCTTTAGGTTGCGAATAACAAACCCTAGTAGCTTAAAAGAGGACTTAGACAAATTAGCAATGTGCTCCTTGAACGAAAGCTGGGAATCAAAGAGAACTCCTAGATCCTTTACCTTCTCAACCCTAGTTAGTTTAATATTATGTTAAGTAATATAAGATTTAATATAAAAATACCTAGTCTAAAAGTATAATTCATTGTCAAAGTGAAATATATTTTGGTAGTTAGTTCAATGTTAAAAAATACTTAACATATAAGTTTAAAAATATGTTAATAATTTGTGCACCTAAGTTTTATTATACTATTATTTCTAACATTTGATGTATGGTTAGTCTGTCATGATTCGATAACCATTTATTTAATTTATTTTTGAATTCCCTAAATGTCAAATTCATTTTTATTTCCATATTGATCAGATTGTAAAATCTCGGCGCAATGAAAGAGTAATGTCTTTGACCAAATGATGTTTTCCTTCTGGGTATTATTAAGCTATTTTCTACAACTTGTCTCGTTGGTCGCCGGTTCTGAATTATTCCTAGATTTGAGCTATTGTCCAAAAATAGCCTTAAGAGGGAAGTTTTTAGAAAAAGTTGCCTACAATCAAGAACTTTAGCTTCCTTATACAGTTCATTAGTGGGATGGCGATATGGTCTACGTAGAATAATTTTTAATATAAATTTCTGTGCAACTTGCAATGGCTCTAGCAGAGTTTTACCACATCCACCCCATCCAATTATGCCGTAAGTAATTAGATTTGATTCAGTGGTTCAGTGAGTTTTTGGTTCAGTGACCTATAAAAGGCACGTTTAAACTGCAAAGTAGGTTGTATGCCCTACAACCAGATATCCCCTTTTCCCAAAATATGAACTCTATTCTAGCTTGTTATTTCAAGATATATTTATTCTCGGCTCAATTGAACTGAGGAATGACCCCTTAGAGTAAATATAATAATATGGCGAATTTGGTCTTATACAGAACGTGGGAGAAATTAAGTGAATTTCTCTCAGCTTTATGGCGGCCGTAACTGATTTAAAATATACCGTAGCGCGTATTCTGATTTATGATATAGAATGTTATCCGGAGGAATCAATCTCCTTCTTAACTATGATACATATCGTGCAAATCCAGCAATTAGCGGCAAGGCATTAGCGAGAGCAGGCGTAATCGGTGCGAACCAAGGGAAAACAACAGAACGTACATATATTATCCAAATACTAAAAAAAACTGTTTTGGCTTTTGATCTTCTTAGAGAGAAACTGTTTTTTCCCTAACGTATCGCAACAAAAAATATATCATACGATTAAATAAAATAAAACATTTTTTAAAATATCTTTTTTGCTTACCTAAAAAGTCATTTTGTTGAGAGATTACAAAATTTTTTTATTTTTACTGGTTTCATTGTTATGTTATGTTTAATTATATACCTAGCCTGAATTTCAAATATTTGAGGAAAAAATTGGCCTCACTTAAAAAGCCCATTTCCTATTGGTTGTAATTTAGTGAAATAATTTACTTCTTGTACGTTAGATACAAGATTAATCAGCCATCAATCAAGAATCAATTTATCAAATTCAGAGTAACATAGCATTAAAAAATTGTAATCATTGGATAATTTCTAATACGAGCGCTATACAATAATATCGAATTCATTAGTTTTAGGTTGAATAATTAGGATAATCTTAAAAATTATTCTTAATATTACGTTTCATTGGACTTTTCTAAAAATACACACAATTTAAATAAATTAAATATAAAGTATTATAAGAAAAGACACACATTCTCAACTACGTAGAAATCGTCGACAGCCTGCTATGGGTATTGATAGATTTTCAACAAAAAACTCTTTTAAAAAGATCGATTCAATTTGTATTTTTTTTTTGCGCAAAATGACTATCTTCGTATGGTAAACTAGTTACACACTCTAGCGCTCCATATAAACGCATGAATTGTACTGAATAATTACAGTCCATCGCGTGCGGCACTATTCATCTGAAGAAACTCGCTGCTGCATTTGAGTTATACTAATTGGCGGCGGTGTGCAGTGCTTGATCGCACCAATCAAACGATGACAACTCTTCTCACTCCTAAACTAGTTTTTCCCACATTTCTTCCTGCCCGCGACCATAATAATAAAGAAACCGTATGGTATTTAAACCCCATTTAGCGCGTTCATTGGATAATAAATCATATTTCATTCATAAAACGTGATGCGACCTTTTCAGAGTACTCAAACTTGCAAAGCGAACAGCACTGCTTAAGTCGACGCCGTATGTATCTGGCGCAAAACTGTAATGACAATACGAGGATGGAGATAACGGAAAACCAAAAATACTCTATTATTATTCGGACTTATCTTGAATGGGTGCTCAAGAACTTTTTGGGAATATTTAAAAAAAAATATATTTCATTGTTCTTTGTTCAAAAATATTTCATTGTTCTGCCGGCCCTGACCGGGCAGGGTGAGAAATCGACATATATTAGACACCCTTTATAATTAAAATATGTACAATATTGTATGTACTTTAGTAAAGCGTACTTACCGACCCTTCGGAAGAAACTAAGTAATTTTTGAAACGTGATTTTATCAAGTAAGCATCTTACGTGCTCCCCTTTGGATTTGGTTGAAAATGACGGATTTGTGAAGCGCATTCCAACGATCCCTCTTCCCTTCGTCCTAAAGATAATATTACAGTGGAAAGTGCGATGGGGCGGCCGCAGCACAGTGGGCGATTTCCCGGAATATTTGTCTATACTCGGCTCAACGCACAATTAATTACTTTTTAATGAAATGAAATGAAAAATACCTTTATTGTACTAACAAAAAAAATTACATGGGTAAAGAAACCTGAATTCTATTTTAACTTAGTACAAACGGCGGGCTTATCGTTTCACGATTTCTTACAGCCAACCGTGCTGCTGCTTTAATGCTACTATGAACGGATTCTTTGAAATGCTGTACTTACTTTGTTAAAGGCGATCTGAGAATATATACGACTATATTTTAAGCGTAAGTATGTTTAGTATCATGGATTTCGATCTTAATCTAAGCGACGGGAAAAATCTGCAGTCTTTTGAAATGTGTATATCGTGGACTTTCTGATGGATAAAATCATGCGTCATAGAGTGAAAGATAAAACGTTTATAAGTATTCCAAAGTAATGATCATACATAGACATGGTGCTAAGCCAGCTTAACTAGGCATTGCCTTTATTAAAATAGGTTTAATAGTGGCCACGATGAAAGTACATAAAAACATATTACAACATAAGAATGTTTCAATCCATTTAATATTCTGAAATTAAGCCACGAGTTCACATTGTGTATTACAGTGGAATTCACTCAGCGTGTATATTAAAGTTAAATGAATAATAAAATAGGTAAATAAATTACAAAAAAATATGATCATTTTAATTTTGATTAACAACTTAGTTTATCTATTTCTTATCTCCCCGAATTTTGACAAAAAAAAATATTATTGTTTTTTACTCAAAACATTTATGCCTTTGGCGTTTTCTGGAATAGTCGAAGACCTTTCAAGTAGAAATATTTTTGTATAAAAGTTCTACGTGTCATTGGTAGTCATTGCCTGAAACTGGTTGTCTAACAATGGTCTTTTGCAGGTGTTTGCAAATGTGTGCCGCACAACCCTGCGAAGCCACTTAGACATGCCTAACCGAACAAAATATTTCTATTTTATTTTTCGCATCTGACAGCCTTCCGTCTAAATTCGAATTTCTTTATTTCTCTATTGCAATAATCTATTATTTTTAACGCTGGCGTCATGTATTTTAAAAGCTTATTTCAAACGTTGCTGTTTTACCATTTGTTTTTTAAATTTATAGTAAACATATTTCTAATCTTGATTCAAACGTCGTTAAATAAATAAATAATAGCACACTGTGCGCCAGCGCAGAACGGACGCAGCTCACGTACATAATCTATTTGCAGCGGTAGGCGGATCTATTCCCACCACCGACATCTCCTACGAATATTAAGACGGCCATAAAGGCAAGATTATAATCCTTGATTTATTCGGTTGCTGCGGAATTAGGTTCGGTTTGCATTTTGCCGAAGATTGCACTATCGCACAATGTCTATCTCTTGTCTTCTGTTTGCGGTTACAATATTAATAGAAGAAAACTTAAAGGTATATTCGGTGAATATATAGTACTAGCTGACCCAGCGAACTTCGTACCGCTTAACAACAATGAATGTCGTGTTACAGATTAACTGAACTTAATCTATGATTTTAAGTAACTTGATATATTTTTCTTAGGTTTTAAAAAATAAATTTCTGAACGCAATCCTTTCTCATTACTGATATTATTCTACATTTTTAAAATCTAAAATACGCCATTATCCGAATCTTGTCGATTCGAAACCTTTATTTAAATATGTTTTTTAATTTGAGGGGAGAGTTTACCGTATCGACGGGATGAACATTAAATGTTTGACAGTTACGAAACTCATGAACATTTTGTATGGGAAAATGTTTTTTCTTTTATTTTATTTTTCCGTCAATTTTCCAATGTTTTTAATAGTTATTCTGCTAATCGGGACGGATACAACAAATCATAAAATCATGAAAATCGGTTTAGCCGTTCTCGAGTTATAAGTGTTCGAACCAAAACGACTTTATTTTATATATATAGATGTATATTAGATTGCTCAACGTGTAGATGGCATACTTCTAAAAATTGATTATTCTTCTATTATTTTATTTATTTATTTATTAATTTATAATAACTTTATAATTACGCACTTTAATATTCAGATAGACTGATAGATGGCATTCTAGCTATCCGTATTATTACTGTTATGTAAGCACCCTACCTATACAAATGCGATTTAAAAAAAAAATATATTATTTTTTTATACCGTATTTAGAGCGCCATCTACAGTGTGCTGATATACCTACTGTGTTACTACGTAAGTCGCCATATTGAACCAAATAATAGAAGATTAATTACTTTTTAAATTATGAGTGCCATCTACATGTTGTGTTTTGTAGTAAAATCCTTGTTGCCAAATTGTAGTACGACGTTGATCAATCTAATACGCTATATAATCAATGACTATACTCGAGTTGTTAAAGAATGTAAATACTTTTCATAAACTTTGGATATAAGTACGTGATTCCGTTTTAGTTTCAGCTCGTACAGCGCCCGAAGCGCCGATTCCCGGAACGAGCGAACCCAAGCGGCTCGATAAATCCGGAAGTGCCCATTAACAATTAACTTGGGGCACGGCTGCGATAACACAGACCCTATTACGATACGGAGACTAATTGTCTGATTGCGTATAGTCCCCAAATATGATATGTGCCTATTTAATGCATCCTCAATGGGAACCGTGAGGACAAGGTAGAGGCGACAAAACCATATCCTTAACAGAGAGGATAATAAGTCCACGGTAAACGCTGACAAAATGATTTTACACGTCGTAATGGGGAAACGAAAATTCCTATATTAGTTGTGTTGCACTCGTAAATCGTCATGATTACGTATTTCCCCATATTTACGCGAGAAAGCGACGTATCGTTGAATTTAGATTAAACGTAATGACATGTTATATCCGTAACACCATTGGTCTGGGTCACAATGGATTGTAATGTGAAAACCCTAAGTATTAATGATGCCTATGTAGTTCGAAATGTCTTAGTCGTCATCAGTAATAGTCCAGAAAATACTGATGTATCGTACGTGCGTCTTATAAGTCGAAATGTAACGCCATTACGTAAGTATGTTCAGAAGGTACATACTTACGTAATGGTCGATAATATAATGGTGAAATTTCAATTAGGCGTAAAATAATTAAATGTAATATTAAAATATTAAACATTGCACTGGATACTGCCGCATTGTAATGCCATTTTCCAGATTCCTATTGCATCGTACGCGCTTCGTATAGTCGAAGTGCAAGGGATAGTCCAGTCGAGACATATTTATACATAATGGTCGATAATGACGCCTCCTCAAAATCGATAAGGACACCGTTGGGTATTCAAGATAATTGACTGCTTTTAATGTTATGGCAGTCAGACTGCTCCAGATATGCAATGCGTATAATATTGCATATAAATATTATACGCATTGCTATAATATAAATATATGCGTATACATTGTTTAGTGCAGCTTGGCCCACGAGATCCATTGTGTACTCGGATCGGTCCAACTCACGATTCAACTGCTATTCAGTAACATCCTCGTGTGGACGTCTTTCCTGGGTAAGACTCTCGCGTGGATCGCTTTCTCCTGGTGATTGCCTCCCGGCGATACTGGACGGTTTGCGCATCGTTTGACGACTATGGAAATATACTGTATCCTAAGCAGGAGGGGTGGAGGTTGACCTGTCGTCAACCACTCTTGAAACGAACCGTTGGCTACCTGATCCCGAGTGAACAGACGGAAATGGTTGCCACCGTCCGCGATAAATTCAAACTGAATTATCGTTAACATTAGTTAGAAGCCGCGCAATTGACTTCGGACCCGTAACCAGACATGAGGTAAGACAAATTCAGCCATATTATCTTCTAGTGAAGGCGCGAGGCTGCCTACTGTGTCAACTTCCCAGTGCCACGCGGTAAGGCGTTGGATTTTCACGGGCAAGCTGGCGAAGCTAGACGGTGGACTGTTTACGTCTTGAAAGAACGATCAATATCATTTACATGACTCGTAATGGTATAGTTACAATGTCATGGGTATGATGTGGTACCATTATAATAACGATTCTTTCCTACGTACGTGACATTACTATAGTAAAGATATTTCATATAGGTAAGCACGATATTTTATTATGTAAGTACCCGCAAAAGACAACGACATTATCGTTACAATAATTATCTTTCTAGCGCTTGTACATATTCTTATGTTTCCCCAATTCAATCTGTACTTTTAGAAATATCATTACATGCGTAGCTCGCAACAATCGCGAATGGTTTTTCTCCATTTTAATATTTCATGTAAATACGTAGCAACATTCATCTGTTACTGTTTATTTTCGAAATGATGACCACAAACAAAATGTAATGTTATTTCGTTACGTCACGACCTCAGGATCTTGCTTATATCACGACAGCATGTACTAGTATACGTACGGTTATAATCGGATACACGAATGATGTTAAATCTACACTTTACCATTGCTTTCGTAAATGACGTAAGGTAATACATATAATCGAGTAACGGATATTCAACAAAATAACTTGTAGTTCAACAAATTACGATGCTAATATTATTATGCTGTATAAACCCGCAATAACAAAATGGTAATTTAAGGACAAATCTAATATCTTTCTTCGTGTGATATAGTATTAGTCGATAAAAATGCACTGAAGACTTGTTTGATCGCAATAACTATAATACATGATGACAACATCGACGTGGCCGAGAAAGATGAAATTATGAAGTATCTCGACTTAGCCCATGTGGCTAACATATTGGGAACCCGCACCGCTTCTATAGTACCAATGGCACTGTACTATTCTCTATACGAACCTTACTAGAGTGGGCTCGAAAGGGTCCCTCGATACGGGGCTAAATAATGTAGAATGTGGTCATACTAGAAACAACCATAATTGTGAGAAGGTTTTTCAATTGTAGCTATATTGTACAGCCTGTTTTGATTGTTTAATCAGGTCTAAATTGTTAATTTTTATATGTATTATTGTTTTATTTGCAGATAAAACCAAAATTACAGAATCACAAATAATTAAACAAGACCAATTAAGGAAATGTAATTGGTTAATATGGAAATAAAGACCGCATGATCTCAGGACGGAGATCTCCGCATAATCTCACTATAAACGCTCTATTGTAATACTGTTAACACTAAAAAGAGAAGTAAATCTCTACCTGAAGCGGAATAGGTAATATACTTCGGCTGCTGATCAATTAGTGATGCGAAAAAAGGTTATCGATGTAGTCACAGCTCGACGGCACGGCCCGCAGCGACGAAGTTACGAGCGACAAAAAGCCGACCGAAATGACACACTGTCATTGGATGAAATCCATTCCTGTGACGATTTTTAACCGATTTCAGTTTACAGTTTTTATCGCGGGGCAAACGAACGACTCTCAACAGAGGCGGCTCCGCTAAATTTCAAAATCGACTTTTATTTGCGATTTTTGATTTTGATCTTTAAATACAGTCTAGTTAGGTCGGAAATAAAATGTAAGATATATGTGTATAATGTATTTAATAAGGTATATGCGTATTAGAGGAATCATTTTATGATTACGTTAATCGATATACGATTAAATCGTATTAAGATATATGCGTCTAATCTACCTTGCTGATGACATGATCCCTGTACTAAGGTAGACTTTCATGGATTGTTTTTAATTCGCTTCAAATTATTCCTAATTGTTCTTTTACTCGGTAACTGTAACATAATGAAAAATTTCTATATATAATAACTTTATATGCATATAAAATATTGTATATGCGTAAGATATTTTTTAAATAACGTATGTATATATAAACACATATGTACGTACACAGAAACATACATTAAATCAACGTGAATACATTACATTACATTACATTTACGTCGTGTCCAATTGGCGGCTAAAAACCGCTCTTGGACGTGTCAAAAAAATTGTGTTCTAAGTAGTAAGTATCATTACTACTTTAATCTTTACTTAACATACATATATAAATTTTTTAAAAATAGTATCTAAGAAACTTTGAAACCTACTAAAAGTTATTCGTCGTAGAATCGTATTACAAAACAAGTTAAAGGCTTATTTAATAAAATAGTCAATAATTCTAATGGCTACCTACTAAACACACAATAATTAAAATAGTCAGTTCAAAAGTTGAATAATCAAAGCAGAAGCCTAACAATTGAAATAGTCAATAAATCAAAAATATACGTACTACAAACTGTACATAGTAACATCCAAAGTAGTAAGTAAATTGTTAAATAATCAAACTAAAGCTAAATCTTACATTTAAATACTAAAAGTACATATATAATTATCATTCAAATTGGTACAATGTTTGCAAAGTCATGGCCCTCGAATTCGGTCAGATTATAGAAAGGGTGGCCTTTATAATTATCAGCATCTCCTTAATGTTTTTTTTTAATTGTTTGTCCTCAGTTGTTTTATAGTGGTAGGGAGTAAATTGTAGAATTTAATGCTTAGGTATAAGTAGCTCTTCTGTACTTTTGCCAGCCTTGTTCGGGGTACGCATAAAAGGGAATTACATAAAAGTATAAATGTATATAGGTATGCATGCATATCTTATATAGCACTATAGTTAACCATTTTCTGTGTTTGGTACCTTCCTAGCTCAATTAACCATTCCGTTATGATTCTTCATCCTCCTATGGTAAACTGTACTGCTATCGACTTTATACCGAACTCCAGAAGGCACCCGTATACGCGTTCACACTAATGGCACAGTATACCAAATGTTATAAATCTGGTATATAGTGCTAATGGTGGACTTGTTTAACCTAGCTAGACTCAAGACGCGTATCAAAGTTTCCTGCGACGAAATTGCAGAAATTATATAAGCAAATGACCCATGTTTCTTAGCGTAATCCTCAGCTGATCTTCAAAGGCATTATATATACTGGGCTTTAAGAGTCATGTAAGAAATTCAGTCTTAAGACCAGCAGCTTAAGTAAGATCGAAATGATGGCACAAATGATTAACCTTTCTAAATAAGTCCCTAATGGAATTTAAATTCTATGTTCTGTATTCTGATGAAGTAATCTTGAAATGTATATAGCATTTAATAAAATATTGACGAAAGTAGATTCAGTGTAGATACGTATTGGCTGCTCATTTTGCATTGCATTTTGCTCGTCGGCTCGTCAATTATCCTTCATTCACACAACTATGTTTCCAAACTACCCACTTGGCACTTTTACGATTTGAATAACATACACAAATTTCAATTTCGCAGTAGCGCATCGCGGACGTCGACTGCCAAATTAAAATGCGAAAATCACGCGGCGCCACTGGTTAAATTTCGCGCGCGCGCCGCCGAATGCTTTTTGTTTTGGCGCCTTTCATTTGAAATTCGCCGATTTTTCATTTAGGAAATACCCATTACTGCTAATTGATTGATCAGTGGCGTGCGAGATAGTATCGCGACCCGTATGCACACGTGATGAAAAAAGTATACTCGTTGAAATACGTGACCAAAGTGCAAACGCGAATTGGTCGCTGAAAATGCTTTCGGTTTTATTGTCGCTCTCGGATCGCTTGCGGCGGTTTTTTTTTCGACGCATGCTAATGAACAAATTGATGATTTTTAAATTTATACTACTGCAGCTGCAAGCATGTGGTACCCATATACGAAAGATTTTTCTTATTTTGCATGTTTCAGTGTATATTTTATATTTTTGTCAACATATGCTTTATTCGTCGGGATTCAAATATTAATATTTAGATAATATAGCAACACACACAATTCACAACACATTCATTAATGTAACTCTTAGTTAGGGGACATCGGGCAGTAAACATCATTTAATAATGGAGATGAATGTCTTGCGGGGGATTTTAATTTCTTTCGAGCGCAAGGACGTAACACAAGATACTGTGAGTGTTGTATGCAAGGCGGATTTTCAAATTCGTTGCTCCATTACCGTTATAATCTACGTAGTAACAGCAACAGTTTGTGGCTTACCCGCAGAAAAACGAACGACGATTGACAGCACTTCAGTCTACCCTGGATAACGACGGTTGTAACATCGCCGAAAAGTCGGGTGCTACAAATTTCACGCTTTAAAATCGTTTTTATTTTATTTATAACGTCAAACAACCGCGATAATCTTCGATTTCAATGTTTTTTGTTCCGGAAAGGTGTTATCTAATTAGGTCGATTTACTAAACAAAATGGAGTATGTAATTTTTTCGAGTATTTTTACCGGTTATATAGGGGTTAAAAACTGCAAATAAACGATTGCTTTAAAATAAATGTATACACATCGCGTGACTACCTTTATTCAGGTTATTAAGTCTCAGTAATAAAACGTACTTAGAATTATAGGAAAAATGCAGAAATTAAAATTAATTATGCCAGTATGGTGTTCAGTATTAAATGTAAATGAAACATATTTTAATGTTTCCTTTAATTTCTATGCTTACTGTTTCTTTAACGTTCATTTTAAGTTCTAGGGTCGGGGCTTTAAGCACGTAATATGTGATAAATCATAATAATTCATAATCACAAAGCTCCATTCTATACACAATCTATTGAAAGAATTCGTAATAGATAGAAATAAAATAATTTCACCCTATCAACATTTGTAGCACTTGGTTATACCAAATCAAGTCGACGCCAAATGCCTCTTGTAACATTTTACGTATCTCGTAAAGGGAGCGAATTTTGTTCCTATTAATTTTCGCCTTTTCGGGCCATGTCATTAATTAAAATATCGCCTTTACCTAGATGATAGCAGATTATAGAAAACTATTATGGGGCTGAGATATATGGTGTTTTACATTTCATCACTGCGTCTAGTCATGATTGATCTCATTGTAGTATTCCATCCCTTTTAATTCGCACAATCTAAACTGAGGACCCCGAGGAAACTGGGGATTGAGTATATATTGCTGTCCTTATCCCGTCTTAGGGCCGGGCCACACGATGCGGTGCGGCTGCGGCGCGGCGCCTGAGCGGTGCCGCTGCGGCGTCCTACATACAAATATCTATGGTATGTCACATTGTGCGTTTCGGCGTCGTACCGCACGCAGATCTGCGCAAATATGCGCCGGAGCGGCACCGCTC
Source organism: Micropterix aruncella (assembly GCA_944548615.1). Taxonomy (NCBI): domain Eukaryota; kingdom Metazoa; phylum Arthropoda; class Insecta; order Lepidoptera; family Micropterigidae; genus Micropterix; species Micropterix aruncella. The sequence goes on along the minus strand of OX155980.1, from coordinate 58,391,511 downwards.
AGTTGTTAAGTGCAGTCGAAGGAGGGTACATCCTTGCCTGTTTCATTTGTTTTCACGTATTTTTGATATCTTTTAACCGAAGTATTTAAAATGAGTACTATCGAAGAAGATATTGGCATTGACTATCTCGTTTCACTAGTTCTACGCACAATTAACTACAACACTATTCGCCCACTGCGGCGTAGTAGTAACGTTGCGGCGCCGCACCGTACACTTATACGTGTGTACGCCCATACTGCGAAATCTTTGCGGTGCGGCGCCGCACCGCATCGTGTGGATCGGCTCATAATGTCGCCTTTCCTAAATGACGAATTCTCTTCCGAAACAGGTTCCTGCTATAATTCGTGTGCTTCCCTACTGTCTAGATGTAAGTGACCGTCGATCATACCTGCCAGTTTTATAGCTATCATCATGCAATTCGGCATAGTTAAATAGTTTGCTTGCCCACATTTAGCCCGTATGTCAAACATTATTGAGAAGTTGTGAAAGCCGTCCCAGGGAATCATGTCATAATTGTTGAGAAATTATATATCTTTAATCATAAAACATTGATTTCACGTCTCTCTTTCAAGTATCTTTGGAAAACAAGACAATACATGCTAAGTGATAAGATCTATTCGTCCATATAGTTGAATTTCAAAAAATATAATTATTTCAACAATACAAAAGAGTAATTAAACACAATGTTAAAATCATTGGACTTTCGGACAGGTAGCCACTGCACCGACTACGCAGAGAGAGTAACAACACACAAAATGCATTTCCTGTATTCAAGACGAAAATTCTTAGACAGCATTTTCTTATATAAAATTATTCATAACCACATCAACTCTGCACCACTTTTGGAAAAAATTCTTTTTAAAATCCCGCGGTCTTCCTCCTCACGTTCAAAAGATACTTTCTATATTCCCCCTTTTCATTCAAACTACGCAAGAAATACCTTCTTCAGACGCTCTTGCAAGTGTTATAATGAAGTTTTGAACGACATAGATATATTCTCAGTGTCATTAATTACTTTTAGGAAACAATTGAGTGATTTGTTGTTGCATTAGTTTTAGTTTACAGCCAATAATTTAGGTACTCGTACTAAATGAAAACAGTTCGATCCGACTAGACATTTACATTGTTGTGGCTACATTTACAAGTTTTGTTAAAATTAATGGTAATGTAGGTCTATTTGTTTAAGTGTATTTGTAAAAACATTTGTTTATGACTGTTTCTTACCTAAATAAAAAAAAAAAAAAAAAAAAAAAACAACAATGATTTCTCGTTTTATTTTGTATGGAGAAGTTGTATGGAGAAGTTGATGTATGGAGAAGTGTATGTATAATTTATAACAGGAAATTATTTTGATAGATAAAGAATACTCCACACGCGACTCAAACTCGTACCTAACCGGTTTTACTATCGTGTCATTTTCGTATAAACCTTTGCATTAAAAGTTTGTATTCAAATGTAGAGGTATGTAATATGCTGCAAAGCATTCAGCCTACTTATATAGCATAACTTTTCTGAGGACTTCCATAGATATGATTCAAACGATTCAGCAAACATTAATACTGAAATGTGTAAGGGCGGAAGGTCGTACATCTCGGCTGTCACGGCGTCATCCGAATTGATGCGGACTCTACTTTCATTTCTTCACTAGCATTGTTGTATTCAAATGCATGGGAAATGACGCGGTTGGTTTAAAAATGTAGCATAAAAATCTAGGTTTAATAATAATTATTGTCATGTCGTGTTGCACGGCTTGATTATGTATAGCGGACGGTCTCAGGTTGGGTCGGGGGCTCGTTTTGGCAGGCAGCGGTGACAGAGGAGCAACGGTAGAAGTAAGTAGGTATACATCGCGGACGGCGCGGCGAGCTCGAAAAAAGTCCGATAAAAATTGGACACACAAATTCACTTAGTCGGAGGGGCCGCGATAGCGACGCGGGCCGCAATGAAAAATTAATACTCAGAGCGTCCCTCTTTCGGCCTGCACGATAACACACTAATTGAGTTTCCTCATCTCCCGATATTTTGTAATTATTCAATGCGAGAGATATCTAACGTATACCGCAAAGATCACGCGAAAGAGCCATGCTGGGCGTAACACTGCTAGATCACAACCACGAAGAGGCCGTAGGAGAGACCGGGCACAAGAAAAACAAGAGGACAATTGAAACAGTGGAGAAAAGCATTTTATTTTTATTTTATTTATTTATTTAAATCCAAAATAAAAATTTACAATGTTGACATAAATAACACAGTGTAAAAAAGAGCAAATACTTAGTCATTGTTTGTGAAGCAAAGAAAGTACAGATTTGATGGATTTTATCAGCTCCACTAGACTACAGTCTGTTCTGGAGTGATACCACACTTATATTTGTTACATAGTACATTTTTTTATAAATTTTCGGTTAAAATAAAAAATAAATAAAAATAGCAACATAATTAAGAAAATTTGAAGGGTTACATCAATAGCAGCCGTGAAATTGTTGTCCGAAATTCGATGCGCGTCTGACGGGTAGGCGTTTCTTGCTAGCAATGCGATTAAACACACAAAAATTGTCAAAACACTGATTTTTGACACTTTTCACTGTTTGCAGACACTTAGACAACTAGAATGATTGTACTGCTGTATTTTAGTGCTGATTTTTGGGTGATTGGCGTAGGATTTACGAGTGTTTTTTCCAAAAATTTGTTAGACCGGGCAAAATGACAGCTGCCTATTTCGACGCGCGCGCGAGAAGAATCAAATCATCAATCAAGAATCATTACAAATCAAATGTTTTAGATCCAAGCCATTATTTAACGCGAGGAACCACGGAAGACTCTCTAATCACCCGTTCAATTGTAGAACAATTACTAGTACACAGCAGTAACATACCAATTTCGAACTAGATAATAATCCAGTTCGAATCGAGCTTATTGCTGTGAAAGAAGCTGGTTTTATGTTTAAATCGACGGGGACAGTAAAAACAATCACCAATATATGTTTGTATAACCGCACTCGCACCCGCACCAGGTATATCCGTTTTCGGGAGCCGTTGCCCTGAGTAAGTCAAAATAAACAACGACGCCTGCGTCCGAGCTTGCTGAGTGCTCGTCGGTGCCGCTGATCACGCATACTTGTCCAGGCGGCTCGACATGGCCGGCTGTCTTTCTGACTATGAATGTAACAGGTAGCACCACTCATTACGTGACCGTGCGTTGCCAGTACACTATTTCTTAATTTGTCACTGTCAAATGCTTCATACGTTTTAATCGCCTAATGTATAGGTCAACAACGGTAACAATCTACAACGGTACCGTTGCTGGCCTAATGTATAGGTCGGCAACGGTAACAATCTACAACGGTACCGTTGCTGGCCTATTGTATAGGCCGGCAACGGTAAAACTCTTTTATACACCCACATAAGACAGAGAGGTTTGTGGGCGAAAGAAAGAGAATTTAGAGTTTATTTTCTATTTTTTTTATTTCATTTCATTTAGGCCTGTCTACTTAATGATTTCATACGTTTTAAACGCTCAAAATCATAACTAATAAATTTTTATAATCTGTACGCAGCTTATAAAACAAAATATATGTATCTCTTTCTAGCACCCACACGCTACATTGTATTAGAAAGATAACGACACGAAGATATTTTGCTAATAAATGGGTAATTGTAAATGAACATACCAATGAATTGTATATAGGTAACTTAATCGTGAAAAAAAAACTATTTCCCTGTAATTGTAACCACTATAATTAAAAGTGAAACATTATAAAAGAGAACATTTATTTTTGGACCAATCAATTAATTTCTTAACTGGTTTTCTTAGCTGAAAATATGTAAATGATAGGTAGCATTAAAAATTTAAACATGCAAACTCGGCAACGATGTTTTACATGCAATGGTTTTAACAACCATTGCCATTGAAACAATGGTTTTTCACCGTTATAATTCATTATCGAAATACATGTGTCCGTCAATAACGAAGAACTAACGCAATTATCCTCAACAAAGTTCTTGGGATTCGTAATCGATAATGAGTTTCGATGGCACCTACATATTGATGCTTTATGCGATAAATTGGGAAGAGCGTGCTATGCACTCTAGATCGCATCGCTTCATTTCTCGATTTATCCGCGCTGCGCATGTGTTACTTTGCATATTTTCATACAATGCTAACGTACGGCGCGGAGTTATGGGGCGAGCAGCCGACAGGTAGAGGGCCTTCGTTATGCAGAAGCGTACAGTCCGCACAATAGCGCGCGTGGCGCTTGATATGCCAGCTAGGCCTCTGTTTAGAGATCTCTGCATCATAACGCTGCCGCCCATTTATATAATGGAAGTAGCGCTGTTCGTTCGCAGAAATCTTGCCGATTTTGAAGTGAATGGTGTGCATCACCACTAACCAACAAGATCCCGTAGCATGCTACGTTCGGTAAGTCATGCATTATCCAAGTCGGAGAGGCTAGCCTATATCGCCGGCCCAGCGGTTTACAACAAACTTAGCGAGCACATTAGGCAGGCGCAATCTCTTGACGTGTTTAGGAGACGCCTTAAGAGGTACCTCACAGATAAGGCGTTTTCCTCACTGGAGGAATATTAATCGAGTGAAGTCTAAAATGCTTTGGTGGCTAAAGTGTTTAATGATCTCTTTGCATTTTGTCTTGTATTTCCTCTTTTTATATTATGCTTGTGTTTTTTTTCGTTTTTTTGTTTATTGTTATTTTTTCTTTACGATAAAAAAATGTTTGTTTGCTAATATGTATGGATGTTTGCTAATCTGTATCTGACTTGTATACGAGTATACTAATAAAATGTTAATGAATATAATATGAATATCAACATCGTTTAGCGTCTTTATGAAACGTTGTCATTTCGTGGCCATTATTGCCGTTAGGGAGATCGTTATTAAGGAAGCCAATGTTTTTTCTCAGTGTATCGACGCATTGAACCAAGCCAATGAAAACCAAAAACTTACATTTTCTACAGCCATTTTTTCGAGACATCCCACTGTTGGTTTGGCGCGGCGATGTGTGTGATTATTCGCCATTTTTTCCGCGCGGTTGCATATGTACACGGCGGCCATAGCGCGATCGGATCGCTGCGCTATTATCTTGATTAGGAGATGATAATGGCGGTCATACGCTATCGTGCTCGTTGTTTTATGATTGATGAATGTTAAAAACGGGCTTCGTACGCGCCGCGCCGTCAGTCTTATGGCTTACTCGACTTTGAAGCCACTTGGGAGTGTTGTTAATTGCCTATCGCTCGTGTAGTGGCTATCAACGTCTGCCCCGCGTCCTGACGAATGAATGCACGTCGCGGCTACTAAGTACTGCATACTTTAAATAAACGGTCCGACCGACAAAACGCGTACTAGTTGACGAGGGAACCTCCAAACAAATGGTAATGAAGTGGCCATAGTACAAATTGGCGGCTTTCATAAAGTCGCCCTTCGCAAATATATCTGAAGAATTTCTGAAACTGGGCAAAACCCCTATTATTAACAAAGGTAACAGGACATATTGTCCTCAATAAACAATTTAGAGTAGAATAAAATAAACCAGAATAACTTTATTCTGCTATGAAAATATTACTTAATGAATATGACATTGGTTCAAAAAAATACAATTTATGGGCAAATGGCAGACTTACAGTCTCATAAAGTGTTTGGTTGTAAGGTGTTTACTGTTTGACTGGCGGATATACAGTCAAATAGTACAAAGCCTACAACCCTCGAAAAAGGGGCCGAACCACTTTAAATAAACAAAGACGAGTCTGCTCTACCACGTGCTTAATGCGAGTGTTAGGAGAACCGGGAGTTAATGGGCCCTTGCTGAGTTGGCCACGTAGACCCATTCTGTTCAGGGTTGGTCACACTCACGGGTCAACACCTATCCGACGGCCTCCACGCATGAAGTGCGAGCCTGGGTAGGACTCTGGCCTTATGGTTAATTTCCCCTGGGAATCAACCTTCTGGCGCACCTGGACGGTCTGCGCACCGTGCGGCGTAAGCCAATCGAATGTGCACTCTGACTAACAGTCGGGGGAGTCTGGAAGCAGTACTGCTTCCTATAGAGCGGGGGTGGTTGCGGACCTTACGGCGACTGCTCTTGAAATGACCATCGGCTACCCGATCCTGGGTGAACAGCCGGGCAAGGGACGCTGTGGTCCGCGATAGATTCGTTAAACACCGTTTCACCGCTTCGTAAGGGAGAGGACCGCGCAAGCGACCTCGAACTCCTAACCAATCGAGAGACCGGAGTAATCTGGTCACAATTGGAAGTAAGGGCGTGAGTGTAGGCCCGCCGGGTAACACTCCTGGCTTTCTCGCGATTAAGGCGTTGGCCTCTTACGGTCTTGTGGCGTAGCTAGACGGTGGACTGTTTTCTCCTCAAGTCTTCTGCGCTCACTAGATAGAACGACTAATCGTTAAAACTTCCTGAAATGACGGGCTCGCCCGCTGTAGTCGACAACCCTAGTTGTTAGGAGAACCTTATCTTAAAAGCTATATCGTCTTATTGGCATCGCTTCCCTTGCAATACGTCGGGATTCTGAACGCCTAAAGGTGATGCTCGTCTCGAGACACCTACTGCACGGGCAAGAACCACACAACAATCGCCTCAAATCGAAAAAATCATTCTGGAGCCGCACACAACCGATCCAAGGCAGTCAATCTTCGAACCGCACTACTCAATGGAGGGCTTCACTTGGCAATGACATAAAAAAAGATATATCACTGCGGTCCCATCTTCCCTATGCCACCTGGCGTAGTCTCAACAGACTAGGGGTAGGTGTGACAATATGTCGAGCCAATCTCGTCCACTGGGGCTACACAGATAATCTAATATGTGACTGTGGAACGATGCAGGATTAAGACCACCCCCTATCCTGCCCGCAGTTGCAAAGCCCCATGAAACACCGGGACCTACAAGAGGTGAACGATGAGACCATCCAGGCCGCATACTTTTGGATTGACGTATCCTAACCTGGCCCGTACACGTTAACGAACGACCGATATGAATCTTAACGAACTATGGTGCTGAACTGTAATTTTAACAGTGAGCGGTCACTACAGGGCAAGGATTGAAAACCATCGAGACCAGCGAGAGCACCTTACAGCCCGGTCAAATGGGACCACACAGTGCATTCTATACACTGAGAAAAAATATGTACGTGGGCTCCTTATATAACGATCTCCCTACCTGCAATAATGACCAAACAAGGACATGGATGTATAAATACATAATATATAAATCAGTTTAGCTTGATATTCTGTGTAGCTGGTTTTAGAGTCAAAATATAGCATTCGATTACATTTACAATGTACAATATAAAAATTATACAATTTCATCAGTTTTAGACAGCGAAATAAATTAAAATAAAATTGAGAATGTCGGACGCAAACATAAGCAAAAGCCAACCTGATATATGTAAGATGAGTAGCATTGGAAAAAGCGACTTAGCATCCAGGTATCCAGGAGTACAAATTCACCGGTAGGTCGAGAGGGACAGGAGGTAGGTACAGGGCGCGCCAAAATACGAAAGTATGCGTTTTGGCCAACGACGACGCAATCAAATCTGCCGCTAGCGGCGCTCGTAGCGCCTCGCTCGGAGTCTGTGGATACTAATGACTGGTTTATCTAGTTGCCAGCATAGGCTATGTATCGTATTAGATTGCTCAACGTCGTACTACCATTTGGCATCTAGAATTTTCAGGGTCCACGGTCTAGTGGCGTACACGGTTCATACGGTCCGATGGCGTAGTGGTTAGGTCGCCTGATCGCATTGTAAGGTCCCGGGTTCGATTCCCGGCTGGGTCACCATTTTCCGTTGGGATCAAATTAACGGAATTGCATTTTCAACTCTGTCGATGAAATGCAATAAATTAATAGTTAAAAAAAACACTAAAAACACGCTTTTATAAATGATCTTAAATCGTGGTCAAAGTTCATTACAAGACCTTTCTAATAAACCAAACACGGCTATGATACGATATTCCATCATGAAATGCCAGGGCCTATCTTCCGGCTTCATCATCAGACCTTGAAACCTAATCGTGGTCAAAGTCAAAGACTTTTCTAACAAGTCCAAACACAGCTATGATACGATGTTCGATCATGAAGTTCCAGTTCATATCTTCCAACTCCATCATCAGATCAGTATGACAGTGCCATATTATTGTATTGTCATCAGAACTACATACAGCTGCCAATTTTCATGCCGCTACGATCCTTGGAAGATGGTTAAATTAGTTACCTTAGATTCCATTACATAGTTACATACAGGTCGACCTAATTAAAGCGTGTTACTAAAAAGACACACACATACACACATGTTACACACCCTCATCATATAAACATTTCATAGTAGGGTTGGTTGTAAGAGTTTGTCATATGTCAATAAACCCGCCGATTGTGAAATTTCACAATAAAGAGTAGAAAACAAAACAAACAAAACAATTTTACTACGAAACGCAACGTGTGGATGGCACTCATGTGTAGTTCATATTATTTCTGTTATGTAATCAGCCTATATTAAAAGCGCGATAGAGAACAATAATAATTAGCTGTTATTATACTTATCATTGGTTGAATTATTGGTTTTTTTATAATCAATCAGTCCTTTACAAAAAAAATATTATAAATGGCCTTATAAATTGCTATTAGTTTTGCCGCCATTGCTATCGAAGCCACCTTGAATGTCGCCGGTACGGAAGGTTTTCCAAATCATTATACCTAGTCAAGCAATCTAATACCGTTTATATAATCAATTCTACCATCCAGAGATTAAGATTTGGAACGTATTTTTCTTTCTTTCATTAGAGGCTTACGATGGCCTACGATTGAGAAAGAGGCCGCGATTACGCCACCGGACAGCCAAACGTTCGGATTATCGCACGAAATCGGAATTACTTTATAAATTGTTAACACAAGTAGCCCGTTTCAGAATTTTGCATGTTCATATAAAAAGGAAAGAGGTGCGCGCATCTTCATAAAATTGCGCAGCTATCGTTGATCAAATAGGGCTGTGAGGTGACTTGAATCAGCGCCTATACTGTTTTCAGCTGGCCATAAAGACCAGTCCCGCTGAACGCCAAATTGGACGGCTGGAAAAATTTACACCCGCAATAAACGGCTCGATTCGCATATAGTGAGAATCGTAAAACGCAAAGTGAACCGAGTTGTAAATATACGCTAGTAATTGGACAATTAATTCCTGTGTTATTTCTTCGCTCCACTGATAAATCGGACTAAGCTTCTTTAAGCTAATACGTATTATTGTATACAGTAAACGATGTACCATCAGAAAGTAATATAAGATAGAGGCAGTTGTGCATAGTTTAGGGCCCAGTGACAGGCAAAAGGGATTTCTTTATTTCCAGGGTAATATTAGCATTCTTACAAATAATTTTGCTTTAAATTATACATGGATAGGTAGCCAAAGATCTATGAAATGATAAAAAAAACTTTCTTTAAGGGATTATAATAATCGATATAGAGATATTGAAATGAATTAGAGTTGAAGAACACTCTAAACTATTTGGAAACCTTTCGAAGTGTACTATTTCTTTTAAATAAATAGATTTTCTATTTATTTATGATTTTTTCGGAATGTTGTTGAAAAACTAATGAATGTTAAAAGATTGCTAACTACTTAAAAGAATTAATCAACTCGTCACAACAATCTGAAAATAATTTTAGTAATTTTAGGACATTTTATCGATATATGTGTATTTATGATAAGATATAGAAGATACAACTTTAGTCGCATTGAACCTTAGATTTTATTGAACTATTCATATAAAATTTGTAATTATGTTGTATCACTCTTTAAACCATATTAATATTTGATTAATCTATGCTTTAACAATAATGTTAAAAGTATACCATAATTCCGAGGTTAGAGCCTAAGATAAAATAGCTTAAATTTGTGTCAATAACGCTTTAATCCAATTCTCATTGTACATTTTACAGATTTATATCCAATTTCTCATTCAAAAGTTCAATCGCGTTTTTTTTAATTCACAACATTGTAGATACGTTGTTGTGTAATTCAGAAAATCATTTATAGACCTATCTCAAATTCTAGACTATATCCCGACCGTTCCAGATTTCCAAACCAAAATAGTCTTCTACAAAGACAGAGACAGAACCACGGCAAGTTCATATCAGCTTCAGCTTGTTAAGCAATATCAAAGATAAACCCCTTTATGGACCAAAACTGTATTTTAATGGCTTCTATGTTTTATTTGAACCTCTGATCAGGTATGGCATACATGCGCGGGGCTCAGCTCTTACTTTGTACTGTTTTTGACTGTGTTTTGACTGGGTGAGAGAATTTTTACTTTGTGCTATAGTGTCTCTATGGGAATTTATTTCTACTCTTTATTGTGAAATTTCACAATGGCCGGGTTTATTATCATAACACAATATCTTACAACCAACCCTACTATGAAGTGTTTATACGTACGTGTGCATGTAACGTGTCTAAGCGCGTGTCATCCTATTACATTCGGTAAACAGAATGTAATAGGAATAATTTTATCCCGACGGAAAATGGTGACCCAGCCGAAAATCTAACCCCAAACTTTACAATGTAACATCAGCCGAACTAACCACTATGCAACCTGGCTGGAATTTTATGATATCAGGAACGGAAACATTTTACGTTTAGTTCAAAAATAAAATTCTAGTCGTCCGGTACTGGGTACATACCTACACAGGTTCCGAATTTTCATAATAAACTTTTTCAAATATTTAAATAAAATCGATCTTACAGACTAATTAAAACTGTCATTAGAAAGCATTTATTAAAATATTGTTGACCTGAGTATGAATTTTATTTCTTTTCATTTTATGTGAGATTTTTTTTTGGTATTGTATGATTCTCTGATAGTTTTATATTACACTCGGGAGCAATGAATCCGGGTTACCGACGACAACCTATTAAAGAGTCTATAAAAAAGTATTTTATAGACTATTTAATACTACTCAAATATAATTATTAAAACCTCTTGGTTGCTGTAAACGTATTGGTATTCAAATTTCAATGTATCAGCTTTACTATACAATGCCTGATACACTAATACACTATTCAAGAAATGTCTGTATTGTTTATATCGTTTGGGGAAAATATGAACATATCAAATATCTACAGACACAAAACGGCTACTCGAAAACGGCCCAACTCTGCAGCTGGTGTCAACGACGTTGAAGAACAATGCTAAAGCGTAGTACTTAATTACTTCCGGATCAAAAATCTAAGAAACTAATGAGAGGACATTAAAACTGCCACTTTACATACCGGTGACAGCCAAAAGTCGCGGATGGTAGATAATTAAAATGAGCGTAGCTTACCGTTCGCATCTGAAACAAAACAGAAATTATGTAATTTAGTTCCAAAACGATATACACAACATTAATTTGCATATATGTTTGAGCGGCTGTATGGAACTAATCATACTAAGGTGGCTTAATCATTTCTAATGCAAAATTGATGAACTTATGTAATTCGCGGTTGTAATTAACTGTAATTACTTAAGTATGTGTTTTTTGTTCCTGTAATGGCAAGGACGATATTTTTCAGTTAAGTAGAAGAATATACTTAAGCTATATATATGAAAAAATTAGATTTAAAAACTCAATAAACCCTATATGGAGTTGAGGCCAACTACAATTAGTTTATCCCGTTGATAGAGAAAAAATCTGCTTGTTTTGATATAACTGAGACACTGCCGAAAGATTTTTAGACAGGTTCGGACGAAAACAATGAAAACACACAATAAGTCCGCCTATTTTTTAAAACTTTAAAATTGCAATTTATTAGTAGGTACTTTTAGTATTTATTCCTCCTCTTGTGCACAATTTGATAATCTCAAATTTATCAGTATTTATTTTCTTTTCTTGTGCAAATGTTATGAGCTATAATATAAACAAATTCATTATAAAATAATGTAAAACTCAGAAATAAATCCTAAATTGCCACAGTAATCGTTTAATACAGAACGACGAACACTAAAGAAAAGATACAGAGGATGATAAGTAAAATAATGCTTTTGCCACCTCGTAAGTGAATCGTTATTGTATTTTCTGATGGTCTTCTAGATTATGGGGAGTACTGTAACATTAACTTGTCATTTATCGTTATATAATAACCAAAATATATATTATAATTTATCGTTATATTATAAGCCTCTATGAGTCGATTTGTTAATCTAGAGTTGTATTTTCTGCTTGGGTGGGTAAGTCGATTCGACCGATCGGCCGAGTCGACTTAAGTCGAGGTGAACGTTTCGAAGCGACGATAACATATCGTCTCTCCTCCATGCGACTCACTCAAAATAAAACTTGTTCCTTCGACGACAACGCCGCGGTAAGAGAGCGGGCGATCGTGAAAAGTATTACAACTGAAAAAAAGATGAAATTCGAATTGAAAGATGAAAAAGGAATTCGACTTTTATAGACGAACTGAAAGAAAGAAAACAGTTGGTCTTGAAATTAGAGCTGGCGAGATATTCAAAATTATGATTGCCATTTCGAGTACCTAACTAAATAACAATCTTGAAAGAAATGTGTCTTACTACAAATAACTGTAGACGTCACAGTGGTGGCATCACAGTTAAAATAGGAAAAATAAATTCAATAATAATCTACATAGAAAAAATGGTTTTTTATTTGTATGGAATAATTTTCCGACTGCCATTTTTGCCAGGCGTCTAGTTTTGCAAATATGCTCATTCTGTGGACGACTTCATTACGAAATATTTCTATTTAATTCAAATGTAATAGGTCTAGGATCATTGATTCAGATCCAAACTAGGCTTTCATTAAGAATAAGCACCAAGCAGCCGAAAAACATCCCTTCTTAGGATACCAAATAGAGAAATATTACGTTAAAACGTAATAGGTAAATAATGCCTCTAGTACAGTCTCATTTTGATAAACCACTAAATACTACAAGACTATGGCTAAAGTCAGTGAGAAAGTAAAAAAAATGCTGTTGTTGGAGTTATATACTCGCGTATTTTAAATATTTTATTTTATTGTAATCGTGGTGTAGTAATGTGGAGATTTACAATTATTCAGTGAGGCACAACTTGCCTTTTAGGCCTACAATATTGTTTTCTTCTTCTTGAAGTGCCTCTCCATTACTAGAGCTTGGCCGTTAGCTCTGAATACTTTTGTCGGTCTTGCGCCATCCGGAAAAGCTGTTCCCTACTAGTGATACCGGTTTACTCTCTTACATTGCACAGCCAAGACTTTTTCCTTCTTCCACGGCGCCGTTAACCTCTTTTTCTCCCATCAATCTCCCAGTTGGAGCAGCTGATATCTGTCATGCCGCAGCACGTGCCCCAGATATTCAATCTTGCGCTTTCTGACGGTGTGCAAAAATTTTCGGTTCGTACCAGCACGCTGAAGCACTTTTTCGTTGCTAACTTTATGGGTCCAGCTTATACGGAGCATTCGACTGTAGCACCACATCTCAAAAGCTTCTGCTGTCTTCTTTTATGTTCCCCACTTCGCTGCCGTACATAACCACTGGCCAGATGTAGCAATGCAGGATCTGAGTTCTAAGTCTTAGATTTGACGGCAACACAAAACTTTTCTCATTTTATTGAATGATGCACGGGCGATTTCTATCCGGGTCTTAATTTCTTGATCGGAGTCCCATATTTCAATATTGTTTTGAAAAAGTTTTTTTTTATCTACTTGCGAAATGCCATCTCATTATTTTAGCAATAATATTAATAATACTTTCTTTGCCAGAAAACGTAAACTACTACCAACAACAAAGGTGGTGTATTTTGTAAGCCCACACTGAGAAAAATAATGGATTTTTCCTATTTTTATGGTTTTATACAGAATAATGATATTCCAATCGTAATTTTATTGAATTTAAGGAATTTAAGGAATTTTGTTGAAACTCCATTACTCGATTATATGTTAAACCATGTTCTGTACGGGTAATACGAAAATAACGGTATAATATCGCTTCAACATGATTCTTGGAACTGACTATAACCTTACGTAATAAATAACATGCTTTCATGGTAAAATCATCTCGTTGTGCGCCGTAATGAATATGCAGTGTAGTTACCATCCCCGTGACATGGTAACTACACCGTTACGCGTCATTTTGATTCATACGTACGGACCAGTATTAACAAAGTTGCGGTAGTCTTCCTCGCGGCCGTTGCGTACGGTGATATCTGCTTTGCAGAAAGGTATTACATTATGGCTTTCGCTTGTTTGCGGCTATCTATGTGAGTACCTACGTTGCTCGTTTTATATTTCGGAAAATGATAAAACATTCGCGCACCGGCCGGATCGATGATCCAAAGAGGCGACATGCACTGTGAGAAAGGAAATAAAACGAAACGACAAACGTATCATTTCTAAAGTTCAATAAACCTTGGAGAACACAAAGCGTAACTAGGAAGTAAAACGACCAGTCTGGCCAGTTATCCTGCTAGTGACTTGAGAGCACTTATCCTAAATTTACCATAATTTTCAATCACTAATGATTTTTTAAATTAATCACTGTTGAAAATCAGTTAAAGTACTGTTATTAGTATTATTTTACATTTGCTGCGAGAAAGTGTTTTCCGACGAGAGGTTTATGATTTTTGTCCTTTGCCTTTGGTCCTGGAAAACCATCCCAGTACTTAGTCTACGTTCTTCTGTTCCAGGATCGGATTTGTTCTATAGTGTGGCTTCTAGTCACATCACAGAATAGTGTAGGTCCTATGAAAGACACGCTGAGAAAAATATAACTATGTAATATACGGAAATACGCATGTTTTAACATTGTTTACGTATATAACTCGGACTGTGGTCCATAAGTATGAATTAACATGGCGTGTAACGGTGTTGGCGGGACGATAGTTACCGTGCCGTAATGTATAAACCTAATGATAATTCATTACGTCGCTACCTTGGGATCTCGCTTCTAACACAGCAGCATTTAGGAGTATACGTACAGTTATATTCGGATACATAAACTATGTTGAAACTACAGAAAACTGTTATTTCTGTATTAACCGTAGGGAAAATGTTGATACATATAATCGAGTTATAGAGTATCAGCAAAATTCCTTGTAATTCAACAGAATTACGATTTAAACATCGTTATTCTGTATAAAACCGTAGTAACAAAATGGCAATGTAAGAATCAAACCAATATTTTTATCAGTACATACTGGCTCTATTCTTTGCAAGGTTGTCCACAAAGATACTAGAAATTTCGAACACCGCGAAGCCCGGAAGCATACGCGACACTGATCTACCTGCGTGCGTGGAGTAGCTGGGAGAATACAAGGAATAGCACCATAATCAGGCGCGATAGAAGGTGTGGCAGGGAAAACCAATTTATGTTTTTCTGTTTACACCTTAGTATGATGAGATATTATTGTAGCCGGTTTCAGATACAGCGTCCATGGTGCCTTATAATTCAGTTAGGGTCGTCTCTCTGCTACGCTCTCTTGTGCGCCTTACCCCAGGGCACCGTCGCAGTATTAGACAGCAAGGTAGATGTTGACCTGTGGTCATATGAGATGGCGGGTTCAGCCACAGCAATTGTTAAAATAAACCGTCTCCACACAGGATGACTACAAACCAGAGGACTCGAGGTTCCACCTCATCATATTGTGCTTTATCAGTTTTGGTTCCTGATGGTTCCGTGCAGCTTGGTCCTGATAACCAGCTTGTGTTCTTATGTTGGCCTAACTAATGATTCAGTTCCCATCCGGTAATCTCCCCGAAGTGGGACTTATCCTAAAAGAATCGCTGTGAACTCTGCATGCAACCTGCAGTCGTAGATAGTAGGGATCAGACGTGATGATCCGGGGTAACATCTAGGGCGGAACTGGTCGGCTTGCGCACTAGGTTTCGTCAGCGCTTACACAATCCGACGAATAATCGGGGATTTGCAACTATATGTTTCCTTAGCAAAGGGGGTAGCTATTGACATGGTCGTCACCTATCCTTAGAAACGATCCGTTGGCCACCCCAAGTTGACGGGCAAAGGACGCCATGGATCCGCGATAAATTCAATAATTGAATTACCGCTTACGTCAGGTAGAGGCTGCGTAAGCGTCCTCGAATCCTCGACCAGACTGGAGAACGGAGAAATTCGTCCAAATCTCATAGCAAGGGCGCGAAGTCAGCTCGCCGAGGTCAACCCGCCCGCCCCCACTTCCCAGTGCTTCGCGGTAAAACGTTTGACTCTTAAATGCTGATGGCGTACCTTGACTGTGGATTGTAATGTCTGCAAATTCATCGAGACAGCATGGATCAATGTCGCTATCAATGCTTGGGGTGGCGTTTTGGTCTGTACTAATTGACAATCCACGATGTGCTTTTGCGCATCCTTATAACGCATAAGCTGTTCACCTTGCATGTGCTTGCCCTCTCGAAGCTCGCAGTAAAATATGTTATTACCACTCTCTCCTAGAGCGTCCTAGAGACATGTCCTCACCAACGCAGATCATATAATATGTCTCTATGCCATGGTTTTCAGCTCAGTGTTTCTAATGCATCTGACCAGTGGATTTTCATGATCTCACGAAGGCACTGCAAATGGATTCTACCGGGTGTGCTACTATGTGCGGTTTCAGGGTTAAACGATTTTTCGTAATTGCCCTCCAACGATGCCGACTGCATCCAGCGTGACCTCAATACCCCGACCTCCCCTGCATACTCTCCGGCATATGCGCGCGATAAACATTAACCCGAGTGCAGACTCAGGCATACCGGCCTTTATTCTATTACAGCTGATAGAAGCCCGGGCCATAAGAAGGCTGTTAAATAGCGGTGCACGGGCCACCTGACATGTCTTGCAATAATCATGCACGATGTCATTTATAACCGCGTATCGCATCGAGCCGTATGTATGGTAAGTGGCGTTCCGTTAAGCAAAATGCGTGCCGCATACTATCGTACGCGCACTTGCGTAAAGCGAAGTGCGATAGTGCGTTCAGCGGCTATCGCATACGAAGATGCGTGCCCGGTCGGGCCACGCCAAAGTAAATAAAGGTTTTTTAATAAATCAAAGAGCATTACGACAGTTGATGTTTTCTGTATAAGTATGAACGTGTGTTCATTATATGTAATTATTGGAATTAATAAACGATGATGATAATGAATCAGTTACCCTGTTAGTCAATTTCTGCTAGTGCTATTATTTTAAAACTATTGTAAGCAAAGTCTTATTTGCGTGGGCCCATGAACACTACGCGTGTTTCTTGGCTCCGTTGGCAATGCTATGCATTCACTATTTTATGTGACATTGCGAATGGCTATTTTGACGTGATATAGCGTCAGAGGAAGGTTGAAAGCGATAGCCGGGGCCTAGCGCCCCGCACGTCGAGTGCTTGAGCATTCCTAAATAAGAATTTCTGAAGCACTGGCTAATACCTAAGCATCGATTGTATTCTATAGACAGTAGACATTAAGCATTGCTCATTGCATTGCTCATCCTTAAGCATTGCTCAAGAAGTCGATTCTTTTTCCATTTCGACTGGCAATATACGTGTTTACAGGAGTATTTTACGAAAGTAAGATTACTCTTAAATAAATTACTAATTGTTTTTATTTAGATTAAAAATATTTTTGTCTATTCTCATTGTTTGTAAACTTAAACTTATAAACTCTTTATTTGCACTTAAAAAGTATACAAAAAAAGGCTGTATACAAAAAAAAGGTTTGTATTCTTTTTCAGTGTGCGTTATTTCAAAATATTAGCTGAATTCCGCATTTTATCTCATTGCCTACCATTTAAAAAAACGTGAAACCGGCTGCCATTTTGATTTATCACTTTGTCGTTTTGATTGAAATCCACCAGGTCGTTAAAATATCCACAAAATTTCCAATCTAATTCACGAATCCAAGGCGGATGGACGAATCAAGTCCGGACAGAAAAGATGACCTACGTCGTTATAGCTGCTGGTGGATGGACACATGGCTTCTGCCCCATCCACCATATTGTAGCAATAGGCCGGTAACGAAGTGGGGAAACAGTGTACACCGTGTGACCTTGGACAGTAACCGTCGCTAGTTTGAACTGATAATTCTTTCGTACAGTACGGTGGTTAATTTGAGTCCATTCACACCAACATACCTACGTGTAACTTTAAAAAACGTGCGCTTCCACGTCTAGTCTAGAATTATGTAATACGTACTTCTAAACTAATGCTTCAGATTTTTATGGGCTGATCCAGGTTTCGAACCAATATTGAAAAGCCAGCAGCCAGTAGGTTTATTGTATCTATACTGTATTGCATACGCAATAATACTGTATTACGGATAGTTGCATGATCCGAAATAAAACTTCGTCAACTTATGCCACTCTAAGAATTCCAAAAAGCAGCCATCGTCCGAAAATCGTCAAAAAATGTAGTTATCTGTGATAATAAGTGACATATCGACGTGTATTTGTCGTGATATCAATATGACGATAACAAATATTGATTGACAAGCTCGTTCAAGCTTGATTCAAGGAGATAAGGCGGTCGGTCGAGCGAGTAATACCTAACGATACGCGGCTGTCAAAAATCTCTAAGCAAAGATGTCCGATTACACGGATTCATTTCATACTGCTGCGATTTGTAGAATGTAAACGCAAACCAGCAGATATAATTATTTTGTATTATCGAGCTCCGGAAATTAAAAAAGAAAATTAGGAGGATATACTTATTTAACATAATAAATATTAAGAAAACTCTCGCAGAGTCGTACATACACATTCTACATTTAAAATCGATGCACTCGCACGAGCATTGTATGCTCTTATGTGCTTTATTTCTATTCTTCAGGTGAGATGCAAACAGTTTTAATTTTTTAAAGTAAACATTACGTTTTAAGCGATAATTAGTAATATGAGTATAATTAAGGATATTCTTTAACCTTTTAGTAAAACACCCGTTCTAAAATACTGGAAGAAATACCATGTTGACGAAGAGTGGATTCATTATCAGTAATACCGGTGGGATAACCCCTACAATCGCAGATAAAAAAGTCGTTGTTAAGTGAAAAGAGCAAAAAAGGTATTTTTTGCCAAAGTATAGAAGTTAAGTATAGAAGTTTTGCCAAAGTATACAAAAAAAAATATTCAAGTCAAAGAATATGAAATCTTTGACCTCATTGGATTTTTACCTCATAATTTTCCGCTATTGCTGCTCTTCTTTGGACTGATCTCTTTGGAATATAAGGGATCGCCTTTATCAGAATCCTTCAAAGCTCAGCTTACCTCTTCCAGATGTAGATGAACAGTACTTTCCTCCATTTTTTTTCATCTCTTATATTGCAAACTTTCTCGTTCTGTGCATAAATTAGTGTTTTTTTTCTTTTTACACGACTGCTCAACAAAAAAGGAGTGAAATGTGATTAGGGTTCATCTATGTATGTTTTCCGTGTCTTCACTCAATCATAGCTTCTAAATGCTCAATCCGATTTAGAAGTATGCAGCATTGTTAGAATCGTTATCGAGTAACTGTATAAATATCAAATAAATATCAAATAGTTGTCTAAATGTCCAAATGTCCAAATGACAATAAATTAACATAAATATACCTATCGTGTTTCGTGTCAAATGAAAGGTCTGATTGAGTACATTCCGATACTACATATATATGCACATATATGGATAAATACATAAACCACAAATAATAACCAAAAATCGTAAGAGAAATAATTATGAATACTTTAGTTCACTTTTCGTAATGGCAGCCGTGTTTTTTATTCCTTTTAATATATTTACTTGTTAGCCTTTTAGTATGCTTATTTGTAAGTAACTCCATTATGCGCTCAACGCGCATTATTATAGGTACACTGGGCAAAATTTCTCCTTTTATCTTAGAATATACCTAATAATTTTATATTAGTTGTAACCCATAAAAATATAGGTTGTGTGGTTTTTATGACATCCCATTCCATTTGTCACTTTGTTAGGATATTATTAAGTAGTTTCCTACTTTATGAGCTATTTAAACAATTACAATGGGTTTGATCACATACAATTTTTACAACGACACAAAATTACAACTGGTAATAAAAGTCGAACTTTTCTTGACTTGATAGACTAAACCAATTTAAAATCTAACCACACGTTTCCATTGGTTTATTTGTTAGTGAGAAACCAGGCCTACACGGCCAATGGCTAGAATAGTCTCAATGGCTAGAATAGTCTAGCCATAGAATAGAATAGAATAGTGGCTATAACAGCTCAGCGCAAATTACAGAAACACATCCACTTTCTTAAAACCCGTATGCTTGTTTAAACTATAATCGCTGAAGAGAAGCTTGTTTATTAAAGACGATATTACGATTTTTTCATTTATGCTACTTTTCCTCTAGGGGCCATAATACGTGTATTATCGAAGTGTTTCATCTATATTTTCGATATTTTCAGAATCGATAAGCTAGGTTGGAATATTTTCTATAGTGTGGGATAAAGATAACAATTCATTGTAATTTTTTTTATAAAAAAAAGTGTTATCAGTTGATTTTGTAATACTTTCCGATGCTGATATAATTTGTTTTGATCACAGAACGAATAAGTTTGTTCTACTTTAACGAATGTAGTAGATAGGTACATTTACACGACGATAACAATACAACAAAATAACAATATTTCTTTTATATCGTGTAGAATAATGATACACCCTAACCGAAGCACGGAGCATCAATGACATCACGGCGCGTGAGTGTTCGAACGAGGACTCTGAGCGTGTTGCAGATGGTCCGTTTGATTAAAGAGTTTTATTTTGCTATTATTATTTATGCAGTTTACGACAGGTATTACGGTTTTGATGGTGATTATTACAGTGTTATTATTAACGTTATTTTATGTCATGTCCATTATACGGTATCAGGTGGTATTGAATTCATTACATAATTATTTTGTTATGCCTCAATCAACACTGCTATTAACAGCATTACTTAACAACAGTCTTAGACGGTAGTTATTTGAGATTAACAACGGCCATTAACAAAAACTGCCGTTGTTAGGAGTAGACACCAATGATAAAATATACCATAGTCGGTTGCTAAGCATATTGGTAAGCGCAGGGACGGGAAGAGGGGGGGGGGGGGGGGGTTGACAGGGGTTTCAAAATTCACTCTGAGCGACCAAAGAATAAGTCATAACTCTGTAAAGTGATTTTTGACTGCTTAAAGTGATTTTTTACTGCTGTTGTTGGGATATTTGACTGTTGTTGTTGACTGTTACTGATCCTGGGTGAACAGCCGGGCAAAGGATGCCGTGGTCGGCGATAGATTCGGTATACACCGTTTCACCGCTTCGTAAGGGAGCGGACCGCGCAAGCGACCTCGAACTCGTAACCAATCGAGAGACCGGAGTAATCTGGTCGCAATTAGAAGCAAGGGCGTGATTGGAAGCCCGCTGGGTAACACTCCTGGCTATCTCGCGGTTAAGGCGTTGGCCTCTTGCGGGCATGTGGCGGAGCTTGACGGTGGATTGTTCCGCAATCTATATGCTATTGTTGAGAGTATAATAAAGATAAAATATACCATAGTCCATTGCTAAGCATATTGGTAAGCGCAGGGGAGAGAAGGGGGTGGGGAGGGGAGTTCGACAGGTGTATCGAAATTCACTTCGCCCGACCAAAGAATCAGTCATAACTCCGAAATGGAGTGTTGCACTGGTGATTCTTGGGTCATCGTGTGGATCTTAAGGTATTCTAAAATTTGATTTGAGCAGAAAAAAAATCTCATTTATTGAAAAGTTGTGTTTTTTTCTGGTTGTCCTTACGGTAGGTACTAATGGCCCGTGATATCGCTGTTGATAAAATGAATGGCGTTATAATCATTTATTTTTAATACAATTATTGCACAGATCCGTAATATTATTATTATGCTCGCTTGTGGTATGGTAGCGAATACGGCCGGTAGACAGCGCAGAAATACGAACTCCAGCGGTGCCAAGCATCTCACTTGTTTACGATGGCACTTTGCATTGAGAATATAATGAAATTGCCATTTTATGACCCACTCGAAGGCGAGTCATATGAAAAATAATAACATCCAAATTAGTTCCCAGCTAGCGAATAGGCTCAGCATCCGTTTCTCAGATCTACACATCTCCCTACGGTAAAGACTAAGAAAGTAGATGTGTTCTGCCTTTTGTCTGTCTTGTAGAGCTTCGATTTGCGACTTTCGCTCTGAGGGAAAGTCGGCATTGATTGATGTGGCGATTACTTTTTTAAAATTCTATTCCAGCTACTTAGATAGCTTTATGCCCTATGTTTATAGGGCTGTTCAAGTTAAAAACGTCATCCTATTGCTAAAACAGCTAATCGAATTTTTAAAGACGTTGATAATCTCACTGTTGCTTGTCAGTTTATTTTCGCTAATATTATGTATGTACGCATAAATCTAAAACTATTCACAGAAGTCAGTGATCGTCACAATATTATTGCCACAATGGTATCCATCTGTTCTAAAGCCTAACGGAATTGGAGCCATATGTTTTCTCAAAAATACATAAGCAGAGTCTTATTGTCTGATTATTTTATTTATCTTATATTTGTACTACCAAGTTATGATCTAGATTTTATTTAAATTTTTTAAATTTGGCTACTTTGTATATTACGATAAATTCATATAATGGACTATTTCAAATACTATGCTTCCATTTTAATTATTTAAGTTTTTACAAAATATTTTTGTTATTACGATAAATAAATGTTAATATGTACCCATTCGAACTAACCCAATTTTATTTAAAAGGTCATCATTTTATTTTGTAATAACATTTTACGGTGAATAAGTTTTAGTAGGTTCCAAATAATTGACTCTTTTAATTATTGATGTAGTTTTCTTGAATAATATTTTTTGACAATCTAATAGTTAAATTCTTGACTACTTATGTATTTTGAGTAAAGAGGACTAACGAGAGTTACTACCTAACACGAATATTTTGACACGTCAATTGGTCACGGCGAAAATGTAATGTAATGTTATTTGATATAAAAGCTAGAAATAGGAATAACCTATAAGAATATATAATATATAATAGTCTATAATCTATAACCTAGTATAATATAGAACAATAACCTATAATAACCTATAATGATATATAATATAATAGAGAAATAAGAATAACTATAAAACTTCGCAATTCATTTTGTGGGACAATGATTACATTTTCATAACTAAACTCTCGGGAAGCGTTATGCTTGTCAAAAAAACAATTGCAAATAATTGAGTTATAGGAGACATTAGTCTATGATAATGATGATGATAAGAAAGTAAAATCGCTCAGCTCAGTTAAACAAGGCGTGGCGGACATACTTTCGTCGCCTCGCCGCCCGAGTTGTCTTTTAAAGGCAGGCCGAGTGGTGTTTGTCTCTGCGTTTTAATTAAATTAATTAATTAACGAAGCGATAAATTGATTGACTGTCGGATGGCCACTCATAAAACGCGGTCCAAGCGCACGCTCGTCGCGACCGCGCGGACGACGACAAACCATGTCGCCTCTACCGGTTTTGGACGTTAATTCCCAGAGAGTAGGCGAACGGCATCAGTGGAGAATGCCTGCGGTCTCGCTGGCAACGTCGTGACAGAGGATCGCAACCTTTTCAGGCAGCGTTTAAGATTCCGTACCAACCGTGCTCGATAAGACGAAGGTATTCGAGTTATGTGTCCTGTCCACACTGAAAAAAATATTCTTAAATAAAAGAAGTAGGAATTCACCGAAATATATGAAAATTTCACATAATTTATAGATGATTCTATTTTTTTAGATCTTGTTAGAGTTGTTCACTTGCCCGGGAAAAAAACGCGCAAAGCAGCTACGGTCACTTTTCCGCAATTTGCATGCACGCTCGCTTTTTTTCAAAATACCCTATAAAACTTATACGTAGTTGAGAAGATGTTCGACCTATTTTCCGTAAACACAAGCTATTCAAAAAATCGCTCGTGCTTGTAGTAAAACGAATCTACTGGCCCAAATCCAGGCACTACATTTTTATTATTAAGCCGTCTTAATAATATTATGTATCCGTTTTAATAGCACCATAAATTTAATTATTAGCTTTTTAAAACGAATGGACTTAGAACAGACTGTGATGCGCAAATGGTAATTATTTGAAAAATAGTGAGACAGAAATAATTTTCAACGATAATACCGCAACCTTGCTCGCATGCGGTCTTTGGTTGCATTTGTATGCAGGAGCAAAGATCCTCTTTTCATTTTGGGTACATTTGCAATCAGCAGCAAATAAGCACTTAATCCAGTCCTATCTCTTTTCAAACGCGACCTTACTGTCATTATGCTATGAACGGGCTAATATTCTAGTTATACCACAGTATACCAGACAGTAGCTTCTCTCAGAACAAACTTGAAATCGAAGCAAGTGACGTCAGGAATCTTAAGGGCTACCACAAATCGTAATATGATTACTCGTCTTCTTCTTGAAGCACCGTCTCGGCCACATTTACGGTGCCCCGGCGAAACAGATGCTATTATGCTACCGATTTGTTCTGAGAATACCATATGGCGTCGACTCCTAAATCTGCACAAAAAAAGTAATAACACACCCGACGTAAGAGCGGACTGCGCCCACAGCGCGTCACAGCCCACAGCGCCGTATCTATCGGCCTAAGGACGCGACATGACTTACCCCTCGCCCCACTTTCGTCGCACCCTCTTCCTGAATTGCCTTGTAGCTCTTGAATGAACTTACTGGGTGTTATTATACTGTGGTTATACATATAATTTGAGGGCAAAGGAAAATCACGGATATCGCCCGACATAAAGAAACTCAACCGGCAATGGGAAATCCACGTATTTTATCTACAGGCAACCTGTAGTATGAACCTCTAGGATAAATCAATACTATCTAAGTAGTGCTCGATTGCGTTACTTAGTGAACTAATATTGAAATTTAATTTATACGAACGATACATAGCAGTGCGTTAGAGCGGAAGTAAAATGGACGATAGTATCTTTTACTGCACAAAAACTAGCCGCTGAACATAAAACCATCTGAATTAGTTTGATTTTTTTCATACGGTCTTAGATTATGGCGCTTTATGTTCGATTGATAGTTTTATGCTATAAAAAAGTATAACAGTTCATTAAAAATTCCTCTGTAACGTATTACTCTGTCTCGCTAGCATAAACTAATTCCGATTTTAGTACACAAAGAAACGGATTGAGGCCCGTTATGAAGGTATAGGTAAAATATTTGATACCTGGATCAACTTCCAGTCACACATTAAAGCTCTTCGTACCAAAGTAGACAATGGATTAAGTTTATTATGATAAATTGCAGATATTTTCCAATCCTAAATTGGTATATCTTCATTTTAAATATCCCATAATCATATTAAAGTACAAAAGTGTAATCTTTGACTAGTAGGTATAACTTGCTGATACCTGACTACATAATATTGGACCAGAATATATGCATTATAAAATGTGTAAGACTAAATGCATTATATATGTAAGTATCGTATGAGGGTACTCTGCCTTCGGATGTAACCTACAGTTGTTAATAGTTGGGATCGGAGCACCTCGGGTGGAACAGGGCGGTTTGCGCACCGTGCAGCGTAAGACAATCAACTGCGCACTTAACCGAATAAATGGGAGAGTTTAGAAACGTGCGTTCTCTGCGCAGCGGGAGTAGTTGTTGACCTGACGTCATATTGGCAGAGGGTGGCTCGGTAGGCGAAAAAATCGAACTGAATTACCACTAACATCAGGTAGAGGCCGCGCAAGCGAATACGAACTCGCGACCAGACTGGAGAATGAAGAAATTCGTCCAAATGTGGTAGTGAGGGCGTGAGGCCGGCCCGCTGGTTTCACTCCCCAGTGCCTCGCGAAAATGCGTTGGGCTCCTACGAGCCTTTGGCGTATCTTGACTGTTGATTGTATTGTCAGGAAAGTATTTTAAGTTTAGTCCATGAGAGACAAAATGGCTCGATGTCGTTATAACTCCCTAGGGTGAACAGTTCGCTCGTTGCAATTATCACTTCTTGTATACCTACTAACCGTGATAAAACACAGTTGTACCTACATTAAAATCATGGCAATAAATCGTATGTTTTGTTTTTGGAATAAATAAATTACAATATTACAATGATTTTTAGCTAATGTTGTCGACCGCTGCGTCGTTCGTTAAGGGGGTAGCACTGTCGTGCTTGTATGGCGAGTTCGCGAGAAGAACCTGTCGGTTTCCTGGTTTCATCCGCGTTATACCAGGAAAAATGGCGGCGAATGTCTCCAATTGCCGTTCATTAAGACTTTTACTTAATGCACTCGCGCTGGAGGTATCAACTTGCTACTCATTCGAGCGCCGCGTCGATTCTTTAGTGCTGAACCCTGTCTAAAGGAGGGGCACAACCCTAAACGAATCGTCATAATGAAAATAAAAGGTATACAATCAAAGAATTTAGCTATTTTGATTTTTTTTTTAAACTTTCAGTACGCTCATTAATAGTGACCAATTATGAGAAAAATAGTAAAAAAACATGCACTGGA
The DNA here is from genome assembly GCA_944548615.1 of Micropterix aruncella. Taxonomy (NCBI): domain Eukaryota; kingdom Metazoa; phylum Arthropoda; class Insecta; order Lepidoptera; family Micropterigidae; genus Micropterix; species Micropterix aruncella. The sequence continues at coordinate 58,365,025 of OX155980.1, read as the reverse complement.
AAATTTTGTTTTTTTAATATTTCGCTGTTGCCATGTTACCCAGACCTCTACCTTTTTTATTACGTACTATGTATAGTAAAAATGTACCCAGGAGGCTAATGCAACGGGAATGTAATGTAATGTTTAATTTAATAATCTTCTATATCTTGTTTATTTATTTGAAAAACTTTATCGCATATACAAAAGGGTATGCCGAGTGGCAATATCTTACGATCATACCGCCAGGGTTATTGAGACTAAATCAAATCAAATGAAATCAAATCATTTATTGTCTCAAGATTTTAAGAAGAAAGGTTTATGTACGTTTGTAAATTTATAACAAGTGTATATTTTGTAAAATAGTGCCCGTAATAAATTAGTATAATTTTATAATAAACATTAAAATGAACAAAAGATAAAAACGTAATAACATATGTCAACTCAATATCAAAGGGAGGGATAGAATATAAGGTGGGGGTTATTCATACATTAGGTAAATGGCTCTTAATAGATTATTCTAAACCCTATTAGGTTTCCAACTGTCTCAGTGGCAAAGGCAATAACTTTCATTTTCTTGTGAGAAAGGCGCAGAGAAAAACAATATAAATAAAATCAAGCCAAAAGTACTTGTAAAATCCGATTTTTAAAATAACATATCCCTGTGTATAGGTCAATATTATAGAACAATTTATAGGTCAATTTATAGGTCAATATTAAAGTTCATTAATATTTCAATAAAGAAATGCATTTCTTTTACAAAAAAACTCCCTAAAATCGACCAAGCGAATAAAACAAGCAATCTACTAAAGGTATCCAATTTATTTAGGAGTGCTCCTCAATTCTGGCATACCTCTTTATCGATAATTATGATCCTGGTAGGAAAAACATCGAGATAGAACATATTACGGTAGGTATACAAGTATGTTTATATAGTACGTTGTGTCTTTGGCTGCTCATTATGTTTATATAATTTACACTATAATCATTTGTAAGAATTTTAATTTTAACTCCTGAGTACGTGCCTTTTAATTTCACTGGGCATAGCTAAGGAGGATAGTGGCTAGAAGTAAGATCTTCACTGGAATTCACATTCGCCTACTTTGTTACAATATCTGTGTGAAGGGCAAAGGAAAACCATCACACTAACTAGATACGTCTGGCTAGATTATCCTACTGTGGCATTAAAGTAGACCATCTCGAGGTGGTAGGTTTGAGAAACCAGGTTATTAGCAGTCTCCCACCGGAGAAGATTTGCAGTCATTGCCGCCTGCGTCCGATATCAAACACAGCATTCAAAGAATAAGAGTTGATCTATCTGGGAGGAACATAAGAAAAGTGTCGCAAGAGGGAGCCTCTTCTTGTTACATTCACCTTCTTCTTCATCTTCACAGATGTACATCGCAGAGTTGGCTGTTTATATCTTACAGACTCTGCTCGCAATAAGGTTCATGTTTCTACCCTACACATAAACTCTGATCGGGTTAAAAAAATCTAATAAGAGCTATTTAATCAAAGAATGGATACCAGCCCCCCCTCATCGTCCTAGCTCCGACTCCTAGCTTTGTCCTTATATCACAGTCATACCCTCGATATTGAGTTTACATATGTTACTAATATATATTTAATTTTCTTTATTCTGTTTATTATGTAATTGCACTCATTTATTATGACCACTACTTTATACATGTTACATTTCTTATATAAAATAAATCCATCATTAAAAAATAATTGCAATAACCTTTGCGGTATGATCTTAAAATATTGCCACTTTGCATTAGGCCCACCATGTTGTGCAATGAAGTTTTTCAAACAAACAATCAAACAAATCCCCAAGACAGGACACGCGTCTTCGTGCTTGCTGCCTCCTACTGTGATTTTTTCCAGGTTTATACCAGGTCGTGGTTTTCGCCCAGAGTTATGTGTATTAAACACTCGTGTTTGAGAGTCTTTATTATACGACTGCCTAACAAAACAGGATTGTAATAAATGCAGGGTTCATCTAAATATATTTTCCCTTTCTTTATTCCACCATAACTTCTAAACGCTTAAACCGATTAGAAGTGTGTAGTATCGTTACAATCGTTAAGTCATCCCGAGTGTCATAGGGTATCTAAATTGTCCAAATATCAAGTAAAGAGTTGTATACATATCTAAATGTCCAAATGTCAATAAATAAACATAAATATATCGTATTTAGTGACAAATGAAAAATCTAATTGAGTAAATTCCGGGACTTTACATGTATCTACATATATGGATAAATACATAAACCACAAATATTTAATAAAAACCGTAAAAAAATTATTATACATACAATAGTTCACTTTCTCTAACGGTAGTCGTGTTTTTTTATTCTCGTTAGTGTATTTAATTGTAATATTCATAGTATTGGTTTCGATTTTACACATGTTTAGTGTGAGCGTCCATGATTCAGCGCCGTACAACAGGACTGAGAAGACATGACAATGAATGGGATAACAGATAGCACTTTCACCTAGATTTTCTACGTTACTTCTTTCAAGTTTACTGTCTTGAGCAAGTCGCTTAACAGTTCCTCGACAATAGTTGAAACCCGTTAGTCAGCCATCATTCTCCTCAAAACTTCTCTTGACGGTAACGGTTTTATATCAAACTAACCTCTGACACAAAAGCCATTATTTATCAGTAAATCAATATCTATAAATAAAAGGAAATTAAATAACGAATCGACGAAATATCGCCGAGACAGTGCCGGCTGCGGGTCGCGTCGTGACAGTTATTCATTTTGGTCGTACTTTGACGACGCAGCGTCGTTAAGCTGCCTCAAGGCTGCGCACATTGCACACATTAAGTAAGGTATTATACGTCGTTATAGGGACGTAAAGTAACCTCACACTTAACCCTCGATTCCCGATGTAAGCAATATACATAGTTATATAAACATCTAATGCAGTGTTTTTCAACATGTGCCGCAGCACGCCTATAAGACCTTTGTGCTGCAATCATTATCCTTAATCATTATTATTAATTCCAGAAATCAATCAACTATTGTATTCTTCACATTTTCACAAAGAAAATGTCATTGCGGAGACTTACATACATAGTTCTACCCACTAAAATACGAACATATCAATATACATTAATTAATAATAATGGACGTTAAAATAATATATGAATACAAAATGCTTTAGGAAATTAATATAAAATATGAAATTTTCCTAATAATGAGAAATTAAAAAAAAATGAGATGAATTAAAAAAATATATAAAAATATCTAGTGATGATCCTAGACTTTACAACATTGACATTATACCAATTTTCAATTAAAGATAGATTTATAGCAAATATTCGGCTAACCTCCAAAACAAAAGGTAAATGTTTCGAGAAACAAGAAGCTATTCGAGGGAGTATTTCTGTATTTTTAATTTACTTCATATTTTAGACTAAAAATAATAAATATAACAACTAAAATGTTTAGGTATGCGCGGCAGCAGCGCATTCGCCCCGAATGAAATCATTGTTAGAATGTTAATAATGATGAAGTTCAAATTTTAATCTTGTCTCGTTTGTCCGAGGACTGCAGCGGCTTGCCGAACCCGCCTGAGTTCGCTACTTCTAGACAGATCGCTACTTCTAAAATTTAAAACAAAAGTAAATTTTTAGTTGCCGACCTACATTTAATTAACTTCAAAGGTGGTAGATAGGCTACAAGAAAAAATTTGGTAAGTATTGTCATACACGCGTGAAACTACTGAAACGCCATCATAGAACTCATCTTGCCCAGAATGTGAGAGAGAGGAGAAAAATATTCAACACGGGTTCGAACGACCCACGCGTCACCAGTTGAGGGTTAATGACGTATTAAGTCGCGACCCCTGCTAACCAGTGACATTACATATAAGTCGAAAATGGTGTATTTCGAAACGAACAAACAGTATGCAATTATCATTAAGAATGTTACGTGCTATTTTATAATATAAATTTACAAAGCTATAAGTAGATAAAAGGAATGTCAATAAAGACGACTTAGTTTGAGTTTAGGCACAAAAAGGCTTGTTCGCGAATCTAGCCGTACGGAGATTTATATTCTATTGTCATTCAACATTCTTCTGTCAATTTTCTCTGTTATGATTTATTTCATGCTATTTTCGTAACTTTGAACGATGCTGACTTTGAACGTCCATTAGAAATATATAATTTTCCATAAATATTTTTTTTCCTACACTTTTATATTCGATTTTATGGATTGCACTTTTTTATTCGATGGATTCAAAGCGAATAATAATTCGCTTTCATTTATTCATTAGTATGCCAAAAATATGAAATGGCATTATTTATTTTTTCGCAAAATGAACGAAGTCCGCCGTCCCGATACCATCATAACGTATCGTGTGTTATAAAATGCGCCCTATAAAGAGTCTATCTCTCTCGCTCATATAGCCGGCTATCTGCGAAGCAAGCGAGACGTAGATAGTACGGTTCAGTTACTAAGTGGAATTGCATGTCTAAGATAATAAGAATGCCATACTAACGCGGGAACTTGGCCGCTCCGGCGGTCGGACATATTTTCCACCACATAGCGAAACTAGTTATGTATGTAGTAGATTTATTTGCATAACAAAGTTCTATTTCAAGATGATATCAAACATTAAACCTTCAAAGTAGATTAATTATTTTATATTTCAAGTTCAAATTTATTGGTTTAATACCACACACATACTTAATCGATCCAGGGAATCTATGATATCATGTCCCGGTCCCGCAGTCGCGATCCTGCATTCTGATAGTGCAGGAAGCATATTAACAAAATAAAATAGTTAATCCTTATTCTATTGGCAGAAGCTGTCACTGAATCTCAAATAATAAGACCAGTGCTCGAGACTTTCTTCATCTACTGAGGGTCAATACTAATTATGGTTAAAATATGTACTTAGGTCGTTCATTTTCAAGGTTTCAATTCTATTAATTTATCATCAAATACTTGCTTCAAAGAGATTAAAAACGCGATTTAAACAAACTTCGGTTTGATTAGTATATCTTCATTTGTTAAATATTGTAAAATATTTTAATGATTATTATGGTGTTAATATTGTATTGTTTATTATCTTTATTACATTATAAATATAATTTTATGAAGAGTATACATACCCATTTATATTACCTACAATTTTATTGCTATCATGCATTATTATTTATATTATTTTATCAATAATGTGGTATTTTCAGCAGAATTACGTTTGCTACCATGCAACCGCAGTGCAACCAATTAAATATTGGCCTATGGACTGACAGACGAAGCGAGAGCGGCTCCAGTTGGGGACGAGTTCATTTGCCCGCTTCGCCCCCATTCGCCGGCATCCAGGTCTCGAACTAGACGCGACGAGCTTTCAGCAGCGCGGTGCAGTGCTACGTACTAGGAGCTTTTTATACTAAACCTTGTGGTTTTAATATCTTGCCTGGCACGCATGCCATGGAACCCAGTTTAAGAATTCCTATAATAAATGAATGTGCTTGTGGTACGGCATACTTAGAATATATATATATTTATCTTAGAGTGTACTTTTCCATTAACTAATAGTAATCAAAATAGTACTTTACGATTCGTATCGGCCTAAAAAAAGACCAATAAGTTTTACTTTTCATTTACGTTTGTGAGTATTTTAAAAATAAATTTAAAAAATTAAATAATTGATAAGTTGTAATAAGAGAGGCCTTGTGGTAAACGCGAGAGACGGTGTCAAGCGCATACATTTATAAAATACGCGTTAAAAGATAGGACAGGTACTATAAGCACTTCGGCGCCGAGCATAGACCCTTTCCTTCGCCTCAGGTACAGAGAAAGATCGCAATGGACATTCCCACGGTGGCATTGCAGATATGTAATTGGCCATGCGCCTAGGTACGCGCGGGTCGTACCGTCGCGCGCGCCTATTACATACCTGCAAATAATAACCTTTTTATAGGTAAACTATTAGGTTGATTATTCTTTTTTTTTTCTTTTGGTAGTAGTCTTTATTCATAAAAAAGATACAAATTACATGTCACAGTTCCCCACTAAGGCTAGTGCCTTTTCAGTGGGTAACTAACAATAATGTGTTTATATCCGACTTATATTATCTATTTCCTATTATACTTTTATTAACTATTATAACTTTTTACGTTAAGTAGATGCATTGACTTCCTAACCTAACCTAAGCTAACCTATATCTCCTATAATAACTAGCTAAATATACACTTATAAATATGCTTTTACACTAAATTAATATACCTACTTCCTAATTTAACCTAACCTAAATCTATAACCTAAATCTACACCACAAAGTATAGCACTCAAGTGCTATTTTTCGATGTAGACAAGGAAAGGGATTATTTTGTAGCTGTCATTCATTGGGCTCCCTTGACTGGATGGGGCTGAAAGTGAGCCTCGTTAATGGTTTTTACTAATCGTGAATCTTGAAGCAATAACAACTATTGTCGAGATTTTTCCCAAGAGCTGTGAATTATCTAACTAAAACTATTGTTGAAAGCATGTCATCGGCCAGAAATATTGTATTTAATGTAATTGTAATATTTTTTGTAGCACTGTATGTCTCGTTTCTGAAATAATGCAAATACCGAAAAAAGATATGGACTATTTTAAAACGAGACCATAAGCAAACATTTATTTATTTAGAATGAAATGTACCTCAAAGTACTCTAATTGTATTTATTTAAAATAATAGGTACAATACTTAATGGTTATCAATATTTTCAGATAATGCTCTTATAATTCCTTGGCGAATGGCATTGTAAAGAACTGCACTTTTTGATGAAATCTTTTCTGATATGATTTTTTTTTCAGGTGAGTTTCAGTTTTTATTTTGTGTAAATATATTATGTACACATGGACGTGTACAGGGCCAAAAAAATCTGTGCCAAAAAAATCGTTATATTCCGAGAAAATTTCTGAGAGCAATTTCGGGCCCCACTCGTAAAATTTAAGGTTTCTAACACTTCACTGAAGACCAGACAAAGATTCGATTTATAAGTCGCCAGGATATTGTTATCATACAGAATTTCAGCACCCTTAAGAACTTGGATTTGTCAATATGATTCTGAAACTACTGTTTGTTTGTTTTAAATGAAGCATTAAATTGGATAAAACTTTTAATCAATATTATTATCACGTGAAAACGCACACGCTCAATAAGAACTTCACTGTGTTACCATCTTATATTATGTTAATTATATCGATGTATCGTTAATACGATAATTTATATTTTCAATCTATAAAGTGCCAGTTTTTATATGTCTCATAAGCCAATAATATAAAATTTACATTTTGAAACGGTATTATTAGTCTTCTTTTTATTTACGATTGTATGTTTTATTTAATTTGTTGAAATTGCGATAAAAGTATTCCATTAACAGCAATTTTTAAAGCTTAGATCATAACTGAGTTGGGGGTCCCAGTTTAACTGTAGGAGGCCGCGAGCTACATGCAATTTGAAAACGAAAAACATGAAATTTGAAAAAGACGATAACAAGAGATATATTTATGTAAAGACAGATAATATTTTCACGGACGAACTTGAATTTTTATTTACACACGCTCTAAAAGATGTATCTATCTAAAATGGCTAGTTAAATTGAATTTATTACTGAGAAATTCAGTGATAAAGTACGATGAACTGTTTTTTCCAGGGTTGCCAGCCATTCTTTTTTGGGAAGGGCAGTCATTTTTTCATAGTCTTGTTCCTTCCTGTATCTCCAAAACCACGGTCCAAAACGACACCGATAGCCCTTCCTTACGAAAATCTTGCAAATGTCTCGAGACGGAGAAAGCGAGCAGCCAGTTACGCTTTGGTTGACAGCTATTTCATTTTGAAAATTCAATGAGAAGACAAAGTTTTACTATATATACATATAAATTTAAGTAAATAGAAATATGCGTTGTATTCAGAGTATATTTTTGCGATCATAATTTTATTTTGTATTATTGTTTTTCATAGTTTGTTTAAGCTAAGCGCGCTACTAACGCGCTTAGAATTTATAAAATATTTAATTAACTTCAGGTTTTTATTCTTTCTTGCTCAAATAAATATTAAATATTATAATTTTAATTATTATAATATAATAATAATTTAATAATGTGTAAGTACTTCCAATACTTCTTGTTTAATTTCTAAAAAACATCTGTAGTGGTAATCAATAATCCTAAATTCGAAAAAAAAACGCGTTCAGGGGGCATCTACCGTTTCGCCAAAACTCCTTGTCCTTTGTTGGTTTTTTACCACTACTTGTATCAATTTAAAACCCAATATACCAAAGTCATATAGTCGTAACATTTAATGTCAGCATGACTTGGTGGATATTTTTGGTGGAACAGCTTTTGGAAGTTCCTAAGTTTATATTATGCCTAGTAGAAAATTAAACTAAAGTATTTTGTACGCTCACTAGTGACACTGCAGCGTTCATTTGCTTTCAGCGAGGCCATTTGTTTTTATTTTCAAATTATAGAAATATGACTCCATTGCTATACGCTAGTTTTTGTATCGTTTAAAAAATCGAACCCCATTATTGCTATTACGTTTCACGCTCCTTCGTAGTTTAATCCGAATAGGGTTTTGGATGCAATTCGTATTTAATGCCATGTCTATCTAAATATTTAAACGTCGTTGTTTAGGACACTGTGCTACATTTTTAAAAGGAGAAGATCCCAATCTTCTCCGATTCGCTTGTGAACTAGCCATGGTCGACTCTAGCTATGTATCAGCCGCTGGTATAAATGTGTAAGAATACCGGCGCCCGGCAGTTAAAATGCGAAATATGATTGATGGGTGGTCGTAAAACTCCAAGATTGGAATTCCACTATTGATATTTGTCCCGGCAGCGGATGTCTCATCTATAAACTACGTACCGTGTACTTCCTGCGTGGCAAGAAGATAGCGAATTTCTAAACTTACCTGTGAACAAAAGAAAGAAAATATTAAAAATCAAAATCGCATAATTTTAAACGAGAAACAAGGCTTTCTTTGGCACGCAAAACTCGATTATAACAAAACTCATTTTTACCATGGATAGTGCTGTTGTACAAAGAAAATTAGTGTTTCACACAAGGCACCAATTCTTCTATAAGTCAATAGTTTAACCTTTTATTTTTTGATATTTTTTTACGATATCTTGTTTCATTCCTTATTCTTGCCAAAAAGAAGAAAAAAATACTAATTTCTTGTTTTGATGCAACATTAAATTGCAACTTTTTCTCGCGTAATAAACTAAGTAGGGCCAAACCCAGAGGTTATCAGCATCCCACCGCACCCTGTCAGCAACCTACCGCGCCCTATTAGTATTCTAACGCGCCTTATCAGCATCCTTCCGGGCGTCTAAAAATTACACAAGAAAATGGCACATCCACAAATATAGTAATTTTTCGATGCAATTTAAATTAAAATAACGAAATTTCCTTGTGTCTTCTTAAAGATAACGATCTTTTTAACCCGTAGATTTTTCAAATTTAGCACCGATTTAACCACAATAGGCAATTTTAGGAGTAATTCTTAAAATTTTACGAAAAGGAAAACCAAATGAATATTTTGTTTTTTATTTTTATTTTTAAGAAAATTTACAGCGTTTTAAACTTATTGTTGGCACATATTGTGCGAAACTAAGGCCAATTAAAATTTTTCATATTTAAACTATACATATTGTCACAGCGCAAGAAATATGAAGAAAATACAGTTTTTCTTTACTTGCCTACCGATCAACAAGGAGGTGAAGTATTTTGAACGCACATTTTTTTTTCGAGATAAATACGGATATACAAATTTAACCCCCCCCCCCTCCCCTCCCCCTCTCGAGAAAATTAAGAACATTTCCAGACTGAAGTCTATCTGTGTGTATTCCTCCGCTATACCACATTTGGTATACAGGTGCCTTGTTGGGACGAAACCATTTTGTGAAATTTTGATTGGAATATGTCAAATACAAGCGACACAAATAATATTTAAAGTCTGCCATACAAATGTATGTGGGAATCAAATATTTCAATTTGCGGCGTCGCGCGTTTTGATATCGCGTGACGTACCTACGTTCGAAATTTAAATCTTCATTGCTCGCTCGGAATTCGAATGTTACGGCGACGCGCGCTTGCAAATCGATTTTTAAATTTAATGATAAGAAGTCCTTGGCTAATTGCAGCGAAAGTCTTGGGGTGACGCAACCGTTTTATTACGTACATAATAGTGTAAGTTTCGAGAAAAGGAATAGGAAACCACATTATGTATTTAATTGATACGAGTATATTTAACTCGTTATGTGAAATAAATTGCTTAAATATATATCATATTGATATAACAATATCATAATGTAAATAATAAGGTAAGATATCAATAACATGTGAAACTACAGGTATTATAAATAGGTTTAATATAACATAATACCTACACTATATTTATACATTTTACATATAAATAATTACGATATTTAACAGCATAATAATCTTTAAATTATTATAAAATATACATTGCAGATGAAGAAATACTAATCAAACCGAATGCTTTGAATAGTGTTATATTCTCATAAGTTCGAATAGTTCTTAATTTCTTAGAACAAGTTCCTTAAACCTTCTTAGGTTAGGCTAGCGAGAAATAGAAAACGACATTGTGTAAAAATTCTTAAGCAGCGTGTATTGCCGAATATTGTGTACCGAAAATAGGTAATTCGCGGAAGCGCTCTTATGAAGCCGAGTAATTATTTACTATGAAATTTAATCGTTAAACTTTATGTTTAGATTCGGTCGGCGTGTCGTTCCGCGTGTAAACGAATCATTAACCGGCGTATGCGCGCTACTTAATAAAACGAACTTATTCGAGGCTCCTGGAATTGAATGTTTACGAGAATCTCCCCGCGAAACGATGCGGCATCGTGTGTGGTCCAACGCTGAGGCATCTTCAAAATATTCACATCTGTAATGTGTTTAGCCAGGTTATCCTGCTATGAGAATGAGGTACACTGAGAGGAAACATTCATCGCAATTATGAAACGAAAATTGGAATATTAATTGTATTATCCTACAATATGAATTGTTTCATTTGTACTAAGCACAAATATAACCTAACACTGAAGTTAATGAGAAGATGCAAAGAATAGAATTGCTACGGATAACCATCGATGGTAATTTAAACTGGAAAGCCCATGTCGAAGATGTCAAAAAATAAGGGTTCGAAATTTTGCTACGCGCTACGAATGCTAAAACCAACTATAAATAAAAACAACCTTTATAACAAATTATGCGTATATTTTCGCATGTATTAAATATGTAATAACGCTTTGGGGTCATTCGGCAAAAGCAGAGGAAATAGTCATCTGCTTGAAGCCTACGAATGCTATTAATTTCGACAACTGAAGGCTGCAAACCACATTTTATATAGTCCGTGCTAAATTTCATATCCATATATATCTTGAAAATCTATAATTTGTGAGAAACCACGAACAGTATTTCAATATTAACAATGTGGAATACGGTTACAATACGAGAAGTAATTATGAGCTCCAAGCGCAAAAGCCAAATTTAACATTATTTAAAAAATCAATATTAGAAAACTCAATTAAAATCTATAACCACCCACCTGGAAATTTTAAAGAGTTGAAGAGAAAAGTATATGCCACAGCACTGAATAAAAGGCTTATTGAAACAAACCTACTATACACTAAATCTAAGTGCTACGCCTCGATTACGTCGGAAAGACACGTATAGTCAATTTTTCAATTAGATATAATACAACTCTAAGCAATGATATGACAGTAACATCATTGCACGTGATCCTAATACATTACTGAGTCGAAAATACAATATTATTGGCGTTACTGCAAGCTGAGTCGTCTACTAGTGGTCCAGATAGAATTCAACTAATACGTCCTCGCGCCACAAGAGGATACACTAATCGTTCGTAGCCCTCCATATAGTCGCTGTTAGATACAATGAACATGGCTGCATTCCAACAGTTGCAATCTGACATCTGGCAATCAGCTTACTCTTAACAATAGAAACTTGCAAGGGTAGTCAGCTTAGTCCGGAGATGCAGCGTGTATAATACTGCTGGGCTTGAAAGTCGGCAACGATTACCGAGCATAGTGACCCGTCTCGTCGGAACCGTGTGCTTGTTTGGCTATTACTTCAGACAGGAAGACACTATTATTTTCGAAGACACTCTCGACTTTTTTCCCTGTCGCACCCCATTAAAGTTGTAGAAGAGTTCTAACTGGTTGTTTTTGCAAAGGGAAACCATCACACCGTTTTTTTTTCCATTTTTGTAATTTGGGTTGCTTCTTCTGCTTTTTCTAAAACCCAGATTGCACGCATCCTTTAAAAAAAAGAATAAAGAAATTCACTACTCGTGGAAATAAACTTTTGTTAGTTCCGCTAGTTTGTATCTTCCATTGTGCCTGTATTTTTATCAGCTGGTTTTCAACAGGGCGCGGTTTTGAAAGTCGCGTTGGGTCATTTTGATCATCATTACCACTCAAGGGTTGAATTTGAAGATCCGGAGATCCCGGTAATCCGAACACTCGCTGCGGCTGCGACACGTATACCGAGGAGATGCCCTAATAAATCAATAAGCAGGACCGCGTAAAATCCTCAAGATATGAGGAAATCCTTACTTCGCGCTTCTGAACGTACTTGTGGGTATATACATACATAGCTGCCACATTCTCCGACGATATGGCGAAAGCTTCCCAAACTGTGGTTTAAATTTTATTCTCGTCCTCTTTGATGGAATTTTCGTGAGTTGATAAATTCGGGTGTACATGGAGCCGTACTTTTAAATATGAGAGACCTCTCTCGGCTTCCAATATATTCGTACCTGTATTGGCCCCTGTCGGTCTGCAATCCGAAATATTGCTGTGAGTTCGAGATTTCTTTGGTCATTATAGATAAGATCATTGATTAGGTCTCCTTGTTCCGATATATCGAATGTATCTTGTATTTGTGACAAGATTGGGTATTCAATTTGATACTTTCGTAAAAATATTTTAGACGAAAAAAATGACACATATATATGATACTCGAGATACGGATCGTTATTATTGTAATGAAAATATTAATAAGAATATTTGGACTGTAATTAGACAAATGTAAACATTCTCAGGCATTACGCTAATAGACTTGCCTAATTTAGGATTGTTTAATTAAGCTTAACCCTATATTTGGGAAAATAAATTTGTAAACCTTAATGTTATCCCCTGATAGCGAAATATTAAAAGAAATGTAATTAATATTGTAACTAAGTTCATATCATATGATAACTAAGTTAATATCTTAATATTATCATATGATTAAGCCAAGACTAAAGCACGCAATGCAATTTTACACTAATACTTTTACAGAAACTGTAATAGATTGCGGTATTGAGTTGCTCTTTTTTAGTTTCTTTTTCAGTCCCAAACTGGTAAGACCTTTAAGAAATGCATATGAAGATTAGCGAGGCAGTACTGTTGGAGGCGAAGAATGGTAGAACATTCAACATTCAATGCAATGAGTCATGATAGGTAGTCGCAATATAATTTGAGGCATATTGTAAATATTAATTATTGTATTAGGGCATTTGCGACACATTGCAATTGTCAAAAAAAGGCCTTCCACATGACCACAACTTTCTATCGCCTTTTTTTTACTTGGTTCTCAGTTTAGATAGATCTCAAGATCTCACGATCTACACGACGACGCAATAACTACTCGTGTAACCAGTGGCGTGCCCGGGGTGGGTGAATGGGGCAAGCCCGACATACCTTTTTGTGTTTTTTTATAGTAACAAAAAGTAGTACCTCTTTCCTCTTCAAACTTCAATTTGAAATTTACTGCTTGTGTCGTAGATTCAATAAAGCACACTGAAGGCATACTACTGCTAGACAGAATTTAACATACACTTATCAGCAGTCGAATACCTCCGGTGGCTTTAAGAAAAACCGTTTTATTTGCTTGAGCGAGTGACATCGAGTTAAGAAGTTGACCCTTGCTTGTATGAGCTGTAAGACTTTTTTATAAAAAAAGGGAACAAAAAGTAATTAGGTGCTAGGTACATAGCTTTAACTAGCTTATTTATATTCTAAATCGAAGCGTCTATCTTTTTTCAAAAATGAGTTTATCGGGTGTACAAATCGGGTGTAGGTTTAGGTCCAGAAATTAGTAACTTCTTTTGCTCAAAACTCAAAGATTTTACTTTGTCTTCGCCGATTAAAAGTCGTACACATAACTCACCACAAGGGACAATTTCCTCCATTGTTTATCAGGCACTAAAAACCACAAATGAATTGAAATTACACAATAAAAAATACCGTGATGTCAGTCGCACAAACCTACACTAACTACAGTCAAGTGAAGTTCGCGCTCATCGTCTCACGTTGCGACATTTGACACGTTCGCTGTCACCTTCATGGGCAAGCACGGCTTTGGTTTCCATAGTAAAATCCTCTAAATACTTATAATTGTTTTGCGTAATTTGCCACTGGTTAGAGCGAGAGGTACACTGATTTTGAAAGCCACATTGAAAGCCCACATGTGCGAGCGAGCGAGAGGACACGTCGGTACACAGCTGCAATCGCACGCTGCTTTATCGACGCCGCGGCCATAACGAATTTCGTCGCGTGGAGCGAGCTCCGTCCGCTAGATAGCACTCGTTAGATAGCAAATTAATTTATTTAATTGTTTTTTTTTACGAATTGTGTTATTAATTTATTTAATTGTTAATTACGAAGAATAGGCAAGCCCGGCTTTTCGGCTTATATGAAGAGACCGCCACTGCGTGTAACCCTTGCCTTTGCAGACTTATGTCTAATTCTTTGGACACGTGTAGTATTTTTTTAAACACCTATCCGACCCTCCCCCCCCCCCCTCGATGACGTACGTACACGTATAGATATATATTTGTGGATAACAAACGTATATAGGTATATATTTGTGAACAATAAAAGCGTCACATTGTTAATAAATAAAAATAGAGATTTGCAAGTCAAAAATACAGACGGAGTAGTTCTCAGTCTTAGAAACGTGTACTAGTCGCTATTAGGCATGAACTGCTGCGATGACAGGGCAGAAATGGTTTTTCTGTACATTTTGGTATGGAACTCTAAAAAAACATTAAACAAGCACTGTTTTACTGCATCTACGGCTGAAGAGCCGCGGGAATTTCGTCCCCGTAGGATATGGGTAATCCTCGGTTAATAACGACGTATATCCGGGGGTTGAGATGCCGACTCGCGCGCCCGGGCCGCCGCCGTCGCACAGTATCTCGATTGTAACATGTAAGCCGGACAATATTTTTTTTTTTGCAAGAATAATAGTGCTATTTCATAATAATTTTATTGGTAAAACCTTTTTTTTAGAGAAAAAACCATTCATATAATGGCCACGGGGCACCGCAGTGTGGTTGATTGCCAGAGTCATTCACTACGCTCGAATTACATAAACACCTCAAAGTGACTAATAAATTATGCCTGCTGACCAAAATGTTTATTTTTTAGTATATTACAATGCATGGGCTTTGCAATGACATATTCGTACGTAGACGGGATGATACGTACCTGACTACTTTAAAATATGGGATATTTCAAAATTCTACCAGATTAGAAAAAAGAGGTTTCTAACTACCAATGTTCGCCATTTGTGCATAAATTGTCTTTTTTTATAAAACCAGTGTAATATTTAGTATTGTTTTTATAGCACAATAAAATTATTCAACTCTATTCTATTCTATAATGTTCTGAATTTGCGATGAAGTTAATGCTTTTCCAAGCTATAATTTAAAAAATATTTATATTATTTTCTTTCAAATTGGATAAAACTGAACTACGATCTGTGATAAGCAGAGGAGATGTTTTTGAAGACTTGATATATGTTTTGGGTATATGTACCTACTCTCTCTCTCTCTCTCTCTCTCTCTCTTGACCCGGACATCCAAAAATCGTCACGACCAGAAATGATCTCCAAAGTCTTGTCTGTCTTCTCTGTCTTGGCAGATCAACGATTGAAATCTTCTGAAACAGCTGATTATACAGCAATATCTAGAGAACGGGTTTAAGTCGACATGATACCTAGGAACGACCATAATCTGAAGAATTTTCGTTTCATGACTTTTTTTTTCAATATAAGCATTAATTTAAATAAGTTTCTAAGTGAATCCCACGATAAGGAACCAATTTAAAATTTGGACTTAAAAAAGTTGCTCATTGCCTTGAACATTTTAAGGCTTTAAACTGACTTCGAAAACTTTTAGGCGCGATTACTCCTACAATGTAAGCGGTGAGTGTGTTTTATTATAATTTCATTATATTGATTGGTTAATACTCTAGGGCAGCACTTAGCCACATTTTTCATTTAGTCCCTAAATAAATTACAATTATTTAAAACGTGAGAGCGGTCTGAGAGTTACGCTAAATATGCTTTGCCATTAACACCCTTATACCACCACTGCGTAAAGATAGATATTCTGTGCTAGCGCTGCGATAGAGTATGCGCCTGATCGCCGGCGCGAGCGGATGTAGAATCTATGCTTGACGCTTCGTCAACGCTGGACTTTTATTGGTCAAACCCTACAAAATTGACCCACCCTTTTTTTCGCGTATCCGCCCATTTCGGATATTTTTCTGAGGTCTCATGTCACCTTAAGGAGGTTTGCATATGGAAAATCTAACCGCCCGTTGGGTGCCGTTGGCTGACTCTCGATCAAAACAGTTATGCGAATGCAAAACTCTTCAACACTGTTTGAAACGTTTTAACAGCAAAAAAGAATATTTTTGTCCAAGATTTAAAATAGTGGACAGAATCTGGGTGGCTTTAAAGAAAGCTAAAACTGAGAAATCAGATGGAAAGCGATATCATCCGTTTTTTGGGATGCAAAAGAAATTTTAAAGATAGCATATTTTCAGACAGATCAAACTGCTACTGTTGAATACAACGATAACACAAGCTACAGGAATGTATTTAGCAAAAAAGATCTGGTTTGGCTCGAGAAAAGTCATCCTACACTAAGACAACGCAAGGTTTCACACTAAATTAATCATGGCCACAAAATGTATTAGTAACCATATTTAATTATTATATTTACTATCAATCTATCGACTATTTCGTGCTACCTGACACTGTGCGCCGAGTCGCGCGTCGCGCTCCGCACCTTATATTAGGTAATGTCGATAAACCTATCCCAGCTAGACACAATCAAAATGTACGTTACCGGCGTCGCTTGGTCAACTATTCTCTTGATATGATTTTTTGGGTGACTTCCTTTTCTTTTTTCACTGCATGGTCCTTTGACTGTGTCGACGCCGGCCATAATAATGGAATAATCACGAATAAAAACAAGGGGATGAAGTTGAGATGCCACAGAACTATACGAATTCTATTAGTATCGTTACACTGCATTATAGTAGCAACTGACAGAAGTAGAAAAAAATTCGAAATCTGGAAAATTCCAAATTTGATTAATTTACAAATATTGTATACTAGCTTCGCCCAGCTGTTTCACCCGCGTGGTGATAGAAAATTGTGATAATGATGATAGAAAACCATATATCTTTAAAAATTATAACCTATGTATTATTCTGATGTGTAAGCTATATTATTGTAAAGCTTCATCAAAATCCATTCATTATTTTTTGCGTGAAAGAGTAACAAACATCCATACATACATACAAACTTTCGCGTTTATAATATTAGTAGGATAGGATAGTATGATAGAATTTAAATTTCGAATGTCAATTACTAAGATTTTTTTCCTACTTACTTGACAGTTATCGTTATATTTTAGATAATTCACGCTATATCTTTATAAATTATAGCCTATGTGTTATTATGATGTGTAAGCTATATTATTGTAAAGTTTCATCAAAATCCATTCAATAGTTTTTGCGTGAAAGAGTAAAAAACATCCATACATACATACAAACTTTGGCGTTTATAATATTAGTAGGATAATAGTTAAGTGTTATTCTTGTTATTACTCTTTATTGTGAATGTTCACAATGGGCGAGTTTATTATCTTGGAGCAATGCCTCTGAAATAAAATAAAACCGGCACCGGCTCGACCTGCCAATGATTGATGGTTTTATTTAGACAGATTGGTGTTTCTTTGGTTCAGAAATATTTCGGAATACCAAATTATATAATTACGAAGGTATTTTTTCCATTAAAATTCTTTGGCCCTTATCTCTTTGACTGGTTGTTCGTTCTTAGTATCACCGACAGGCGGCGCTGAAAACGCAGGGTGTATGCACTGCACATCAAACGGCCACTACCCAGCGCGAAACAAAAGCCGAGTTAAAAAGGCTGACTCTAAAACGGATACTCGGAAAAGTGTGTGTTTGCGCCTCGCTGGTATCGGCGTAGAAGAAAGAGGAGCACAGTTATGAAATGGTCTGGGGAAACCGTTGATTAGGGTTGCCACGTACACGAAGAAAATTTATTTTTAAATTGCTTGAATAATCGTATGGCAGTGATCAGTAGTCCAGACAAAACTGTTGTGTCGTATGTGCTTCTTAAAAATGTTGAAATTCAACGGATAGTCCAGACCACAGTATATCAGACAGTAGCGAGTTTAAGAACAAAATTGAAAACGAGGCAAGATACTTCACTAGTCCAAGGGCTCGCATATGATCGACACATGTCTACTACTCCGGTAACGCAGATGTTCAAACGTTTTGAGAAATTCGCCGACCTTCGCACGAGCGTAACGCTAACCTAAGGCGTTCGTCGAGACGAACCCCTCTGCTCACTTTACTCGCACCCTATTCCCGCAATCCCCTATCGTTTGAGAGTGCGTCTACAGTTCTCTCGGTATACCGTGGTCAAGACGATACATACATACTAGTCGATAATTCAATTTATTTATTTATTACTTTACATTCGCGAGTGAGTTATGAGTGCGATCGTACATATATAATTAGTTACATAAGCAATAAGGAAATGTGAAGACAACCCATATAAAGCGAACGGCCTGTATCTGCATACGAAATACACTGCCTTTGTTGTTTGAGTAATAACTGACGTTATTTCACAACTCTTCTAGTCATGCCGCCTCATATAGTCGATAGGGACACTACTACATTTTAGCAAGACAACCGAAGGTTTTTAGCGTTTTGGAATTCAGACTGCTCTAGGCATATAAAGCATATCCATTCCTAGAAACGCGAATTCGCCAACGATGTTTGGCACGCTGACAATAGTCTTGCAACTTTATTCGTCATATATGATCATACATGTCGCAGCGTCTTTATGAAACCGTGAGCTAGCTTGGCCATTATTACAGTTAGGAAGATCGTTGTTTAAGAAGCCCACGTAAATATTGTTTTCAGTGTGTATCTAATGATAATAATTAGTGAACTTTGTAGTTGCCATTGCCGTTGTCAATTGAATTTGGGTAGCCCTCGTCAAGGGTGGCGATCTGTCTGTCTGTCTGTTTGTCTGCCGCGTCTGTAACAATAATCAAACGCTGCGCGTTCTCTCGTACTTAGAATCGTGGCTTTATGATGCTCGTTTAGTCAGCGTTGTGTATCTGCCGCTACTGCCGCCATCTAACCGCCTTTGATCTCGCTCTCTTTGTGTTAAATCCGTTTACCTTTTAACCTAATCTCTCTATTTTTACATCGCCATCGCCTACTTTATCTCAGATCGAGTACCACCCATTGAAGACTGACGCATTTACCACGTTTAACTTCAGCCACATGTGTGAATTTGTTTCAATCCAAACTTCAGTGGGGAGGAATTAAACCACCTCCCTTCTCCGGTCTTTCCAGGAAAAAAACAGCAAAATTGAAGATAAGGACCGAAAAACAAACAACGTAAATCCTTATGTAACGATCTACCAAACTGCAAAAATAGCCTAACAAGGGCACAGTTCATAGAGGCGCTACACCATGCTAGATAATATATGACGCATAATTGTGTAAAACCATGTCAAACGTTGGCAGTATAAAATCGTTGCCAAATTTACCTTTCTGACAGTGGTTTACGCCCTACATATCCGTAGCAGTCTCACTGCCCACACACTAAAAGCCATAACTTATCTTGCTAGAATGTGGTCGTATTAAATGCGATCTCCCTAGCTGCAATAATAGTCACTGCAAAGCTACGCCACGTTTGATAATGTATGAAGACTAATAATGCAACACCATTGGCAGCATGTCAAGCATAGTTGCCGAATTTGCGTTTCTGGCAGTATTATACGCACTCCATATCTTGAGCAGTCTTACTGCCAAAACACCAAAAGCAGTCTTTGCTAGAATCCCCAGCCGTAATCCATAGGGAAATCCCCAACTGCTCCTTATCGACTGAATGAGGCGTATTTATCGATAATCATATAAGTATATACGGTCTGGACTATTCGTTGCATTTCGATTTGGAAGTACGTACGTTACAACAGTCTAGCCAATTCCGTTTCACTATTACCTACGTGTAAAATTATTCCTGGATGATCAACCTCTTTCCCACCTATGACTTATTTCTGGGTATGGCCTTGAGTTTGTCTCGTTGAGATACCTAATCAGTAGGTTAATAACAAATATACATACATTATAATAAGATCCTGTAGGTGTGAATAATAATACACCGGAAATCATCTGCTGTGCTGTGGAAGTCGTACGCTGGTTGGCTAGAGCTGTGACAATAATCGAAATCGTTATCGGAAAATCAAGGCTACAAGTATTATGCAAAATCTAAATCCTACTAATATTATAAACGCGAAAGTTTGTATGGATGTATGAATGTTTGTTACTCTTTCACGCAAAAACTGCTGAATGGATTTTGATGAAACTTTACAATAATATAGCTTACACATCAGAATAACACATAGGCTATAATTTATAAAGATATATGGTTTTCTATCATCATTATCACAATTTTCCATCACCACGCGGGTGAAACCGCTTGGCGCAGCTAGTAAAATCATAAATTATGTTCAGCTAATGTGTAACACGACATTTATTGACTGTCAGGCGGTACGAAGTTCGCCGGGTCAGCTAGTACTATTATAAAGGCGAAAGTTTGTAAGAATGTATGTATGGATGTTTGTTACTCTTTCACGCAAAAACTACTGAATGGATTTTGATGAAACTTTACAATAATATAGCTAACACATCAGAATAACACATAGGCTATAATTTATAAAGATATATAGTTTTCTATCATCATTATCACAATTTTCCATCACCACGCGGGTAAAACCGCGGAGCCCAGCTAGTAATATATACTTTTACTAGCTGTACCCAACCATGCGTTGCTGTGGCTTAGCATACGTGTTATGCTAAAATGCGTGTTAAAAAAATATGTTTTTATCTGTCATAGTTGAGACATATAGCTTTCGCGTGTCTATATAAGGTTTTCAAAAAAGCATGTTTTTATCTGTCACAGGTGTGACGTCTATATAATATGAATAATAAAAATACGCGCGTATTCGAATGCAAAATTTCAAGTCGAAATTTCGACACACTACTTTTTGAGTTTTGCGGGCACAAACAAACATGGGTTGAATTTTTATATATAAAGATATCAATTGTCGTGTGGGTTTAAAATAGGGCGGATGTTTTGAACGAATTCCAATGCCACGTTCGTGCAGTCCACTAGTAAGATATGGAATTTACCCCCCCCCCCCCCCCCCCCCACCTCCCCCCCCCCCTTCCCCTCCCGCTTATCTACTCTTAGAGCGGATTGTTTGGCCCCGAGATCTTTCGTTGGATACTCGTGGTGTCCCTCCGCGCGGCTGAGTCTCGTGTCGAGTGGCCATCTCGAGTGCGCCACTTGATGTTGCCGTTCCCCGCACTCGAACTCAGAGCCGCGCTAACAACTTCGATAAATTTACACATCCATGGTCAATATTTGTCATTTTAATGCCGCCATCGAAAACTGGCATTTATACAGCGGCAAACGGACGTCCCTTGTTGGACCATGCCATTTACTGGCATATTATAAGTCTTTAATCATATCAGATAATTTTATCTCCCTATTTTTTATTATTAGACTATTTAAATATATTTTTTTAAAACTTGGATAACTTTTACATGTTTTGTTAATTATTTCTTAGACTCTAAAGAAATATTATGGTTGAATTTGCTTGCTTATTTTTAACCGGTTGCTGTTGTTAAAAACATAATAAGTTATGAGCACAATAAGTGATCTGTGGTTTAAAACATAGGTATGTAATTATATATATACGTACTGAGGGCAAACTGTACCGAACCATTTTGCAGCCAAACATCTGAACCTCTAACATACGGTTATACAATACATATCTATCTATCTATATATCATCATTAACGTTGCAACTCATTGTGAGTCCTGGTCTCGTCAAGAATTTTGATCCATCCCACTATATCCTAGGCGTTGGTTTTGCAATTGTTCAATCGAAGTGCATTTATGTCTTTAGCCACAAAATCAAGCCATTGCACTTTTGGTCGTACAACTTTACGTTGCGCTTCTGATTTTTCATAAAGAATGCGTCTCAATTTATTTATTTCTATACTTTCCAGACTCAAATTCTGTATAATCAATAAGGGGAGACTTGTATCTCTCTTTTCTCGGGTTGTCAGCCAGTGGGCTCCTTCTGTACCTATATGTATATATCTATACTAATATTATAAAGAGGTAAAGTTTGTGAGTTTGTGAGGTTGTAGGGATTAATCTCTAGATCTACTGAACCGACTTTGAAAATTCTTTTATCAATAGAAAGCCACGTTATTTGTGAGTGTCATAGGCTATATATTAATCCGAAAAATGAAAATGCTTTATCGTGTTTGTTGAATTGTAATGTGAGTCGGAGAAAAAACGGTCGAATGAAAACGTTTCTTACGAACGCTGCCTTAACGACGAGAGATATATGATTGAGTTCTAGAGAAAAGTTGTAGAGCTTGATAATGCCTTCAAAAAAGTCAATGACAGCATATATCTAACTTTTAAACTTAAGCCACAAAAATTAGTTTTTTAAATTAAAATAATAATTAAAATCGTTAGGTCATGTTTATTGGCCATATTATCAACAATTATGAATTCTTATCAAAATAAGTAAATTTATCGTCTCAAGTATTTAAAACAAAAATCTCTTCCCTTTTACTGCTTATAATTTCCTCTTTACTGCATAAATGGTTAAAGAGATACATATAACTAAATAGGTATGGAACCGCGACCGTATCTCGGGTTGGAACTCCTGAAAGACAATATATTTTGGTACCAAATAATAACATTACGTCTAATATAGGATATAGAGAAGTTTTGAATAATTAATATAAACATAATTAATTCAATCATAATCATTTCATTCACTCATTTAAAACCCGGTAATATATCCAAATTGGCATGCAAATACATACATACCAATGCAGTAAAAATATAACCCTCTTTTTGGCAGTCAGGAAATAAATCATAGCACTCAGTACTAACCGAACCACATTCATAATTTCATCACAATTGAAAATGTTTACTGTTCAACGAAGTGGGCACGGGTCAGCTAGTATATATATAAAGCAATTTCATTCTGTCATATATAAAGCAATTGCAAACATTTTACAGACTTTCAACCCTGGTGGCTAGGTTTCCCCTGATATCGAGAACGACAACATCTGTTTACTTCAGGAGAGAAGGAGAACAGATTAGCAGATCGTAGTTTTGTTTTCTTTAGCCTCTTTAATGCGTGAAAGCGGCAGAAGAGTTTACTTCTCATCTCGATGTGCGGCTGCCATGAAAGATTCTGATCGAGGTATGCACCAAGTTTTTTAATTTTTGAGCCAACCGGGATCTCTTGCGCACCTCTACCAATTCTTGGGAAAGAGTTCGTGTCGATCTTTGAGATAAAATAACTGTTTCCGATTATGGTAGTTTAAGTCTTGGGCGGATTTAAGAGCAAATTATGGGATTTCGACCAGTTGGATATCATCGCAATATCAGAGTTAATGAAGCAATAGCTAACTTGATGCCTTCTGCGAAGAGAGATGCATCAGCATAGAGATGGTATTTTGCATCAATGGCGTTAGGTATTAAATTAATAAAAAGGGAGAAAAATCACGGAGGAAAGACACTACCTTGGGAAACGCCGGCGACTTACGGATCAGTAACTGCTCTGATTTTTAACGCTTCCGTCCTCAGAGCGGCGAAACGAGCCATCATCCGTTCGATAGTATCAATGCGCGTTAAACGGCTACGTGGTTTTCTTTGTGGCCGCGCGCCCGCGCCCAATAATTACATTCAAAAACCGCAGATGTAACCCATGCGAGAGCACAGCCACAGATCAAAGGGACGCGAAGCGCGGGCGCCGCAGATGTTTTCCGGAATTTTTCCTATTTTGAAACGGGCGTGTTGTTTTATATATTACTGGGTCGCGGGCCGCGCGCGCCGCCGCCCGCCGCGCCGTTTCAACGGATTTACGAGCCAAAACTTTTTGATATTACGAGCCCAAATATTGGGCGATATGGGCGCTAGCATAATACGGGGAAATACCGATTCGGAAAATACTGCTTTACCACGAATAAAAAGTGATTGCATGTACACAGCGTGGTCAAGGTGTATAGCCAATGGCTAATATCATTTCATTTATTCAGGAAAAAATTGTATAGGCTCAACAATAATAGCCAAACATATTAAATATACTATTACACAGAAAAAATATTTTACACTAAATAATGTTTTTTTTTTAATAACGTAGCAGCCGAACTGGCATAGAAAGGGAGAAATTAGCAATGTATAATTTTGTCCACAGCAATATATAATGTTATACACTATATTCCATATGATACATTTATGATATGACAGGTTATCCCACTTTAATATATTCAACGCACCACAAAGTTACATGAGCAACAGCAAATAGACAGCATTTAATCCCAAAAAGTAGAACAAGTTTTGTACAGAAACAGTTTCCTTTGCTGCTCCTCGACTGTTCAAAAAAATGAATAGTGTTTTTTTGCCGTACTGAAATCTGGGACTAGTCACGGTGTAAAGAAAAACATAACAAATCACTTTTGACTATCGGTCCTCAAGAAACAGAGACACTCATAACATATTATATACCTAAATAACGCACGAATTTTAAAATCTGTATTGTTTTATAACGTATAATATGTATGGAATAAAGTGATGGAATTGGACACGAGAAAAGTGCTGTTTTTTAAATATTGTTACATTTTTAAACCTAATAATCGTTTTTATGGGAACTTTAGGAAGAAGGAAGAAAACGATATTATGTGTGTTAACAGATTACTATTTTTGAAGAAGAAAAAAAAACAGTAATATGTGTGTGTTAAGTAACGTGTGTGTATCGATGCGTGTGTGTTATTCTTTATAATTTATAATTTCCCCCACTCCCCGACAAATGCTACTACTTCTCTCTTTTCAGCCTGACTATTCGACAGATAAAGCAGTCGCTGGTATACCTATCACGGACTTGCTGTATATATTATAATCTCATCTCAAAATCAACCTAAAAATTTAAAAAGTAAGGTTGGAAGAATTTTAACAATATTATGTCTTTCCTTTGCGCGTTTGGAGGCGTTTAGTTTAATTAATTTCGCAAGCAATTCTCCGTAAGACGATCCAGGTCGCGTTGGATTTGCATGTAATCGTGACCGTTTCCTACCTCAGCGTAAACTTTCATGGCAGCGGCGTATACCTATTATGGTAGATAGTGAGAGTGTGTGAGTGATTCACGACGATACAGTTCCGGGTTGGCGTGTCCGGGCATAAGATGCGTGTCCAGGCGGGCTAGATCACGTGTATCCTCCCCATTTGATGTTTTGATGGTTGGGCGGTCGCCCGCTTATTGAGGGGCGGTGGTGCGGCCAAAGGCACTCGTCCTCACTAATTGTAGAGACTCTGGGGGAGAATTCGCCGGTGTAGCGTGATTGGAATGATAACGAACCGCATCGATCATTTCAAGATAGCTTTTGATAATAGGTGCGATTGCGTTTCTTCGGCCCCTTAAAATAAAATCGAACAATGCACAGAAATGGTTTCGAAATTCGCGTTAAAAACAATGTTTCTTTTTCTTATTTCGATTCTCTGCCAAATGTTATAATTCAGTTGGAAAGAACCTAACGCCATTCCTTAATTAAATTTTAAGAGCTGGTTGAATTAAAATCGATTTGAGACGAGTTATACGTAAACATTGTAAAACGCACTTTTTCGATGCATCAATGCGACTTACTGAGCCCTCATATTTAAACTTACATATTACTCTGTTTCTTATGTTAAATTTCTAACAAAATGTTACATAATTGTTCCTTTAATATTTTGTGAAGTACGAAGCAGTTTGTTCTAAGCTCCAGTCGACACACCCAGGAGATGAAAAAAAAAAGAAGAGGAACAAATGCTTCAATTGTATCTTCAAAACGTATTTCACCGGGCGCGAGAGTCCTATGTACTCTTCAGTGCCTATTCCGATGGACGTAAAGCGAATTCGACACGTCACGCTATATCACGTGAACGAGCCGCGTTTGTGATAAATTAACGAAAAAGGGCAACGTTCCGTGCTGGGGGAACGACCCGTTCATCTTCGGTACAGTTAATCATATTATTAATTAATCCTATTAAATATAAATATCCTGCTTGCGAAAAATACGCAAATTTTCTTCTTTTGTCCTTCGTACTTCACATACAGCGCCGGTTTTCCCCTAGAGCCAGGGTGGTATTAGTTGTAGGTTACCAAAATTGTTCATTGAATAACATCGGTCTTAGTTTATGTTTGGTATTTTACCACATCACACGAATATTTTTAAAATAAAATAACGCTATTATCGTGTTTATGTAGCACGGCTTGATTTATAGAGCTAAAAGTCCTCACGGAGCGCTTGGTGCAAACATTGTGTGCACGCTGCCTAATTCTCGATTACCACAACGAATTTCGATCTCACTTACACAACTAAAGGGTAGGCACAATACATTTACGATTTTGAAGAAAAAATCTGGTTATAACGATCTCCATCCATCTCTCTCACACACAGATCTAAGGAATGAAGCGCGCACAGTATGCAGTGACATAAATATTGTATATACGGATAATCATGTAGTTCTTTTGAAAAATAAATACAAAATCAATACATAAAAGAAATACATTAAAAATAACAAGGAAAAATTACTCAAATATATTAAAATAAACTATAAATCTAAAAACATACAAAATATATCAAATAATCAAAAATTTTAATTTAATGAAATAAAATTAGGTAGGCAATACTTTTCAAAATAATCACTTAATTTATATTCTAATTTAACTTATTAAACTTAAAATTACACTTTTGAATAGTAAAGCGGGGTAGATATTTAAAATTAATATTTGTTATTAAGGTAAGTAAGACTATCCTATATGTAAGTAGGAAATGTGTGATCATTTTTATTGTATTCATTTAACTGACGATAATAGTATATAGTATCCGAGATAATATAGAAATTGTCAATTTTGTTAAAACGTAGTGGTGAGTTAATGTTTAATTAAGTTATTAAAGATTTTAATTTTTAAATGCTGAATTGGTTTTTGGACACTTGTTGAAGAGCTTAGTGGACAAATAAACAAATGAATTTTCGAAAAGCATCAAAAGAGCTTTTAGGAGAGGTACTTTAGTCTTCTTCCTAGTATCGTGGTCATATATATGTAGAGTGTACATTTATGAAAGGGTTTCTTTGCAGATTACCAGACATCTGAATATTCAGATATCATGGTAAGCTTTCTGTACTTTTTAGGGGTTAGCAGTGTGTATCTTTCTGCCTTCCGGCTATCGTCCGCATCGCCTGTTTTTGGAGGATGAATGCTCGGCAGCCGGAGACAATTCTTGCATCATCGTTCAAAACAGTGTCGACCATTTTCGCGTGTGTTGCTCCATTATTGGCATTTAAAAGTCGTTTGACTCGTTTCTTGTCATTTCTTCTTACACCATAATGTTCATATATTATCAAGTATGGTGTAGGTACCTGATGTAGCCTCGAATGTTATTTCAGTCTGGAAGACTTGGGAGGGATTGCCCCAAACGCGCTTTCAGCGGCAGCTACGCCGACATCCGCCTTGCCACCAAGCTCGCACAAAGCTGGATGAAGTCTCTAGATAAAAAACTTTAAAATATGTACCTTAGGTTTTAGTTTCTACAGTATATGAGCTTTGATTATTTTTGTAATGTTTAATTTTTAATTTTATTATATTTTGTGCTGCTCCAATTTTATTATAACTTTTGTACCGATTCATTTTATGATTATTAAACAATGTATATATCGCTCTTAACGCCATACGATATAATAATAATAATTAGGAGATTTTTTTTCTTTTTTTATTAGGTTCCTATTTTTTCTGTGTAGAATCCAAGGTTTGCGTGGTAAGAGTAGGGCGCAGTGCAGGATTTACGTATAAGCTACACAAGCTATGGCTTAGGGACCCCACAAAAATTGCTCTTGTGAGCAATTGTCATATATTCTTAAATATACTGCAGCAATAGCTCAAATAGCGTAAGACCTTATCAAGTCTAACGCCGGCGCTAAAAGAGCGGTAAGTCTTCGTCGAGGTATTAGGCATGGTATTAGGTATTAGGCTTATTAGGTATTAGGCTTATTAGTTATTAGGAATATTAGGTATTAGGTTTTAATGGTAAAGCTACTATTTTAGAAAGACTATAGTAAATAGACACTATTTTGAAGATTACAGTAAATAGATATTACAAAGCAGAGATTGAAAAGGGGTGTGGCGCGTTGCTGTACATGTATATTTAACGACAGTATGCGCGGTAACTAATCTCCAGCGGGCAGTGTTTGTGATGTAAGGACGGAAGGACAAATCCGTCGTCGGGTTGAGTGTTTGGATAGTTCGCAGTGGCAGTGGCAGCGCAAACAACGCTAAGCCGAATTGTTTTTGTACGACCCGTAGGCAAACAGAGCGGACGGCGGCGCCGCGGCGCGACTACCACAGCGGGAGTAGAGCTCTGCCGAATTTCAGTTTCGGTTTTCGTTTCAACTCACCGAAGGAAATTACGTCTCCATGCGCAAAACTTAAATTTCTCACAACCACCGCGATTTTAAATCGCTGTGATACTCTCATGGCTACGATTTTTTGACGCCAAAACATCTGTAAAATCAGCTCGGAACCGGATCGTAATTATATCAATATTTCATGAATTGATAACTCGACGAATAATAAACCGATGTCAATCAATCGTTTTAATTCATAAAGTGTACATGTGTTAGACTCAACTTAATATTGTTATCGTATCTGTCGCTACATTCTCTGGGTATGGTTGGTGAAAAGTGGGAGACGACAATATAAAGGTACGCGCAATTTGCAGGCAATCTATCTAGCGAGCGAGTGACGATCGGGTGTCGTTGGAAAGCGAATGGTTTGCTGTATCCGAGCCTAAAGTAAATGTTAATTTCATCAACAATAACTAAAACATTATAATTTTCTCATTTCAAAAATTATTGTTTTTCGATTGTTATTTTGTCGTTTTTACTGTTTTATCTAAATTAATAAAACCACTAATCAAGAAATATGTATAATTACCGGAGGTTTAACCATCATGGATAGTGTAAAAAAAACATTAGTCATATTAATATCGGGTATCTTTTGTGGTTGTTACTTGTTAACGCTATTTATTTATCGAATAAATTAAAATATATTAAACAATAATAATAAAATATTTAGTATAATATTCCTAGTATAACAGGCGCCCTCTATAGGTTGACTTTTAATTAACCGGCATTCTTGAAGTGGGTGAATCAGTACGAGCAAATAAGTAGCTTTGATATTATTTGTTGGAAAACGAAAAAAAAATTATTTTTTTATATAGTATATTTGAACAAATTAATTTGTAAATAAACTTTTGACAATCATTGAGCAGGCTGCGCCATCTAGCGGTAGTAAAACATCTCGAATAAACAATATTCGTGATATTTTACCTACCGCTAGATGGCGCATTGCGCTCAAGGTTTTTTTTTCTTTTTTCAAATAATAAAAATTTAGTAATAAAAAAATGTTTTTTCCCACATTTTTTTATTAAAAGTTGCTTATTTGTTCGTACTGATTCATCCACTTCAAGGATGCCGATTAATTAAAACTCAAACTGTATTCTACTGTCATCCTGATCTGGATCCAACCTTCATCGAAACTACGAAGAATCGCCCACATGTAGGAGACTAGCTGAGTTCGCCGGAGTTTAACATTTTCCATTGCTATACATACACGATGACTTCTGAAGTGTGTGGTTTCGGCGGTCGGCAGGCCTCTACGGGAGCGTCGCGCGCGGCGCGTCGCCGCAGCGCTGCCGTAATGATTTTTTGTCACGCGGTCGCGCCGCGGTGCCGCCGCAGCTAGTCGCAAGCCGTGAAAAATGTCATTAATAATAGAGTGCGGCGGCGGGTGGGCCTAGCATAAACACTAATTACCTGATTGCCGCGGGGACAGAGCGAGAGAAAGAGTCATTATTAGCCGCCGCGGAAAACGATGCGGTTGCGGGGCGACATCGGCAAATGTACAATAAAGCGTCGACTGCAGATTTATCTATTTAAAAACTTGTGCCGTAATCGGTTTTTTTGATTTTTTTTATTTACTAGATGTCCCGGTG
This sequence comes from Micropterix aruncella, assembly GCA_944548615.1. Classification (NCBI taxonomy): domain Eukaryota; kingdom Metazoa; phylum Arthropoda; class Insecta; order Lepidoptera; family Micropterigidae; genus Micropterix; species Micropterix aruncella. Next base: position 58,334,521 of record OX155980.1, on the reverse strand, counting down.
AACTTCGTGCCTACCACCTAAAATTGATTTGATTGTAACTCTTCATAAGCGTTTATTGATCCTAATGAACCTTTTCAAACCCAGTTCATTGAAATCTATAAAATGGTTCGAATCATGTAAGGTTTGAGTTTCGTTTGGTGATTAAATGAAAGTCGTTTGTAATTAAAATAAATTCAATGTATTTAATTTACATGATGAAATATAAATGCTTTTTCGACTTTTTCGGCTTTTTCGACTTTTTCGATTTATATGACGTTTTCGAATTTTTCGACTTTTTTGACTTTTTTGACTTTGTTGACTTTTTCGACTTTTCGACTTTATGAAATTTTACGCAATCGCACGGAATGAATAACAGTTATGGATAGCGCAGCTGTCAAACAATAGGATCGCCGCGAACGCCCCCTATTGAAAGTGGCTTATTTCCCAAAATGACCAATTTCGATTTTTTCGATTTTCAGTTGTTTCTTTAAATTTTTCCTAAATATTTTTTTTTGTAAACCACCCCTGAATCAAGGCAAACAAAACAAAAAAATAATAATTCAAATCGGTTGAGTCATTTTCGAGATCTTGCGAGACTAACGCACGGCGATTCATTTTTATATATAAGAAAGATAAAATAATCGAGTTGGTAGGAATCCCTACGCTTGATTTAGTCAAATTGATTATATATGAATATTTGGTGTAGGTACCAGTGTATAAATATAAATATTTATAGTATAGTATAAATATTTTTTTTTAATATTAGGTCCTTACCTATGTAATTGCTGTTTTTTTACACTGGCCACTTTGAATTTTAATAACTTAGGTTTCAGTAGGAAGTAGAAATAAATTTTAATTCAAGGCCATCTTATTCTTTTTTAAGAATCAGCTGTTTATTTGTCTTTCCGTCGTTTCTTTTTGCTTAAATATATTCGTTTGTGCAGCCATGGTAAAGTTGAAAAATTGCATTATTTTTAAATATGTGATCCTGTGCCGGTGTTTTCTATTACAGCTTCTTGCAGTTTAACTATACAGTTACCGTAAATGTGTACTGTTAATAAATGTAAACAATGTTGGAGAAGCTCGTGATTAAATAGCCGAGCCTGGTCAATTGCTCAACTCCACTGCTTCTGCATGACAACATATAACCACAGAGATCAATGCAAACAGTAGCAAAGTTGCAGGAAATGTGGCTGAAGACTCTTGGTCACCTACCGTACTAACCAGATATTGCTCTAATAGAGCTTCATTTTTTTCAGAATTTAGATAACTTTTTACAAGGGAAAAAATCAACTTTGAAGAGCCGATGAAAACCGCCTTCAAAGCATTCATTGCTTCCTATACACGAGAGTTTTACAGCAGAGCAATTAAGCAACTCCCATTAAAATGACAAATCTGAATAGATACAAAATTTTTGGTACTATTTTTTTTTTATGAAATAGCAACTTTATAAGTAAGCACTTAACAGATTTACAATTTTTTTGAATTGTAAAAACAATTAATATATCAATTTATAATAAAAATATGTTTTTTTTTTATTATAATTAACTGCCCCAACTTGTGACACAGTACTCAGAAACATATTTGAGAGAATATTGTCTAGTACCTTAGCAGAACAACACATTTCTCGCTGGTTTTAAACATTCGAGTTTCTAAAAATAAATATAGAACAGCTACTTCATAACCCAATATTAGTCTGCCAGATCAGGTTTCGTGAAATCTAGGAAACCACGATCGGTATATGACAAACTTTTAATAGAAGTACACATTCTCTTGAAAATCCAAAAATTATGACGTTACGGCGGGCATGTGTATAAACGGACGAGGAACGGACCTGCCGTGTTGCTTATCACTCATATCGAACGTTGCCGGAACGACAATCGCACGGGTTAACTCCGTGGGGACGCTTCCGCTGCGGGGTAGGAGAGGAAAGCCCCGTTACGGCATTCGTATTGCCGCGTTATTAGGGCGTAAACTCCTTTACGCGTCTCGAACGACGCGACTTTTACGTCCTTTTTATTCATGGCGCGCGGCCCTAGCCGGAGCGCGGAGCGTCGCCCGCCCCGGGGCCTTAAGGTGAGCCGCAGAAGTGCGCCGTAAAGAGACAGTATGCCCACTATTTACACTTTTTATGCCGTGTAAAAGGAATCGCTAACGCGCGCGGGCCGTCGTAACGCTCACCCCTGCCGGGGCAGAAGCCGCGTCTCGCTCACCCTCGATAGCACTGCGCATTGAGCGATCGGGACACACTATACTGTCCTAAAATCGTGACTGATCCGAGCCGAAATATTTGTTTTCATTCAGATTTATCAAATTTCGATTGTGAAGCCTACGTCAAATGTGAAGGCGGGAGCATGGTGAGCAAGAGTTGCCGGGATAAATGGCAGTCTCGCTTTTTATTGATGTACCTATACTGCTATATTACCTAAGCGTTATCCGGTTTATGTATTTTCTTTTCATATTGTCATATCGTATAATTACACTGGAAAAAAATAAAGATATTTAAATTAAAATAAAGCAACCAAATTGGTTCATCCAAATCTCATACAACCCGAGAACGATCACACATCTAACTAGACTTATGCCGAATATTAATTAAAAATAAAAAAAAAAACACGACTGTGGTATTATTACTATTTATGTTTCATTTATTTATCCATATAGATAAATGTTTTTAAGCTATTGCATAGCTTTTATCGCGGGCCTAAGCCAGCGCGGCGACCGAATGAAGAAATTTCTTAACGAAAATTAATGATTTTAAACTGATAATTACGTCTAAACGAGTACTGCTTACGATTCGAAAAAAATATATGTTAAACAAGAACATTTTCCTAATATCCTTAGCTTTAAATATTTTAGATTTTGTTAATACTACATAGTGTAATTAATTTGTGAAATTAGGTCTAACCGAACACAAAAACGCACATACTATCTGGCGTATTATTATGAAAACTGCACCATTTTAAAAATAATTTAATTATCTATCTTTTTATCTACGATTTTTTTCGAATAATCAGGTTTTTTGCTTTATCGAATAAAAAATTCGTGCGCGGCACTCTATCGGAAGACGTTTCAATTATTCCGAATCATTTGCTTCTGCAGCTGCAAATGATTCGGAATAATTTCAACGTTTTTCGATAGAGCGCAGTTATCTGATATCAGAAAAAATAAAGTAAATAAAATAAATAAATAATTATAATTGCATTAGTTGTTAAAATGCTATGCAATAGCTTTACCGCGGCAGTCCCCAAATGCCACATGTATTATTTTTTTCAGAATATACTCAATCACACCTTTCATTTGATACTAAACACGATATATTTTTCTCAATTTATTGACATTTGGACATTTATACAATTATTTATTTGACATTTGGGCAGATTAGTCACCCTATGACATTCAGGATGACATAGCGATTCTAACAATACTATTTTTATTTATTTATTTTATTTATTTATTTTAAACATAACATGCGAAATTCATAAAATGGTCATACCAAGTAATGGTGCGAAGTAAACGGCGACCCACATTCACATGACCATGCGCAGCGCATGCCCAACTAGGCCGAGTATAGCCTGTATCTGGGCATACGATTTATTTTCAGACTTGGGTGGAGAAGCATAACTGACGTAGGACACATACACCTATACACACACATATACATATACACATATATACACATACATATACATACATACACACATACACATATATGTTACATTATGTTTATTATCTTATATCACAATTATGCAGGTATATTAATTCCAAGAGATGATTTGCAGAAGATTATTGTCTGTCCTTGAACGACCTAAATCCACACACTTCTACACTTCTACACTTCTTCTATACACACTTCTAAATCGGTTTAGAAGTTATGGTGGAATGAAGAATCGGAAAACATACATATATGAATCCTGAACACATTACCCTCTTTTTTGTTGGTCATTTGTGAAAAAATAGGGTGTACGAAAAAATACACATACCTATAATATATTTACTACCTATTTAAAGTTTAAATTCAAATAGTAATAATAGATCTATTTGAGATCTTTCATGTCGATGCCTATAATATTTTAAACAATTCAAACTGCAATTGTAAGTTCTTTCTCCGTTTCAGAACGCCCCAACTTTAATAGTTATATTTCAGTTCTATTTTTGATACTAACAATATTATCTAATATTTTAAAAGGTTCTTCATGTTTCACCAATGTACCTATACCGTCACATATGCCTAGGTGACCTTTAACAGGCATTCAAATAGTATGATAACTGGCTCGTGTAGATATACGATTTATTTTACCGTACAGAGACCAAAAAATACAGTATACTGACATATGATATACAGAACATCGACCTAACAAATCTTATCACGAAGCTTCAAGATTGCAAAGTTTAGCAGGTCTTTCTATTATATAAGTATAATTTCTTTTATAACTGGTTAAACCTCTGAAAGACGTATAAACGACAAGAATGATAACATTAAGAGCGTTGATGCAATTAGGAACAGTCCGAATCACCGTATGTCATGTCGTAGGTACCTATCTGCAACCCTCCAGACTGGTGACGCTGATTACATTTACCTAAGTGATGCGATTGTGGGGTCTGGCAGACCCCGCCGCGCACGCCCGAGGGTTAAACTGGTCCAAATCGGCACGCCTTCATAGGTATTCGCGAATATAAAGCAGGGGACGATTAGATAAAGCGTTAAGTGTAACGCGATTGTGCGAATAGTGGTCCATCCGCCCGCATAACCCTCGCGCAGATAATGCAATTGGGTTGATTCAATTTTTTGGATTGCCGCCGATGAGGACTCGCACGCGACTGACGTTTTGAGAGCATTTAGCCGCCCCACAGCAGTAGCGAAGATCGTTAAGCTCGGGAAAGAATTCTTATACACATTCTGCATTTTAACCCGGCAGCGACCGAGTAATTTAATTTAAAATAGAAACAGACAAATCTTCGTCAATTTTACTTGATCGTTACCTACAGCGCTTATTTTTCTAGGCCTAAGAGCTGAGTGTTTGATGTTAGCTGCTAAATAAAAGGATAATTAAATAAGCGCAAATGTGTGGTTTTTTTTTTTTTTATTTTTTTTTTATTTGTTACAACTTGGTATAGAGTTAACAGTGAGATCGTACAGATATGATTTGTAATTATTTATATAAGTAATAAGAAAATGAATACATCCCATACGATCATTCTAGACGAATGCCCAACTAGACCGAACAGCCTGTATCTGGGCATACGAAATATATAGCCTTTGTTTTTGGAGTAGTAGTGACGTTTGAGTAGTACTGACTAATAGACTACTTTCAATACTAACACTAAGATAATGAATAAAGAAATAAAATATAAGAAAATAACTGAAAAAAACAAAATTAAGAAATAAAATGGCATAAAATAGTAAACATATTAATACCAATATATATAATAAAGGGTTAGTAACATACATATATACACATATACACATACAAACATATATACATACATATATAATAATACACACACACAAACATATTTTAAATTATTGTATGAAGCAATTCATTTTCAGTCTTTGTACGACCTACTTCGTAAAGGAGCCATTTTTTTACTTTTATCTTGAATTGGTGTATATTTTGAACATTTTTTACTGACTCTTCTAAAGTATACTTTATATTGGATTTTTTTTAAAATACTTAGAATACATATACATAGAATACTTCCAGTTCTGAGTAAGGTCTTCGAGAAGATTGTGTACGACCAACTTTATCCTGCAATTAAAAACTCGCTTTCTGAGTATCAACACGGTTTTTTAAAGAAGCGCTCTGTCATAACTAATCTTAGTCTATTTACCGATTTTATATCGGAAAACATGGATAAACGCCTACAGACGGACGCCGTGTACACTGACTTTTCGAAGGCCTTTGACAGGGTTAATCACCCCATACTAATTACCAAATTACTACAGTTCGGAATTCACGGGGATCTGTTGAGATGGTTTGCGTCTTATGTGGCCAATCGACATCAAGCTGTCACTGTTGGTGGTTATAGGTCCGAGTATGTTAGAGTACCTTCTGGAGTACCGCAAGGTTCGCATCTCGGGCCATTATTGTTTAATATTTATATTAATGACATCGCCTCTTGCTTTCACACATCTAAATTTATCGTTTATGCCGATGATCTAAAAATTTATTCCACCATTAAAGGTACGAAAGATTGCATAAACATGCAACGCGATCTAGACCGACTCTTGGTATACTGCCACAAAAACAAGCTCTGCCTCAATCCCTTAAAGTGCAATACCATCAGTTTTACCAGAAATACTCGGCCAATTGTATATAACTATCTTATCGATGGCGAAAACATTCCAAAAACATCTTTAATACGCGACCTCGGACTTTATTTAGATACGAAGCTTACATACAACGACCACATAGATTACATAGTTCTTAAGGCCAAGAAAATGTTAGGATTTTTGTTTAGAGTATGCAGACCGTTCAGTGACACCCTCGCCTTAAAAACACTGTATTACGCATATGTCAGAAGTGTCTTAGACTTCGGATCCACTATATGGTCACCGATGTATGCTGCATCTGTCAACAAGGTTGAGTGCGTCCAAAAGCGTTTCTTGCGATACCTAAATTGGCGCGAGCACTCGAACTTCGAGACATATGAGGAAAGAGCGGATTACTTTAAGGTTGCACTGCTCTATAATAGACGGACCATAACCGACATGTCTTTCCTATATGACATCCTTCATGGTTTAATAGACTGTCCAGCTTTAACTGAGCGAATTTCCTTGAGAGTGCCCCCCAGAAGTATCCGAGTTTCTCGTTTGTTTCATGTGCCCAGGTGCAATTCAATCCACTTCAGCAACTCTACTATGATACGGTTACTCACCTCTTTTAATAACAGGTTTAATGACCTTGACATTTTTTCTCTGGACAGGAAGCCTTTTCTTCACGCAGTCGAAGAAAAGCTCAGGAACGATAATTAATTTAAATTTACTTATTACTTTATTATATACAATATATTTATGTGTGTATGTATGTCTATGTGTATATATGTATATGTATGTATATGTGTATATATATATGTATATATATATATATATATATATATATATATATATATATATATATATATATATATATATATACATATATATATATATATATATATATATATATATATATATATATATATATATATATATATATATATATATATATATATATATATATATATATATATATATATATATATATATATATATATATATATATATATATATATATATATATATATATATATATATATATATATATATATATATGTCATTAGTATACGTATGTATGTGTTATAACAATCCCTCCCTTCCATTTCCATTCCCCTATTGTAATTATACATTTATATTTAGAAATGCTTCTTTTTCCTTTTTTCTTAAAAAGAAGGTTATAAAATTATTATCTTTTAAATGGGTACTTTATATTTTTTGCTAATTTAAAATGTATTAATGGCTATATTGATGTTAATTTATAAAATGTTTTTTTATATAAAGAATATGCTGTATACATGTAGTTAATAAATAAAAAAAAAAATAAATAAATAAATATTTGAAAGTGACTTTTTTGCGCCTTGCGAGTTGCAATAGAAAATCATCAAATAGCAACAGGATATTTAATATTTATTTACTAGACCAATATTCCTATAACGTGATAATAACCTGGGTAAGAGCTGAAAAACTACGGCTTAACAAGCCATGGAATGAATTGGTATAACAAAAGGCAAAACTATACGAAAGCCGCAGAAATCTAAGAATTTAAAGGAAGTACAAAGCACGGAAGCAAATGCCACTGTAAAAATATAAATTAAATCCGAAAAATTTAAACGCATTGCTTTACTCTTCCTCTCTTTATTTCGAACTCATCCAGATTTCCATAATTGGCTTAAGGTGTTAATACCGGTCGATTTTCTCATATCTCCGGTAATTTTGAGCATCTACATACTTTCTTAAGGACTTTCTGGCATACCGTACCGGTGGAACAAATCAAAAAAAAAATCTTCATTTTTACGAAAGGACTAACTGCAAAGTGTGTGATTTTATAATAAATAATATTACGCAAATTGTCCTGTTAGTGGTGCTTCTAATTTCATAGTGTAGGTAAGTACAAATTGATGTATAATTATAGTAGAAAATTGTAAATAACATTCTGTATAATCGAGAGAAAGTAAACTAATCTCGCAGCTAACACTTCGAGTAGCCAAGTATGCAGGAATCCGTATATATATAAAGTATATATTCGTGTTTAATTTCGGAGCGCGACGAATGAACCGGCTTCGTAGGCATTCCAATAATGAAATACCAACGGGATGTCGGATGCCCCAAACACTTGCAAATATTTCACATTCGTAGGTAATGTGAAAACACATAAGCACTTATAGCTATGAAGTGGAAACATTCGCTCCCATGTCCACGAGTATTCCCTATTGTTGTAAGTCGTTTTAAAGTAGGCAAATATTTTTTTACGAATTCCTATGTGCTTTCGTCACATTTTGGTTTATTTTGGAAATTGCAAAGAGAACAGTGATTGTTTAAGTTTAACATTTAAAATATTTTCTTATTTTGTGGAATTTACTTGATAATATCAAAATTTGGACTTTCAAATTATGTTTAAATAACTCCTAAATTTTACGACGATCTTGATCGACCATTAAAGATAAAGAAAAGTCTTTATTTATCACTAAAGAAAGTGAAAACGCTGTAAATATAAAAAACCCACGAATAAGTAGAATTCCTGTTATAAAAATAGGCTTGATAATAATATGCTACATTGAATTAGATGAATGCATTACTAAATTATATAGGTGAGTGCTTGTAAGTAGAGTGAATAAGTGTAAGTATGTCTAGGTTATGCGTCCATTGATAATGTATTTAATGTATATTTATACTTAAATTTCTACAATCATTCTCAATCCTGTTATTTAGTATCGAATACTGTATTATTTCAGAAATACAAAATTCTGATTATTTTAACTCATTTCTTCAAAAAAAGTGTTTCTATTTTAGTTTTCTTTTATTTTCTTTGAAAATTTTGTATTAGTTACACTAAACACCCACTAATATGGTATTAGAATATAAGTAGCTTTTTCAACATTGAAATAGTTATAACATCAAAATTAAATATTATAAACTTTGTTAACTTGAATCAATATATAAATTTAAGAAAAAAATGCTTATCCTGTCCTTAACTTCTTTATACGCGGCTATTCCATTATTCTCTATATATTGTATTTTAGGGGATTTCGGAAATAACTGCCGCCTGTTTAATACGAAAGTTTATTAATACCCGAAATATTTAAAGAGGACTTGCAGTAATGGACAGTGGGACAGACAGAACTACTAAAATCTATTTAGGTATGAGCCCAAAATAGGTACCTACATTTATTCGAACGAGCAGCCGGCGACGAAGACAATTTAACGCGGGCAAAGCCGCTGGAAAAAGGCTTTTCATACCACCGACTTGTCAATCCATGAATTGTATAAAGGAATCGTTTTGCGTTTTCCGTATATAGAGGAAAATAAGAACCACCTACGCCGCACAGTGCTTGTGTCCTTAAACTAAACATTTCAATTAATTATAAATTTCTAGGAAATAGTTTTAATTTCATCATTACCCTAATAAAACATTGTAACATATGTTTTTATTATTTATAGTTACCTATTTGGCTCCTAACATTTTTGACTGAGTATAATTCAATATATTTAAAGTATTTTTTTAAAATAATGTTACAGGTTGCTGCAGCTATAAAAGCAAGGTAAATGCAAGAACACAAAAAAAACGATTGTATAAACGACTCTCAGGCATTTCAAATGAATATTTTTGTAGCATAATTGTTTTTAAATAAATATTTTAAAAATGGGTTTAAATTTTTTTTAATTTACCTACCTAATACTGTTGTGTTATTGTAGGGAATTTATTTTTCAAATTATTGTCACTCTTCAAGCTTTTTAAATATTAATAATTTTTAATTCTTCAATGTGTATAGAAGTTAATCTGTGTTATCTAACACAAATATTTATATTGTTATCTCTAACATTCCATAATATATCATATAATATACATAAGCTATCCTTCTAAAAAATATACTTTTTTTAAATAATTGTTTCATATATTCATGATTGATTATTTTTAATAAATTTTGTTACATGTTAATATATTCCTCCTGTACAGTGCGCACTGTACATGCACATCCTGAGGGATTATAGTTAATGCGTTCTTAAAACTATGAGATGCTTTTTTCCATCATATAGTTACCATAGCCACATAAACTATTTTCAGTAATAATAACCATACCGACAGGTACTATAATTACTATTTATCTATTCCTTGAGTTTCCTAGACTAAAGGAACACTGTGCGGCGGATCTGTTCTCTATGCGGTCCGTTCCCTGCACCCGCTCCAGGAAAGGGCGATGCTGCGAGGATACATCCTCTGGCTTCATACTTCTATTCCCCTCCGCCCTTATGTAGAACATCTTTTACGGACACTGAAAGTCACTTTACTGCCGAATAAACGCCGGCAACGACGCGATAAGAATTAGCGCTAGAAGAGCACAGAACGACCCCGAAACAGAGATTGCAAGGAGTTTCCCTGATGCATATAAGGATATATATATATATATATATATATATA
>OX155980.1:58301868-58323666 GCA_944548615.1 Micropterix aruncella | reverse complement strand
ATAAAGAGGACATTAACTTTCGTTAAAATGTTTCTGGTAAACCAGGACCCCAGATAAGTAACTTTTCATGAAACTAATTTTATATATTATTGAAAATTTATATATATATATATATATATATATATATATATATATATATATATATATATATATATATATATATATATATATATATATATATATATATATATATATATATATAAATATATATATATATATATATATTTATATATATATATCTATATATATATATATATATATATATATATATATATATATATATATATATATATATATATATATATATATATATATATATATATATATATATATATTTATATATATATATATATATGTATATATATATATATATATATATATATATATATATATATATATATATATATATATATATATATATATATATATATATATATATATATATATATATATATATATATATATATATATATATATATATATATATATATATATATATATATATATATATATATATATATATATATATATATATATATATATATATATATATATATATATATATATATATATATATATATATATATATATAAACGTAATATTGAGTTGAAATTTTGGCACTTTTGAATAAACTGACAACTTCGACGACTTTTTGAAAGTCTTTGTTTAGCATCGATCTGTAAAAAAAACTTCAAGGCAAAGTCTATTCCCTTTTTATAAAATATAACTTTTTTCTTTTTCTATTAAAAAGACTTGTAATAATATTTGTAGCTCTCAAATACATATTTATAGGGATTAAAAGCAACTTTTTTAAATAATCTTTTTCGTCAGCGTCATGTTTCCATTCCATACAAAAAGTATATAAAATCTCGATTGCTTAATATTTTTTGCTTTTTCTGCCAATATAAATTTTTGCTTACTTATGCGTTGTTTATTCATCAAAGTCTGCTATTTATTTTTTTTTATATTCAACCCTAAAGTAGCATCATTATAATTACGGGCCGCAAAAGACCCAAGAGAGTGAAACTAAATCGACAAATTTGTTGCCGCTTCTAGGGTTTGATCTCTGATGGCGTAATTCCCGTCGAGTTGATGACATCGTTAAACCCTAATACCGGCGCTTCGTATTCGGGATGATTTGACTCCAATTGTCTTTAATGTTTTATTAACTTGGCTATTGCGGCACGATTTTCAGGTGCCCATCGTAAAAACAAACGCATCTCGAGTAAACAACGACGGTTTAATTGAATTTAATACGAAAATTAGACCAAGAGCTCGGCACCGAAATCCAGTTATCCTATAATATCCTTAATATTGAAATACAACGGTATAAATAGTATACCTGTATCTTTTAAAGGGATTTCTGTTTATTTTTACTTCCAATATTCGGGCATGAAACACACCTTCAGCATTGCAGCGTTGGATCAGAAAAAACAACTGGATCCTTACATATCTCTTTTGACATTGGTGATTTTATACATAGATAATTTTAGTTTGTTACAATTTCAAATTCAAATAAATTTAATTCTTCATTTCTTCTCCAAAATCTATCATTTATTTGTCTTCTATCGTTTATTATACTTGGGATATTTTCAAGTGGAATATTTGAGTTATTTTCGAATATGAGGACAGGTACCAGTGTTATCCGTTACGGCTTCTTGCGATCTGGTACGAAAATTAACGCAAATGTTTGCTGTCAAGAACTGCAAATAATAATAGGGAAGGTCGCGATTAAATAAGTGAGCCTGGTCAATCGCGCTTCGTTAATGCTTCTGAAACACGATCACACACTTCACAAGAAATAATCGCAAAGCTACAAGAGTCGCAAATGGAGATTCTTCGCTACTTACTGTACTCGCCAGATACTTCCGCTTTTTTCAACAATTCTGAAGAGGGAAATACAATTCTGAAGAGTCAAAACACAAATGCTTTCAATGCATTCATTGATTTGTGTCGACGAGAGTTTTACAGCAGTCACATTAACCATCTCCCATTAAAATAGTAATACTGGAAGATAATAGGAGTCAGTATTTCGATTTTCAATACATTTTTCATATAAAATTTTCGGTCTAAAATGAGAATGGGTAATTTTGTACCCACTGGCGAATATTTTTGTAACACTTTGCCACTTTTACTAAACAAAAGCTACAGACATAACATTCTATAGCAATTAAACTGAAATAGGTACGTAGCTGAAAAAATGTTAAAATTGCAAAATATTTAATTCAGTAACTATACATTTTTTAGTAAAATACCGTATTTACTTTATTTTATTTAAACAATACAGTTGTTTATATTATTTTTACACAAGGTATATAGATAAAATATTAAGTAAACATCACAAACTATAAACCTATGTCAATGTCGAATATTAATAGTAAAATTAACTGCGTGGTACCGAGTGAGTACTTTTACCTTATCCCGAAAGCTAAAGAGAAACAGCTAATAAGTTTGACAGAGATAGATTATATCAGTATGCGGGTGTCAGGCAAGATTTAGAGCCTAGGCCGTCGGCATTCTTTTGTTTTACGTTGGAGTTGTCTAATCAAGTTTATGGATGTGTAAACTTGTCTAAACTTTGTCTAAACTTCGGATGTGTAAAATCCCAATACGACATGGATTAATGAGGTAATTTTGTTATTATTTCTTTACACAAGCATAATCAAGTGTTAGGAATCACTAGTGGGTAAACTCTAAGTACACATTTGATACAAAAATGTCCATTCTCCTTTCATTACGAACGGCAACTTCATAGGTAATCGTGTAATGGTATGAGAAAGAGGTACCTAGGCTGGATCAGTAAATTTGGCAACATTAGGAGTACAGCGTGCCTCTCGGAGAGTGAGAATCCGCGAGCTGCCACTGTTTTAATTAAAACAATAGCAGGCATTCGGTCTCGCTCGGAATGCAATAAGTGTTGCCGGAGCTGAATCGAAAATTTCATTACGGGAAGATCGCGACGGCGGCGCCGCGGGTGGCTCGCGGGTGGGAGAGCAGCCAAGACTAGCCCCCCACCCCAGCCTTGTCTGGGCTATTCGACGGTGAACTCGATATCCACCATGAACCTTGCTATAATAGTATGAAATGTCTACAAACGTATGCAAACTTCACGTGGATCGCTAACTGCAGATATAGACGTGTGTACGAGCAGTCGGCCGCGTGTTAGGAGGGCTCGGCAAGCCGCTGTGGGCACCGGGCAAATAGAACGAGACTATTTGAACTTGGTACCTAGTCGTTTAACTAGTCATACGATTGATTCAAGCAGCGTGATTTGATTCTAGGTTGCCGGGAACATCCAAACATATTAATTGAATTCTTAATACTTTTGCGACTAAATTAGGATGCATATTACGACTAAATTAGAAGGTAGGATGTACAATGCACATCTCAATTAGCCAGCGTTTATTGTTTTCTTTTATGTCAAAATATTTAGTGATTGTTTTAAATTATAACTGCAAACTTACTACTTTCAACAAAGTAAATCACTCAATATTTTAGGTGTACTTTATTGTTTTAAGCATAAAGTAGGTGGTAAAAAATAAAGCTATTGAAAATTACAGAGGACTGCAATAACCGAAGTTTTTAGTTCGTTCTGTCACAAAATATTTAGTGGTTGTTTTAAATTTAGCACCGAACTTACCGCATTTCGATATTTTTTGCGGGAGATAGGAATGAAAAAGTTAATTTAAAGACATTTACGACATTTTAATAATACGTTTAACATCAAAGCATTGTTAACTTTCACGATCTCAAAAAGGACGAAATTCGGCGTATTTTGCAAGGACGCCCTTGAATTGCTCTTCCGTCAATATTACACAATGTAACGTGGAATCTTAAGTTACACATATTCACTTTCAATTCAACATTTCGCACAATACCGGCTAGAAGTAATTTCAACCTGCAGTGTAATAATTAATACTAGCGTTTCCATATTACAATGCGGTGCGATTCAGTGTAATCATTACCGTGTAACATTAAGTGTAAAGGCGTTATATGTAATTAAACATATAAAAGTACCTGGCTTTCTTACGTAAACATGGCTTAATATACAGATTTACGAGTGTCACACAATTAGTATAGAAATTTCCGTTTCACTATTACGACTGGTAAAAATATTTTTCTTCCTGTATTAATTTTATTTTAAAATGAAACAGAAACCGGCGCAGGGCGCCCTCTCTAAACAGAGCCATCGATTTCGCCTGACTGATATTCATAATTCAACCGGCCGCCGAACCGCCTCCGTCTTTATCGTATGTGTAATGGTAAATATTTTATAGGAACGATTCGGTATTTTGCCATCGTTGAATTTATACCGCGGGACACCGTTATGGTAATGATGATGGCGCGCGCCCGCCGCACAGTGTATCACTACAAGGCACGCGTTAGATACACAAAATTTTCGGCATTAAAACGTTACGGAAACAAAAGTGACGGTCTTTTCTAATAATCCCGGGTAGGACTCTGGCCTTGGGCGTGGTTTACTTAGGAGTCAATCTTCTGGCGCTCCTGGATGGTCTGTGCACCGTGCGACGTAAGCCAATCATTTTGACTAACAGTCGGATAAGTCTGGAAACAGTACTGTTTCCTATAGATCGGGGGGGTTGCTGACCTCACGGCGACTGCTTTTGAAACGACCATCGCCTACCGTTGTCCGCGATAGATTCGGTTGACACCATTTCACCGCTACGTAAGGGAGAAGACCGCGCAAGCGACCACGAACTCGTAACCAGTCGAGAGACCGGTGTAATCTGGACACAACTGGAAGTAAGGGCGCGAGTGTCCGCCCGCTGGGTAACATACCTGGCTATCTCGCGGATAATGCGTTGGCCTCTTACGGGCATGTGGCGGAGCTTGACGGTGGACTGTTTTGTCCTAAGTCTTCTGCGCTCACCTCATGGAAGACAGAACGATCATATTTCGTTAAAACTTCCTGAGGTGATGGGTTTGCCCATTGTAGTTGACAGCTCTAGTTGTGTCTACGAGAGTTTCTCTCTTAGGAGTAATAAGTATGAGAAAAGAAACACTGTGCGCTGCCCGTCGCTTGGCACAGGGTGTCACGGAAATACACGGCGCCACTGTCTCTGCCTTGTTCAGCGGTGTCACTGCCTCCAGTCAGATACACGTTTGTCACTAAATCGGACAAGATTCAAGATTCAGGACATGCGATTGGAAAGATGATCATGGACACAAAAGGTCATCCACGTTATTTAAGGGATTATTATAACAGTCATTCTACACAGGATTCGGGTTTCAATTCTCCAGTTTACTGGCTTCACCAAGGTAGATGGGAACTGAAGCTCGATCGAATCGAAATAAAAGAAGGATTTAGCCACGAGTGCCAACATATCTTTACGGTGAATCGAATGCTCACATTTCACAGACTTTCAAGATTTTCTAGTTCGTTTTCACCATTCGTGCGTGTAAGGTAGCACAATCGACTTTGCGGTTTGACTCTTTCTTAATGCGATATAGGGTTGAAATTAAATTCCGCCGGCGGCTAACCGCAGGAGCTAACCGTGCAGTGCATTAGTACCGCAGCGGCCGAGTCAAGTGCCATTGCCAACCCTCCGGTGCGCAGTTTCGAAGCGCGCACACATGCGAGATTTTCATTAGCGCTGACCGCAGAACGACACGGCCATTAGACGCATTGTCGCCCGCCACCTGGAGTGCGGTCGTTCCGCCCACCTTGGCCGGAGAAGGGTTAACATGGCGCTACAGCGCCTGCTAATAGTAACATTAGCAACTACTCAAAAGACAAAATCCAGATGGCTTACGTCGAACGTTCTGAGCTCAATCGTTCACAGAGGTTTCCGATCTAAGTGTATTGAGGTCCCACGAACCCAAGACAGAGAGTCTGTCTGCCCCGTCACAGGGGAATGTTTTCCAAAAAGTGAAAATATTCACAATAAACCAAAAACAAATTCTTTGGAAGAGTTATTCGGTGATCTGAAGGATTGCATGTTAAAAAAATGCCAAACATTTGTTATTACCAAGATCTGTATCTGGTAAACTTCTAGACATAAACAGCTGAATTTGAGCTTTGTAGCAATTACATTGTAGCAAATTTAGAGTACTTAAAAAAAGAAAACAATATATTTTTTAACAGGACACATACTTTAGACTTTAGAAGGCATAGATCAGAAATAAAAGCAAGTGCATAAAATATTTTTTTTGGCATTACGCAGATTGCATAGGATTTTAGAGTATTGTTTGTTTGTTTGTTTGTTTATACTCTTTATTGTGAAAATCTCACAATGGGCGGGTTTATTGTCGTATAACAATCTCTTACAACCAACCCTACTATGACGTGTTATATGTATGTGTGTGTGTAACATGTCTGTAAGTGTGTGTCTTGTTATTGCATTCGATCGACAGAATTGAAAATGCAATTCCGTTAATTTGATCCCAACGGAAAATGGTGAACCAGCCGGGAACGTAGTCTTTTACTAATGGCGCAGGTCCTAACTACATATAAAAGAACTACATTACGTTTTGCAATGTGTCGTGTGCAATTGACTGGGCTAACATGGGTAGTTCCTTAAGCGTGGTTACCTTTCATAATCAGCGTTGGTGCGATTCTCCCTTGGTCTGACAGTCTCTTTGAGCAGTGATTGATCCACGGAGCCAACCATCTATCTATTGGCATTTGTGCCGTGTTCTCGTCTAAGAAGCGCATCGACGTTGTGCTCTCTGGTTTATGAGCCGTGTGTGTACACAAGCGCGCCGCGGTTATATTGCTTATTAGGTAAGCAGCGTGCACAATCCGGTGTATTTTTTGCCGCAGCGCGCGCATCCGCAAAAAAAAACACCTCTGATTATAAATGAATTTTATCCACGCTTGAATATTGCCGCGCGGAGATATGGACAAGCAATGGGCGTTTTTACTGCTCGGGGAAATTCACTTTACTCAAACGGGGAAGCAATGAATCCGCGCGAAAGATAAAAAATGTGGGAGATTTTTGCGCGCGCTCACACTATCTAGCGGCCGCATCGCACATTCCGCCAACTCTTTATTGTTTATAATTATTTGATGGCAGCCATTAAGACTATTCCACTTTTACGACACTGAGGAATAATTATACTGCGAGGAATTAGGACTTCGTAAAAACGAAGGGAACAATATGGGCATAATTAACCATGAAGAAACACGAGAGCGATTTTTTAAAATTAATTGTTAAATGGAAAACAAATTGCGATTGACATTTTTTTATTAATAATAAAAATGCATGAATCGCTGTGCGATAAAACGACTCAGTAGTATATTATGTTGATGTCTACTTGTGTTTTTATACGTGTATTCATTACCTTCAAAGGCAATGTTATTTACAGTACCTTTAAATGACTGCATAAACATTCATTTAACTTAGGTACCTGATGATAGTAAATCAGGCAATTGGCTAACGCGGCAACGGCCTGATTAGTTTACTTCGGATACTTTCATAGCATTACATCTCATGGCATTCTGTTATGGAGTAGGACCGCTGATATTAAAACCTTCTTTATGCTGCAAAAAGGGCTTTTCCTTTGATATATCGACCAAGTTTTAGACAGACACTGCGGGAACTTTTGAAGGAAATGAATATCCCTACCGATATTTGTCAATTTATTTTTGCAAGTGTAATATATATCCGTAAAAATCTGAATCTGGTAAATAAAGTCAGTGATGAAGGAGTCATTATGCCCGCCTTGCTTAAAAAAACTGAAATGGAAAAAATATATATTTTTAAATTGTTTTTTTTATATATATTTTTTAAACGGTTTTATAATAAAATTGATGATGTTTTAAATGCTAGTAAATAATTATGGCTCACCATTTGTGGCTTTGATCAGACTGGAATGGAATAAAACCGCTCAAAAAAAAGGAAGGTAGTAGAAACAGTACATCATCTATGAAATCGAATACTACCGCGGAATATACCTATCATAAATTTGATAAAAACAAATTTACCGCGTGATGTAACACTCGATGTTTCAGAGATGTTGCAATCGCCGTTAGACTGCTAGACAACGGCTACTCTGGACAACTGCGATTGCAACATCGTCGAAACGTCGGTTGTTAATAACTTCACGCGGTAAATTCGTGTTTATCATATTTATAAGTACATCATCTTTTGTATAACTTTTATTGTATAATAATAAGTCCCCGAAACCCTGATGGTATGTAGATGTTTCTTTTAAGGACTGAGGACGATATATTTCTTTCTTGCACAACAAAACCATTCAGCGGTCATACGTTGGCAATTTCGTTTGTCGATCCTAATCAAAAAACTTAGGAATTGCCGAAAATCGCTAATAAAAATCAAAGAACCCGCCGCTATTTGAATCGCCCAAACGTTCTGGTGGTCACCGGCAAAGATTCATCTGACACCCAACGTATCAATAAAGTAAACAGCAGCGTATAAAAACAAAAACACCAAAATACATTACGTATAGCCGACGCGGTGAAATGCTATAGCCGATTTAATGCATCCGCCTAAGATCTGACGACCAGTAGTAACTCTGTTGACGTATTAAAATTTATGATCTGTGGAAATGATTATTATGCTTAAAACATATTTTATTTCAACGGCCTCTGCGCTTCTATATATTACACCTCAACGTGGACTCGGCTTTAATATGTCTGGCTATCATTGATGTTACTGGTCGCGTTAGAAGTGCCAAATATTTGTGGTTTTTGAAATTTAAAAAGCTCAATTTGATACATTTCGACTTACACGCCCCAAAAATAGTTACCCTTTACACTCGAAATAAATTAGGCAAAATACACATGGTCAATCTTTGCATTTTTTTCAAAATGGTTGATAAAATTTACAGAAGGGCTAATTAATTATGGCAGTATTTTCACCCTATTCATCGACTTTATCAAACTATTTTATAATTCTTCTGTTTATACGTACTCTATTACAGTCCATTCTGCTCTTTTATGAAATACCTCCCCTTGTCCTCTCCTTTATCCTTCCCTGGGCAACTTTAGCATAAGGTACTTACATATATTTGCATAAGTTTATTTTATATTTAACTTTACTACTTCATTGTATATTGTAACTGTGAAAATTAGGAATTATTTTATCAAATGGTTGACTGTAAAATATCGCTATAGCGATAAGTCCGCCATTTGTGCATAAATTGTCTTTTTTATAAAACCAGTGTAATATTCATTAAGTTATGTTTTTATAGCACAATAAAGTTATTCTTTTCTATTCCTATTTCGCTCCACTAATTCTTGTTTGTTCTATCAACCATTTAGCAAACTTTACAGGAGACTTTTTTAATTTAATTTCTTTTAGTCCACTTTTTGATTAAACATATATTTTGTATTTATAGTTATAATAGTGTGATAATCTTGGGGAAGCTAATCATTTCGGGAAACCAAAACTTTTAGTACTTTTAAAAACCTTATTACAATTAATTGAAATACACAATAGAACACATTTTCGCATTGTAAATTTACGTCATCTGATATTGAACAAAAATGAAGCATATTGAATAAATAAGCACTCCACTTTTCGCAACTACTGTTACCGTGGTTCGGTCGACGAGCCCTGTCTAAGGCCCGTGATGTCTTCCGCTGGGCACTTGCCCTATAACGGAGCTTTTCGTGAGCCGGGCCCACTGACCCAGCTTTCTGGGTGTGGGGTCGACGGGCTGCGATCCCTGCGTCAGGTATCTTGCGGATGTAGGGATGGTGCTCCTGTCCCTTTACGTTTTTACCCAACCTGTCTGCTATCTGGCAATCCATCTCGGTAATTAGGTAATCGGTTTAGACAGGTGATTTTGATTTAA
This sequence comes from Micropterix aruncella, assembly GCA_944548615.1. Taxonomy (NCBI): domain Eukaryota; kingdom Metazoa; phylum Arthropoda; class Insecta; order Lepidoptera; family Micropterigidae; genus Micropterix; species Micropterix aruncella. The sequence continues at coordinate 58,313,883 of OX155980.1, read as the reverse complement.
CATAACATAATTTAGATAGCATACGACACGATAAAATCAATACGATAGAACCAATCTGTATATCGGAATAAACCCCGGCGGTTTTAGTTCCCAAATATACGCTCGAAAAATGTCCCTACACTATTCCCCGCAGGACGTCATAGTGACGTCACAGGGAATGAGCAAGGAGAGCGATGTATTTATTTTGAAGGCGCGATTTGAATGGCTCTAGTTTCGATATATTACATTGTGTAATCTAGTTTCAATTTACGTTTTAAACAACCGTACTGATCCTCATTGATTCATCAAATAAAAAGGTAGGAATTGTTTTAAAAATAAAACTAAATTAAAATTAAATGGCAGATTGCTTTTACATTTTTTACAAGTATAATTAAACTATTTCAATAAATGAACTAGTTTATAAATCTATAAAATTGAATAAAGAAATAGTTTACTTGCACGTGTCAATTTCATTCTTAAACAACTGTGCTCCGTCAAAACCACGAAAGCTAGTTCGGGGTAAGTCGTACCTGGAAGGATTACCTTTTTGCTAGCTCCCAAAGTTAGGGCTGAAAATTTAATAAACTTGCCAGAATTTAAACTACTACGAGGCGGTAACGTGCTGTGTCGACCATTTGCACTGGGCGCCTCGCGGCGGCCCCCGGCACTATTGAGCCATAAATTAGCACAAATAAGTAATAATCTGCTTCGTACTGCTATAGCGTACAGAGAGGCTCGACCTACGCGGGATGTCGTCGAAAAAAATGGCATTGCATATGCGCCATTAAATTTATTATCAGCTTAATGTAGAGTTTCTCAAACTTTTCCATTTTATTATTAATTTCTAAGCAAGAAATATATCTATAAATGAATCTAAAGTTAGAAAGTTTAGGAAAAAAAAATCTTTCTGTGATATTATTTGTGTTTACGAACGAAGCTGAGGAAAGTCCAGGAGGAGTCTTTTGTCTTTTGTATGTAGATAAAGTTCATTTCTACCCATATTATAAAGATTGTAATAAGTATAGTCGACCTCGACTACGTATAGGGTTTATGCAGGCCCAGAACTAGGTGGGGGGGGGGGGTTCTTGTCCCAGGCGGTAATTTAAGGCGGGTAACAAATTCATGTGTTAAAAAAAAAAAAAAATACGTGTGGCACTCGGGGACTGCCACGGTAAAGCTATTGCATAGCATTTTTAACAACTTATGCAATTATAATTATTAAGCTATTGCATAGCTTTTATCGCGGGCCTAGGCCAGCGCGGCGACCGAATGAAGAAATTTCTTAACGAAAATTAATGATTTTTATCTGATAATTACGTCTAAACGAGTACTGCTTACGATTCGAAAAAAATATATGTTAAACAAGAACATTTTCCTAATATTCTTAGCTTTCAATATTTTAGATTTTGTTTATATTACATAATGTAATTAATTTGTGAAATTAGGTCTAACCGAAAACAAAAACGACTACTACGCAAATACTATCTGGCGTATTATTATGAAACCTGCACCATTTTAAAGATAAGTTAATTAGCTATCTTTTTATCTACGATTTTTTTGGAAAAGTCAAAGAAAAGAATAATATCCGTTTTTTTTACTTTATCGAATAAAATTCGTGAGCGGCGATCTATCGGAAGACGTTTAAATTATTCCGAATCATTTGCGGCTGCGGAAGCATAATTTCAACGTTTTCCGATAGAGCGTAGTTATCTGATATCAGAAAAAATAAATAATAAATAAATAATTATAATTGCATAAGTTGTTAAACATGCTATGCAATAGCTTTACCGCGGCAGTCCCCGAGTGCCACACGTATTTTTTTTTATTTATTTTATTTTTTCTGATATCAGATAACTGCGCTCTATCGGAAAACGTTGAAATTATTCCGAATCATTTGCGGCTGCGGAAGCAAATGATTCGGAATAATTTAAACGTCTTTCGATAGAGCGCCGCGCACGAATTTTTTATTCAATAAAGCAAAAAAACCGAATTATTCGAAAAAAATCGTAGATAAAAAGATAGATAATTAAATTATCTTTAAAATAGTGCAGGTTTCATAATAATACGCCAGATAGTATTTGCGTAGTAGTCGTTTTTGTGTTCGGTTAGACCTAATTTCACAAATTAATTACACTATGTAATATAAACAAAATCTAAAATATTCAAAGCTAAGAATATTAGGAAAATGTTCTTGTTTAATATATATTTTTTTCGAATCGTAAGCAGTACTCGTTTAGACGTAATTATCAGTTTAAAATCATTAATTTTCGTTAAGAAATTTCTTCATTCGGTCGCCGCGCTGGCCTAGGCCCGCGATAAAAGCTATGCAATAGCTTAAAAAAAAAAATACGTGTGGCACTCGGGGACTGCCGCGGTAAAGCTATTGCATAGCATTTTTAACAACTTATGCAATTATAATTATTTATTTATTTTACTTATTTTATTTTTTCTGATATCAGATAACTGCGCTCTATCGGAAAACGTTGAAATTATTCCGGATCATTTGCGGCTGCGGTAGCAAATGATTCGGAATAATTTAAACGTCTGCCGATAGAGCGCCGCGCACGAATTTTTTATTCGATAAAGCAAAAAAAAACGGATTATTCGAAAAAAATCGTAGATAAAAAGATAGATAATTAAATTACCTTTAAAATGGTGCAGGTTTTATAATAATACGCCAGATAGTATTTGCGTAGTAGTCGTTTTTGTGTTCGGTTAGACCTAATTTCACAAATTAATTACACTATGTAATATAAAGAAAATCAAATAAATACGTGTGGCACTCGGGGACTGCCGCGGTAAAGCTATTGCATAGCATTTTTAACAACGTATGCAATTATATTTATTTATTTATTTTATTTTTTCTGATATCAGATAACTGCGCTCTATCGGAAAACGTTGAAATTATTCCGAATCATTTGCGGCTGCGAAAGCAAATGATTCGGAATAATTTAAACCTCTTCCAATAGCGCGCCGCGCACGAATTTTTTATTCGATAAAGCAAAAAAACCGTATTATTCGAAAAAAATCGTAGATAAAAAGATAGATAATTAAATTATCTTTAAAATGGTGCAGGTTTCATAATAATATGCCAGATAACATTTGCGTAGTAGTCGTTTTTGTGTTCGGTTAGACCTAATTTCACAAATTAATTACATTATGTAATATAAACAAAATCTAAAATATTCAAAGCTTAGAATATTAGGAAAATGTTCTTGTTTAACATATATTTTTTTCGAATCGTAAGCAGTACTCGTTTAGACGTAATTATCAGTTTAAAATCATTAATTTTCGTTGAGAAATTTCTTCATTCGGTCGCCGCGCTGGCCTAGGCCCGCGATAAAAGCTATGCAATAGCTTAAAATATTCAAAGCTAAGAATATTAGGAAAATGTTCTTGTTTACCATATATTTTTTTTCGAATCGTAAGAAGTATTCGTTTAGACGTAATTATCAGTTTAAATTCATTAATATTCGTTAAGAAATTTCTTCATTCGGTCGCCGCGCTGGCCTACTAGGCCCGCGATAAAAGCTATGCAATAGCTTAAAAACTTGTTTCACTAAAGCACCTAGCGTCCAGGGAGCGTCGCTCTATCGATGTTCATTTTATTTTGAAACGCATCTTAAATTTATTTTTAACGCGTGTGTGTGCGTTATCCCTGCCGGGGGAATTTCCGGCAGGTCTAGAAAAAAACCTCCCCACAGACAGAAGCGAACAGCAGAGCCAAATATACGGCCGAAAGTCAAGCGACGGTCGGTATTTATGTGGCTTAGATGTGCGAATATAATTATTAGTTGATGTGGTAATAGATTCTGTCGCGGAAAGGATAGTTTGGCGTGTAAATCTGTAGTAAGATTAGACACTATACTTTGCTGGTACCTACATACTTAGGAATTGAAGATGTGTGTACAGTGTGACGTCTGCGTTGTCTACATTGGTTGTTTGTATTCTATTTTAATTTCACGAATAAATAAAATATATTACCAAAGAGTGCGAAATTATTTATGGAATATACGAAAATATATATTTACTCCAATCTGATGCCACTGTCCGTAGTAGCAGCGATTGCATCAAGGCACGATAGATATCTAAGGGGCTCTCTAGATGATCAAGCATGCTTGTCAAGCATCGCGTCACGGGCTGGGAGGTGATCGTAAACCGCAGGATATATGCAAATATATTTTTTAATATTTACCAAAAATGCCTAATTTTGTAGTTGTATACCAGGAAGTCAGGTTAATTAAACGTAAATGATTGATGAATGACGTGATTCCCTGGTATAAACTACAAAATTAGGCATTTTTGGTAAATATTTTTAAAAAAATGCATGTTTCCTGCGGTTTACGATCCATTCCCAGCCCGCGACGCGATGATTGACAAGCATGCTTGATCGTCTAGAGAGCCCTTAATGAGAAGTCTGCTATACGTTAGCTGGTAGGATTGTTATTGCAACTGTCCCAGTCTATGAAAGCTCGAAAATATACTCTGAACACTGATTTCATCAGCATACTACTACTACTACTACTTCTACTACTAGGAAAAAGTATGGTCGATAAGTAAACCCCATGTTTTTTCCAACTATAGAATAGTCGATGACGTTGTTGTAAATATCAACCGGAGGAACTGAAGACAGATCAATCGTCGTAAGTCAACCGAGGTTTTAAAGTCATTATTTGCTTACTCGTTAATGCCTGGGTAAAAATTTAAATAATACATCCTTCCGAGGAATATCTCGCTGCACGGCCACTGGTTCATTGTGCACTGTTAAATATACGACTTAAGCCATCCACCGCGGTCTTTATCGGACTTGAAAAGAATAAATGAAGACATTTAAAAAGTCCATTCGCGAAGACGTTTTGATGACGGGGGAATGAATGAATGCCGCGACCGCGCTTTAGGTCGGGAGCCTAATGTAGTTATCTCCCGTCAGGCACATCGGCCGCTGGTAATATTGAAGTTGTACCTTTAGATTGTAACATAGAGAGATTCATAACCCCAATTTTTAAAGCTATTTTAACAGACTTATAATAAAATAGTACACAAATCATCAATATTGATAATCGTGAAAATTAAAATTTCTCAAAAATCTTACGGCCGTGTAAGCAGACATATGTATAAGAAATGTATAAAAAATTGCAGATTCCATTATGTGATTACATGATGATTATGTTATCATTATATTCTTATCTAATTAGCGAATTTACCGCTCTTGGACATTGGGTAGTTATCGATAAGTCTTTTATACAATATTAGTTTGAGTATCTTAGGTATAGTAAAGATAAATAGAACATTAAAATGAGTTGATTATCATAACTGGATAATGAACTTGCAACTTTGTTTTCAATTAAATGTATCAATATATTATTTATTGCTATCAATCCCATTTTATGTTTTATTTTATAATAATTACCTTGTTGACATGACGACCAATGTATCCATTATCTATCATTATTACTTTTACTGTTATCTTTAATAATTCTATTAAATTATAATGCATATTTTAATTGCATATGCAGCAATATATTATATTATTGTGTAATATTATGAATATAAAATATGCATGTTTGTCACTAACTAAGCAAATTGTACTTATTTATCTTATTTATTTATTACACAACGAATCGAATTTAAAATACTAGCAAGTCGTTTGGATGCGTAACATAAAACTAAATTAATACCATTACCTACAACACTGTAAACCATATAATATTCATTAGTAATACAAAGAAATAGTAAAAACATATTCAGATTAAATTACAAAATGTACAGAGAATTCAAATAAAAGAGGCCTGCTGTGAAAAAAATCAAGAAAAATGTGTCTGCGCGCGCTGGCATAATATTGTAAACATTATGTAACAACAACATTGTAACAACAAGGTAGAGAGGACGAGTAAAGTATTGAACATAACAACAAAATAAGACTGATTTTATTAAATATCTTCTTTATATTTGATACATTGATGCAATGCATCTTTCATTATCTTAATGACATATTTTGATTGAAACCTCAAATAAGTATATAAAATTTAACGCCCTCTATACTCATTTGTATGTACTCTTTCGAACTATCTTTTTAAATTAGTACCATTTCTGGTCGCTTGATGTAATTTAATGTTTATTAGTGTAAACAAAATTGATGACAGCAATTTGACCCCCTTCCCATATATTAAGCGATTTTTGCCCATAATCAACCATTATCATGAAGATTCCAAAATATATATTTCATTGAGGTACCCGATTTTCCGTTAGCTTCTGGAATCATTTGTAGTACTTTACTTGTAATTACTTGTAATTAATTAGTGTATTACACAATGTCATCGCTAGTTACATAGGTACAGAACACAATAAGCAATAAGTAGGTAAATGCAGACTTCAAACATACTAAAGAATAAAACAGAGCCAATCTCATTTTGTAATGAATAAGTAGCGCAATGCCCAAATCTTAAAGAGGTGGGCTCGCATTTCCTTTGAAATGGGCGTCCGCGCTGCTTAGGGGATATCTCTCCTCAGTGGAAAGTATTCTCACTGGGATGTCATGCGGAATAAGATAAGGTGACAAAATAAATTAAAAACTTGTAGCTATTTTGTGTTTAATTTCATTTTTTGCCCGCCTGCCGCTCTCTTTATCTTAGATCAGAGAGAGAGAGAGAGAGCGATACAGGGCTGCTGCAATAGTAAAAGTGCATATCGAGAGTCTACGATAACTTAGAAAAACGATATCAATATGTTAAAAAGTCGTGCATAATAAACATGCATATTACTATTTCATATTAAGCAGATTTAGATAATTAGGGATTTCTGAAGCCTATTGATACAGATGAACCTCGAACCATGATACGAGTTATCGAGAAAATAAATAAGTTTAGCCCACCAAACTTGTTGTCGTAGCTTTTTTCTTGGGTACAAATAATAGACAGAATTAAATTATAAATTGACTGTTGTTCGTTGGATTTCAGTTTTCATAGAATGCATAGAAAAGCCTACCCGATATATGGTGAAACGCGTCTAACCTACTGTCAAGAAATAAAAACATAAACCCAATTTATTTATAAAGATATCGGACCTCGAAGACATCGCTAAAAATCCCTTAGAGTAGAATCCGAGTGCTGGAAAGTAAAAATATTTCTGAAGAGATCATATGATGTTAAGGATTGTTGGGCTCGTAAGAATTTCTATTTTAACTATTTCTAGGAAAAGAATTTTCAATGTACGTAAGTAACTAAATTAAAAAAAAACATACATACATTAAAGATATGTACACACATCGAAAATCGATTAAGTAATCGATTTCTTTTCTACTAAATGAAAACATAAAATGTATTGACTATTTCTATTACTAGATACATATGAATAATAAGTTGACTTTTTTTTTTGTAATATAATCTAATTTAATGTGGCATTTTATTTTAGTTTTAGAAAATGCAAAAAAAAAATGCTATCAAACTGGGTTTTTTAAATATTTTTTAATTCCCATTTTCAAGGTAATTGTAATGATTTCATATAATAGGTTGATAACATTCATTATTATTATTTTCATGAGGTTTTTATTTTATTTTTTAAAACAGAACACAATAAAATGAATTATTTTTTGTCTACATAGCTTACATATATGTATTTTATTTATCTAACAATAACAAATATTATTTCAATTAAATATTATCAAATTCAATGATGAGACTCGATTTAATTCTACAAAAAAATATTATGTAGGTACTTTAGATTTTTTCTTAGTTTCATTAGTAATAAAACGAAGTATTAAATCATTGTAAATGTAATTAATTGTACCTAATACTAATAAAATAATATCTACACAACATGTATTAGTTTTTGAGACAATAAAAAATCATTTGATTTGAAATGATTTGAAGATGGACTAACCCGCAAACATGCTTTACTACGCTTGGTACTGAGTAGGGCATTCAAGAAGAAGAAGAAGAAGAAACAGATCCAGGTCTATCCAAGAAGGACTTCACTTCTACGAATCGCCTATGTGTTGTTGTAAGCTGATATATGACCTTCGTTACGCCGTCGAAGGATGTTTGTTTTTCACAACCCTGTAATGAGCGAATGGGAGCGAGTAGTCTTCGGGGCCACCCCCGCGGAGCGCTCGGTCTTCCGGCCCGCGACGTCGCGTCCCGCTCTCGCTCGCGTTATCGCGGCGCGGGCTCCTCTCGCTCTCGCATTGTTTTAAAGGCAGTTTTAATTTCCCGAAGGTGATTTATCACTGTTTCTTTTTTTCGAGCCGCAGGGCGCAACCCCCGCGCACCCCCGGTAAACCGGCACCCCTTCCGCTCTCTTTCCATCATCCGGCCATTCTCATTTTGCCAGCTTTATCTCAGCAGACTCGCTGAATAGACTTCGCGTTGTATTTAATTACCGCCTTAAAATAGAGACAGTTTTCAGAGGATATCCCTTCGAGAATTTCACCAACCAATTTTAATGAAGTCATATCAAGATCTGCCATTTTTTCTTTCTCATAAAGGAACTGTCGCATGACGCTTTATCTCTGTCAGGAACAACTCAGAAGTTTCTCATATTTTGAGCATCATAGACTGTGAGATTATAATTTGAAAGTGGCAGAAATTCCTTGTTCAGAGCAGCTGCATATTGTTTTTTTTATGTATTTAATCATTTCGGAAAACATATAACACATACAATAACCTAGCGTGTTATAAATAAAAAAACATTCGATCGATAATAATCGTTTCCTGCGATTATTTTCAAGGAATAATAGCATATTTAATAAAAAATGACAAATTAAACTCAGATATTGAGTTTATAAATCGAAAGTCGCTAAGAAAGGCAGAGACTTAGAAGTGATTTGGAAGAATGAGTTGAACGATGGTATTTGGAAATATAGATGTATAGACTGTTGTGTTGCGTAATAAGCATATATGTACCTACATGAGTTAGAACTAAGAATATATTTTTTGTGGATGCTTGTGTGTTTGTTAAGTACCTAGTATTTTACATTTAACTCGAATTAGCAATTCCTAAAGTCGAAGCCTCCCAAAGAAGATGAAGATTACAAAAAGGAGATATTTTTGTCAGAAAGTTTGCTAACGACCAGCAGTTATCTTCGCAATGAAAACCATTTATACAAATATAAAGCGGTTTTCATTGTATCATTTAAATCGTATCAAATAAGAAGCTTCCTTAGAAAGCATAACACTAAAAATTGTTGTTTTTATTCGAAGTGGAAAAAATCAACATAGCAGCCATATATAGCCTCATTAATTAAGGCAGAATTTATATGAAAAGCGACACTTAAGTTAGGACGCACATAAGGTGAATTGAAAGTGCCGTCTCTGTCGCTCTTTTCTACGGTGGGCGAGCGTCTCGCTCGCACGGGCCCCATTGTCGCAACTTGGCGTACGAAAACTTGAACAACAATGGTGTATTCATTGCACTAAGAAGAAGCGACTTCGCAGTTCTTATATCAAGATAGGGAGTTTATGGTCGCGAGGCGACGTGCCTATGATGCCACCTTTATAATAAAGGACACTTCTTCGAGTTCATCGTTTATTGTACAACGCACAATGCCTACACTAACTACGGCGAGTTTAGTTTAAACAGTCATTCACTGAACAGTAAACAGGGCAACTGGCCGTCCTGCCTGACGGTCAGCAGCCCTATTCATATTTTAAGATGGTTCCATCTTCTTTATCAAACATCTCTTGTAATTTCTTGTTTCTTTATTTAATAATCTAACATTATTACTCATATGACGTTTCCACAAGAATAAAAATTAAAATCGCTAAAACAGCTTCTCATTGAAATTAAAAGAGAGTAAGCGCGAAGACAATAAATGCGATTTGATTTAAAGCTCTGTCACCGAACGTTAGTGTATCTTATTTAAGAAGCATTTTATTGTAACTAATCTTGTTGAAAGTGCCACACTTGAGTATCTGGTAAACCTACCCAAGCCATCAAATATACATAGCTAGCTACAAATTCGCTTTACATGGGGTTGAGCAAGGTTCACATTTAAGGCCATTGCTTTTTAACATCTACTTAAACTGGTAATCTAACTTTCGCAAATCTATATATTACGCCATGTTTAAGTAACAAAACCGTGTATCTTCAAATATTCGATTGGATATGACGAAATTACACGTAATTTTACAAAAATAATACCCAACGCATTGTAATGTGGAAATGACAACTTTAATTATTCTACTGCAGGGCGATATGTCTGAGTCGTCATCAGTAGTCCAGAAAAAACTGCTGTATCGTACGCGCTTCTTATAAGTAGAAATGAAACGGATAGTCCAGATGGTAAATACTTACATAGGGGTCGACAATAACTTCTCATACAATCGATAAGTACATGGCTACATTCTAGCAAGAGAACTGGCTACATTCTAGCAAGACAAGACGGCTTTTGACGTTTTGGTAGTCAGGTAGCTTCATAAATGCAAAGCGAATGCCACGGACAGAAACACAATTTCGACAACGACGTTTGACATGCCGACAACGGCCAAAAACCATTAGGCTTCATACGTAATCAAGCATGGCATGGCGTCTTTATGAAACCGTGTCCTTGCTTGGCCATTACTGCAGGTAGGGAGATCCTTATTTAAGGAGCCCACGTATGTATTTTTTTGCTGTACACATGTACATATATACATAGCCACCAGTACATTCAATATTCTAGACGAAAAACTTGAATTGTTTTGACTAAGCCTTCTTTCAAATTGATTCCTGGTTGATAGTCATGTGTGTCATCACCCGCCAAAATATCTACAAATTGATAAGATCCAGACAGTTATGATTATAATTTATTATTTAATTTCTGCTTCTTTATTTAAGATTATTTAAAATTTAATTTAATTTAACACGGTTACCTCTTCTCTTTATTCTATTTAAATTATTTCCTAAAGTGATTATTGCTTATTTATATACTTGTAATGGTTGATAGTGTATATTATACATGCTTTTTGAACGCCGTATATATGTACATACAAAACCAGAGGTTTGAAACAAGTCCTGGCACTTAATTAAGCGGCAGCATTATATCGGCAGTGTATTATTTTTATATTCTATTTTATATACTATACATTGATTATAATGTATGTATATGAAATGTAAATAAATATAAATTGATATGAAAATTAATAAGAGACTTATATGCGTTATAAATGTAAAGATGAATAAATAAATTATTAAATAAATAAATATAACCCAGTGCGCCTGCAATTTCCTCCATTAATTTCTCAATCAAATTTGAATTTTCATGTTATTGATCTACCCAGGTATAAACACGTCCTTTTGCTTTAGGACGTGTTTTAAAGTTTTTACGTTGCTTTGTCCAGAGTGCCCCCTGTCTCAAAGTGTTGTCGAGCATGAGCGTTTAGGCGCCTCTGAGCCCCGCTAAGATATTCATTATCTGTGCCATCAGAGAGCGTTTGTTCCAACCCTTGGGTGTTAAATTCGACAGAAACTTGGCAGAGAGGGAGCGAGCCTAGCAGACAATGGGACGTTGGTGGTGCGAAGATCCGCCCGAATCAAGATCTTAGGCTAAACTTTCCGCGCGTTTCCAACTAGGCGTGAAATGACGAGTGTTGTCAACGACGCCACGGCTACACGGCCGCCAGATTAACAAACGTGTCACTTATTATACAGACTTAAAGCACTAAGACTCACCAAGGTCTGCGGACTTAGCGGTATCGTTCGCGGTGCTTACCTGTAAACAAAACAAAACAAATATTAATATTTTTAGGGACACATAACGTCTTTACTGCTCCTATTAACTCGAATATCTACTCCAACTACACAGAAAATAAAGGAGACTTATGTTCTTTCGTTAATGACAGGATTACTTTATCAAAACCTCTATTCTACATTAAGATACCATTGAGGATCAGGCGCTTTTGCTTGAGATGATCATTTCATGCAAACAATTGTATATAGAATTACCAATACCAAATACATACCCAATGTATTGCATTAAGTTTAAGGTTTATCGCATTAACCTATCTATGGGTTGTATTCTAATACCTATGAGGTGCCTACCTATAATACCTTTGAGGTGCC
>OX155980.1:58147166-58301668 GCA_944548615.1 Micropterix aruncella | reverse complement strand
CCTTTTGTAATGCTGCTGCATTACCCTATACTTAGAAAGTATACCACTATAGTCTAATACTTATAAAATATTTAATCTAGTTAAGCAAATCCACTCATCGTATAAACTTGCCGTGCAATCGACGTCTAGTCTTTGTACGTCACTAGTCAGCTCATCCGCAGCGGAGAGATTTTTTCAGTATTACCATTGCGGGTAATAGTTTTTTTTTGGCTACCGGACCTCGAGGAAGACGGTCGATATTTCGGAAGAGGGCACGCCCGCCTAGCGGCGCGGCGCGCCCGATCCCATTCACTACCCTGCATCCAGCCGCAGCAGTTTCAAATTAATTTTATAAATTCAGTACGAGAAGTAGCATCATTTGAATCTTTAATTAAATTCAGTGCCAACACCTGGGCAGGCCATCGAGGAATCCCTCAACCCTACAGGCAAGTCACTCACTGTACCACTAATCACCTCTCTTCTCGCTTTTTAATTTCTCGCTTTTTCTTTTTTATAATTTTCCATTACATTTTAAAATCTATTTATAATTAAATTAATGTGAAGCAGACGCCAGAACCGCGTCGCTTCGAAAGGAACCCAGGTTATTGTAATATCGCCGTTAGGCCAGGGTTAGGTTAAATTAACTATAACGTTCAACCGATAGCAATAGATTTAATAGCATAGCCGGCTTGACCGCCGAATAAACGTGCATAGTTCCCTTTTTCCTAAAATTTTATAGAATGTGCTACCCACCATTAAGGCGAAAAGGAGAAAGTAGACCCGCGAAATTCTTTATCTAATATCGTATTCTCGGAGCGCAATTCCCTCAATATCAGGTCCCTCAATAATTATTATCTTTCAAATCTCTACCCCATGAAACGAAATTCCAAATCGCAAACTACTCTTTTTTTGAATCTCTTTCCCATAGTACAGGTCCAAAATCTCAAAAATATTATCTTTCAAATCACTTCCCAATAACACAAAATATCAACCATCTAAATTATTTTTCTTTATTTTATTAAAAATCTTTACCCAGTATAAATAGGACCAAGATCAGGTCCCCAAAAATAATGTCCCTACTCGAACGTTATCTAAAAATATAAAAATCTAAATTCCCGTATTTTCCAAATTCCATTAAATTCTTGCACCATCGTAACCTAAAATCAAAGCGATCATTTTCCATAACCCTAAACATAAGAATAAATCATTTCCAATCATTATCAGTCAACGTCTCTCTAGAAAAATCTACGGTTCAACCGAAGGAGATACCCGCATCCCGATACCGACAGACTTCAACGCCTACCCGACTCCTAAAAAATCCGAAACCCTGAATTTCAATCACGAAAATCACGGATGCTCGATAGAAAACTCACAAAACCTTCGAAACTTAATTCGGCCTTGATATGCGCATTAATCAAAATTATATAGAAAAGATCAGAGAACTTATGTACAAGAACGCAACATGTACCACAAATCTTCATAAAATATATTCTTCTTTATAATAAAAAACTCCATTGTCCGATCTTCATACAATACTACTGGCATTTATCCGATCTTCATACAATACTATATAACCATTATAAACGGGGCACGTAGCACTTTACAGGAAGTGAACTATTGTATTTATAATTATTTTTTTTACTGTTATTTATGAAATATTTGTGGTTTATGTGTTTATACATATATATTTCCATGTATATTTGCGGAATGTACTCAGTCAGACCTTTCCTTTGACACTAAACACGATAAATTTATGTTAATTTATTGACATTTGAACATGTAGACAACTACTTACTGGATATTTGGATAGTTAGGGTACCCTATGATACTCGGGATGACATAAAGATTCTAACAATACCACACCCTTCTAAATCGGTTCCAGCATTTAGATGTTATGGTGGAATCAGGAAACGAAAAACATACATAGATGAACCCTGTACACATTATACTCCTTTTTTGTTGGCAGTTACTGGTTAGCAGACGCAATTAAATTACGTATGCACTGTATTAATTAATAACATAAACGATATATAAAACAATATGTGGCAAAACGATTTAAACACAATTTTTTAAATTAGAAAAATCTTTAAAAAATAGTTGTCGCATTCATCAAAAAAGTTTTTCGTAACGGAACCTCGATTCGTTCGCGAGTTAGCAGCTACGGGCAGCTCAGAGAACGACAGAGTCAGTGATTATTCGTTAAAATATTGATTATATGGTATTAGTTTGCTCAACTTTATTTACGATTTGGCAACCATTCGCGATGACGAAATGCAGGTGGCGCATGAATACTATGATATAATATACAATATGAATATTGATAATGAATGGTTTTTTTATAAAGAAATAATCGATTATAAAAACCCAATAATGTATCTAATACGCTATATAATCAGATTAAACTAAATAATCAAGTTTAAACTACGTAATTTTGCGCACAACTTCTAAATAAATAAAATACCGAACATAGGGTTGGTATCCATATTTTGGAGCGCGCAAATCTTCAACTATCCCGGTAACTTATCCTTTACATAAAACCCGCGAAGGGTCGATCCACATGGAATGCAATAGCCGACCATTGTAAGTCAAGAGATAATATTAGAGCAGGCGCCGAGCGCAGTTTTAACTGGGTCTAGTAAAAATGTTATTTTAAGAGAAATTTCCATAAATTAATGTCATCCACAATTTATTTTGGGACACATATTTTTTAATATTAGATATGATTTCTTCTCTACTTTTGTTTAATTGCGGTTTAAAAGAAACACTGATATAAGCAAGTAATTAACCCTTGGAGTAAATGGGTATTTTCATGGATGCATCTGTCTCTTTTGCAGGATTTTCGGCGACATCGACCTTAAAGTACTATAACTACGAAACTACTACACCAATCATAAAAAGAACAACTGCACAATGATTGCATTGAAATTTCGAATATAGAATATTGAAATATCATTTTGTAAAACAATTAGATAATTATGAATAAATATGAGAACGTCAAAGAAGTGAAAAAAACGCGGAACCAGATCTGGTCGTATCATACTCAACGGATAATTGTTTCAGAACCAGATTTGGTCGTATCATACTCAAGGGGTGTGAGATAATTGATACTGCATGCGTTTCAATTTGTCACATGTTTTATATAATATGTCACTTAGTGAGTTTTACCTTTTAACCCACGATATTTTCATGAAGCAGTTGGCTGCAAGATTTAGTTTTAAATAATCCCACAGTTATAAACTGATTACATTATAGAGTTATTCATCCGTCATTTTCATTAGCCTTTATTAGGTATTATTATGATGAAGGAAAATCAAATAAGACGTTTCAAATAGGATTTATTTATCGTATGCCCGATAACGTAAAATATTCAACCATTGGCTACCGGGTGATATCAAATGCCTTGCTGTGGGGATGAAAATGATAATCAGAAGGGGATTGGGTAATATTAGATACATCCCCTACTGAAATAATTACGGCATTTCAACTTCATGTGGGTACGATGTTATAAATTCCCAATTTTTCATTTCAAAATTATTATTTCAACCTAACCATAATATACCATCAACATAGAGGTTTTATTTCTATGTGATACGTGCGCCTCCAGTCATGTTAATTTATTTGCTATTTTATCTTTTGCTTTAAATCGTTGGTCCATAGTCGACCGCCTCATAAGATACTGATGCAGGGCACGCGGTCCTGAGATGCCACAACCAGAAAACCGGGTCAATGGGCCCGGCTCACACAAGGCCCCCCGCTAAAGGGCAATTGCCCAGCGGAAGATGTCACGAGCATAGGCTCGTCGACGGAATCACGAAATGCGGCTCAAATCCTAATCTTCACGCTGAATTCCCTAATCTTGGCATTCAGTTGTTTTTCTCGTTTCTAATTAAAAAAAAAAATAATTCAAACCATTTTATTATTTTCTTGAAATCAGTTATTCGTTTATCTTTCTGTAGTTTTTTATTGCCCAGATAGTATCGTGTATGCAATCATAGAAAAAAAGGAAGTTTGCGTTATTTTCGTAGGTAAGATCCCGTATCAGTTTTATCCTATAATATCACAAATGTAAACGCAAATATGAATTCTGAATAGTCAAGAAGTGTAAATAATAATAGTGTAGCTTGTTACTAAACAACCGAGCCCGGCCAATAGTCCTTCGCTACCGCTTCAGCACGACAATAAATAAATACACACTTTACAGAAAACAGTCGCATGAGTTGCGACTGGAAAGTCTTAGTCACCTCCAACCGATTTCCCTTTTCTCGCAATTTGGATAATTTCTTCAGGAGGAAAAAACAGCTTTCTGACCAGTAGACTTTTACAGCAAAGTATTATCATTGATTAGATAGGGTATTAGATTGGTCATACTCAATGCTGTACGTTTTGTCAACTATTCTACGCCAGCAACATGCAGATGGCGCTGAAAGAATTGTTTGGCGAAACTAATAACAATTTATTTGGCCATTTATTATATCATTGGTAATTAATATATATTTTTGTAAAGGACTGATTGATTAAAAAAAACAATATTTAACAAATATAACATTCAAATATGGCAAATATAACAATAATAACATTCATTTATTAGTGCCATCTGATGCATTTTTATATAGGCTGATAATAACATAACAGAAATAATACCAAAAGAATATAATGCTACCTATCACTCTATTTGGATATTAACGCGCGTAATTATTACGCAATGGCAACTTGTATTTAGCAAATTAAAAGTGAATATTGATTAAAATATATGATTTCAAATACGTTTGTTATTATATTATGTTTTTATTTCAAGGTTTTATACGGCAAAGTCGTGTTTAGAATGCCATCTATTGGGCTACTAAACATAAGAGAAAATGACATCTAAGAGAAAATTAAAATGTTTGCAATTATGATTGCACGATTTATGATGATGTACCGTTTCGAAGTGAAATACTAGCTGCAAAAATGTAGTACGGCATTGAGTACTCTAATACCCTATATAATCAATGGTATTACCTACTATTTTATTTAAATCTTTATGATTGACCTCGACGAGCATTCGATTTTGAATATAGTGTCGGACGCGTTGAGCCGTTCATGCGTCACCTTCCGCCTGTCCCTGGAGGCCGCCGCGCTGCCATTTTCTCTCGCATCGTTTCTTTTTTTCGTCCCGTGTGCATCTCGCGCGGATAGCAACATTGTCACCCGTGACAAATCTCAAATTTAGGAGGGTACCCGATCTATCATTCCCCTTTTTTGGATGGAATGACGAATTGTGTTTTGCGATTTACGACCCCCAATGACTCCACACGCCCACCGCTTCTCAAACGTTTCGTCACATCTAATCAAAACAATTCATTAAAAAAAATAGCTAAACCTAGCCACTATTCGCTGTGGCCCAGTCTGATATGAACTGGTTGGGAAATGCACCGATGTCGAAGATTTTACTGGTGCGGGAATACTTTTGTCGCGCGCATTCAAATTCAACGTTGTGCCAACATTGCATTCACGGAGCTGCTCCGTAATTGCATTTTAATCGAATGCAACGTTGTTTCAAAATTTCAAATCAATCTACCGACTTCTTTTTGGGTTTTGCGAACACAATCATACACAGGCTGTTTTTTTAAAATAAATATGACTATTACTATTACCATTACTATAAAAACACGCGCATACTCGAACATTATTACAAAATCAACCGACTACTTTTCGATTTTTGCGAGCACAATCATACTCAAGATGATTTTTTTATATAACGATTACTATTACTGCTACCTTTACTATAAAAGCACGTTCGTATTCGAATGCAACGTTGCGTCAAAATTTCAAATCAACCCATCGTTATACATATATCGATGAGTCAACCGACCGACTACTTTTCGGGTTTTGCGAACAGAAACATACGCAGGCTGTTTTTTTTATATATAAAATGTTTCAAAAAGCGTCTGTCTGACTGTTTGATCACGATAAACAATAAATAGATTTTTAGGCATTCATTTTATTATTTCTTATTCTTGATTCTTGTATATTATTAATACATATTAATACCTAAATCAATATATATTAATTTTTATCATGTTTTAAAATAAAATAATAGGTTATTGATAATTTTCATGACATTTTCTTACGAATTTTTAATTAGGTAATTAAGATAATTTCTGTTACATTAAGTATGATTTTGTTTATTTATATAAATATAATATTATGGATTTCTTAGGATAATTAAAATAAATTGTCTACCTTCGAACAGGCGGCAGACTAGTTAGGTTAGGACTTTTGTATATTGAATCTACTCATAATTTGTAATTCTTCGTAATTCTCACATCCTCACTTTTCTAGGAGAATTGGTTCTTTAGGATAGGTTCTTTACGGATAGGATTACGGATAGGTTCTTTACGGATTAGATCCTTTAAAGATAGGACCTTTACATAACTTGCCACCTGGTATACTGGTAAACAGTTCGAGGTACTCCTGAATGGGGTACAATCTCTCAATATAATTTATTCTAATTGATCGATCTATTTGAACTCTGCATCAGAGTCACGTTTAATTATTTACAAATTAAGATCTACAGTACGTTAGAGATTTGGACCGGGCTGCGAATTTTATTAAAGAGCGAAAGAAAAAGGAGTGAATATAAAATACAGTCTGCTATCCTGGAGAACGAAGTCAACGCTATAAATGCCACTCATCCGACCAGACTTAATTTACAGTTCAGAAACACGGGCTACCACAAAAGCGAATGATAATGCATTAGATTTCTTTGGATGTAAAATACTCCGCAAGATCGTTGGTGCCATTCAGTATGATGACACGTGTTCAATCGAAGAAGAAAAAACAAAGAACTCTATACGCGGTATAATGAAGTGCATGCTGTGATATCCCTTAAATCGAAGACTTAGGCGGATCACGACTATATGGAAATTGAGCAGTTATTAAGGTACCTTTTTTGTAATAACCTTTTTTATTACCCAGAAGGTTGATGCCTTTTCGTTGAACCCGCCTTTTTGCATTTCGGCTACATCTTCACGGTGGGCATTTATAGCATCACACAATCAAATACTCAGGCGGTCACCCATTCCAGTATTGACCGCGCCCCCCAACGCTGCTTAACTTCGGTAAAAACGAGGAGAACCGGTGTCAACGCGGCTACGGACGCTATTTAAGGGTATCGTAAAGTCGGACGACAAAAACTGCACTTACGTGATTAATGACCTAAATAACTCGGAATGTAAAATTGGAAAACCAAAGCTTATATTAGGTTGGAACGAATAAAGATTCTCGACGAAGCCAAGAACCATAACGAGTTATAGCGCTAATATATGTCCGCCTTAGAACAGGCCTAGTTAGGTGACATTAAAACAGGAACACTGGCAACAGTTTCTAGCATATCATATTACATTTCTTGCTACTGGATTTCTGTGAATTAAATTTTAATTGTACTTGCCTATCTTTCTCTACCTCCGGCGATTTCTATTTGTTTTCGTTAGTTAAGGATAAACAATTACAATTTCCAAGCCAGGACACGATGGCTACTACGTTCTGAGGGACATTAAATAGACCCCCGAAGTAAGTATACTGTTTGCCCAGTAGGGCAAAGAGCATTTTAAAGTGCTTTCAAAGAGTGCAAAAGTTGTCTTGGTGAATGCAATAAAAAATCATATAAACATTAAAAAGTGATTTGGTTTGTATTCCAGAAACTATCAGTAATCTCTAAGTACCTGATTATCAAGTTTTTTGATAACGTTCTATTGAAAACCGATACAAAAGTTTGGGATTCATCACCTCGATCCAGATACGTATAGAGAGCGCAGCCGAAGCGACGTTTTATTCATTGTATTGTAGAGCACCGATAATGCATTCACATAGTAATAAACTAACGACGGCAACGGAGGGGTAGGGTCTAGAGAGAAGGGGTAGGGTCACATGGGGGGGGGGGGTGTAATGTCTGAAACCACCCCACTATATAGTCTTTCTAGGCATTCGCTCAGTCGAAGGGTGGGTGGCGGGTGGAGGGTGTAAATGATACATTTGATTAAGAGTGATATCCATGTGAAATGCACCCTGTCTGAGTCTGACTGCCCCAAAGAAAATCAATGAAAGCAGCCAAATCGAGTTATTTCAGAAAGATCGGCATTCTCGGACGTAGATTGGATAATCCATCTATATCAAATCCATCCATCCATCTATATCCAAAACTAACTCATCTCCATCGTAACATCCTCATAGGATCCATCTATATCAAAAACTAACTCATCTTTTTGCTAAATCTATCAACAGAGCTAAATTCAAGCTAAAAACAATTAATACATTAAATTGATTAAATCGGCGAACGTAGTTTCTTAAATGTTGGATGACAGTTCGAAATACTTAGAAATTTTGAATAAATTGTGATATTTAAATAGATGATTAATGGATGCTGCGCTTGTTATCAGCCAGCAATTAATGCAATTACTGATTAGCTCGATTTTTGAGGCCTATAAAGGATGTAATACCACTGCAAACCCCAGGTGTGTATAAAGTCGAATGCAGTTGCGGTCTAGCCCACATTGGACAAACGAAACAGCCCATAGCCACGCGACTGACAGAACACATCAAAGCTGTTAAAAACGTTCAGCGAGAAAAATCGGCGATCTGCAAACATATATTAGATAGCGGAAGTAACCACTGGATGCAGTTTCAAAATCCCATTGTGCTATCCAATGAACAATTCTACTTTCCTCGCGTGATCCAGGAAGCCATTGAAATAAGAAGAACCCCGAACTTCAATAGAGACGACGGTTACAAACTCTCTTCTACGTGGAACCCTCTTCTTAAAATGTTCCCGCCGCCGAACGCCGAACGCAAAGACGTAAGACAGGATACAGTGAGTGATTGTGTGCAAGACGGATTTTAGAAATTCGCGTGCTCCGAGCCCGGCCCCCCACCACCGCTATAACCTACGCAGTGGCGGCAGCGGTATGCGGCCTATCCACAAAAAAACGGATTGACAGCTCTTCAGTCTACCTGGACAACGGCGGCTGCAACGTCACCGAAACGTCGGGTGCTACAAATTTCACGCGGTAAATTCGTTTTCTATCATATTTATAAACGAATTCTTTCAAAATAAAAAACAATTTTATCCTATGTTGCATACTATCCCTA
The DNA here is from genome assembly GCA_944548615.1 of Micropterix aruncella. NCBI lineage: Eukaryota > Metazoa > Arthropoda > Insecta > Lepidoptera > Micropterigidae > Micropterix > Micropterix aruncella. The sequence continues at coordinate 58,292,563 of OX155980.1, read as the reverse complement.
TAAAAATACTATATGTTGCACACATTCCCTATATATTCTCTATCAAAACTGTTGTAAGTGCAATGCGATAAACTGTTGTAAATGCTTAAGTATTTATACACTTTTTAGTGCCCTAACATCGGAAACCACTTGAATTTTGCAAGTTCGCGTGACATGTGTGGACGATTATAGAAAAAAGCAAAATGAACGCCGTTGTAGTGTTATATTTCGCTTTCACAAAAGAGTGCTAATTTCAACGATCGCCGCAAAAAAACGCGTCAAGCCAATCGCTCCGCGCGCCATATTCACCCCGAGTCTATTGTAACCATCGATATATTTAATATATCCATGATTGTAACGTTTTTAGATGAACATCGGTAAGTCGCCTGATGTACGTTTTAGGAATTGGTTGATTTGAAATAAAATAAAAAATAAAGAAAGTCTTAGAGAACTCGAAAACAAAAGGGTGTAAAAATCATATGAACAATTTACTGCTGCCATTGGAACGCTTAAACGAATTCGTCAGTTTCTGAAGCACCAAAATACAAGTTTTGAAGAACCGATGATGAGCAGTGCGACTGCAGTCAGGAATAGAACTTGCTGGAGCTAACATTTTAAAGATGAATAAACTTCTCTGTTTCATCCAAAATACGAATAGTAAGGTGCCACGTATTCGCAACGCTTTCCATGGGGTGGAAGCCCGGACCCTCACTCCGACTCAAACTTGGGGGCTGGCAAATGAAGAGAGGAGGGGGGGGGGACTAGGGGGGCTTAGAAATGTGGGTTTACAGAAGATTGTCCCGCACTTCTTAGAAGGACTGTCTCGAAAGTTGAAGTGATAGAAATAAGGAGAAATATTAGTACTCGATACCATCAACAAATGGAAACTCCAATACTTTGGTCACGTACCTCCAATATTTTTGGGCTTGAAATACAGAATATTGGAACTGGCAATGCAAGGGAGAATTGAGGGTCGCCGAAGACGGCTTACCAAACCCAAGGGAGTGGTAAGGCAAAAGTACAACATCTCTATTTCGTGCAGCAGCTTCGAAAGTGAATGCAGCTTATGGTGAGCCCCAACTTCGATAGACGACGGCACTACTAGAGTTCTCAACTTCAACGGGCGAACCCGTCACCTCAGGAAGTTTTAACGATTAGTCGTTCTGTCTCCCTGAAGTGAGCACAGAAGACTTGGACAAAATAGTCCACCGTCAAGCTCCGCCACATGCCCGTAAGAGGCCAACGCCTTAACCGCGAGAAAGCCAGGAGTGTTACCCAGCGGGCTTACAATCACGCCCTTATTTCTAATTGCGACCAGATTACTCCAGTCTCTCGATTGGTTCCGAGTTCGAGGTCGCTTGCACGGTCCTCTCCCTTACGAAGCGGTGAAACGGTGTGTACCGAATCTATCGCGGACCACGGCATCCTTTACCCGGCTGTTCACCCAGGACCGGGTAGCCGATGGTCGTTTCAAGAACAGTCGCCGTAAGGTCCGCAACCACCCCCGCTCTATAGGAAACAGTACTGCTTCCAGACTCCCCCCACTGTTAGTCAGAGTCGTTGCATGACATCCTGGGCAGATAAAACGACCCACGTCGTTAGAACTGCCCGGGTGGTGGGCGGGGTTTTCAACCCTCGCCTGTCGCCGCGTAAATATTAAATGTTAGTCAGAGTGCACAGTCGATTGGCTTACGCCGCACGGTGCGCAGGCCGCCCAGGAGCGCCAGAAGGTTGATTCCTTGGGAAACTAGCCCTAAGGCCAGAGTCCTGCCCGAGCTCGCATTTCATGCGTGGACGCCGCCTGATAGGTGTTGACCCGTGAGTGTGACCAACCCTGAACCGAATGGGTTTTCATGGCCAACTCAGCAAGGGCCCATTGGCTACCGCTAATGGGCCCTATAATATAATACGACGGCACTATAATAAGAAGGCCTAAGTTAAACGTATTACTTATAAAGATCTCGTGCAGATCGCTTACATGTTCTATATGGGTCGATGTTGACGGTCTGGGGCGGCCATGTTGTTTTGGCGGCGTCTGTCAATTCTGTGGTTTATTATTTAGTCACTGCTGCCAAATCACCATGGTAAGTTAAACTATTGAGCAGCACGTCAACACTATATTATTGAAGTGGGTGTTCGTTAGTGCATGGTTAGCTCTTGAGAAGGTGACGTGAATTGGCAACCAGATCGTGCGATTTGACCCCGCTAGACTTTTTCTTGTGAGTTTTTCTGAAGTCGCAGGTCTATGTCAATAAGCCGAAATCGACCGATGCCCTCAAAGTTAACATAAACCAAGCCAACGCTTAAATTCAGCCGGACCTATGCGGCAGAGTCATTGAAAATTGGACCACGCGGATCCGTGCCGCCGTGCGAAGCCGCAGCGGACATTTGAACGATGTTATATTCCATACATACGGCATACATGGGCCTTTCGAATAAAAAATAATGTTGTTATTACCTCATACATAGCTTGTTTCATTGCACAGACTGTCAAAATCGACCCGCCCTTATTGGAAAACCTAAATTTTTGTTTAGGTCAGTTCTTTTTGTAGAATTAAGTTTTGCACTTTTAAGTTACCAATTATTTGATTACGCAATGAACCTGCTATCACACAAGGTCAAGAGATTCTCTTTACAGCGTTAATTGCCTAACTGTTTATCGTGAGTGCCCTTTATGGTTAGCATGGTTTGTAAGGCGATAGCTTTTACGACTCCCGCCTGCGACAGCTGAGCAGTGAGCAACCCCTCGGCCTGAGCGGCGGAGGCACTCGTAACCTGCATCTAATAAAACTGCTTATAACATTATTTCCAGCACGCATGGCCGCGCTTTATCTAATAGACACCCGTTAGGTAAATGCGAACGTTCCGCTCGTACGTTTCGTCACGGGGGAGCAGAGAGACGTTCTCGCCGAGACGGAGAGACCAGCCGACGACACATTTAATATTCGCCAATTGATACGAATTTGCAATTCAAAATTGACATTAGCAAACCGGAGAAGAGACAGTTGCGACTGTGGTAACATTACTTACCTTGGTCGTCATTTCAACGACAACTGGGACTTAAGAGCAAGGAGACTAAAATCCGCATGGAAAAATCCAAGAGTGTTTTTTTGTGATTGTGACTGCAAGACTGCAAGCTATTATTATACTGTGGTGTATATGTAAATTGATGTCGCCAACGATGAATTCTATATACATACCAGATAAATATAACATAATATGGGCCTAGGACTTATCGACCACGTACTTCCTTAAATGAATACGTTGTACTCACATAAAGTAAATACAGATATATACTATTTTTACAACGAACATGCATTTAAAGCATTATGAAATAAATCTGATTGCCTCAAACGCATGCGTGTGACGGCCATACCACAGTATACGTGGCCATACTGTGTGTGACTCCGTATTATATCACCGCTTTCTTGCAAACTGACGCTTATCTTTAATGGCGACTGTATGAAATGCAAAGGACATTTTGAGAGGAGATTTTAATTATATGGGAGTGAAAGGCCGTGAAAATATTATCTTATCTTAATTGATAATCGGAGAAACAGCACCAGCAAAATATACAAAATCAAATCATCGCTCATCAAGACAAAATATCCAAATAGATCCAAATATCCAGATATCCATAATCCAAATATCCAGAAGTATTCGAAATCGAAAAAATCGAAATAAAAAAAACTAAATCCATAAACAAGCCAATAGACCAAAATTTTTAGATAATAGGCCAAAATCAAGCGAATGAAGACAAAAATTTCGATATTCACAAGAAAGTCAAAACACGACAACCCAAAAAATAGCGAAAAATATTGACCAATCTACGCTGATCTAAAAGCTGGCGCGCAAAAACGGCGTGACTACCTAAGATCTTTTATTTGGCAAACACAAGCCACGGACAATATGTGCACAATAACCACGCATTGTAATATGGTTTGAGAATTTGTACGTTCTGAAGTCTTACGACGAAGAATACCATGATACTAATGAACCTCAAACCATGATATGAACCAAAGATAAGTAAAAGCCCACTAACCTTACTGTTATAGCGTTTTTCTTGGGTACAAATAATAGACACAATTATATTATATGTTCTTACAATAAACGAACTGAATGTTGCAATGTTGGATTTTCGTTTGTGATGCATAGAAAAGGTTGACCGATATCTGGATAATAATAAACTGGTGAAGAACCCAACCTACTCCCACAAGACAAAGATACCACCTTTTTTTATAAAATGTATTTAAAATCCATATTTCTCCTCGGATTTCAAAGGCATCGCTGACGACTTCTTACTACAGTGGAGTACAAGTGCCGAGAAATAAAAATATTTGTATGGACCTGTTTGATGTAGATTGAGATGCTCGTAGGATGATGTGATAGGGAATGGAGATAACTAAAACTCTCTATTTATATAACTCCCCATAAACTCCGGCGCCGCTGATGATTTTATAGTCAACGACTATAAAATCATGCTCGCGATAAACTGGTAGAAAGATGCGAGCAGGATGTTCGCAGTAGATGCTTTGCACATAGTGCGATCGTTGCATGCACTTTGGTGTTGCAAATGTCTTTACGCGGCTTCAGATTTGGATGGTTGGCAACTCGGCGGCACGGCGATGCCGGCGGCGGCCGCTCCCGCTTCGCAGAGTGCACGACGCAGTGGGTAATATTTTGACGAATTTACGAGCAATGTGATTACTGTTGCGCGATAGTCCTCCCAGCGTGTGTAATTGAAAATAAAACGGTACGCTAGAGTGAGCCCGTCTGAGCTCTTTTACAGCCTGTCGGCACTCTGGCGGTCGCCAAGCAACGCCCGAGAGACCCTCGCGAACCTGTCACATCTCCTCTATCGCAACTGGGACAACTATTTCATGAGGAAGTGTCAAATTTACCTTATAAGCCCCTATCTATATATTTCTTGAAACATCGAAATATGTACGATGTAAATCAAAACGATATTATGCCATATGACGTATCGGCACTGTGCTATTTGATTATTTTTAAACATAACTAATAACGCTATCCCAAAATGGTACGATGGAATTCCGATTTTTTATACTCGCCCGTTGTAAAGAGAAAGCGATAGAAGTCTGTTTCAAACTGTCAAACTAGCGTGTCGCTTTCAGCTGATAGTTAGATTCGTTTTGAAGGGCAATTAAGCATCGGTAATTAAATCGGTTAATTAACGAACTTGACATTAGGAAATGTACAGGTTCTGATAGTATATCACCCACTTCGTAAATGGAGTTTAGGCTATCCTCTGAGCTAGGGAGCTAGGGAGCTAATAGGTTCTTGTTGAGTTCGCCACGAAGACTAATTTGTTCGGAGTCGGTCACACTCACGGGTCAACACCCATCCGGCGGAATCTATGCATGAAGTGCAAGCCCGGGCAGGACACTGGGGTCAGGAGTCAACTTTCTGGCGCTCCTATACGGTCTGCGCACCGTGTGGCGTAAGCCAATCGATTGTGCATTCTGACTAACAGTCGGGGGAGTCTGGAAACAGTACTGTCTCCTATAGAGCGGGGGTAGTTGTTGACCTTACGGCGACTGCTCTCGAATGGACCATTGGCTACTCGATTCCGGGTTAGAGCCAGACAAAGGATGCCGCGATAGATTCATCTATTGTCTACCGCGGTTCTGTCCTCTCACTTACGGTTTCACCGCGTTTCACCGTAAGTGAGAGGACCGCGCAAGCGACCTCGAACTCGTAACCAGTCGGGAGACCGGAGTAATCTGGTCGCAACTGAAAGTAAGGGCGCGAATGTCAGTCCGCTGGGTAACATATCTGGCTATCTCGCGGATAAGGCGTTAGCCTCTTACGGGCACGTGGCAGAGCTCGAAAGTGGACTGTTTTGTCATAGGTCTTCTGCGCTCACCTCACAGGAGACAGAACGATCATACTTCCTGAGCTCATTAAAACGTTAGAGCTGTCAACTACAACGGGCGAAGCCGTCACGTAGTTGACAGTAGTATCCTCTGAGCTTCATGGTTAAAAGGACAATAGATGAAAACTATCCTCGTATTATAGAATTGTTAATCTTGAATAAAATATTTGAGAAATTAGTTTATAGTCAAGTATATGTAGCAGTGAAAATATATATTGGTGACTCCCAACATGGCTTCTAGTCATTACGATCAACCACATCTAACCTAATTCTATTCGCTGTGTCCTTGCTGAGAAATATGGATCAACGCTACCATACAGAGCCGTATATACAGACTTTGGTAATGCTTTCGATAAGGTAACCCGTCCTTCTATAATTTCAAAACAACTCAATATACGTATACATATAAGACCTAGGGGATTCAAATTCTATATTAGTTAATGGAGCCGAATCGGAGTGGCAGCAGGTTCCAAGTCGAATAGAGTATCGGTAACTTCTGGTGGCCTTTACTGTACACAATTTATATTAATGGTATCGAGTAATGCTGTAAGCACTCAACAATCCGTCTGTTTGCAGATGATACAAAGCCTATTTCTATGTATGAGATTTTGTATATGTATATATTTATAAATGTACACATTTATCATATCCGTATGTATTGTGTGGTGTATATAAGTGTGGATTACTGTGGATATCTTACATTTTCTCCCTGGTTCCTCCGTTTTATCCTTCACCAGCATTTTTTCATTTTAAATTGATATCCTTTAGTCGAAATCTTTTTCGGTGTAACAGTTTGGTTTTTTCCCTGAATAAATGAAATTAAATTAATAATGGAAGCCAACTCTCCCATGAACTCTTTCTTTAGCACTATCCTCTATCGTTGTGGTTTTTTTTATACAGTTTTCGGATCTCATTTACCATTTTAACAATAATATTCTTTTATTACAAATACATATTTAATTATAAAACAATAACATTTGCATATACATTGCAATCACATCTTTAAATAAAATTGAAATTATCATTCTTACAATCAATATTTTTCTAGTTTAAATTTAAATTTAGTAAGAAATCAAGTATTTATCACCCCGACATGCAGCCAAGATATGTCTAGTGGGGTGGTAAAATCCGATTAAATTATGTAATTTACTGATCTTCTAGTAGCAGTAGGTTTGAATAAAGAAAATTAAACGAAATAAAAAAGAGATAACTAATTATTTTCATAATTATGCTACCCGTATAATCATAGTTTATAATTCTAATCTACTAAAATATACCGTCCTTCAAATTTTCGACCACGCTCCAGCGTAGGAGGCCCACGGACGATAATTCGTTTTGACATTTTTTGAAGTCCCTCGACGCGTTGAATATTTTGTGTGCATGTGTATGTGTGTGTGTGTGCGTACGATGCGCATTTGCGCACTTTAGCGCGTCATAAATAGGGGTGCCCCGTAGGCCGGAAGCCAACCGTTGTACAGTGAATCTCCAATACAAGTCAGATGGACAAAATTCCTCACACTACCACAGTATATCAGACAATAGGTTCTCTTAGAACAAAATTGAAATGGACACGATTACATCACGAGTCGTAAGGGCTCGGATATAGGCGCCAGATGTTCTAAAAAAGTATAAAAATCTTTACCTACGCGTAAACGCTTATCAAAGGCGTTCGTCGCGACGTACCCTTCTTCCCGCAATGCCCTGTCGCTCGAGAGAGAGTCTACTGTTGTCACGCTATACTGTGACATTAGATTGACGACTACACTACACGGCTGATTGAATCAGGTATTATTATAACAAAAAAACACTCGTCTATGCATAGATATGTATATTTACCTTACTAAAATAAATACACATAGCTTATTTTCCCTCTCTCTCTCACACACACAAACACACACATACACCCATACAAACACTCTCCCTCAGCCACACAGTCTTTACACTTGCACACACATAGGTCTAAATACACATAATACACACACCCTACAGACACACACTGACTGTTTTTGGTATAGGTACACCTGCACCAATGACCGAAAACCAGTCTCTCATCGTCAAAAACACCTGCACTAGTGAATTCGAAAAAAAATGGATGTGTAATTACAGTACTAGTGAACGATCCACTCGTGCGCCCGATGCCGTGGGAAAACTCCTACCGGCTGCCGTTCTGCAGTCAACCCCGCGCCAAGATCGCTTTGGTCTGTTTATTTTTTCCCTTTTTTCTTTATTATAACGCGCACAAAGCCGCCACGCTTGCCCAGCGAGGCGTTAAACGAGCGAGCGCCCTGGCGAATTATTTCATACAACACTTCTATGTCGACATGTGTTGGGCTACTCTTCTTCTCGCAGTATATCGCCTTACCAAACAGCAGTGACGTCCACTGTCAGACATTGTTTTACCACATAGAATTCCATGACGAACGTTAATGTAATTGAGTCGCCTCTATCCACCTACTTCCTGGCGCTGTGGCAATGTCATCGGTCCATCGTGTGGGGGGCCGTCCTACACCCCATCTGCCGGTTCATGGTCGCTATTCGAGAACCTTTTTTCCCTAACGGTTGTCGGTTTTGCGAGCTATATGGTCTAACCATGTTGACATTTCAAGTTGTTTATTTTACGAGCTATATCAGGGACCTCGGTTCTTTTACGGATCTTATCGCGTACGTATAACGTCCCGATGATCGCGTAGTGAAACTCCAATCATAGCTCTCTCCATGGCTCGTTGCGCGAATTTGAGCTTGTGTATGAGGCCAAAAGTTAGCGATCACGTCTCAGTGCCGTATATCATCACAGGCAATACGCATTGATGACACACATCAGATTATTATACATATTATACAATATGTCCAAGGAAGTCTAAGAAAACAGGGAAAGAAAAGTGAGGATAAATTTATTTAGGTTTGAGTGCTATAATATGTTTCTTTAATGATACTTTAAAAGAAGAATAATTACAAAGTTCTTTTTTAAATGAATGGCAGAATGATTACTATCTCAAATGGGTGAAACAACAAATGCAACAATAATTTTGTATGTCATCTTAAAGTATGTGTACACATTAATATAGCAATATAATTATCGTAATGCAGCATTTAACCCCTCAGGCCCCGATTGGCCGATATCGGCCACAACACGATTCAGCGTGGCGGCCCCGTTTTAATTTAATTTTAATTTAATTTGCTTTATTTTATTATGTTTTATTATGTTAATATGTTTTATTTTAATTATGGATACAGTGGTTTGGCAGTAATTAATGATTTGGTGAGACAGTGTCGTAATTCATATTTTTTAGTAATTGTTACTAAAATTTTTTTTAGGACAGCAACTTGTCAATCGTCTGAGGGGAGGAGGCCAGACAAGATTGGTGCTATTGAAAGATATTCAGCGGCCAACACTCTCTGAAGACCATGCCGACTACTATCTGGTTGTAGCACTATAATAACTCGATCTGTAACTTGCACTACACGTAATGGGTGATTCCAACCGACATTTTTTAAGCAATTCCACTGTACGATAAATACAGGGTGGTCCTTACTCTTCGATAGCCATGATTTTTGTTTAAGTGCCATTCGTTCATTTGGCATAGTCGCATCACGGCCACCCTAATTTAGCCGCTATCCGCTCTGTGTTTACGTGCCAAATTCGCCTGGTACACGCCATTATTTTGATTATATTCACTAATCTCTACGGTGGATAAAGTTAAGGACAGGTCCAAATTGACGCATCGACGGAAGGCGGTAAGCGTCGCGGTGCGCGTCGCGCGATTCGCGGCCTTGCGTCGCGGGTGCAGAGGGCGGCGTTCGGCGGGCGGATCGGCGCGGGTAATATAATAAGCGGGTCCCCAGAGTGGAGGGTGCAGGCGCTATGCACGAGGGTTGCATGCGTTAATGTTATTTTCAATTTGGCACTCGGCGGTTATTGTTGCCCCGCACCGCCCCGCCGCGCCGCCTTCCCCCACTCTAATCTAATTATTTTGAAATTATGAAATTACACGAGATGCGCTGCGCCGAAGCCCGACCGTGGATTGAGACACATATACAGCTCTTGGAGCGAACCCCCTGGGAGCGGCCACACTCGGTGGCGGATGATAATGTCCTCTCAGCCGGTTTCGGCTACAGGTCCACGGCGATTCCCTGCTCTACCCTAGCAACTACCGGATCCGTGCAGCTTAGACCTCGAACTCGTATCCAGTCGGGAGACGGTAATAATCTGGTTGCAACTGGAAGTAAGAGCGCGAGTGTCAGCCCGCTGGTTGACATACCTGGCTATCTCGCGGATAAGTCGTTGGCCTCTTACGGGCATGTGACGGAGCTTGACGATGGACTGTTTGATCCTAAGTTTTCTGCGCTCACCTCAGGGGGGACACAACGATCAAATTTCGTTAAAATTTCCTGCGGTGACGGGTTCGCCCGTTGTAGTTGACAGATCTAGTAACTTGGACCATTATGATTTGCTCGTTATGGATGGAGAAATCCTGCCAAATCTGGTAGTGAGGGAGTGAGGTCGGCCATTTGTTTAATTTGTGCCTCGCGGTAAGGCGTTGAACTTCCACGGGCTCGGCAGTGGGGATAGGCAGTGGACTGACATTGTACGCTAAGTCTTGATGTTCACTTCATTGGAAATAGAACGACCAGATGACGTTGCGTTGACACCCCTTAAATAAAAAAAATACGTGTGGCACTCGAGGACTGCCGCGGTAAAGCTATTGCATAGCATTTTTAACAACTTATGTAATTATAATTATTTATTTATTTTATTTTTTCTGATATCAGATAACTGCGCTCTATCGGAAAACGTTGAAATTATTCCGAATCATTTGCGGTTGCGGTATGATGATTCGGAATAATTTAAACGTCTTCCGATAGATCGCCGCGCACGAATTTTTTATTCGATAAAGCAAAAAAACCGGATTATTCGAAAAAATCGTAGATAAAAAGATAGATAATTAAATTATCATTAAAATGGTGCAGGTTTCATAATAATACTCCAGATAGTATTTGCGTAGTAGTCGTTTTTGTGTTCGGTTAGACCTAATTTCACAAATTAATTACACTATGTAATATAAACAAAATCTAAAATATTCAAAGCTAAGAATATTAGGAAAATGTTCTTGTTTAACATATATTTTTTTCGAATCGTAAGCAGTAGTCATTTACACGTAATTATGAGTTTAAAATCATTAATTTTCGTTAAGAAATTTCTTCATTCGGTCGCCGCGCTGGCCTAGTAGGCCCGCGATAAAAGCTATGCAATAGCTTAAAAATATATATCGTTAGTATTTATATACAAAATCGACCAAATATGTGCGGCGCCGTTTTTGCGCGCGAAGACTGGCCTCCGAAAGGTGTAGCAAGTTTCAACTTCTTGCCAAAAAGTACAAAATATATCTTTTTCAGATTGTGTTTGCATAGTTTTTAAGTTCTTGTGTTGAATACATTGATTGATATTAATTAATTTTTGTTTCTTTTAAATACACTTATTATTGAGTAAATATATACTCTAGTTGCAGCATCATACACAGAACTACGAGATAGAGCTTCATCGCCATATTTTTTATAGTTGTCACATCATAATAATTAATTAAATGACTTCCAAAGACTTTGTGACATAAAAATCTAGAGCCCAGCAGAGACTTTCCTGGACAAAGTACCGCTACCCTCTTTTGGTCATTGTGTCTTAACCTTTCTGCCGTTTTGTCTCAACTACGGATCTCCTATCCGCAGACGCGTAAAACACGTATTTCGGCCTGTTATTAATGTTGGTAATTTTGACGCTCGACCGTCGCGCGTCGCTTCAATAAATCACGGCTTCGTTGTTTTGAAAGGCACATGCACGAGCAAAATGGCCACACTTCGTTGAATGAAGTGTCTTGTGTTTATTTTTTGTTCTTCCGAGTCCGCTAACGATTACATGTACGGTGGTTATTGACACGAGTTCAATGCATTCGCTGTATGTAACTGTGTTTAATTAATCCGCGGTGAACTGCGGGGGCAAAGCATATGGAAATTGATGAGCTGTGTATGATGGGCATATCACTTTGTCTTGTTTATATTAATTACCTACCAATTACAGACGAGGCTTTGCACTCCTCAAAGTCTCCTTGATCATATCGTCGGTTTGTTGCAAGGAGTTATGCTCGGGAGTCAGGAGACTTGCTCGGTCTTCTTAACTATTAAAACAACGATTTTCACAATATAATTACTAATAATTCAAATAATTTGTTTCCATATTGTTTTCGCTTAATGATATCTTCCATATGTAAAAGACTCTTAAATAAATCCACAACGTTTTTAACTTCATTTGCTAAAACTTGGGACAGCCGATATAGTTTCGCTTCATACCATTGTGGTTGTTAGTGTTCCAACGGGTAGTATTGCCCATTCACTTGAGCTTATTTCTACATGGATTCCTCCTACAAGCGAGTTTGATTTTATCCCTTCATAAGAAGAATACAGAATGACTGGTTAAAGATGTTATAGAAAGAGGGCTTCCTCTATACGCATAATTGAACAATTTTTTTGTATATTTTTGAATATTGTTAAATTATTTGTTATATGAAATAATTCTGAATAAAAAACTGAATTTTTAATAATTTGTAACTACTTTGTTTAGGTAATTGTTATGTGTGGAAATGGGTTTTTTCTGTTAAACTTTAGGTTATTCAGTATTTTAACTCAGATTTTTATATCTGTTGAAGAAAACATTTTATTATTTGAAAACATATTTTTTTTCAATCCATCCTTTTTATCCTTTATTTAAATAATCAACCACTTGCCTTGTGTTATTGCATTTAAACTAACCCTGTATAAATAATAACTAACCCTGTAATTTAATAATGACAATTATGAGGAGAAATCCTTGCAGATTCTCCTCAGATGACTAGAAATACTATATATAATGTGCTGGCCACACCACAACTTTACGTGAAAGTGGCTCTCTGTCAGTATAAAACAATTTAAGTACGGCAACAAGAACCCAGCAAAGAATCTGCTCTCGGCAATCTCAAGCTATTCATTTCGACATCACCCGAATACAGACGTACGTATTTTGACGTATTATGTATTATGAACGTATTATGACGTATTTTGTGTACTTAGCCCCCAGGATATTGCCTAAGCCTCCTTTCAAAGCAAAAATTGACTCCTAGTTGAAATATGGCACTCGGCAAAATATTCAAAATTTGAATTATCCATACAGTCTCAAATATAAAATATTATCCTTATTATTTCTTATTATTTAATTTTGTTAACATTATTTAATATGTGTTAACCTTTCATTTAATTTAACACCGTTATATTATAAATGTTCCTTAACAAGCGGTGTCCGTTTTATAAAACATAATATGAATAAATATAAATTGATATAAATATTAGTACGAGAAATATGCTGGTTAAATGCATTAATTAAATGAATAAATAAATGGCTATGAGAGTTGACGGTAAATATATAAACAGGTAAGAGCAAGTTCTCACCAATAGAGTTACGTTCGTACGTTTTGGTGCGGAGTCCTTAAATAATAAAAGAATGACGAAAACATCGACTCGTAATCGTGCATATAAATCTTCCGTTGAAATCCCATCAAGTCGATTAGACGCCAATTAATCATTAACTGTTTGAAAAGCAGATAGTCCAAGAGTTCGATGCGGGCAATTGTACCTCATGTTTTTTGGCAATAACCCACACTTTAATTATATTAAAATAAATATAATAATAAAGTCTCTAAATAGGTTTTTTTTTTGTTTTTGTGTTTATTTTTTAAGTGCTAATACACTTAAAAATTAAAACACAAGAAGGCGAGCTTTTTACCATCTTACAACTAAGCTAATCACAGTAAAAATAAAATTTTTAAGTGTCTTCGCATAAAACACAAATTACTATATTTAAAGCTAAGAATGGCAGAGGAGAGGTGATTGGGGTGAAAGGAGGGAGAAAGAGATCAGGTTACTTCCTATAAAAGTAGCTCTTTTTGAGGTGAGTCTTGTATGATTCTATAAAGAAGGCGGATTTGTATGTTTTCTGGGAGATCATTCCAGTCTTGTACCAGGGATGCAAAAAGTGTAGGAGTATAAATCAATATTATGACGCGAAATTTTGAGCAAATAGTCAGAAGCTGACCGAAGTAGAAGATCGTGGGACTTTAATGGCTTAAAAGATCTTGAAGATAGTATGGTGTTGAATGGGAAGGTGAACGATACAGGAGAGCAAGTATATGAATATTTCTCCTTTGGTATATACTGGCAAATATTGGCTATGTGGAATTATACCAATTATCTAGCAATGTGCTCTTTCTGAAAACCATAGGCGCAGAAATATTTATTTTTTCCATTTCTTCACTAACAAAAAAGGCACATTAGCCGACAGTGAGCTCTTATACTAAGAGCGAAACCGCAAAAAAGACATTATACGATTTTTAATGTGACGCTCACGTTGTGTCACAAGTCACAGCGATCCGACTGGCGATTATCAACTCTCGACGCCTGGGTCATAAATAACAAAATTGCGCTTACTATCATAAAGTTGAAACGGTATTTGGAAAAAAACAGCAATAGGGAAAATGTGGCATAAGTGGAATCATCGAGACCCTCAATCAGACGTTAAAATCAGACGCAAAACAAGTTAGCTTATTAGTAATTTAGTCAAGTAGTTTTTTCTTAAGATTAATAACAGATATCTTTACCTACAACAGTGACCCCGCCTACTTGCGATGTACATTCAACGATGACGAGTACAGAAGAGAATTAATAATATATCTATTCCATATTCCAATTAATTCCTAGATATAAAAGAGAAGGCAGCTCGGAATACAGAGACCATCATTAACCCCTGGGAGGCCAAAAACGCCAAAAACCAAGAACGGTGGTTGCGGTGGTTAACATATCCGCACGTATCCATTTCGGCCGGTCTCTATATATATACTATATAAATATATAATACTATAAGACTAATTATTAGGTAACAATTCGCCAGCCGAGAGAGGGCGCTCATCGATTTTTTTATGAAATTAATATTTAAATGAAATTAGTCCTTGACTACTAGCCTGGAAAGCCTAGTAGTCAAGAACTAATTTCACAAGGACTAATTGGGGTCACACAACCGATTTTTTCTATTGGACTGTAGCTACATAGGTACCTATATTTTGCCACTATTTAAAAGGCTGCTTATTTAAGCCCACTCATTTTAATAGATTTACACAAATATTAAACACGATAATGCAAAATATTTATTATTATTAAATTAAAAATAAATAAATAATATAGCGAGGGAAATGTCCCGAGCGGGCGATGGAATCATATCGCACCACGCTGTTTTATGTCCATTTTTATTGCTAATAAATATTATTTTTACACAACGGGTGTCGCGCACGCGCTCGCACCACTCTTCTGATGAGACAAGTTATATTAAAATTACTTTTACATTTCTGCTTTTATCTTAATGGGTTATTAATTGCTTTTTTTTATTGTCGTCTGGTTCTGATGCGATATATCTCTACACGCACGTTCTTGCTCGTCGAGCATCGGTCGTTAGCGATCATATTATGAGCATTCCGCGAAGGGTAAACACAGAGAAAATAATTTTATCAGTCGTAATAATGAAACGAAAATTGCTATACTAATGGTGTTGCCACTGAGAAAGCCAAGTATCGTAAAATTATCAATTAAACGTTACACCATTACAAGTAATGTAATAACAATAACACGGTTGCACTGTATATCGACGCACTGTAATATGGAAACGAAAGATTAATGATGACACCGAAAGGAGAAATGTCTGTGCCGTCATCAGTAGTCCGGAAAAGACAGAATTCATATTTAAGGCCGTCTTCTGCTGGGCAATAGGCTTCGTTTGAGCCGAGCCCATTGACCCGGCTTTCTGAATTTCACGTAATTTTCTAAACGTCACAATAAATGATGAAATATTTTTGCGGTTAAAATACGTTGACCTCATCGAAGTAACCTGGGATTGGAAAACTAAAACGCCTATCAAGTTCGGGCCTTCCGAGATGCAGCGGACTCTACTGGCAAACTAGGCATCACAGAATATTTTGAGTGTCCCATGGTAGGTTTAGTAGACAGTACAATTGTAAGAGATATTTACAAAGGCGACTCTCTCTGCTCCGTTAGACAATGGAGCAGGTGACAATCGGTACAAACATGACTGAATTATTACAATCGAGTCAAGAGCGGCCGAATATAATATTGAGGCGGCCCGGGCGGGCGGGCCGTATGGGCCGCAGTCGGCTCATGAAATATGCATTTCTTATGCAAATACAACGTGTCCACACGAATGGATATGACGGGCGCAAGATCACCGACTATTACAACAACAAGAGGGCCGTGTAGCGATTCTTCTCAGAATCACGGTTTGACGAGAGAGCACGTCAACCGTGATACGCGGAAGCTAGGCGCACAACACCCACCGGGCCAGGCTGGAACACATCTCTACTAAAGTATGCGGCCTGGATGGCCTTCTCGTCCGTCTCCTGCGGGTCCTGGTGTATGATATGAATGACAACTGAGGGCAGGACAGGAAGTGGTGTTCATCCTGCAGCGTTCCACAGTTCCATATTGGATTCTCTGTGTAGCCCCAGCGGAGGAGATTGGCTTGGAATTTTGTCACACCCACCCTCAGTCTGTTAACATTAAGCTAGATGGATGATGGGACTACTAGGGGAGATGGGACTACCTCTAGGGAGCTAACGGGCCCTTGCTGAGTTGGCCACGAAGATCCATTCTGTCCAGGGTTGGTCATACTCACGGGGAAACACCCATCCGGCGGAATCCTCGCATGAAGTGTGAGCCTGGGTAGGACTCTGGCCTTAGGGCTAGTTTCCCCTAGGAATCAACCTTCTGGCGCTCTTGGACGGTCTGCGCACCGTGCGGCGTAAGCCAATCGACTGTGCACTTTGACTAACAGTCGGGGGAGTCTGGAAGCAGTACTATAGGAAACTATAGAGCGGGGGTGGTCGCGGACATTACGGCGACTGCTCTTGAAACGACCATCGGCTACCCGATCTTGGGTGAACATCCGGGCAAAGGATGCCGTGGTCCGCGATAGATTTGGTACACACCGTTTCACCGCTTCGTAAGGGAGAGGACCGCGCAAGCAACTTCGAACTCGGAATCAATCGAGAGACAGGAGTAATCTGGTCGAAATTGGCGTGAGTGTAAGCCCGCTGGGTAACACTCCTGGCTATCTCGCGGTTAAGGCGTTGGCCTCTTACGGGCATGTGGCGGAGCTTGACGGTAGACTAGTTTTGTCCAAGTCTTCTGCGCTCACTTCAGGGAGACAGAACGACTAATCGTTAAACTTCCTGAAGTGACGGGCTTGCTCGCTGTAGTTGACAACTCTAGTTGGGACTACCTCTACCTTTAAGTCCTCGCCAAGAGAAGCCCTCCACTTGGCTGACTTTAGAAAATGGGGGCGAAAAATCATTTTATTCATTTCATTTTATCGTGTCCAATTAGCGGACGTACAGCGCTTGGCATTGTCAAAATTATATAAACCATTATCTGTCATTTTTTTACCCACAAGCATGTGCCTTTTCGTGGAACCCGCCTTACTGCCTAGAAACATGCACCTACGTTTCTAGGTGATGCCTACCTAGAAACATCTTCTAGGTGGGCATTTATAGCATCACGCATTCAAACACTCAGGCCACAGCATACCCCCAGTTGGTAAACTGTGTTCAGGCGGTTACCCATACAAGTATTAACCGCGCCCAACGCTGCTTAACTTCGGTAACAACGAGGAGAACCGGTGTCAACGTGGCTACGGACGCTATCTTATATAATAATACGGTATTAGTTCGTATATAACGCAATAATTGTTACTTAAAATATTTTTCTAAAAAATATTCGCGTTATATTCGGGGTTTAGGCTATCGCTATATCGATTCTTTAGGCCATGTCGTTATATTCAGGGTTTATGCTATCGCTATATCGATGGCATAGGCCGTGTCGTTAGGTTTAGGGATGGATGGCGGAGGAACTGGAACTGAACCGGATAAATGTTACATCAGCGTGCTGGAACATTAAAAAACCTCGCGCTATATACCTATAATAAGGTTACTCCAAAGATGAAAATAAATACATTTTTGTTATTATATGAGGTAGCTCCTACATAGGTGATGACATAAAACATAATATTTGGAACATTTTCGCATATTCGTCTCATTAAGATACCTTTTTTATGCTGTTAGCGACGATTTATTCAGTAATCCAGGGTTAACCAGGGCCAATATGGATTTTTCGTACAGTGACGATTTCATTAGACGGAGCTCTCGTCGGTAATATATTCAAAAGAGCGCGCCGTGATCCGAATGAAAAATGACCCTTTTTTGTCGTTCTTGTCTTGTACGCCAAATACAGTTTCATGGGATTTGTCACACCACCTGCAGCATTGTCATATTATATCAAGATAGAACTCAGGCGGTGTCGTGTGAACCCGCGATATATGACAAATGACTGACTTTGTACTGACTCGTATCACCAACAATGACCCGGCATTGAGCATATGCAAAGCGCTGATAATCTTGGAGCAATAAACCGATGTCAATTGTTTTTTTTTACACACAGTAGGGTAACGGAGTCACAGTTATTATTATTAACGAGTGCAACTCGCCGGTACAAAACAAAGAGCACAATTATAGAAATAACTGGCAAAATAAGAATGTAGACGAAGAAACATTTCAAGAAAGTCGCAGCGATTCGAATTAGGAAAAAAATCGTTTCAGAGTTCGCCAGTTGATGGGTTGGAACAAGTATCATGCCTGTTTACGGGTGCTTGGCGCTTTCAGCGTAGTGCCGTCCGGCCGTTTGTTCTGATCTGACACGGCCGACCGGCATCTAACGGTTCATGTGCAGTTAGATCGTTATGTCCCGCTCGTTATCTTATGTTGGCCCAACTCATGGTTTAACTCTCATCCGGAAACCTCTTTGAAGAGGTTCGAACCTGATAATGACTCTGTCAAGGCAAACGAATCAAATCCTCTGGGGCGCTGATAGGCGGTTTGTGCATTGTGCGGCGTCAGCCATTCGACTGGGCACTACAGCAAATAGCCGGGAGGGGGATCTGGAAATGTATACGTCTCATAAGCAGCGGGGGTAGTCGTAGACCTAATGCCAGCGACTCTTGAAACGACCCGTTGACCTCCCGATCCAAAGACGGGCAGAGGACGCCATGGTCCGTATTAAATTCTAACTGAACTACCGCTAACATCAGGTAGAGGCCGCGCAAGCGACTTCGGACCTGTGACCAGCCGGGAGGATGAAGAAATCCTGCCAAACGTGGTAGTGCGGATGCGAGGCTCCCCTTTGTGTCCACTTCCCGTGCCACATGGTAAGCCGCTGGACTTTCACGGGCATGGTGGCGTAGCTAGACGGTGGACTGTTTCGTCCCTAAGTTTCTACGTTCGCCGCGGTTAAAAAAGAACGAGCAATATATCTTCCTGGGGTGGCGGGTTCGCTCGTAATAGCTGACAATTCGAAAGTGACACGGCTAACCGCTGATTAGTCTCAACAATATATTGGCCGCACAGGACTTTCAAGGCTTCACATTTTTTGTCTAGCTTGAACTGTCTAGAAAGAAGAATAATCACATTCTCTGGAATAATTTTGTTTAAGTGTTTATGCATTAAGTGTTTTATTTATTCCAAGTATAACTTCCGCGTTTAGTCTTTAAAATGCGGCTGCGCCAATAATACTCGTAATTCCTTTTGTTTTCTATATTTCGATATATATTCGTTGGTACTCATATAAGTGTGAATCTTACCTGGGTCTGAAGAGTCGAGTGTCTGTGGCGGTGGCTGTGAAAGGGGTCCAGGGGTTCCTCCGGAACCCGGTGATCTAACGTCATCGTTCACCGCTCCTCCGTATGAAAGGGATGATGAGGGTGGCCTCTGCAGAAAAAGAGATATAACACATTTAGTACTGATACAAACATTAAATTAATAGAGTTATGTATCGAGGCGTCGATAAGATCAAGAAAAACTGCGATAATCTTTGTGTGGTTCGTTTGCTGAGCAATCGAGGAGCTATCCTATTGATGTGTATATTATAATTTCTTCTACTTATATGTACCTTTTACTTAGACTTGTTTCTTTCGGCGATCGTCGATTTTATTTATGAAATTAATATTCACATGAAATCAGTCATTGGCTATTTGGCGGCAAAGTTTGTTTGTTTCTACTCTATTGTGAAAATTTCACAATGGGCGGGTCTTTTATCTTATTTTATCTCTTACAACCCCAACCCTACTATGAAGTGTTTATATGTAACACAGTATACCACCCAGTAGCTTTACTCTCGAGCTACAAGGCAATGCGAGAAGAGGGTGCGAGGCATGTGGGCAGAGGGGTTCGTCACGATGAACGCGAACGGTACGCATTACCGGCAGGTAATGCGTACCTTTGCCGACTGACGACCTTTTCAAGCGTTCGGATATCTGCGTAGGGCGAGTGGCGAAACATTTGGCGACCATATCGGAGTCCTTACGACTCGTGAAGTATCACCTTTGATTTCAATTTTGTTAAAAGAGAAGCTACTGTCTGGTTTACTTAAATATGTAACACAGTATACCAGACAGGTATACTGTGTATGTAATGGTGTGCGTGTAACATGTGTGTGTGTGGCTTGTTATTGCAATCGAAATGCAGAATTGAAATGCAATTCCATTAATTTTACCCAATGAAAAATGGTGACCCCGCCAGGATCGAACACGGGACCTTACATTGCCACCGGACCATGTCTTGGGGTGACACAACCGTTTTTTGCGAAATAGTAACCACTTATACCTCCCGAACCCGCAAGTACGACCGTACCGATAGAAGCAGTATTAGCGTATATTCCACGATATGGAAATGAGTAGATATGTCAGGAATGCGCGGCGATTGCGACTTATCCTTGCATCTTATGCGCTAAAAGCCGCGCAATTGCAGCGCGGTCGTAATCGAGAGCATATTGCGTATAGCGGACTCTAACTAATAAGTGCCCGCGACGGCTCTTATGTCGTACGTAAATTCCCTACATAATTGGATGCACACTTCGTCGAGCAGGATTTAAGCATCGGAATCGGCGCACATTAAAATAGATTATAACACGCTCGGTCGGGGTTAACATACTGAGAAAAATAACATAAATATCGACACAGGAAATCTGTGGATTTACTCATTTTAGGACGGACGTTATGATTTTCTTATTCATCATTCTCATTCTACCAATATTAGGTTTCAGCGACTGCATACCCATATACCTACGCAGTCATAAACAGTCTATACTGTGTTTGCGCAAATCGGTTCAAAATAGTATTCAAAATGACTGTGATATGTTCTGTTTCCATATTTGTTTTATTTTATTTTTATATTATTAAGTAATGTACAAAAAAGATTATGAACCTGAACATACAGAATCGTTACAAACAAACATTAATTATAGGTGAGCGGAAAGCAGCTCTATCCTGGCATATTATGCTAGCATACCCAAAGTGAGGCGAAATCGCACAACCAACTAGTAACTAGACCGAGTAGGTCTGTGTCGTCAATTATACAATATATATAAGTGGCATAATGTGTATATGTAAATGTGCCAATTAAAGGTAGGCTATCCCATTGGTATTATGGGCCACTTGTGGGTAATGGAGAATGAACATCAAAACAGCATCAGCCATAGGGGATTTTGGGATTGGGAGGTTTAAGGGGTGGTCCCCTATGCTCAAGTCAATTCCCACCGATACACGACACATCGCTCAAAGATCGAATCCACCCCTACATCTCTCCACCTCTATTTATACAACAGGACTATACAAAAGATTGTAGGTACGTGTACTTAGGCTGGTGAAAATTACCGAACAAGTAAAGTGGGCTAGCGGCAATGAGACAGCAAATTTATTTTTAGAGTTTAGTTTCAAACCCAAAAGACTGCCAATTTATTTCTTCTTATTAGCCTTAAAAAATCTGGTGATACGTAAGGCGAGATACATTATTAATATTTTAACCGCTTGTTTGGTTATGGTTGCAAATGTCGTATCGTCTATATGTTTTCCTCCAACAGTTATTCTCATTTCAAAAAAGTTTCTTCATCAAACTCTAATAATTAAAGCCCATTTTATATATAAATATTTTAGGTACTATAAGAATATTTCGTTTTGTGGAATTTAATCGCCGGAGCAATCTTGGATTCATTTCTAGGTATTTACATTATATTATAGTGAATTCGGTACTATATGATATTATATGGGTGGGACTGTGTATTCTTCGTAAATATTCAAGATTTTTTTATTGATTTATACAAATGACGCAATTTCAATAATACCTTCAATAATTTACCAACTATCCATAAATATAATATAGAAAATTTAAGTAATATTAATTGCAATTAAAAAAACGAAGTTAGGGAATAATGACAATTCTATATGTCACCTAATTAGGTAAATATTTGTTTTAAGGCAGGCTTTCTGTATTAAGGTATTTTTACATGCATGTGATAGGGGGTAGGTCACATTTAAAAGAAATTAAGTAATTATCAATGTGTGTTTGTCAAAAAGTAAAACAATAAGTAAATAAAAATAAATAAAAAGCATGGTTATGTTATCCAGACACTCTTTACATATTTAAAATCTTTCTAAAGGGTACAAATATTTAAATGTCAATGTAAACAATAGCCCGTAAAGCATTTAACTAAATAATAATATTTAATCACGTTAACACATAACACATGCTACTGTTTCCTATGGTACATCCTCAATTTGTAATGTCTAATATATTGGAAATTTTCTGTTTTCCTTCTTTTATGAACTAATCATTAAGCAGCTTTTCGAAAACTTTCTTATTATCTGCTGATTATACAGAAAATAATGAGAAATACTCATCAGAAAAATGCAGTATCATAAAACTTAGCATAGTGTTAAATCATGGTATCGATCGGGGTGCAGTTTGGGTAGATTTTAATATTTTTGAATAATTTGTTGTAATTTGGTTCATTTTTCTTTGAATCCTAGAAAATATAATAATTTCTTTTTCGAGAGTAATTTGCATAAACAATTTCTATCAAAACTACCCTTTTACCGGCCGTTAAGAATTTGAACGACAGTAAGCAGCCTTGTCGTACACCGCCCTTTTTAACGTACCTAGGAATTTAAATATCATTAATCTCTCAATTTCGTGGTACTCGATAGAGTAATTTTCTCATCAAAATATTGTCTTTAGGATGAGGGATCCAGCTACTGGTGCCCTGTAATTTACGTCGGCATTGGGGGATCGGCCATCCCGGAACTGCATGGGGACAGACAGGCAGTCTCCGTATCCCGATTTCTCGGCGGGTCCAGCATCTTCATTATCCGCCAGATATCTTCCGTTAACCGCAGACGAGCCGTTTAGGACCCGGTAATGATGGCCTGTGGGCCGCTACGCGAAAAAAAGAAAATGATAACAATCGTAAGACTTATTATGGCGTTTAGTTTCCATGTTTCCTTTTAGCCTGCAGCTGTGGACCGCTCCGCGAGGCGACTAATGACAGGTATTCAACACCGCCAATCGTATGCTTTTACTCCGGTTAACACGGGGTTAATGGAATTAATTTATAGCCTTTTAAAAGACCCATAAAGCGGCCGAATTTAACTGGGGGTCGGTGCTTATAGCTCTACTTATTACGAATTCACGACTGGTTAAACACTTCATTTTTCCATGACTTCAATAATGATGTTGATCATCTTCGCGAAGTTCTAATTAGAAGAACCAGATACATAAAAAAAACCGCAATGCAGGCGGTATTGCAGTACAGGCGGCTCAGATATGTCCTTTGGCCCCTGATCGTAATTAACAAATCTATTAAGAAACATGTGTAGATTTGAGCGAGTTTGCGGTTTCGATTCTGTAGAAATTACTTTTTTGTTATGGGTATGTTGGACTGGAGCTCCAACACATGTATACGTATGATTACCCCTTTTCATCCGTCTCCTATCTTGCTATTATATTCCATTCCTCCCTTTGATATTAAGATGACACGTTATTATTTCTTTATTATGTTTATTACGTAATTTTACTCATTTATAACGACTACTACTTTACAAAAAATACATTTGTTACATGTAAATTTGTCTATATAAACATTTAGTCACAATATCACCCTGGTCGTAAGATATTGGCACTTGGCAATTGGGCCACCATGTTGTAGGCACTCTATTGTGTGTGCAATAAGGTTTGTCAAACCTACAAACAATGTTTCGAGAACTTTTGTTTTTCTTCGTGAATAATCCTATGATTGCCGGTACCAGACTTCTCGACGGAGGCATCTGACTACAAAATCATCGGCGGCGGCGGCATGCCGGCGTGTATGTAGCCGGCGTGACGTTGATTATGATATAAATAGGTAGTTATCGTTATCTCTAGTCTCTATAATATTATCTTAGGAGCCCCTAATCTTCTACATCATAAGGGTGGACGGAAATATTGTCACTTTCCGACACTTTAACTCCACTTTAAGAGGTCTTTAGCTTTGCCTTCAAGGTCCGAGGAGAGATGTGGCTATTTAAATATTTTTTTTAAAAGAAAGGCGTTATGTTTTCCTAGCTTGAAAGTATGGTTGAGTGCGTTAATTAGTTTATTCTTGAGATATCAGACAACCTTTTCTATGCATTGTAAATGAAAATTCAACAATGAGGCATAAGTCAATTTATTGAAAAGTTATTATAATTTGATTTTAGTTTATTATTTTTATACTCTGCCATCTCTTTTCTCAATAATTAGTATCACGATCTGAACTCCTTCCTCATCCCGCATCTTATCCCTTTCCTCATCTAACATCCTATCCCTAACCTACTTAATAGCGGAAGAAGTATGTTAATCGAGCACTACGTTTTAATATATTTTCAATGGATAGTAGTTTGATAAATCAAGGATCTTAGTTACACACGCCTAGCTTTTATAAATCCCTTTAATGAAAAGTCAATACATGAATTAAGCAGGGAGAATAAAGAATAATAACGTCCTGAGTAATTCCTGTGAACGCACCTCTCAATGATGGAATAGGGAGGTACGCGTACATCCGTTGAATTTCCCGCAGAAAAGCATAATTTATCTGTAAATTATTGCGAGCAAGGAAGCGAGGCGTTTCCCAACGACTCAATTTACAGCCATGTCCCTTATTACGCAGTACAACCGCAACTTAAATGTAAACAAATGCAGTGGCAATTACCATGGTAGTACATTCGTGGCGAAATTACAGGAGACAACCGTCATTAGCTTTATGTCAGCAACATGCCGCACGTTTGAAAGTGGCATTTCTAGATAACTGCATTAGAAATTGTAATTTGTTCTTGTCTTTTGATTTGTTTAGGAATATTCGTGAATATTGACCGCCACTCTGTTTATATCGACATACCATGCACTTGCTCTGTCTGTCATCAGTTAGAGGAAATGCGGAGAAAACTTACTTGAACAAGAAACGTACCGCTTCCCACCTGAACGTCTCTTTGCAGACTTCTAAGTGCTTGACGTCAGGCAATTAATTAGTGTACGGACAATCCTAATGCACTAGCATGGGAGCGATATAATAGACTATAGTGGATTCAGTTACCATTACTAAGGCACAGACAAGCTCGTTTTTAACAATATTTCTTTGCGTATTTCTAGGACAGAGGAGATAAGATATAGGAGGTTAATAAATAATATATAGGAATAAGATATAGGAATAAGTAAATAAAGCTTTAGTCATATGACACTTTAGTTAGACCTTTATCTAAGTATTCGTTTAGAATTTATTTTTTTATTTATTTTGTTTATTCACTTATTACTAATCAACATTACTACAGTAAAACCAAGGCATTGAAAAATATAACCAGTAAAACCAAGGCATATAATTATACCATTTATTTTTGTTACGGGATGTGATGTTGAGGGTGGTACTCCTCCTTAAGTTGCTGTACGTTGTCATAACAGGCCAACCAGTACTTTAGTATAATTTAGTATCGACTACTAAAACGTTCTTGGGTCGTTCTTTGGTCGACTCGCTGAATAGAATATAGCAATAAAGACAACTTAAACGAAAGCAACAACCACTGACTGATCCATCGTTTCATTTATATGACGTGACACGTTAAACTACTGTTATTGCAAAACACACAGTTAAACGGCCCGTTAGCTTTTTCGCCCCGCATATATTTGACTCACTGTTTCCGTTCCGTCAAATGGCTCATCGGACACAATCGATGTTGCCGCGTAATGATGGGGTTGGGCGATTTTCTCGTTTTCGAATGCGCCACCGGCGATTTCTGGCCACCAGGTGTTGCCGGGCTTCGCCCCGCGAACGCCAAATTGATATTGCCGCAGCCCATATGTCATATCGCTTTAATTTTTCTTGTTTTCTCTCGTTTCGATACTAATGCAGCTGCAACACGCCGACAAACGACCGTTAGAATTATTTTGTTTAATAATTTATAATCGGTCCTATCAGGTTCTCTAACTTTAAGTTTTCAGGATTGCGGTTGCCTTTCAGGACCTGGATCCGCGGTATTTAAGATAACGAGAAAAACTATGGTCTTAATCACTCTCAGTATATTTAGTTTATCGTCCCTATGAAGCCAGAATATTACAAGAGATACTTTTTATGCAAATTACTTTTCGGCCAAAATGCTTGAATAATTGCTTGAATAATAATGCTTTTCCTTTTTATTTTTTTTTTATTCATTGCCGAATATATGTGATATAAAAACTAGAGAGCTAGCTGCCCTGGAACAAGTCCTGGCACTTAGTTGGGCAGCAGCAGTACCTACTTAAATGCTAATGCTCATATCGGCCGTGTTTAATTTTAATTTTAATTTTAATTATATATATATTTTTTATTGATATGATTATTAGTGACACTTGTGCACTTGTAAATGAATTGTTAAATTAAATAAATAAAATAAATAAATAAATAAATAAAAATTGATGTTGGCGCACCAATAAAAGCAAGACCAAGATTTTGATAATTGATCGCAATAAATATCCACAAATATCTATCCTTCTTCATGATAAACCTTTACAACTACCAGTAAAATATAACAACCTTGAAAGTTACATGAACGAGAAATTGTACCACAGCATGGAGGTCCATTGCAGATGAGGATTCACTGCAAACCTTGTATAAACTGACAAAAACCAATATGTGCCAGGAACTTGAATCTACAACGCTGTATACGCTTTATTCACTGTTATTTTTATGGGACTGAATCATGGACGCTCACACAGAACACGTATAAAAAGATTAAATGCATTTAAAATGTGGCTGCATAGAAAAATTCTTAAGTTCTCGGTCAACTCACGATGAGTTAACCGAGATCGAAACGACACTGTGGTTGCGAAACTTTTGTTGAAGCCAGAACTAATGAACTATAAAGACCGGCAAACTTGAGTATTTTGGATATATAATTCAAGGCAGAATACAACGTAGAATGCCTTAATGACGAAGACGCATGTCTAGGCTTAACAATTGACGTCAATGGGATGGGAAGAGAACACGATCTTTGTTCAGAGCAGCAGTCTGCAAGACACAATTGGCCGGAGTGGTCGCCATCTTCGCAGTGCTAACATTCAGACATATACATTTTGTTGCTCTGACCAATGATAGATATAAAGGCTTTCTTGATTGCAATATCATCAGCATACACCAATATTATGTTGCGCCTCGCTGTGGCTGAGGCTAAAATAAAATATATGCATGTAATGAGTGGGATATAAATAGTGAATGGAAATTGTTTAGCATTTATAAGTAATATTAGTGTAAGAAATGGAGGATAATATTTTTTTTTAGATATAAGCAAGATTTCATTATCATTATTTTAACGAATCATTGAAGTTGTTTTTAGTAAAGATAAATTAAACTTCTTTTTAGGTGAACAGAAATAATAATGACGTGGGTTGGACGACGTTTGTATTATACACAGTTTGAAAATCGTTTAAATTAATAATACTCCATTCTGCATTAATTTAAGTAAGTCGAGACAACGAAGAAACCCAGAACGCCCTTTTCTTAGAGCCGGAAACGAAAAGCAAATACAGAAACAGATACATATGCCGAAGGGAAGACGCAAAAAATCTGACATGTGGTTGACATGCCGGGAATATATCTTCACTGGTACAAAATTTAAATACCTCGCATTATGTTACAATCGACAAACAATATCATTACTATATATTTCATAACATAAATAAATCCTAAATTTTTTGTTATCTTTTAGTACGTTTTGTTTGTTTGTTTATACTCTTTATTGTGAAAATGTCACAATGGGTGGGTTGTATAGGTTATATGGTTATATGATCTCCTACAACCAACCCTACTATGACGTGTTATAAGTATGTGTGCGTGTAAAATGTCTGTAAGTGTGTCTTGTTATTGCGTTCGATCGACAGAATTGAAAATGCAGTTCCGTTAGTTAGATCCGGAAAATGGTGACCCAGCCGGGAATCGAACCCGGGACCTTACAATGTAAGATCAGGCGACCTAACCACCATGCCACCGGGCCGTTTTAGCTGTTGTCTTCCGCAAACCTTAATAAAAATGAATATTTTATTAAAATGGTTATATTTTTTTAAAGTTTATTATTAATTTTCATAAAGAAAGATAAAATAAATAATTTTATAAATTCTAAGACAGAAGAATTTTAAAAACGATCACATGATGAGACTATATGGTTTGCAATTAGGGATAATCTCAAGCCATATGGCCTATTCGTGAAAAATTTTGCATGCTAAATTTGTCTGTAGCCAATTTGTTTAAAGATTAGCTTTAAAACATTGTCTGCAGGCAATAAGCTAGCCTTTTCTTACGAATAAAGCGTTTTATTATTATTAATAATAAATCAAATGAACCATAGACAAATTCATCCTACTATTTTGTTTCGAAATCACCGGCCGTCGAGCATAATGATTTTCTTGTATTGCTCTTAAATATGTAGGTGTTGACAGGATGGAATACGGAAGTTGACAGCTTTTCCGCTCCCAGCTAATAATATAAAACCATAAAATAGTTTAGTAGGGTGTAATTAAATATTAAACACTAATAATAATAATAACAATAGATATATGGAGATCTTTCATAAATATTTAGGATTTCATTATTTGTATTATTTTTGTAGATATTTTAAACAAATTTATATGCAATGTTAGTTCTTTCTCCATAACTGCATGTTTTCTAGTTTGTACTTGTTGTATAGTTTGTAATGTTCTTTGATTAGGTGCCAACCGAGTACTCTGTTATAGCAGGTGCACAGACTTTATCGGAGATTGGAGAAACTGGCCCTCGAGGGCGAGGTAGAAGGCGCGGTGAGATTCTAATTTTGCTTTGTGTGGCTTTAGGGATTGGTCAGCGGATCGACGCTGGAATAGAATGAGTCCCTTATACCTACGTATAGTCCGACTTGGTAACTGCTGCTCTAACAATAATAGGCATATTTCTTTCATCGACTCCAAACCCGATTTATTAGCATTTCTTGCTCGCTCTCACTCACTGTAGACAGGGTCGAATCGACCATTTAACTTTCCAATAAACAAAAACTGTAAGTGCCGTGATTGTTCTTAATATCTTATTATATATGGCATTCTCAACTCCATAGTACGATTTAGAAACCTTTCTGAAGCGGAGAAATGTAGGTGGCGCTGAAAGCTTGATGGCCAAACTAATATCTATTCTTATTCTTCCTAAAGTGCCTCTCTATTACTGGAGGTTGGCCATCAGCTCTAAATTTTTTTCGGTCTTGCGCCATCCGGAAGAGCTGTTCCGTACAGCCACGACTTTTTCCTCTTTACACGATGAGGTTTACCCTCGATTTTGCCCATCAATATCAGTTGGAGCAGCTGATATATATCCTGCCGCAGCACGTACCATATATAATAACATTGATAAATAATGTTTTCTTTACAAAGGACGTATTGCTTATAAAACCTTATACAATTACTAAATTAAAAACTGACATCCTTATGTAAATAATATTAGTTTTAAAATTCGTGACTTATTATATTTTTATTTTATATGCGTGTTTAAAGCACCATCTAAAGTGCGTAGCCATACTGTCATACCACGAGAGATGCCATATTGAATAAAATAATAGCAGATTAATCAATTTTTGGAACTTTGAGTTACATCTACACGTTGCGTTTCGTAGTGAAATCCTGGTCGCCAAATTGTAGTACGCCATTGGCAATCTAATACGCATATAACCGATGATACCGAATTCGGAAATTAAGTGAAATTAAATGTTTCAAGATCCCAATAACGATGGTTTAGGACCAACACTCACATTTAAACACTTCTAGTTTCTTTTTTTAGTGACAAAATAAGGTATCATGAGTCCTTATGCTCTTCTCCATACTCACAAATGGTAATTAAATATCTATGAGGAATGAAACAAGGGCAACTAAAAAGCGTTATAAAGCCCGTGATACGTCATTCTGTTATGCGATTGTGTCTTTGTCATCCTTAAAAAAATAACACCAGAAAGCCGTAAACTAAAGCTATTTTAGTTTTTATTTTAACCTGCATTGCTTTTTCGGTTCTTTTGTGTAGGTATGGGTAACCGATGCGGCCCTGTCCATCGAGGCTAGTGATGTGTGTCTACGTCGCTTTATGCTGAATATAATAACACTGGAAGTGTCTGCTTGACAGGCGTGTGACAGCTCTGGTTTTAAAGGCCGGCGGGGGGTGGCATTGTAGGAATGCGGCTACGCGCATGCGTGACACACATTTCTATGAGAATATCGAGTTCAAAACGCCACAATGTCATCTCCTTTTTTTCCTAGCCAATGGACCACCGACGCTTGAATGACCCTTCTAAGAATCGAGAAAGCTGCGCAGAACTTGTGCAGGGCGTTGTAGTGTGCAACAATGCAAATGCGTCGGCCTATGGTTTGATGCAGATTTCTTCTGGTTGCTTCGAATATGTTGTGTGGTTTTTTTCCAAAATATTTAATAATTACTTTCATTCCACTTTGTCACACAATGACGACGTACGTTACTAATCATAGATATATTACTAATCTTAGATCCTCATATAGACCTCATTTTCGAATCGAACAGAAAAAATGTTTTCTATCATTTCGCTTTCAAATATTTATTTTTTTATATATCGTTTTCGAATTTAATATTGTCAAATAAAGCGTATTCTTTACTATTTAAAACGATAATTTTAGAAAGTAATTCGAATAGCTTTTTGAATTTTATCAAGAAATTTGTAAAAATATTTTATCATAAAAATTACGTGATAAGTTTTTTATTTTGTTTTTGTGTTGATATCTTCCATAATTATATATTTAAAAGTATAATAATAAATATTTTTTTCCGAACCCTTTACAACCTACATTTTTAATTCTTTAGAGGTTATTTCCTAGGGTTAAAAATCTTTGAACTAAAATTTTATACGATAGTTAGAGGAAGATTTAAGGTTTCATGTGATGAAAGTACTTATATTAATCTTCTATATCTTTCGAGAATCAAGCGATGAAATATCGATAAAAAGGAGCCTATATTGATTAATGATTTTTATATTACGACATCAATTTCTGGTAGTTAATTGACGCATTTTAGTAAAATTCAGAATAAAAATGAAGCGGAAAAAACTAAAAACAATGAAATTTGTTTGAAAAATTGTACTCTTTTTTCAGTTTATTTAAAACATTTCTCCATATTATGAATATATTTAAATTAAATAGTGACAATATTTTAGAAAAATTGCATCGACTTTTACTACGTAAATCTCGTAGTATTTAAGAGTTTTAAAAGATGAGGCATTAATTAAAAGCACTTTAGGCCTTTATCTACCAATACAATGGTCCCGATTGCGTTTTTTCGTGACCTAAAATGGGAACTTGTTCAACCGGACCAGATAGAGCCAATACTTTAGAACGAAATATGAAATGAACTTTTGTCGATTTTCCCGCATAAAAACTACCTGTCAAACTTATAGACGCCCGAATAAGTTTGAACACATTTCGTGCGGTGTTCGATTTAGCTGATTTATCTTCGGTAGGTAGTTTTAATGCGGAAAAGTGACCACAGTTAATTTCATATTCCGCTCTGACGTACTGCTCTGTCTCGTTCACATGAACTATTTTCCGATTTTAATTCAAGAGGAACGCAATCGAGCCTATATTACCAAATTTAAAATTAAATAATTCGTTATATTGCTGCAAGGTGAGGCTACGAAATGATGTTTTTCGGGTTTGTAAGTTGTTTAAAAGCGGAAGTACCTATATTGAGCACTCTCCGGTGACAAAATCAACGAGCGCTGCTAATGGCAAAATCCACCATGATAATATTTCAGGGAAGCCGCTCACGCCTGTATGTGTTATTCGTAATCGTAGGGATGAAAGTGCATTCGAAACAAAGCTACCGTCTCGGAAGTCGAGAAGCCAACAAATCCCTTGGGTCCGCGGGCTGTCCCAAACTCCTAATCTCCCGCTTCCTAGCACGACGCGGTTATTTCTGTCTTCTGCCTTAAGGAATAACAGATATCGAGCGAGAGCTCGATGTAGGACACGCTACGTTATCAAGCTCACGAATCAAACCAGTTTTACCAAACTCCAAGCCTTTGAATCTCCCTTCAATTTTAAATTCATATTGTCAATGATAAACGAGATTTAACCTGGCAGATTGTATGACTGAGATTGTAACTGACAATCGGTCATTGACATCGTTAACCTTTGAGTCTAAATAAGAGCAATGATAAGTCTAAATAAGATTTCGGAATTACCCATTAGTAACATTTATTGCAAAATTAAGACAAATTTAAATATTATTGTAATCAGGCACGTAGCTAGATATTGCTTTGGGAGGAGTCCAGCCTTGTAACGGTGGGGGGTGGGAGTCCTATAAAACTAGTATGCTTTATTGAGATATCTAAAAAAATGCTTTTGTAATAGTCGTAATATAAAGAGCGCCGCAGGGAAATTAAAAAAAAACAATCGTTTATATAAGTAATTTCATTAAACAAAATGCTTCTATCTATCTCTTGGTATAAACATTAATAATATAGGGTATTAGATTGGGCAATGCCATAGTAGTGTTGCAGGTGCAGGTAGCGCTGATAGCATTGTCCATCGAAACTAAGGAAATTTTTAAAAGCCTCTAAATTAACATCAATAATGAATGTTTTTTTAAAAAGGACTGATCAATTACAAAAAACTAAATATTTAAAAATTAATAACCACTGATTTATTAGTGCCATCTATCGTACTTTTATTTAGGTTGATAAAATCACAGAAATATTACAGATAGATAAAATTCCATCTATTAGTCTATCTGAACTTTAAAGTGCTTAATTATTACTTATTAAAAATTGTGTACCAAAAAAAAATACGTCTTTAGGTCAATATTATTAAAATAATAATAGCTATGATTTAAAAAATCGTTTGTAATTATAATATTATTTTATTTCGAGATAACGCCATCTATAGTGCACCTCCATATTGTCATACCACGAACGCCGTCATATTAAACATAAGAGAAGGTTAATCAATTTTGAGAACTATGAGTGCCATCTACATATTGTAGTAAAATCCTAGTAGCCAATCGAGTGCCGTAGTAAAATCCTAGCTGCCAAAATATACTACCGCATCGGGCAGTCTAATACCATAAACAATCAAAGATATAAACGATGATGAATAGTGAACTACATTAGCCTCCCGGTCTAATGCTTCGCACCATTCTGGCAGCACGTGTTAAACACTAAGCGCACACAGTCACATTTTGTTACGTTAATCACTTCCACCATTCCTTTAAGGACGAAATTGGAAAGTCAGGAATATCAAAACACCATTGAGGACTCCGTCGTATTCGAAGCGTTCAGCCATGCAGATATCTGGTCATTTAGTTGAAATGAATCCTACTAAAACCCATTTTGGGAAGTGTATAGACCGACGTTAAAATAGCAGCGGAGAATGCAAAGGAAGTCCACCAAAATATATATCCTATAGAGTGGCTATATATATATATTTTATATATATATATATATATATATATATATATATATATATATATATATATATATTTTATATATATATATATATATATATATATATATATATATA
Organism: Micropterix aruncella; assembly: GCA_944548615.1. Classification (NCBI taxonomy): domain Eukaryota; kingdom Metazoa; phylum Arthropoda; class Insecta; order Lepidoptera; family Micropterigidae; genus Micropterix; species Micropterix aruncella. The sequence continues at coordinate 58,258,639 of OX155980.1, read as the reverse complement.
TATATATATATATATATATATATATATATATATATATATATATATATATATATATATATATATATATATATATATATATATATATATATATATATATATATATATATATATATATATATATATATATATATATATATATATATATATATATATATATATATATATATATATATATATATATATATACTATGAATGTAGTTTTTACAATGTATGAGAAAATGAGATAAATGAACAAGAACTGTACGAACAGTTCTTATAACTGTCTACCTATTATATTTCTAAAAGAAATTTTAATTATTGCAAGATTTATTGTATCTATTAACTCTATTAGATATATTATTCTGATGTACTTATTACAAAAGTCAAATGCCCATATTGCACCCATACCCGTACATACTATCGGCCAGTATATTTATATGGGTCAGACGATCGAACTAGGAAGACTTAACTTTGACAAGGTGGTCTACCGACGAATCCAACGGCAGCGTTCAGGATACTAAGCCCTATCTCCTGGTCACAAATGCCGCAGCGCCGTAAGACGAAAGTCTATAATCAGCGCGTGTCGCAGTGATGATATATGGGCACTGAGATATGGTCACTAACTATTGGCCTTATACACGAAGCCATGGAGAGAGCTGCGCTTGGAGTTTTACTGCGTTGTAAGATTCCGTGACGATGAAATCCACAAAAGAACCCAGTCCGACTGATAAAATTAGCAGTCAGAACCGTCAACCGTTGGGGAAAAAGTTTGTCAAATAGCAATCACGAACCGGCAGACGCGATGTAGGACCACCCCCCACCTCCCCACCCTCTCACAAGGTGAACCGATGACATTGCCAAGGTCGCAGAAATTAGCATGGATTCAGGCGGCTCAAGACCGTTCGTCATTGCATCTATGGGGGGAGGCCTACATACAACATTTGATGTCGACAGGCAGATGATGATGATGATGACCGATCACATCGCTAATAATAGTTTTATATCGAATCATTAAAAAAAATATCATCGTGGATTATTCTCGAAGCTCTACCAATCTAGGATATTTGGGAAAATTTATTAAAGCTACGAAAATGAAAAAAATAGGGAAAAATCTATAAAATATGAGCTACCTTAATATGCATTTTAAGATGGGTATTTTTTAGATATTACTCGTAGACCTACAGTGTTTATTATTATTAGTTATTTTTTAATATTATTTGATGCCTCGCATATTATTTGGTGCGCTTGCCTTAGCACGGGCTATGCCTAGTTAGGCAGCGTTGATTTGAAAAAAAATGTGGTCTACGGTGTTCTCTATTTTGCTACTATTTACATTAAGCCTCTATAATTAATGCTGTAATGTACTGCAGTTAAAGAAATGCGTTTTCTTTATATAAATAAAACAGAAAGATATATTTTATGTAAATTTGGCTTACGTCAGAAGCATACATACATACATATTTTGGCATCGGAATAATCAATATTGCAACTTTATTTTCTGGACCGACAAGGTAAATGATTATGACCGTGTAAAACTAATAACATCTAGGCATATTTCCAATGTCCTATTTGGTAGAGGAATAATTTATTTTTCGGGGCAAAAATTCAGGAGTGATTCCATTTATAATAGCGTAAAATAGCGCTCGGCTATTAGTGTCAATAGCAATTCGGCGCTATCGTGCGTCGCCTTACAATAACTATGTATGGACAGCGTGTGGTATGCCACCAAACCATAGTAAAGCCCAGATAGCGATCGTGTTACCTTGCTTATCGTGCGCTCGTTAACTGAAATCACATTTTCGTCCGAGATTCGAACAAAAATATGACCTGAACTATAGGCCTCTATTATAAATCAAGCCGTGTCAAAAATTTGTATCTTTATTCACTATTTTAATTTCATTTCACATAAATAAAACTAAAAGTTGTCAATAATAACTATAAAAATATTAATAGTAATAATATTAAAATACTTTATTAGATAAAACAAATTTCCGAGCTTAAATGAAGCGCATATATGAAGTGGATAACTTAATCCCTAATTAAATATAATACTTAATATAAGTTAATAAGTAACTATGAGAGTAAAAATTAACGCAATGTAAACGAGCTTATGAAAAAGTATTTAGAATAAACTATAAATTTACGAAGATTAAATTATAAACACAGATAGAGATTCACTAAAGAACTTGAAACAGAAACGTAATAGATAATTGTCAAAAAACATTATTTAAAAAGAAATATTTATTAATAATATTGATGTGGTATATATCGTATAGAAGTTCGAAGGATAAGCAAATTTTTAAAACCATCCAGTGACTGGGTTTTTTGTATTTATTGCAAGGTCGTTCTATTGACAAATCAATAGACCATATAAGCATTGTTTAAATTGGGCAACCGCCAAATTAGAACACTGTGAAGACTATGGACAGGACATACTACCCTTAAAAAATCCCAATCTTTGAAAAGAGGACTGATTCCCTTTGCATAACACGTGGAGAGTAAGATAAGACTGCTCTACATATCTTGTGCGAGTACTGTGTCTCTACGTGGAAAGTGCGGGTCAAGCATTTTCGAGACCACGATTAGCGTCCCACAGCCCGTAGTCCTGAGACGGCACAATACACCTCCACAGACGAAGAGGTCATCTACAGGCAATAGCTACACACGGTAAAAAAAAGAAGAAAAATCTTGATGGTACAAGCTTTTGGGGATTGGGAGTAGTATTATCGTATTTGTGTATGAATGCAGTTGCTTGCGCTGATTGAGCTGACCTGGTCACGCAACTTCGACAACAAAATGAAACAATGGAGCAAAATACGAAATATCCAAAATACACAACTACGATATTTAAATCTAAATTAAAATGACGTTGTCATATTCAGATAAAAGATTTTCGCAGATCACTGTTGACCGTTTTTAGATTTTTTAGAATCACTGAGAATAATCAATCTACTGGTAGTTAGATAACACTCGCTTTGTATGGCTTGTGTCTGTTGTAGCGGGCTATGCCACGGTGCGTGCGTGCTCACCCGCTTCGGATTTACTGCCACGTAGCGTGTCAAAGTGTCCTAATTAAAAAGTCTAATTCGGTATAGCGGCGAGCCGGCTGTATACCATTTCTTAATTTCGGATTTGCGCCCTTCGAAACCTCCACGAATAATAGTCCGCCATTGACATTAAACTCTGGAGTTGTAGCCAGCTACCTAGAATTAAAGTAATTATGGGTGTAGATGAATCAAATAAGCATAATATGTAGTTCGTGTCTAATGAACTACATGAGGAATAATTTGCCATCGCATCAATAAAGGTATTTTTTTCAGCAGGAACAGACCAAATATTGCCTCGCCAGATTTTACTTACACCTTCAGAGCCTACAACTCGGTAAGGACTATTTTTACAAAATTTTATTCAATATCAAATATGTCTCAGTATGTATGTAGGTCAGTCTGTCAGTCAGTCATTCCCTTTGTCAGTCCGTTAAAAAAAACTATTTTTGTAATACAATTTTGACCCACTTCGACATTTAGTTCATTATGGTATTTAGTACATGAAACCTTCATGAAACCAGCGGTTTTTATAAAAAAACAAATGAAAATACGGCCTTCTTGTTTCGCACACTTTGCAACTGGTTTGATAGAAACACGTTAGTGTTGCCAGTTTTAAGAAAATATTTGTGGTTTAGGAGAATTTGCGATGGTCCGTCTCATCCGCTTTTCCGTATTTCCCTTAATTACCCGATGCGTAAAAATATGTATTTACAGCTGCAATAGACATAGCTGCAATACATTCGCTCTACATAAAAAATCTATTCATTATCTCGAGTGCAATTTTCCGGATTTCCGCGAATCGGCCCGATACGCCAAACTCGAAGCCATACAATATTTGTGGCACTCAAAAAGACCCTAATCCAGAAACAACGATTATGCATATCTCCCCTATAATCGTTATCACTCTCTAATCGTTAATAAAATTTTGTGCTTGTGTTATGTTTAATGAAAACGCTTTGCTGTGGTCGCAACGCGAATGTTATTATTTTGGATTTTGTCCGTGCTGCTTTGTGGCTCGAAATTGTGGGCCGTTTCCAAATTGTGGAAGACGTTAATACTTACGGCGAATAGCCATGCGGTTGCGTTCAAAAAATAATATTTTCAAACCGCAATAGAAATAAAATATAAAGGAGATTTGAGCCCACGCCTCAATTTCTCGCCTCTACAGTAGTCCCGAATCTACGATGTTTACAAGCCGGGGAAATCACTTCATATTGCCAATAAATAAAAATACAATAAAGCTTCTATACCTATTTGTATAATATTTACAGTTGAAACATTTGTAATTATACTGTTTATTTAGATTATCTAAACTGATGTGTCGGTGTTGCCACATAACTAACTAGGAAATTCACATACTATAACTAAAATAATAAAAGTGTTCAACTTTCTGTAAAAGAGGAAATTAAAGAAGAAGAAGATTAAACACATGAATTTATCGGCGTATAGTTTTTCATATGTTTAGCCGCAACCTGGCACTTATCTGCATATCGAGCGATGCGTGAAATGTCAGAGCGATGGAGCAATATAATAGTGGTTGATCCGTAATCCTTTAATAGTGGATAGGATAAAACTGGTACTCATAAACACCATACTAAAGATCCAAATAAGCCGTTATATATGACGCCACAATTCACAGGCTGTTTCGGAATTAGCATCTGATGCGCCGGCAGCGTACTGTAAATTTAATAAATTATTTAATAAGTGCACATGACCAATTCATCTAATTTTTTAGATATATGTTTCTGAGTTTTGATTTTCTGAAATAAATTTAATTTAATTTATCTAAAAAATAGTATTTTTTGAGCAACATCACCGCTGTTTTACGTGTGGTCTACTTAATCGGTTGTTTTCCGGTTATTGTGTCTTTCGCGAAGATGTTCGTTTCTTATTGTCACTTACTTTCGTTCCTTTTCTCGCCTTTCCTCAGTTGTCGTTACGCTTATTCTTCAATTAATAAGCGCTTATCATTTCTCTCAATTAGGTGTGGGACTTATTTTTCAAATTGTATATCATCGTTCCAACGGTAGTCATAAATATATTCCGACAGACCGTTTCCTTGTTTGCAACGCTTGTGTTCATAAATAAAAAAATATTTACACAAATACCACAACATGCTGTATCTTTCCGCGTAAAAACGAGTATAGGTAGATACTCACGATTCCAACGCAGGTCGGGATGTTGTGCATGTTTTTAAGCAGAAGTTGTATGGTATTTGTCATCGCTATCATTGCCTCCTACCTAAATGAACAAACACCTATAAAAGAGCGTAAAGCACTCTACAAACAACGTCGACTCACCGGATGATTCCTCGGACGAATTAGATGCAATACAGTATAATCTTGCGCGTTTTACAGCTCGCGCGTTTTTTAGATCCCATTGTAAGTTATGTAGTTATCTATGCTTATACAGTAGCATTAAAGTTGTTGCCAATCAGGCTCGATTGCCAACAATTTCGCTTCCTCAATTCGATTAATTTCGCTTCCTTAAAGTTGTTAGCCAACTTTCATGATATACATATTTCATGAATAGTCGATTTCATCTTGGGATGCTGGAATAAGTGACCAATTCCAATATATAAAATTCTTGATAGTTAAAGTTAATCTGATATTTTCCATAATAAATTATATTATGATGGTTCAGCTTTATTATTTTTTTGCCTTATATGACAAAAATAAAAATCCATGATATTACTTGAGTAACATAATAAAAAAGCGTTATATAGACAAAAACTAAATAATAATCGAAAATGGAATTACAGTACATATCACTGTTTTAAAAGAGAAGGATAAATTAACCGAGTAATCGAAATTTAAAAAATTATATATTTTTTAAAACCAATCAGTGTGGTATTGCGTTGAAGCAATATCTTACAGCAAACCATAACCTAATGGACCTAACTGCCCCAGAAGCATTTTTTATTTTGCAGAATGTGAATTTTTAGAAGCGTTTGGTCACAAAAGCTCGATTTACAAAAAAATATATCTGTGTCACTTATTCCAGTATACCGATCCCTTATTTCAGTATAGCAGTCCCTATCCTAGGCATATAATTTTCCCGTGGTATATTTAACGATAGATCGGTACTCGATGTGGTACCATCTAATCTAACCAAGGTCTTAATATAACTTTCATGCTTTATTAATTTTTTGGGTATGAATATCGTAAAAAAAGTTCTAAAATATAATATTTAATTTGGAATTACTTAAATAAATCAGGTAGGTTAATATAACCTTGATAACAATAATGTACCTTGATATGGTCAGACAAATCTCGCGAATAAAGACAACGGAAGGAGCAGGCCACAAAACTACATCGAAACATTTAATTTTTATCCCAGTGATGCGTAATGCGTATCCCAGTAATATTTGATTGCGTCAATATTTAATTTTAGCTTATTTGCCAAAGGGACAGTGAACCAACTATGCTATTTCAGTATTGCTTATGATTTTTTAAAATTCAATCCTAGTACGAGTTTTTATCTTTATTTTTTAGATTCCTAATATTTCAAAATATAGAAGGGTTGCCAGATGAATCTGAAAAGCAGGGCAGTGTTTGTGACGGAAGGGGGAGGGTGTCCACGGGAGAAAGCGATGAAGACAAAATCAACAATTGTTTTTCTTCCTATATTTAGAATTCTGACATATTTTTGATATTTTTCTATTATTTCTTCCTTTAATTCCGTACAGGAATATGGTATATTAAATATGCATAGGTCACTTCATACGGTGTCCACATTTAAACGGTTTCGTTACTCAGGCCAATTATTTATTGGTTGTACATCATTTCTCCATAGAAGAGAGCCTACATTTTCAATAGTGTTATTTTTAAACCTAGCTCAGAGATCTCTTTTAAGTCATTATAAAATAAGCAGTATGGTTATTATAATATATGCAATTACATTATTATCTATCAATGACGGATGCAGACCAAATTCAAGCCGAATCTTATTTATTTTATTCTGTCGCCTTGTCCTCAGTTAATCCTGCTTTATAGCTAATAAAATACAAATATTGCTAAAACCGGGCAACCCTATGTTCGTTAACCTGAAAACCGGACTGTCCGGTCTAAAGCCGGACATCTGACAACACTGCGTAGAGCTCGGTTTTTTAACGTACCTATTTCCATATATTTAACATTTTATTATCAATGTGACAAATGTAACCCAGTACATATAATGTGATGAAAGGCTTGACCGCCATCGATAATATATCGAAATTTACCACACTCGCGTTTACTCCTACACGCCTGTTCTTAGTATACATGCAATATTTATAATATTTAAATAACCCACAGAGACATATTTCGGCCGATTCTTAAGTCGATCTCATAGTTTGTCGCTATCAGACGGCTTACCTATTGATAAGCCGTATCTCTTCATACGTAACTGAGCTCGTATTAGGGAAATGATAAGCACCAGATAAAAATATGTATTTTTCAAACGAAACTGATACTTTGTAGGGAAAAAACTCGTAATCTGGTTTAACATCGAAAAATATGCTTCGAGCAGGTACATAATACAAGTTGTGTGATACGTATGAGGAGGAAAATTAATAGCAATAATGTATCTAGAAATATAACTACCTACTATAAAAATAAAAGATTCTCTCACATAAATATATGTAGGAGTAGAAATATGCAACTGATTTGTAATAAAAATAAGTAATATAATTTGTAATAAAAATAAATGATATATAGTCGTCACCATGACATACACTATGACATAGTGATGACATACAGCAGTGAGACGTGGACGCTAACGGACTTCGCGTTCTTGGACTTGTCACAATATATTATACGTATTAATATACTAGCTACGGTAAGCAACAGGTACTTATTATAAGCTTTTTGCATGATACTAGTTTGGGTGCCTTATCTATTTTAAAGACAAATGGAAAATCTATTGAGTTCAGTATTATAACTGAATAAAATAAATAAAAATAATCGTGAATTGTTGCAGAGAATCAGATTACATAAACAGTGAAAATAGCCATTCTTCAAAATATTCATTCATTCAATCAAAATATAATTCTGCATTTTCTATAACCTGTATATTATATATCCGCCCAGAACTAAGCAGCTGTTTGCGTCGCTCGTGCGTTATAGATTTAAGAGGTTTATTTCTTGTTGGAGATTTGTATGGTTTCGAAAAATCCAAGAAAGCCTGGTTGGTTATCAGGATTCCGTTTCTTATTTTTATTATTTTAATGGCAAAGAGTAACATCGCCTGATAGTCGAGGATGCTGCCACTATATTTTTGTAAATATTTTCTGTCTTTATCTCTTTTTTTTCACGACAACTACCTACATACTTGTACCTGCTTGCCAGATACTATTATTTATATTACTTATTGGTTAATTTACTAACATTATACATCAAATTGGGTATTGTAAAACAACGTGATGATGATGAATCGAAAAATCTTGCAATGTGGAATTATCCTCAACTCTTTTGCAAAACGACGGTGCTTGCACCTGGAAGACCGAAGCACCGAATGGCTTGAGACAAAGCCGCGACCGAACGAGTACAAACGAAATCGCTTCACCTGGCGCGACACCCGATACTCGGCACGCGTCCGATACAAAGCGGGCGCGCCCACACAAGACTCCCCCCGCGCACTATACACTTTTCAAAACACACAAAAGGGGTTCGGTAATACATGCATTGTTTGCCGAGGAATTTTAAAGCGACCCCGCTGCCATTAAGGGGTTATTGTTGCAACAGATTATTGAAAAATCAATATGAGCTCGAGTGCCCAAATTGACCCAAATGTCGTGCTTCTAATCTGGTGTGCTAACTAAGTAGTAATCGATAGTCGCTCTTTTCATTGTCGAAACGCGTAGTCATTCGTGGTGGCAGCGAAAAGGCATAGGAGCGTCAGGCGTAGCAGGATTTTATTCGACAAATGCATCATCCGACTCAGTTTATACATAGGTCACACTGAAAGTTTGAGAAACTGGCCACTTAGATAAACAATTAAAAAAAATAATTTCAACATTTGAAAATGGAATGGCTGTAGAAGAAAGTTTGTTTCATCTATCTGTCATTTGTTTTTTTTTCATTATGTGTCGATGGATTTAGTGTCAAAATCGATGGACTAATAAATCGTGAAATTTTCGCTATACGATTTTAAGTGCAATTTGACGCCTCAGCAGATCTTCGCTCGACTTCAACCTGCTTTTGGCGATGAAGCACCAAGCAAGTCGACAATTTGTAACTGCTTTGCAGAATTCAAACGCGGTCCACAAAAAAACACCAATGCTGTGCGACGTATGATCGAAACAGATAGGCCTGTGACATACTGTGATTCACCCATGCCAATGCAAAAATTATACATGAGAGATTTTGCCTAGGTTATTTATTTATAAAAATCTAACTATGCTTGTGGGCCGGACTAGCTTCCTGCCAGTTCTATTGTTAGATCTAACGTATATGAATAATATCAAGCATAAAATACGTCCCTAAAAACGAGAGATACTACTCTTGACGCCCAGTCACTTCGGCGTTCATTTAACCACTGATTATTTAGATTATTTGCAGGTTAGACCGATTGTTTACTGCAAGAAGACCTGGTCTATGTACGCTGGACGCGTAGGAAAAATATGCTGTTAATTTTGCGCTGTTTAGCTCGCGATAACTCGACGGATCCTGGACAGACGCTCGGATAATACCGGTTCATATCAATAGCAGGTTTAAATTTAACTACATTTCAAAATAGCGAACTCTCGGACTAAAAACGGATAACGAATACGTGACAGCTTTCAATCAAATCATTTCCATTTCGCATCTACGTGTATATTGCTGGCGATTTTGGCCAATCGAACATCATGCCGCTGAATGATTGACAGATCGGAATTAATAATTAATCAATAGTGTCGTCTATCATGTTGTCAAGCGGCATCGTCCGCGCGTCGCGCTTAAACGGTACGGCTCAGCACTTTACTGTCATGATCGATGCATGTCTATTAATATATACGCATGTTAAATTAATGTACTGATAATTGTATCAATGGAATGGCGTATCTGGATATTAATTAAACTTGAAATGCTGATAATAGACAAATAAACTTTATAGATATCGCGTTTAACGCTTGTTTTCTCAGATTTTACATTGTGCAGTCTGTAACCGATAGGCCGACATTCGTTTCAAGGGGTAACTCTGTGCTTGAAACTATACAAGAAAACTATACAAGTAACATAAGAAGGTATTTTGAACAATGTATATATATATATATATATATATATATATATATATATATATATATATATATATATATATATATATATATATATATATATATATATATATATATATATATATATATATATGTATATATATATCTATATATATATATATATATATATATATATATATATATATATATATATATATATATATATATATATATATATATATATATATATATATATATATATATATATATATATATATATACATATATATATATATATATATATATATATATATATATATATATATATATATATATATATATATATATATATATATATATATATATATATATATATATATATATATATATATATATATATATATATATATATATATATATATATATATATATATATATATATATATATATATATATATATATATATATATATATATATATATATATATATATATATATATATATATATATATATATATATATATATATATATATATATATATATATATATATATATATATATATATATATATATATATATATATATATATATATATATATATATATATATATATATATATATATATATATATATATATATATATATATATATATATATATATATATATATATATATATATATATATATATATATTATATATATATATATATATATATTAGAAACGATATACGTTAGTCCATTCAACAGACAGAAGGAGGTATATACTGCTAACAGTTTTCCCCCAATTTCTCGTACAGCATAGGAGTAATGGCAAATTGTTATTTACACGCGCTTTAAGCTGAAATAAACAAAGTTGCGGCGCGAGGAACTTATTTCATTATGTCCCACGAACAGGGAAAACCTCTACGGAGCATGGGTCCATTCCCGGGTGCCTGCGGGAAAAAAGGGAAAACTTTTCCCGACGCTCGCTGCCGAATTGGTCCTCCTGCGTATTGTAAAGTTTCCCAGTTATTGTAATAACTGTTATTCGGAGACGCGCTCCGCTTCCGTCTTCAAACCGCGTTAGACCGAGAGCTCATAACCTGCTTTTTTTACCATTTCGATTAAAAACTATATTTCAACGGCACCCTCGTTCTGCTGTTTCATTCCTCACGTGCTGGCACTGCACTTGAGCTTTACTCGCGTACAGCAAAATTTATGTGAATCAAACAATGGACCTAAGAGTGAGTTTTGACTTACGGTTGAAATACATACATCACATCTACATCCTAGTTGAGGAAATTAATGCAGTTCAGCAATACTGTACTTTACTATAGTTTGGATATTATCCTTTCCTGTAGCCAACGGTATATATTATAGAGATGGTTGGGTACAACTCACTAAGCGTATATAGAGATTGGCTGGTAATCTGCCAGAGATATAATCTGCCAGATATATAATCCGACCATCATTAGAAGAATCGGTCTATTTGTACCCGCCAGTTACAGCCGGCTAGGACGTATTTATTGGTTTTGTATTGGTCGCGTTACCTCTAGGTAGAACTAACATCATTCATCACTGCTTGATGGCGCGGACGCTTCGTACCCTAAGGTTAAGCACATGCTGAGACGCAGGTGATGCAAGACCGCATAACACAGATTTTTCCAGGCAGGGCAGTTGAGGCAGTCATAAGCCACGAGTGTATCCTGCGACGCAGCTAAATGACACAGATACATTCATGCGCGTTCTAGGTAGTAAAAAGAATAGACAGTTTTCGACTTGACTAGTAAAATGGCTTAGTCAGTCTGATTATACAATTAATGAGTTGTTGATACTTTACAGTTTGTCAAAGCGTAAAAGAACTATATGGAAAGTGATTATCTGAAAAAACGCTCTACTAATGGAGAATTCGTGCTTTCGAGAGAGTTATCTGACAAATAATTCAAGAACTTCTTTCGGTTAGACAAAACTCACTTTGATTATTATCACAACATTATAAGTGAATAAATTCACAAGGATGGATGCAAATCTCGCCATTAATAACTCTTTAAATGTCTTTTTTGAATAAATTAAATGACTTGTATCATACAACAAGGGTCTCAAAGAACTATTGCAATAAAATGTTTCGTCATTTTTGCAGCCAAATTATGAAATCTATCTAAAAACACGTTTCGCCCTGCATATGTCGCGCAGAAATCTGTGCCGGCACTGCAACGAGGCGCAGAGCAGGGTAGACACATGTCTGCGTTGCACATGTCTGCGCCGCAGCGTACGCACTTCTAAGTAAGTTCATACAATACAACACCTGCTCTGCCCTGCGCTTCCTGGACCTGCGTCGTCTGCGTCTCAGCGTACGCTTAGCCTAAATGGACTATGTTCGGCTGAGCTAGAATTGGATATTTGGTCCATGAATTTAGCAAAGCTGCAAAATACGCAGCTGCAATCAAGGAATTAGGTAAATATATAGTAGGTATGTAGTATAAAAGTTCTTTAAAAAGTAGTACCTATTAACAACAAGAAAATTTAGCTAATAATTGGGATATATGTATAACATTGTCTAGAATAATAATTTACGATTTGGAATTATCTGTCGGGTTAATTATGTTTTCGTGAATAAATAAGTAAGTAAATTCGTCTAGCAATAAATTATGCAGTTCATCTGACACTATGGATGGAATTAGACATATTTCAAGAACACATCAGTACACTTTACAACAAACACATGGGTTTAAACAACATTGAGCGAGTAGAAAAAAAAGGAATACCGGAACGACCTCGGAACTCAAAACGTAACCACTTTTCGACAACTGCCAGACGTTACTCCGAACTTATAAAATATAAAAGTTTGAAAAAGAGACTAATAAAGAATGGTTTAAATATCAATCAGAATAATTTCAAGGAAGCCCAGCTAATGAAGTGGATTTTTCATTAAATTATACTAGAAAAATAACACTGTCATTAACGATCATAAAATTTATTTATAAACTCGAAACTCTTATTGAAAACGCTCATTGTAGCCTAAAAATATGCTAGGTATACCGGCAGTGAGCTTCTCGACTGAGTGGAGGTAGCGACACAATTGCCGCGTTTTGTTCCTCGTCGTTTGGAAGAAAGTTGTTTGCTTACATATTCGTCTTTTAATGTATCTTCTTCGCTTAGATTTTCTTGCTTTACATTCTATTAAGTGTCTATTTGTGTACTTCGATGAACAATACAATACGAATTCTCTATTATACAACCAATGGTGCTGGCCAGTGGCGTCTTATCTTATTAAAGCTTGCTTGTGGCGTATGCTCACTCGTTACTGGTCACTCGTACACGTTGGCCAATGCTTGGCGGCATGGCTAAGAAAGAAGGGAGTCCCTACCACTGTGACGTGTGAAAAATGTATGGGAAAGAGTGGGAGAGACATAGGCAGCTTGTAGTAAGTAGGCAGACATAGGCAGCGTGTATATTGCATCGATATATTATTAGATAGATAGGCCCTCAGATACAAATAAGTTTGCTCCAGATACCCTTTGCTCGTAAATCATGTGACATAGAGCGCAATAAATTGAACATTATGCTAGAGAATAGCGCGCCAATATTCTTCTCGGCAGCTCTCACACCGGAAACGGTCGGCTGTCCGCCAGCCGACTGCGACTAAACTACTACTGGCCGGCTATCAGTAGTGGTTTTGAATGGGTCATTTTCGAGCGTGAAAGGCCCATCTAGGGGATCATAAATCGATGGGGTAATGGCCAACTTATAAATCGGGAAATAGTAGTAGGAGTATGGGATCTAACATCGATTCTCATCAAACTGAAAAAGTTTGTCTGTTATTAGATCTGAATCTTATGATATTAATTTGGTTTCTATGAAATCGGGCCGATGTAGGGGAAGGTGAAAATTTCATTTCATTTCAAGGTGAGACAATTGTGGGAAGGGGGGCAAAAGGGATTCCACTAATTTTCCATAATGAAAGACTCGAGACGCATATAAGACGCCCATTTCAGCCAGCACCGCCAATGGCACCAAACTAGGAGGACGTGTAGCTGCGTTTCGTAAAAAAAGTGATTTCCAGAACATTCGTCAAGAAAGTTTCGAATGTAATAAAATTACGAATGTAAAATTACTACTCAGCATTGTAAAAGATTTGTCGCGGACGAGTTGTGATTCTGATACGTGCAGAATTAATCAAGATTTAAAGTGAGGACATCCTTTTTAGCGTAACATAGCACTTTTTAAAAAAAATGTTTTGTAAAACTAGCCAAAGGGGCAACTTGAGTAGTCCATATTGCCTCGTACTTTGATACTTAGTGTTATGACAAATTTTGTTACAGAAAGGTTTATCGACTACAAACGAAAGGCGAAAAATGAAGCTTGACCGGGAAGAGCAAATGAGAAAACCATTTCAGAATATTGCAAGATGCAATTAGCTCATATAATAGATTCACCGGTGGGGTAAGATAGGGCAAAGAGTGTTTTATGGTTTTTGACACGAACATTGAATTTGTGTGAAAGTCTAATAACCAACGCTGGATTCATGAATATGACAAATAACTTGTTGTATGAAATGTCACAATTATTTACTATTGGACCTTCAGTGCTCCGTCAAGCCCCATCCCCCTATATTTAGGGAAATACTCCCTCTTGACTTGTTTTTTATAACTTTACATAAAAATATTGTCCAAATAAATCAGCTTTTCTTTAGTTCCCGAGTCGTGTTTGAAAACTTTATCAATCTATTCTATATTAGAAGAATCCTTGAACGAAACACCGATCACTCAAGGTTAAACGACAAGACAAACTGCTTGTTATATTGCCGTACATCACGAGACAAAAGAGGTTATAATTAGAGATGATTTTAATTGAACGGGAGTAAATAAATTGCGACGCTAATTATGTAGAGTCATAAAACACTCTTCCCGGATAACCTCTTGACGGCGACGATGCAATTTTAATTTACGGTTTATTAATATACGAACTTAACGAGTGTCTTGTCGTCACGTCGTTACCGCGTAACCATTCGATATTTTTTCGAAACTTGAACATGCAAAATTATATATGTAACTTATTAAAAAGTTCTTTTAATACAATTTCAGGATACTAGTAACTAAGTGTTATACAATGTACATACAAGTATACCACCACATTTGCCCACGTGACCTGCGACATGAAGACAAATCCCCTCTCACTACTTTCCTCAAACTGACCGCACCAAGTCCATGCAAGCGTTTCGAATATTGTAACAGTTCAGATGATAGATAGACGATCTAAAGGTGACATTCGACACAAAACACCCATTCACGGGCAAAAACCGCACCACAATCGACTGAAATCGCGAACGTCATTCTTAAGTCGTACGCAACTGCTCCAAGGCAGTCAATATTCTAACCGCATCACTTGGCGTGGACGTAAAGAAATCGATAGCACCATGGTCCCATCCTCCATAGGCGTAGTCTCAACAGGCTGATGCCGAGCCAATCTCGTCCGATTGGGCTACACAGAGAATAGAATATGCGACTGTGGAAAGCTGATGGGTGAAGACCACCTTCTATCCTGCCCGTAAACGTCGACCCCTATCACACACCAGGACCTACAAGAGGCGAACGACAAGGCCATCTAGGCCGCATATATGTGCAGAGACCTGTCCTAACCTGGCCCGGACACGTTAACGAATTAACAGTTCAGAATCGCGACGCTGCATATTATTTACGCGCCACATTCTGGACTCATTGTCATCAACGGACTAACATGGTTTATATTCAGAAATCCTTAACTAGCACACTGACATACAGTCATTTAAATTAAATCTTTAATTATCTCTAAACGTACATAATTTGAGAATATGATTTCGGGGACCCAACAGAGTTTTTGGCGGTCCAAAAAATAAGCAAACTTATGAACGATGCATATAATATGATTGTAGTAGTCGTTATGTCGAAAGAAACTATTATATTGTTTTAACACACCATTATTATAACACGTTATTTATAACACCAAATCCACGCGGGGTTTTTAATTATATTGTTTTTATAAGTCGCAAGAATATCTAAATCATTATGGAATATATGTCTGCAATAGTTCAAGACTACCTAGCAATTCGTAGAATCAAATTAATCACTAAATTAGGGTACCTATATAACGCTCAATGATTTCATATTCTTTGATCTCAATGAATAACGTTTGCAATTACTGCTTTATTTTGGGAAAATAATGGATTTCCGTTTTGCTCTGTAATTGAGAAAAAATGTAGGTATTGGGTTCAAATAATTGTAAAATAGCTATTGCCTTTGTGTCGAAATCATGTGGCATTTAAACTATTTAGTTGATTTTGATTCTGAAAATCATGGAATTATGATTGTTAAAAAAATATAATTCCGTGAAATCTGCGATTCATTTTTATTATGTTAATTGGTGTAGCTTAGCATGTATATTGTCTTTGTAATATGAGGGACGTGAGAGCGGGAACCGTATATACGACAGTTTTGTCCCCTTCTACCGGAAGACGCCACAGCGGCACTTATCACGCAGGATGAGCGGTTCCTGAGACAAATAGAAAGTTCATTCGGTCGGCAGTGGTTTTATCAATGGATGCAGACAGCAGACCGTGTGTTCTCAGTGCAGCCGCGTCCTTGAAGTAAGTCGTTTACCTAACGCTTGTATGATAAGGGC
The DNA here is from genome assembly GCA_944548615.1 of Micropterix aruncella. Lineage (NCBI taxonomy): Eukaryota > Metazoa > Arthropoda > Insecta > Lepidoptera > Micropterigidae > Micropterix > Micropterix aruncella. Next base: position 58,241,802 of record OX155980.1, on the reverse strand, counting down.
GAAGAGGCCCGAAAACGTCTGGCTTACAAGGAGCTCGCAGTACGCATACACAAATATTTATCGATGAAGCGGAGGGAAGAACCACATTGCGGTTGCCCCACTTGTACAGTCACCTTCTAACAATCACGATGAACCATAGCTCGTTTAACGTAACCATAAACCGTTGATTGTATTAGTTCACACATAAGGTAAGATAGACTAAGTAAGATAAATAGAAATATAAATTGTAATCAAGGCAATTATCAACATGAAAGTATGTATTATCATAATATATTATATTATCATATCATTATATATTATATATTATATTATCATTAAGTGTAAGTATTTATTTATAATAGTATTATATATTATTATGTCCTATAATATAAATGTATATAAAGTATATATTATATCTATATGTATCATTGTAATATGTGAGAATATATATATATATATATATATATATATATATATATATTATATATATATATATATATATATATATATATATATATATATATATATATATATATATATATATATATATATATATATATATATATATATATATATATATATATATATATATATATATATATATATATATATATATATATATATATATATATATATATATATATATATATATATACACATATATATATATATAAGCATAATTTCATATAACTTACGAGTATAGTAATAGTGTATGACAGCAATTTTAATTTTATTGTTTACTAGCTGCGCCCAGCGGTTTCACCCACGTGGTGATGGAAAATTGTGATAATGATGATAGAAAACCATATATTCTTATAAATTATAGCCTATGTCTTATTCTGATGTGTAAGCTATATTATTGTAAAGTTTCATCAAAATCCATTCAGTAGTTTTTGCGTGAAACAGTAACAAACATCCATGTATACATACAAACTTTCGCGTTTATAATATTAGTAGGATAGAATTTAAATTTCGAATATCAATTTCTTAGATTTTTTATCTACTTACTTGACAGTTATCGTTATATTTTAGATAATTGACGCTATATCTTTATAAATTATAGCCTATGTGTTATTCTGATGTGTAAGCTATATTATTGTAAAGTTTCATCAAAATCCATTCAGTAGTTTTTGCGTGAAAGAGTAACAAACATCCATACATACATAAAAACTTTCGCGTTTATAATATTAGTAGGATTTAAATTTACATTTTATTGTGTATTTAAGAGAAAGGCAGAGAATGAAAATTGTGCCTTTAAATAAATTATAGAGAAACGTTTTGCATTTGTTTTCTATGTGTATTTATATATGTATATAAGTATGTCGAATATAAATATTACATTACTTATCACATATAAAAATAAGAAGCAGGTACTAACCGTCGATGACGAGGAGCGACAAACGTCAAGGAGCGACGCGTTGAATAATTCAACAAATTTTAATGAGAATAGTATATAGAAATATTGGAAATTATTCGATTTATACTCAGTGAAAATGACAAGTCGTCATTCTTTGAGTAATTTACGAAAACTAAATGAAAATAAATATCAGGAAAATAGTTTAGTATGAGTTGAGTGATTAATATTAAAAATTATGTAGAAATAAAACCGAACTCCTCTTAGTCCGGGAGTCGGCCATAAGGGCACCATACGTTATAAGGCAAACGGATTATGCATAAAAAGCCAGATAAAAAATAACATTGACAAACTATAAATCATTCAATTTCTCTTGTCCTGTTTAAAGAAAAGTTTTTACTTCCGGTGTACTTTTTGAAGTCCACAAAATACGCACCTCATACAATAGTATGAGGTGCGTATTTTGATTTTCGTTCCATTTTCAAAGAAATTGCCACGCGCTGTGTAAAATGACATTTTTTGTGTGATTGTAATTTTATTACATATGTACATGTACATATGTAATTTTATTAACCTATGTTTTCTAATCTAATCAATGGTTTAATAATCTAAGAGCATTGTCGATTGATGTACCTTTTCCCCTTACTTCTTTAAAGGCAGTTGCTCCTCATTAATTCATTTACAGACAGATATCACTGCTCGATAACAAATCTTGATGCTAAATAGAGAATTGTATAAAAATGCATTGATCCTGAAGAATTAGAACCTATGTACTTGAATAAATTGTCAAACAAATCGGACTGCCAAGCTGCCAAGGTTATCTCTCTATTTTTTAACCCGCAGATAACTCGCCCAAGGGTGCGAGGAAACAACGCTAATATTCCCGTAGGTAACAAATTGAACGCCCATATTTCACGGATGTTATAAGATTTTGCTCTTAGCGGTCGGTTCGCTTTCCCGGCCCAGCGCGTCAGATAATAAAACTCGGCACTCTCTCGTTTGCGGTGCAGTGCCCTCTGAATTAACGGTAATGGAAAAGTCGGATTTCCACTTTCCGTACTGCGAAGTCGCCCGCTCCGCCCCACAGGATGACCCCGTAAGCGAAGACGCGCGCTGATGTGACAGTACGAACAACTTCCTTTACCGCCTTATAAATAATACTGTAGGTATATTATACTTACTATTTACACCAGCCAGGCTGATCCGCAGGAAATATAGGCAATACTTTTGTTAATTGGTTTTATTTGGCAAATCTCACCTTCTGTACTGCACTATAATTATTGCTTTAACCCCAGGCTGGTATAGCGATATATGATTGTTCTTTGAGCCGTGGGATGAGAGACTTAGAGATATATGCAGTCTACTATCGAGCTCCGCCAGCTGGCCCGTTAGAGTCCAACGTCTTACGCGAGACACTAAGAAGCACCCAGCGGGCCGCCTCGCCCCTGACTACCACTAGTAATGAAGATTGTCTATTTGACCTTTTAAAAATTTGAATATATGTATCAAATAGAGACGATATCTGCCGAGAATAGCAATCTAGGCTACCGATACCCAAAAGGAATATTCTGGGGTCATCTGACTGTGGGTACCCAGAGTACTAACCGTATTCTTTATGGTACAGGTACCTCGCAAAATTCTTCTGGACCTTTTCCAACTATGTCATATAAGATTTAGATTATAGACTCCTTATAATACAATGCTCCTAGCTTCTACATGTAAAGAGTGTATTTAGCAACAAACGAATTGGTTGGGAATTTAAGAAATATGCAGAATGCAGATCTTAAAAGTTTCATGTTTTATATAGAAAATACCTACTAATATAAAAATGGTGTATCATAAGGTTTAGGCTGATGTTTCTAACTCATAATAACTGTCTGAGCTTAAAGAAATAAACTCTATCATTTCCAGCGCGGATTTTGATCTCCTTGCCCATTACGAGTTGTTAATTAAACTACAACCGAGTTAAATCATACGGATAGTCTTTTTAGTTCTAATTTGGTAAATTTAGGATGAAGATAATTTCTAATTTCATATATTTTTAGCTATTTTAATTGTTTGCTTATAATTTCTTCTATTTTATTTTATCATTGTCGTTCTACTTATTCTGGCAAGAGGCAGATGACATGAGTGTCGCCGGTGATAGATTTATTGACGAGTAGTGGGGCCTCGAATCGAGCAAGTTCGCATGCCAGTCGCAGGGCGGAGTGATTAGGTGGAATTGACGGTGTTTGTTGTTCGCCGACGTGCGTCCGATGTTTGCGTACAAACCTCCAACCCTTGACGTTCATACTCGTCTGGTCGAGGCACAATGCATCCTTCGAATTTGCCCCCGCATCGACTGGGCCACCCCGCTTAATAGGAAACACAATACGACTGGCACGTTTTCAGCGACTGCTTTGCGGCGATCAACCGCCGCGTGACAGCATCTGGCCCCTCGCCGCACAAACCGGCGAGTAATTATCGTTTCTGCGCGACCGACGATGACGTCACAATGAAGGACTAAATTTAAATTAACTACAACACGAGATTCTATAGACATCACCTTCCTATACCTGACATGAGATGCGTTCCCAGACTTTCCCAGACGTTCCAAAATTCTCGAGGAGGACGTAACACAATAGCTAGCCCAGCATTAGTGGTTACAATACATCGGAATGCATTTGTCCTTCGAACCGGATCTTGCCAAGTCCTTCAAGAAACAGACAGTCATCGACGCGTCCCCTATGTCGCGACCCCAAAGACTTATATTTATACAGCGAGTACAATATCTCGGAGGCACTTTATGTAAGAGAGAAGGAGATCCCGCGCAGAGTCGCTAAGGTAAGGATGGAAGACATTAGATGGATGTTATCGTGAGTGGATTGTAATGTCGCGCCGCGGAGAAAAACAAGAGGTTATCTTTGGGGAGAGACGGCGGCCCGCGCTCCTGCCGGACATTATCCGCCGGACTATGGCGAGAGGGAGCACGGTATTAAGCCCGCGCGAAGGAGTACGTACAAAAGTGAAGACGAAGCAAGCTGTACATCATTTTAATGGCCCCGGAGGTCTGACAATCCATTAAACCTTTTCTTTTCTTGCCCGCCCTTATCCGTCGCGCTCCTTCGCATGGAAGATCCCCTCACGCACCCTCTCCTCCCCACACCCCCACCCTGCCCCGCGTCTTATCCCACCCTCACACACCCGCTACAGGCAGATTTTAACCTTATTAGATCCGTACGAAAATATTTTCCTCTGTTTTTGAACCCGTCCAACCAAAGGATACGCTTCAGGTTTAGCCCTAGAAGTACCCTAGCAGCACAGGCAATGGCGAATAGATACATGCCTGTATCAGTATAAGAAAATATGGGAGAAAACAAGTTGCCGGTGTCAAGAGGCAGCAAGCAAGATGGAGCGACTGTATACATAGGTTAGCTCTAAAATATTGCCTGCAGGCAATAAGCTCGCCTTTTCTTAAGAATAAAGAGTTTTATTATTATTATTATTATACATAAGTCGAATCGCTGGTCCTTTCTACTCCTACTCTTTCTGTGCCCATGGTGCAAGAATCTGGAACGATCTCCCAGCAAATATACGAAACTCGCCTTTAGATTATTCAAGACTCATAAAAAGTTACTTATCTGAGAAGAAACCAGTTCTTCCCTGTCTATCTTCTTCCCCTCTCAATTTTCCCTCCTCAAGCATTCTTAGTTTTAAATATAGTATTAAGAATTTTACGCTAAATAGCTGTACAACGCGCGCATGAACCACTTCACCATAGGATTACGTTAGTTGCAAGATATTTCCATGTGGCAATAAGCTCGCCTTTTTGTTTTTTTTAGTGCAAATACAGTAGGTTTATACCTAAATAAAGGAGACCTCCACCTGGGAGGAACCCTACAGAATAAAAAGTGACATGAACACATTACAAAGGCATACTCCTACTGGGAAATAAGTCTGACAGACAGGGTCCGGCATCGTAACGCTGTTCAAAATTCTAATGTTTTCTATATGTATAACACATAGCCTATCAGTAATCTGTCGAAGCTTATCTTTGTTTGCTTCACATATATGTATAGCCTTATAGAATCCGCTGCAATTCACTTTCTCCTTCTGTCTCCATGGATCGGTTTTTCTGACTAACAACAAGTATACAAAATCAACAGCTGCTCCGTGCTCCTGACTGTAGGAACATCTTCTTTCCTCGCCTTTTTGTCATTTCGTATGCAGGAAGCTTGGTGCGTTCTACGCGTTGTTATTTATCAGTCCAATATGATACATACAGGTACATTAATTCGGGTAGCCGATTGGTCGTTTTAAGAGGAGTTGCCGTAAGGTTAACCACTACCCCCGTTCTATAGGTAACAAAGCAATTCCAGACTCCCCTGGTTATCAGTCGGAATGCACAGTCGATTGGCTGACGCGGAACGATGCGCAAATCGCCCATGAGTGCCCGAAGTACGATTCCCAGAGGAACTGGTCCGCAGGAACAGAGTCCTATCGGGGCTCGCACTTCTGCTTGGAGGTTGCCGGATGGACGTTGACCTGTGAGTTCGGCAGACCCTAACACATCATAATCGGTCATAATGGCTCGGAATTGGTCATAAAGGCTCAACTGCACTGGGCCCATTAGCTCCCACGTGTGAACAAGAAAATTTACGAATTGAAGGACGCTGTGCCGCTGTTAAATTTAATTTCCTTAAAAAAAAGCAGAGTCCATTATAAATAACGTATTATGAAACAAATTGATAATTTACCGTATGTTTTTATTATTTTATTCCAGACATTATTTGATCTATTTTTTTACCATTTAATTGTTTAATTGTTTTTCAGAATTTTCTAAAATTTTATTTCTAAAATTTTTAATTTTTGTTTTGATAATTTTTAAGGATATTAATTTTTGTACTGATAATTTTTGATAATTTTGATAATTTTGTAAATCATGAGATACGGCACATACGCAATTATAAATTAAGCATGCGGAGTACGCATATAATATTATATACCCTAATTAGAAACAAAGTAAAAATGTTAGCGATAGCCATCTAATATTAGAGTATTGTTTGTGTACCTTTTATAATAAATAAATAAATAAATAAATAAATTAACCCCGGAAGCAACTGGGGTCGTAATTTACCTACAGACAACGGCAATGATCAGTAGATGAGACTGGTCGACAGGGCAGAACAAAATTGGTCGATGCAATATCAAGATAGAGTGACGATCTACTTCGGATTGCTGATATTCGGTGTTGGTGGTTGACTTTAAAATCGACAGAGAAAACGTCGTATACGAGATAACATTATATCTTTATTACGTTCGCATTCCGTATTCGAATCTCAACCGAAAAGGGATGTAGAGTAATGTTATTTCATATACGATTTTTTTTCTGCTGATTCATAAATTACCTCCTAGTGACATAGAACAGCGTCGTCAAATTAAGAATGCCTCCATCTAGCAGTGGGACAGAAAAAAGATAGGAAAATAAGAAAATACTCAAAGGGTAGCGGTCTGGCATCGCCACGGTATTCAACATTATAAAAGCAGCCTTTTTATTAATTTTCTATTCGATATCTTCGTAAAAGTCTTAATAGGAGCCAACGTCGTCGATTTTCTTATTCCTCTTACTTCGATGCCGTCTCCAGGCATGTGTTTATCTGTTTAAGTCATCAGTACCCAAAGGTGACCTGTCACCAATATCGACTAATCATTCATCTTCCCTTAGTTGTTGTGTCCTCTTATATTATGTAAAAAGCGTTGTGCATTTCTTGCTCTGCTCTTGGTAGAATAGATTTATTCGTAGCTTCATGCTTCAACCAGACTTCTCTCAAAAGTGTAACTCTCTCTCTGCTTCTTCTCTCTGTTATCGAGGCGCAGTTCTGTTGACGTTTGAAGAAAATCGAATACTGTACCCTTTCTTCGAAGCTCGTAGTCTTCTCTGGACAGGTCTGCTATTCTAGTAATAGGAGACGGCACTCAATGATGACGTAGGGTTGAGGTTACGGTCCGGGGTTCGGTGACACTGAGAGGCGTCGCTGCTCGGCGCGGCGTCGCACTGCTCTACTCCCACGGGGCCCCATTAGGGCTCCCCCGCGCGCCTCCGACGCCGCATTATTTGCGCTACGTGATATGTGCGCCATTGTCGGGATACTGTTACATATTTGGCGTATTCGATTCCACCATTTCGGCTTATTAAAACGCGCCACCGCAGCGCCCCACTCGCTCCCGCCGTCTCTCGCCCCTCGCAGCCAGATTACCAATTTATAGCGACGCGGCTTCGCACCGCCGAGGACAGATATTGCCAATTATTAGCGGACTGGCTGGCTTCTTTGTTCTACTTCGGTAGCGATAGAGGAACAACTTTTATACAATCATGTGACAGACCGCGAAGATATGTCATCCGAGTGTTATATGGAGTCGTAGCGACCATCCCTTCCCAGAGTGTCATATATGGGCTATTCGAACTCGCAACCTACGATGAGGAGAAATAATGTTAGGATTTTTCTTTGCCATTCACCTGTCTTAGTAGCTGGATTTTTCACGAATCTGCATTGTGACCCAGCGCAGAAATAATAACGTGTCTAGAATATATTGTTTTTATTAGATGAGCAGAATTTGGAATTACCGTGGTTTATTTTAAGACAATACCATTTTCCTCTGTGTTAATTATTTTTCTGTAGATCGACTTTTGAGGGGTGTTGTTGGTCTGTTCGTGTGTTATCACAGGGCACGTCGCGAAACCGCCCCAACGGCAGGGCGAAACGCGCACCGCACGCGTCGGACACGCGCACGTCGCACGTGCTGCCAGCGCGAAACAATAATAGCGCACCATAATGGGAACATTGACTCCACGCCCTCACAGCTCCTCAACCCCAAACCCAAAGTTACCCGGATAGATCTTTGGCACGTTTACTAGCTAATCGATACTCACGAAACGTTTGAATTCTTTTACTGACAGAAGCCCTTCTGCCCCTTCCCAAGATAGGTTTTAGTGGGTTTTAATCTGTTATAGGACCAGGACGACGTGAGCTTCGACATCAGCATCTCTGCCCTTTGCTAAAAGTCTCATAAGAGATCTTGCCGAGAAGGTGCAATATTATTAATATTATCTACAAAGGATAGTAATTGCACTGGCTTACATTGTAAGAGTAATTCTCTTTTGTTAACTTTTTTTATAGTGTGGAATCTGATGATTCTGGTTTCTGATGATTCTTTGTTATTTTTATCTTTTTTTTTCATTGCCTAACGTATGTCTATTTTATTGTTCTTTATTCTGACCAATCTCCAGTCCTGCTGATTTAGGTTTGGATAGCGACGTATCTGGGAGACATTCTGCCGAAATTTCATCGCCCTGTACATAGAATTAAAACTAAGGAGGCAGTTTCAAAGGCAGTACAGAATGAAAAATGGGATGAATACACCGCTTGGCCAAATAAATCCGATAGACAGGGTAACGGATAGCGGTCACGCATCCATACTTTTTTTCCTATTATAAGCCTATCAGTTCTTTTTATACGACTGCATTAAAAAAGAAGTGTCATATTGTCTTTAGATTCATTTATGTATGTATGTTTTCCGTTTCTTTATTCCACCATAACTTCTAATCGTTTGAACCGATTTAGAAGTGTGGGGTATTGTTAGAATCGTTATGTCATCCCGAGTAACATAGAGTGCTCAAATGTCAAACAAATAATTATCTAAATGTCCAAATATCAATACATTAGAATAAATATATCGTGTTTACTATTAAATGAAAAGTCTGATGAGTATATTTCGGAAAAATATATGTATCTATTCGGATAAGAACACAATCTACAAATATTTCATTAAAATCCTATGACATGAGCTCCGAGGACAACCGACTAAAGTGCAGCAGCGCGCAATCGTTTCAAAGTACCTGCCGCAGGGCGTGGGGAACATTATTCTTTCATAAAACGAGCTTTTGAGAGCAAACATTTTTTCTAATAATTGTAAATACAACAGTTCACTTTTCGTAAGGGCAGTTGTGTTTTTAAGTTTTAAATTATTGTTCTTCTTCGAATTTGTTGTTTGTTTTTATACAAATCTATTATATGACCGTTTTGAAGACAATGTTGCTTATTTTCTTCTTTCGTCGCCAACCATCAATTTTTCTGTGTTAACGATAAATATAGTAGATGTAACTTCTTAATAAGAAATGTCATCGTGCTGTTTATTAATAAAGGTCTTACTATATTTCCCGCCATCTTTGCGACGGAATTGACGGGCGTCTTGATGATTTCAGTAACCTTGCTGCGTTGGTGTATCACTTCCATAGAACGTGGACCAGTTTGTGGACCATGCTATTCGTAAGTGTGTAAATACTCTCGTCTTCATAGTGTGGGGAAGTTTTGAGTCTCTGCTGCCCGCACTCTAGCCGAGTTGCCGCCATCGAATTATGTCTTCGTGGAATTTTAATACGGCAGTTTCTTTTACTCAGTCTCACCATCTTGTTGGGGATCGACTCCTGCTAAGGGGTGAAGAGCTATACAGGAGTATGTACAGCAACGGAAGCGTGATGCCCTCTGCGGCAGAGCTCCGACTGGAAAATTGTTTAAAAATGAGAAGTGGTACTCGACACAATGAGTGAGCGGTCCCCGGGCAAGCGTCGTCCGTGACAATCGCAGAAGAAAGCCTCGTTAATAGCCGGCCGAACAATGGGGCGAGCGCGGGGGAGCGCGCGGGCGGGCGGCTGAGCCGGGGAGGGGATTAATCCCTGCGTGTTTGTTTATTCTCGGCGGCCGCAGCCCTGGCTGTAATGACGCCGAGGCGTCTCCACCCTTTGTACGCCAATCACGGGGCGGACGAACAAAAAAGTGGAGCGGACAATGCTCGCGAAAAGGACGCGAGCGAACGAGAGCGATCCGTCGCAGCGCGCCCGCCCGATCCGCCCGATCCACCCGTCCAGATTGCGCCCATATCATTATATGCCCTTACCCCCAAGATATATGGCACGGAGCAAAGCGACGCCGCTTAACAGGCTACCGCCACCGCCATGAACCTTAAGGTCGGCCGACATGGCCGACGTAATCGGCCCAAAGAAGTCAAACACTTAACCCCTCGAGCCGCGAGATTTCGCGAGCGCATGTCTTTGAAAGACTATGTATAAATATGGAAATTTTAGATTTATTATGGCGGCCGACCAAAATATTAATTTCTCCCAAACCGTTGCTGTACTTTAGAATTGTTGCATAATAGAACTTTAGAATACTAACTTTAGAGTCCGATCGGTCCCAACGAGGCGCAACTAAGCATTTACGTTTGAGTCCGATCGGTCCCTCTGAGGCTCGAGGGGTTAAGAAACAACATGCCGATTGATACAGCTGACCATGATTACAGAATCTAAAAACACAATGGTGTCATGCCTGACCTGATTCAATATATTAGGGGTACCCATAAGTAATCAATTATTTTTAACCTAAAACAAACTTTGTAGTAAATTGACGTTTTTATTTCCCAAATTATTATATAATATCCATCATTATTAAGGACAGTTCGCCATCTTTTCTACAATTTTCAATCCCCACAGAAATACAGAGTCCGTGAAGTAAAATGTGACTCAAGGTGCCTACTGACATCTTCTAGAGAAATAAATGTGTTATATTATCGTAGTGAATGCTCTAGAAATCCAAATAAATTTTATTCAGACGGGGCAATACCTGGTGAGTATGGCAGGTGTGGTAAAACTTCCCATAGCAATTATTTGATTTTTTCGCTGGTGACTTCTTCTGTATGTGGCCGGACATTGTCATGTTGCCTTATTAGACATATTCTGCGGACTACATATGCCATATTTTTCAACAATTCTAAATATAGCTGTTGTAATTGTGGACAATACAACCCAGCAGTATCCGTTTCTATTTTTTTCTACAACTCGGAGTGAAGTATGCCACTTTAGTCACACCAAATACACAGTAATATCTTTCTTAGTGGTATACTTGGTTTAGGGGTTGGACTAGAGTTTGATTTCCAGGGAGCCATTGCTTCGAACGATTTACAGTAGCTTAAAGATCCATTTTTCTCCTCCGATAGTGATTTTGCTTATAAAATGGTCTCTGCGAAATCTGGATAGCAATGAAATGTAAACTGATCGACGAATATTCGTGTATTCCTCAGATAATGGATGCGGTACGCATATTTCTCGCATATGCGCTGTTCCAATTTAGTGTATCATATAGTATATAATATAATCAAATAGTTATATTCAGACAGATATTCACTATTAAAAGCATTGGTCTGAATAGTGTCTAACAAAGAGAATGTCTGAGCGCACTAGTATGCTCAGTTAAACTGTACAGATTAAAGAACGTAACTATTTCTTCAGCTACCATATAATGCTATAGGCATGTTGTAATTATCATTCTATATTATATTATATTATAGTTTTATTTATTTATTTATTTATGTATTTAGTAACACATCTAGTAAAAAAATTATGTCATATTTGATTAAGATGTTAGCAAGAAATTGATGCGACATTATTTTTAATGATTGACACAGTCGCCTAACTAGGCCTAGGCCTGATCTATAGCAGACTTTTAATGACGATATTAAGTGTGCACTGTCAACTTAAACTATAGTTACTACTTATTTTTAAATACGAGTAGTTCATACGATATTATAGCTCTTTAAAAGTTGCTTCGTTATAACTGCCTAAGGGGAGTATAGATTGGTCTATGTCCTCGTCCACCTCTTTGGAGCAAGCTAATCGCCTTAAAAATGAGGGTTTAAGCAATGTCTCCCTTCGGTCACATTGCCTGAGATAGGGCCAGACTCTGAAAATGACTCCAGGTGGGAAGAGTAAACTAATCAGTGTACTAGACATTAACGGGTTCTTCCCTAGCTCTAATCTCCGACGCGTTGTTCGTCCCTTGCAACGACGCGCACGAAATTCTTCCCCTAAACGCCCGATTTGATAGATTACCTTGCGTCCGCACGGCGCACGTGAGTGCGTTTTCACTAATAATAATTGATGTTACAGTAATAATGATTATTGAGCCCGCGGGTGCCGCAAAGTTGGATATTGCGGAAACTTTGCCGGATTGTCGTCTCTCCCCCCCCGATGACCTCCCGGAAAAGTTGACCACTGTTCTGGCCGCGCTCCCACTAAACCCGTAATTAAATTACTGGCGAAACGGGAATGGAATCCACGGCTACTCTCAGAACTTATCCAATCGGGAGGGACATGCTTCTCTGGATGCTTACACTGACTTTAGGATTGGTGCGATCCCGCAAAGCCCCCCACGGCACGAAGGACAAACTCAGATCAAAATAAAATTAAAATAGACATAAACGTCACCAGTCTGCTTCGAAGAGAATACCCAAAACCCTTATATACATATTAGCTACTGTATGTTACGGTCTTGGGTCGTATCAACTCACGCTGCAGCTCCCATCCGTAGCTTCCTCGAAGAGTTACTAACCTGGAAAAGACTCTGCGAACCATGCCCGCGGCTGTAAGCCCAGTCGTGGACAGGTGTGAGCGGATGTTCCATTCTGGAGGAACACCTCGGGCGATACTGGGCGGTTTGTGCATCGTGCGGCGATTGCCAATCGACTGCGCACTTTGGAGAATAACCGGAAAAACCTGGACACCTATGTTTTATAAGCAGCAGGGGTCATTGTTAACCTGATGTCAGCCACATTTGAAACGATCCGTTGGACACCCGATCCCGTGTAATATTGACTGGCAAATAGCGCCACGGTCCGCGATAAGCTGAAACTGAATTACGGCTAAAATCAGGTAGAGGCCGCGCAAGCGACTTCAAATCTGGTACCAGACTGGAGAACGGAGGAATCCTTCCAAATCTGGTAGTAAGGGAGCGAGGTTCGCCCGCTCTTTCATCTTGTCAGTGCCTTGCTATAAGGCGTTGGCCTTACGGGTTTGTCGGTCTAGTTAGATAGTGGATTGTCTTTTATCTGCTAAGTCTTTTACATTCACTCCATGGGAGACATAAGGAGCTGATGCCGGTGTAACTCCATGAGATGACGGGTTCGACCGTTGTGTTAGAGACCTCCATTTGTCTTTCAAGTGATCAATATATTTTGCAGTGCGAACCCTATTCGACGAATCCTATCAAAATAAGTTTTTGTCGGTGCCTTCTCCATCACGCTAGCATTTGTAACTCCTCCAAGTCTGATCACTTTTAAATATAGCTCGGATTTTCGGCGTGTAGTACCATTATATATTTTTTTCTTTTCACTCCTAATGCTGTTATTCCATCGATGTTCAGCGGGTTTAGATGCGTCTCGTCTCGGCTGGAGGAATAATTTATTTTTAAATTGAGTATTTTTATCTACTTTTAACGTTGACATCCCAGCGATGCGGGAACATATTCTATTTATTGATACCGATGAGGTTATGCAGGATGCGGTATGTCATATATTAAGTTACACTTTTTTATACATTTTACCATAAAACTATTGTATTTTTGCACAATTTGCACCCTTTCCGTCTGCCGATGTGTCCTGCCCATCGCCATCAAATAAATAACGCCGCGACCCGAGATTTAATCGATTGAATCGGAGGAATCTGCCCGCTGGCGTGGTCGTTTTGCGTCGATCGCCCTATATGACATTTCTATGTATGCAGTGTATGCATGCACACCCGAAAATGCTTTTAAGAGAGATCCCAAACGAATCAAATGTTTCACGTTCTCAGATCTCGGTTCATTATCTCGGATCAGCGGCCGCGTGCCGTTCGTTTTTTTGGGACCCGCGAGCGCGCGGATGTGTGCGTGCGTATTAGTCGGAGAGCTCGTTTCGCGTACCATTAGTACCTAATCTTTGTGGATCGTCAATAATAAAAACCTAAGGCCTGTTGAACTCAAGGTGGAGGCGTACTGCTAGTCATTCGACTTCCTTGTAGCCGACTGTGAAGTCCGCCATCCAGCTAGATGTCTTCTTAGTATTTATTTATATACTTTCCACCGAGAACCAGTGATAATAAATATTTTTTATTCATCAGCTCGCTCTGTCTCCCAGAAGTATAATATCCTCATTTGTATTCTGTTTTTAGTGAAGTCAACAACTATTTAAAAAATCTTAAACGCCTAACTCTGTGCCCATAGCAAAGTGAAAAATTTGCGACACTGTTGTAGATAACTCGTCTAGAGTCCGGATGCTTTCAGCGTAAGATAGCGGTAACGTAATAGCACATTATACTAAACAGTAGCTTCTCTTACAACAAAATTGAAAACGAAGCAAGCTACGTCACGAGTACAAAGGCCTGCATATGGCCGCCACATGTCTACTACTCCGCCAACGCAGATGTTTGAACCTTTGGGAAATTCGCCAACCTTGCAGACGCTAACCAAAAGCGTACCCTTCTGTTCACATCCCTCGCACCCTATCCCCGCTATAACCTGCCGCGCGAGAGAGCGTCTACTGTTCTCTCGGTATACTGTGGTAATAGTGATTGCGTCAGAGATATTGGTGAGGGTTGACGTGGAGTCTTCTTGGATAAAAAAATAGAATAATGTACATCAACATGATGTTGATGTAATCAATATCAACATCGACCTCGACCGCATCTGTCATTGACTTCTCACTAACGCATGCCACTTCCCAGCAGAGTCCTAACTCGAAGAGGGGGGCGCAGACTTATCGCTTGCGCAAACCCCTACCTTGTTCAAACAAATACAGACCGTAGCGCTCTTTGTCCGCAGTAGTCAACGGGGTCGGGTGAGCGACACAAGTTCAGAATCTATCCACTGTCTTGGGTTCGAGGCTCTCCCGGAAATCCGCTAGATACAGCACTTCTTTGCAAAGTTCACTGCCAGGGCTTTGCTCAAAGGAAACATTGCATTCAATTCATCTCTTCAAGAAGTATCCGTCTGTGATATGAACCGTGGGTTGCAACAGCCACAAAAAAGCTGGATTTGCGCCCAAGTTGCATAGAATTATTAAACCCCGGCCGGTTAGTGCAAGACGCACCTCGTGGGCTATGGCCATTCAGATGGAGACGCGATAGGGGTACCTGTAGCGAGCTCGCAGACTATAAAGCCAGCCGGGTATTTTTTATCCCCTCTCGGGCGCGCTGTGCGCTGTGTGACATTTCGATGTATCGAAATGTTTCCGACGGATTTCTGTGTCACGTTCGTTCGTCTTTTTTCACTGGCTCCCCGTCCCGTTTCGGATACGAAAAAGAACCGAAAAAATGCAGACGAAGAGGCCGCTCAAAAAGTGGTGAAGATTCCGCCGATACACACCCGGTGTATACTTTTACATGTGTGATCATTAAGATCTGGACAGGTAGTTTAGTACCGCGCGAGGCTCGGCGCGATATTCGATATGCGCGCCTTGGGAATTTTCGCATCTCGAACTTGTCGCACTGTAATACGTTTACTCAGATAACGGACTAATCGATTGCCCATAAGCATAGACAAATCGCGTTCAATTGGGTGAAAAAATATTTTCCGCTTCGGTAATTATTTTCCCAAAATTGTGACAATGATTATTAATATTGATAATATTTTTCTATGTTAAAACTAATTGTCAATTATAAAAATTAAAGTTTTGTGAAATTCTGTTTTTTTTAATGTTATCGCTTTTTCTGCAAAATCTAGAATGTTGTCCACCTCTCTTTACATTTGGACATACACCGTAGGCATTTTAAACTGCAGTAAGTAGGTATATAAAAAAAAACCTAATTTAAATAAACTAAATCGAGATTATTTTGGAGTAATAGCATATAACATGCCCAATTCAGAATAATTTGATTAACATGCCCAATTCAGATAATTAAATTACAAGTTTCGCCAGACAACGTATTTATTTACGATATATAGGGCTGGTATCATATTATACTTCTAGAATTTAAAATATTGTTCGTCTTATTGATACTAATTATAACGACTAAGAGAAATATTTGGAAGTAATTAATGCAATATTGGACGATCTGGTCGAAAGGTGTACGTACAATAACAAGAGTGTCCAAAGCGTTAGCGATTTTTTCCTAAGGTAATAAAATAAATCACATGTATGTTAAAATGTAAGTTATACACATCGATATATATCGATGGTTATACATAACATTTCGCATTAGTTAATAGAATTTGTATAGCTAGGAATGACAAAATATTTTGAAACTTTATTTCGTTTTGAGTTTTTATTTTAATTATACCACATTTTTTGATACAACGGTTACAATCTCGGCGAAGTACTACAGCAAATGATAACGGACATTAAAAATATATAAATAATCACAGTCCAAAGACATGACGTGCACCCTCTGTAACCGGCTGGGCTGCACAAGAAGGAACCGACGACGTATTTGACGACTGCAGTCTTTTACCGAGCGCGATACAGTAAGATTATTCTAAAAATAAATTCAATATAATGTAAGCATTCAGTAATGCGAGTCAACACGCACGCGAAAATGATTCTCGCGCGAAGGAAATTTCAACGATCTCACTATTGTTTTTGGCTCCTATCCTAATCGCCGCGGCGTGCCAGATTTTCTTCACACACATCACACAAGCACATCCTCACCTACACACGCTGCGGCTGCAATAAAATATTTAGGTATTATTACGCAGATCGCGACGCACTTGCCTAAAAGTGTCGTTCGACCACGTGCGTTTCTAGAATTTGCCTACATAAGTTCTATCAGAATGTGCTTATACATGCGTTTTTACAATTATGCTCTAAAAGAATTTGCCTTCGTTTCTTCCGGCCGGCGCCTTATATTCTTCGTGGGTTCTTTATAATCACAGCTATATCATTTGTAGGTTGATGCCCGGAACAAGGAATTCGTGCTTCTCTCAATCCATTGTTTAAAATTTTATTTAGACAAGAAATTCGGCATCTTCTCCATACTGCCTCCATTTTTCCCTTGACAATAAGTTGCAGAAGTTGGTATTTACTGCCTTTAATAACGTGCCCGAAGTATTTTAATTTCGGTCGTTAAACATTCGTGAGTAGCTCCAACTATTTCCCCATCCTTTGGAGTACCAGTTCGTTTCGAACTTTATCAGTCCACGAAATCTTTAGCCTCCTTCTGTATACCCAGTATTTGAATGCTTGAATATTTTTAAGAAGAGAATTCTGTCTGGGTCAAAATTATATTTCATATGACCAGGCCATGCCAAGACTTGAGTCCTTTCAAATTGCGACTAAGTAAGGTTAGAAATGGTGTCCTGTATTAGTCTTACCTCTTTTACAGAGGCGTAGGAGATATTTTTTTAAGATACTGGGCAGGAGTATTCTTATAAGAAACTCAATTTATTCTATTGAGAACTTTGATTTACTGAATTTTCTATTTTTTTAAAGGAACTAATGAATATTTACATTACTAATTTCATTTATTTTGATTATCGGAGATGGATTGTTGTATTAAAAAAAATCTTGACTATTTGTATAATGTCATTTTCGTTGATGTAATTGTATATTTCTATTGATTTAATTTGACTATAATATATAATTCTATTCGTTTATATAGTACTATATCTATAGTACGGTATCTAACCAATCTCATTCTTAATAAAGGTCCTTGCTGGTGATATCTATAGGACATGTTATTTCTTGACTCATTTATCTCATCTCATCCCTCATTTACCTAGCTGTTTAGGACTTGTATTTCTGAACACTTTGTAGTTGTCCCGTTTACTTGAATATTAGCGGTGATATTTCATTCCTCTCCTATGAATTGAGAATTCGACTCTAGAATCGTTATTGGAGTTTCTTTATAGGTGCGCGAATATTGTGCGACTCGAAGTCGACGCTGTCGCATCGATCGCAAGTCGACTTTTTTTATATAACGCGGCGGTGGGCGGTGTCTGCGGAGGGGCGAATGTTTTTCGTAATAAGGGATACTAGGGAGCGATTTTAGTGATGTAATGCGAGGGTGGCGTGATGCTAAATTGGGACCAATTACCAGTAAAACTCTTCGCTAAGCCGCAATCCTCTTTTGGCCCCCGTGGCTCTCCCCTATTGCGAGGCCTGCTCCGCCCCAGCGGCGCGGGCGGACGGCGCACCGTGATCCGTTTGCATGGCAGGATTTGATCAAAAGTGGATATTTTCAAAATGAGTTTTCTAATATACTAATATTTATTCTAATATACCAATAGGTATATGCGCTCCAGTTGGCAGCCATTATTTTTTTTAAATCGACGCACAACTTTAGAAATGTCACCAGAAAACTGATATAAGGAGGCTGATAAATGGGTAGTTTCTTCATCGAAAACGACAATGCAAATTACTCACGAATGAAATACTACAGTATCATAAAATCCAGTACCGCATTGGATCTAGTACAGCATTAAATTGAGTATAACTGATGCCACCAGAACCAGAGGGGCCCAAACGCAAAAATCATTTTTGTGGATACGGGCCAAAATAGTTAAAGGCAACTCTTAAGCGAACATAGAAAATTTCTTGAGGATATCAATTTTGGGCGATCCTGGAATTGTAAATAACGATTTTTATATGGATTTTTGCATTAAACTCAAAATCACCAAAATGTCACTTCAGCCACTCTGGTTCTGGTGGTCTCAATGTTGAAAAAACTTTTAATACCTACGATAGTTAATATGATTTTAGAATTTAAATAACAATAATAATAAATAAATACAAACGGAGCTGCCATGGAATTCACCGACCGGAGTCGGGCCCATCATAATACTATTTTTTTACACTTCTGGGGGGTGAGCAGTGGATTCCGGACTTACGAACCGGCTGTGGTAGGTTTAGGACAGCTGTCTTGCCACATGTGAGCGTTCACCTTGCCACCCATTCACTCCCCCTTCGAAGCCATAGAATTTGAGATGCGCAAATCGCAGTTTTAGATAATTTTTCTAAGAAAGAGTTGATTATTTTTCTGGAAAGGCCAAGATCTTTAAAGAGGTGAAATAGAGATTTAGCTGGCAGGCCACGAGCGCCAACTTCCACCGCGTGAAGGTGAACAGTGAAGCCGTTCCGGGTTACGGCATTTGCGAGATCATGGTATTTATTTAATTTGTACTCGTGGTCTTTTGGGATATTTGATTCCCATGGAACAGTTAATTCTACGATAAGAGCCACCTTCCGAGATAGAGAGTAAAGAGTTATATCTGGACGGAGGGCTGTGCATCCGAGACTTTCAGGGAATTTATACTGCTTAGAGACCGAATCAACCTCCAGAATCCAATCTGTAGCTTTCTCGATTATTGAGAAAGGTTTTGTAGTTAAATGTTTTTTGCCTTTAGAGCCATCCCGCACAAACTGTATTGGGGGTTTGGAGGATACTGTCAAACCCTTGTTGGCACGAGCCACTGAGAGACTAATTACCTCGCGAATAACAGCGAGAACTTTGTCATGGCGGTAAGTGTACCGTCCTTGATCTAAGGCCACCTTGCAGCCAGCTAGAATGTGTCTAGCTGTGCAAGGGGTATTGCTACAGAGGGGACAAGAACTATCCTCGGCAAAGCTCCAACGAGCGAGGTTACTGGGGTCTGGAAGTGTATGCTGAAAGGCATTCAAATAAAATTTCAGCATCTCTGGCGTCCAGTCATAGAGCATTACCTTCCAGTGCATTGGAGGCGGAATGCAAAAGTCCCCAATTGTTGTCCAATCATTCTGGCATTGAAGGCCAATAGCATGAGCCATACTCTTGCTGTCGTAATCTCCCCGCAAAAGAGACTTCTTCAAGTCCACGTCGCTCGTGGTTGTACTGCCATACCCCAGACCAGTGCCATTCTGGCTGATTCCAGTAAGGAACTTTTTGTGGAAGTCTACGCGGGCTTGTAGATCATTTGAATCACTACGGCCACTTATTACGTGCTTCGATATTGCCGGATCTTTGGAATTGCAGAGAATCGAATTTTTGGTTATTCTGGAGTTGGCGTAGAGCAGAGAGGGCAGTTTAAGCGCTAGCCCAAAATTTTGTTTGGACCTGAAGAGAGTCGAGGGGTCAGCTGGTTTGGCTAAGGACAGCCAGGATTTTAAACTAGCTGTCACCAGCGCATCTAGACGGGACAGTTGGGTTTTGGTAAAATCGTAAATAAGAAAGGGCCATGACAAATGTGACGTTAGATAATTGTCATAGATCCAGGCCTTACGAGGGCCAGAAATTAGCAAGGCATCTATTTTCGCCAGGAAACTTTTGAAATGCTCTATAACATGATCGCCCGAGACGTCTTTTCCCTGATGGGTGATTTTTCTGCCGAGGAATTTGAAATGATTGTATGATTGAAATGATTGATTGATTGTATGATTGAAATGATTGATTGTCAATTAGTTTACTTTAAGCGTAATAACTATAATAGTAAATATTGCTTTTAAGTATCTGCACCCTCTCTGATACTACGATCTAACAACTTGGGTTGTCGACTACAACGGGCGAGCCCGTCACCTCAGGAAGTTTTAACGATTAGTCGTTCTATCTCCCTGGAGTGAACGTAGAAGACTTGGGACAAAACAGTCCACCATCTAGCTACGTCATAAGCCCGTAAGAGGCCAACGCCTTATCCGCGAGATGGCCAGGAATGTTACCTGGCGGACCAGATTACTCCGGTCTCTCGATTGGTTCCGAGTTCGAGGTCGTTTGCGCGGTCCTCTCCCGTACGAAGCAGTGAAACGGTGTATACCGAATCTATCGCGGACCACGGCGTCTTTTGCCCGGCTGTTCACCCAGGATCGGATGGCCGATGGTCGTTTTAAGAGCAGTCGCCGTAAGGTCCGCACCCCCGCTCTATAGGAAACAGTACTGCTTCCAGACTCCCCCGACTGTTAGTCAGAGTGCACAGTCGATTGGCTTACGCCGCACGGTGCGCAGACCGTTCAGGAGCGCCAGAAGTTTGATTCCCAGGGGAAACTGACCAAGGCCAGAGTCTTACCCAGGCTCGCACTTCATGCGTGGAGGCCGTCGGATGGGTGTTGACCCGTGAGTGTGACCAACCCTGAACAGAATGGGTTTTCGTGGCCAACTCAGCAAGGGCCCATTAACTCCCACTCGATCTAACAGTATGTTAAGTAGTTTCATGACATTTCGATTTTTCTTTCGATAGTAATTTGCATTGGCGATTTTTTATAAAGAAGTATCCCTTCTGCGGACTCTTTAAGATCTAAATGGGCTTGAGTTTCTTTTGACATTTCTGGCAAAACTACTAGAGCTAGATATTTATTCCATATTTCCATATCTAGCACAAATTATTCTCAGAATGCTTATTTCAACAGAATTCGAAACGCATATAATGACAATTCTGCGGATAATGACATATTTCACTTATCTTTCAATCAGTTTTCCACTGATGTGAATGCAGCTTTATTCCTACAAAGCAAGAACAGCATTTTATGAACACTATAAACTTTAAAACACTCTCAAACAATCCTGTCTCTCTCTATCTCTTCCATAGCACACATAAATAGATGCCTTACAATAAAATTTGTATTCATTCTGTCTTAAAATTATCAGGTTGACGAGTATGTTTCGTTGTTATTAATATTACGACACTTGAATTGACAATATCGAAGTTTTCTTCATAAGTCACCCGATTCACTCAAAATAATTTGAAGCGAAATGATTTCGATCAAATTTAAGATTAGAGCAACCCTCCGTGCGGCGGGTGACGGGCGAGCGGCGCGGCTCTGCATGTGCCTCCTATTGACTTTTGTTTACTGACGGTTAATATTTTCGAATGTAATTGCCGGGCAGCAAACGGGGAGCAGTGCACCGTCTAATGTGCTTACCTTACTGCCAAATTAAACACTTCACTCAGCCGAAAAATTTGAGCGGTCAGTCGATAAGGGATTGCGCCTAAAAGCGGGGATCACGATAAAATTAAATCAATCACTCGCAAGTTTTACGAGATCTGCCTAAAGCTCTCTTACGCGATTAGATCATCATCATCAGCCGATAAACGTTTACTGTTGGGCATGGACCTCCCCCTTAGAGTGCCATGTCGGGCGGTCTTGAGCCGCTTCCATCCACCTACTTCCTGCGACCGTGGCAATGTCATCGGTCCATCTTGTGGGAGGGGGGGGGGGGGGCGTCCTACACGGCGTCTGCCGGTTCGTGGTCGCCATTCGAGAACCGTTCCCTCCCAACAGTTGTCGGTTCTCCGAGCTAAATGGCCTCCCCATTGCCATTTTAAGTCGCTGATATTTCGAGCTATGCCAGTGACCTTGATTCTTCTGCGGGTTTCCCCGTATCGGATTAAATCACGCAGTTAAACTCTAAGCATAGCTCTCTCCTTGGCTCGTTGCGCGAATTTGAGCTGTGTATGGAGCCAATAGTAGCGGCCACGTCTCAGTATCATATGTCATAACTGGCAACTTGCACTGATTATGGAGTCTCGTCTCGAGGCTCTGCGTTATTTGCGATTAGATGCGTTGTTATTAGATTTTATGTAAAAATATCGATATAAAATGTAGATGCGTTATTAGAATTTGCTTAAATCTAATAGATGGATCGATCGCTCGATAATAGATCGATCGCTTAGATGCGTTATTAGAATTTGCTTAAATCTAATAGATGGACCGATCGCTCGATAATAGATCGATCGCTTAGATGCGTTATTAGAATTTGCTTAAATCTGTCGATCGACTAGAGTTTGCTATAAGTAAATGTAGTGTTCGGTATTGTTCAAGCCGTAGAATTTAATAAAATTAGCAACGCACTTATTTCAGGGTCAAGTTAAAAACGGCGTGGCGACGCGCGCGCACACGCTTATACGGCAATTGAATCCAATTTGGCAATCACCGGCTTATTTACGTCGGAAAACAATTGAGATTACACAGCGCATTTAAGAGCTCGCCCCTTTCGTTAGCAAAAGATATATTGGACAAAGTCATTGATCGCGGTCGGCTCGCCATGAATGCCACCACCGTCAACGAGCGCCGTCACAGATTAGGAAAGAAATCCTCGCTCGTATATCAGATGCGTCATATATTAGGCTCAATATTCTAACGGGCACAGCAGACCAGCTACTGATCGCGATCCCCGGTCACAGTAGTGATTCCTACGAGCACTATTTCTCCGTACATGGAGCCCGTCTCTGAAAGCTTTACCCATAGATATAAGGACAGCACCGAGTTTGTATTGCTTCAAACGCAGGCTCAAAGAACATCTCGCAGGCTCCGGCTCAATGGACCTGAAAATGGTCTTAATCGTCTTAGGGGGCTTAAATCTTTTTAAGCTATTGCATAGCTTTTATCGCGGGCCTAGGCCAGCGCGGTGACCGAATGAAGAAATTTCTTAACGAAAATTAATGATTTTAAACTGATAATTACGTCTAAACGAGTACTGCTTACGATTCGAAAAAAATATATGTTAAACAAGAACATTTTCCTAATATTCTTAGCTTTGAATATTTTAGATTTTGTTTATATTACATAGTGTAATTAATTTGTGAAATTAGGTCTAACCGAACACAAAAACGACTACTACGCAAATACTATCTGCCATATTATTATGAAACCTGCACCATTTTAAAGATAATTAAATTATCTATCTTTTTATCTGCGTTTTTTTTCGAACAATCCGGTTTTTTTGCTTTACCGAATAAAAAATTCGTGCGCGGCGCTCTATCGGAAGAGGTTTAAATAATTCCGAATCATTTGCTTCCGCAGCCGTAAATGATTCGGAATAATTTCAAAGTTTTCCGATAGAGCGCAGTTATCTGATATCAGAAAAAATAAAATAAATAAATAAATATAATTGCATAAGTTGTTAAAATGCTATGCAATAGCTTTACCGCGGCAGTCTCCGAGTGCCACACGTATATTTTTTTTTTTGCTCATTCACAATACTTTCCCTTGTGATCGGTTGGTGGGCCGAGAAAGTAAAATAAATACTCGTACATTGACCGTCGCTGTGTATTGCGAAATGAATCGGTCGATCATCTAGCTTCGGTCGGTACTTTAGAAACACAATTATAATATGAAATCGGAGACTATCGCGATCAATTGACATTAAAAATAAGATAAAAAACGAATTTCCGCGCGAATTTTGTAGCACCCGTTGTCCAGTCTACCCTGGACATGATATGAGCATTAGTATATATATATATATATATATATATATATATATATATATATATATATATACTAATGCTCATATCGGTCAACTTATATTTTTATATTGATATCAACAAATATAAATAAATATAATGTAATAAGAATATTAGTGAAACATTGGCTTTGCAAATGCGTTAATAAATAATTAAAAAAAACTTTAAAATACTAAGCATGTCAGCGTTTTGTCAGCCTAGTCAGACTGTTGACAAGTGTATACGAAACATTACTGACACGATGAAATATCTCTATCTTTTTTACTCGCAAATACGTTTCACAAGACAGAAAATGACAGCGTTGAACTATTTTTTGCGCACGCGGCGTATAGCTGCGTCCATTATAATTATTGGTTCTAGGTACTTCTGCTCTCGTTTCTTGACAACTAGCGACACGGTGGTAGTAACAAAGTCTTTTTTCTGACCGCGATTCAGTCGGTGCGGATTTCTCCACATTTATGATAATAATTCATAATAAGTATACGTGCACCTTTAACACTTTTAACAAACACAATGCTTTTAAATAATATTTATATTTCCTGCGGAACTAAATTGTACAAAGTATGTAACTTATTTACCTAAACCAAAGTCGAAAGTAGATTGTAATAATAAAAATCAGTCAACAACGATTACTATAAACGGATTCACACAAAAGAATAGAAACCTCATCGATCTTGCACCCTGGGTCTCGCAACTCTGAAGGCTCGTTCGGGCGAATTCCCGGTATTGTCGCATCTAATACCAAAGTACACAAATTTCGGTTTAATCTGTGCGGCAGAACCGCGTCGCCGCCGCCGCCGCGGCGCCCGACGCGAAGTTATTTGCTCCATTTTGCGACAGCTCCCGCATTGCCCGCATCATCGACTATCATACAATAAAGCCAGAGGTGCGTTCGTTCCCAAATTGTTCATTCTAGGTAATTAAAGATAGAAATCTTTTGAGGGAAGTTTGCAGTTTGTTCACGGTCGCTAGCGTTCATCGAGTATGAGATTTCTATTTCTTAGTAAGAGCATCTAGTATGTTAAAAACGAAAGGTCATTTGGTCATGGCAAAAGTTAAAAAGTTTATGAAATCTCGAAATATTGGACGTATAGACCTAAAATTTGGTACACAGTTGCCTTAAATTGTTGGGTCAAAATCACATTGAATTTTTGCCGGTCAGTATATTTGCGAAAACCATTGAATCGAACGTGTTTAATGCCTTGCATTCTCACTATCAGCGCTCGTCGCCAACTATCACTTTCAATCGGGTCAACCTCCTTTCCGAAGGGCGATCACGCTTAAAAGCCTTCCATAGGTTTTTGGCTACTTGCCGGGAAACTTTTGGGGTGACAACCGTTTTTTTTCTAATCACATCAAGGATTCGTGTTGGTTGCTTACCTACACATCGCTATACCATGTCGGTTGCTTACTTAATTCTGTTATCGCATGCTTATGTCGCAACCGTGAAAAAAGATACATCTGGCAACACTCAAATTATACACATTTTCGCTAATGCGCATTTCGGTGAAGCCTTTTCATCAGCTATATAATTAAATAAATTATTACCTGTTCACCTATTAAAAAGTCTCGAAGTTATAAGTTATGGGCATATTTTAATGATTTTAATGGCCGAGTATGTGCTCGCGAAATCGTATCACTCGTCAGAAAAAAATCATAGTTTTTTATGATTTAATAAATTAGAAATTTTATGTTGGGTTTGGCGGAATTTGATTACGGTACCGTGCGTTCATTTTTATTATCGGTTATAATTATGTTTATTGGCGAGGTGACAGCAATACCCTTGCGGTCGATCGGTTTTCAAGAGAATGTTCATTTAATATTGGCTCATTTAATTTTATTAAAATTTTTCATTTATTTATTTATTCAAAACTTTCGACTTCTATAGGTTTAGTAAATTATAAGGCATAGAAAACGAATTTATTAGCTACTTGATAGATTACTAAACTGAAACTTAAACTGGAACGAAACAGAATTATTACTAAATAAACAAAATTTATCAAAATTAGGAAAGAGTATTGAAAAAAAAAATATTTTTAGACCTGGTCAACTGTGTAATTTTAAGTTTTATGACACGACTATCCTGATGCGATTTTCGTCAACTCCTCATATTCATCTTTAGTTTTATTGTGAAGACACCAAGTCGCCAGTCCCTTAATTAAGCATAAGTTTTATCTATATCCTGTATGTCAGATCGTTATATTTAAATGTTTAGTACTAGAAATATATGATTCCCCTTTCCGTAAGTCATGTTTACTT
Source organism: Micropterix aruncella (assembly GCA_944548615.1). NCBI lineage: Eukaryota > Metazoa > Arthropoda > Insecta > Lepidoptera > Micropterigidae > Micropterix > Micropterix aruncella. Next base: position 58,215,225 of record OX155980.1, on the reverse strand, counting down.
TGGACACTGTTTGTTAGTTGCGTTGTCTTGTGTCGAAATTGATTTATTTATGACGTTTATATGGCATGAGCGTATTATATATACTGGAATCCCTTCAGTCATGTAGGGGCAAATAATAATCAGAAATGCCAATCTTAGTTTTGGTCTTAAAGCGTCGATTTCCGTTATTTACAACAAAGGCGAGCATGGCTTGCTCCGTATCGAAGCCGAATTTTGACTTGAAAATCGCAGCCATGGTTCTCGACAGCACTGTGATGGTTTCTTTGGCTTCCACCCTGCGAAAGTGAATTTTATTGCTCTGATCCATGTCCAGTCTGGAAACGAGGATCCCTGTCTTTATGAGTATCCGCTTTCGCTAGTATTGACAACGCTTTCCAACATTAGTCTGCAGAGCTGGCCGACTTACGAATTGGGTTTCTTAACTCTCCTGTTTCTAATTAACCGATTCTAACAGTGATTAGACTGGGAGGGCACCGCAGCGCCGATCTCCTATATGGCGAGCGGCTTATCATCGATAAAAGTAACTGATCATTAGATAACCCGAAGAGAATTTTAATAACGTGGACGTCGTTAAACATAATTTATCGTCTTTTTTTCCAAATATCGTCCAATGATATATGGCACCTGGTTTACGGCGTCGTCTTCGTCGGGGTTAATACTTTATTTAGAAACTTTTATAGTGGTCTTTAACGAGCACTCTTCCGTACCGGGGACAACGCATTAAAAGCGAGACACGAGCAGATATACAGAGAGACAGAGAGAGAGAATGAGGGGGAATGCGCCGACGTCCGCGCCGACGCACTCGATTCAATGTTTTCTGACATAAGTCAAGTATAACTTAGTGCGAGTTTCACTTGCGCGCAGGGGAATCCGTACCTCATTAATAAGTTACAAACCTTAAAAATTATCAAGCAGTAGATATAATAGTAACAGTAATCTCTAATCTGTTTTCTGGGGAGAAACTGGCGCAGGCAAGCAAGTTCTATGATTATGTATGTACACAAAGTTATCCACAATACCATAGATAGTCCATACCTTGTTGAAAACTTACGTTTTTTCGTTCCTCCGCGATTAATTCGTAATTCACGCACGTTTGAGGTCTCTCGTGCCAATACCAACTACGGGAAAAATTCCATCGCTTATAGGATAATGTGCACGTACGACTCTCGTTTCTCCACCATCGACATTTTCAACCTCAACCAACCGACGTTCGTTAAAGAATTATTCAAATCAATTGCACCTAACGAGCTTGTTAACATCTATCTTTCTTAGTTATATAATTTTCATGCAACATATCAGTAGCTACTACAAATATTTATAAATATTTATTATATATCTAAAAATATCTATAAACATCAATAAATATCTGTATCTATATACCCACTATAAGACCTATTTATATCTTTATTTATATCTATATACATATACACATACCATCGTCTAACTCCTTCTTCCTAAACACTTCCAATTCCCTACCTCTCCCATCGATTTTCTATTTTAATTTTCTATTTAACATGTACTTAGTTTATTTTACAATTAATTTTTAAGTGTAATATGCCGAAATCCAAATGTGTAATATGCGGAAATCTGTTAATTTCATAGGAAACGATTATCGGCGTAATGTTTTTCTCTTTTTCTACATTATGTTTATGCACACGTTTCAATTGTATGCGCTGTATGTTTCCAGAAATAAAATAAAATAAAATAAAATAAAATGATGTCATAAACTATGTTATCATCAAATCCCAGGGTAACATAATTAGTCAGATTGATAACAGAGACCAACAAATGATAGCACATTGCAGTGAGTTCTATCATGTCACATAATGCGGCACACTTTAAGGATGTGTAAAGCTGGTCGTCCACTTAAGCCACATGCTGTGCTAAGCGGTCTTGCTAAGTTTTAAACACCGCTTTCCATATTCGCCTAAAGTTTACGAAAGCCCCCGTTTACGAAAGTCGCTGGCCCGAGAGCTATTCGTAGGAGAACGGCTAGTATATACAACTATAAAATTAGAAGTGCTGGAACTACGAATCGAGAACTCGCAGTCCACTAGTGGACGGTTGAAGAGGACCACATTTCGGTAGCATAGTGGGTCAGACGAGCGAGGCGAATCTGCCAGGACGACAGGCACAAAAAATGCGCGCGGGCGCTCGTAGTATTATGACGGGACGCGATTTGAACGAAGATGATTTATGGGATGCGCCCGAGACGGGGGACAGCCATGAATAATACAGTCCGTGCAGCGCACACGCAGTCGCAGGAGTTATAGTAAGACGGGAGTCTACTATCTTTATCTTCTTCTTCCTTCAGTACCATCCAAGAGTTAAAGAGTCACAGATCACACCGCTGACATTTTTTTTCGGGATATGGTTCTACGAATCGGAACTGTATGATAGTTAATCATACCTGTGCTGGAGCAATGCTCACGTTAATGCTGTTACAAATGCTGTTACAAATAAACAAATATATTAAAAAGAATAAAATACACGACCCCCGTATAGAAAGTGAAGTTATTATAATTATTTTTATTGCAGTTTTTAAATAAAATATTTGATGTTTATGTATTATATTTATCCATTTAGATAGATGTATATTTCCAAAATCAGACCTGTACTCAATCAGACCTTTCATTCGACACTAAACACGATATGTTTATGTTAATTTATTGACATTTGGACATTTAGACAGCTATTTACATGATATTTGGAAAATTAAATTCCCTAAATACTATGATACTCGGCATGACATAACGATTCTAACAATATTACAGACTTCTAAATCGGTTCAAGTGTTTGGAAGTTATGGTGGAATAAAGAAACGGAATACATACATCAATTATATTAACCTCGAACAAATCATACTCCCTTTTTGTTGGGCAGTCGTGTAAAAAAGACCACTTAGGAGTATTATCGTTTGACTAAACAAATATTTTCACTGAAAAGTGCGCCTTTTTCTATAAAATAATACCTTTATGAATACACTAATTACTTTGCGACTATTCCATATATAAAATAAAAGCCTTATTCAAATGGTTTGAAAATAAATGAAATCTACGCATATTATTTTGTCCCGGTTATAGCTTAATAACTAAAGATCTATTAAGCGAATATCTAGACGATTTTTGCTATCGCGTAGAAGATTTGTTTTCAGGTGAAGTGGTCAAATTTTATTGCTTTACTTAATCCCAAAGCGGAGATAAATAAAAATTTGTAAAAATAAAAACGAATATTAGTATTCTTTTAAGTAAGTTAAGGTTAAACTCTAAGACGTAAATATTTGGACTAGTTCAATACCTTGCCATTATCAATGCACAAATGAGAGACAATTGGCTTATATTCGAGAAACTCTCCTCAGAGAGAAATGTCCGATTTTCAGGCAAGCCTAGGCTCGAAACAAATAACATGTGTCGAGGTATATGTAGTATAACCATAATCCTTTAGGTACTTATATCATATATTATAGTTTATTTGAGAATATTTTTATATAAAAGATACGCCTGTTGCATTGTCTTAGAATTTCTTTAAAATTTTAATAATTTAATTAAAATAAAAGTTGAAAAAAATTGATATCTATAAAATAAATTATTTAAATAAAAATATTACATTTAAATAAAAAAAATAATATTACACATTCAATTGAAGAAATCAACTATTTCATGTTAGGAATTTATTGGATAATAGATAATGGATAATAGATTACTTTTTATAGGTCAAATATAGCACGATTAAAGTATACTTTTATAATAGCTTTTACTTTTTTATATGACAGATTATAAAAAATATTTAAAACATAGAAAAATAAATTATACTATTAATATCTTGTTATTGCTTCTCTAAATGACTATTCAGTCAGGAAACCAAATATGTCGAGATTGAATAAACTTTTTTTTGTTGCCATTCCCAAATTTTAATGACTTTCATATTAGATTCCTGAGAGTCGTGTGCATGATTATGTAAGATAACCTACAATGGGCTTCCGAGCTAGGGAACGCGTAGCGCGTCCAAACGAAATCCCAACCAAAATGGAATGAATGCCAATAATAATCGTCATTATAATATTATAAAGTATTCGGGTTATGTCTGTTGGGTTTTAATGAAGGACCCGCCGACGGGTGGGCCGTAGGTAAACAAACGCTCTTGAACATTGAACTCAATAAACAGTTTGAATATAAAATACTTAACGCGCAAACTCCAACAACAGCCAATATTGAAAGATTATTTTTAATTTTTTTCATGGTTCAATCTGTCTTTCCTAAAACAGATTCCCTAAAAAGAAGAAAAAAAGCATACAGCCCCATTTTCAAGAGTTGAATACAGGGGTTAATATACATATCAATATATATCTCAATTTTCCCACACAAGAATTTTAATGAAATATCGAAAAAAAATATGGAGAAAACTGGAAGAAATCCTCGCGCTGTGGACCAACATTCGTCTTCAGAAATGCATTATCCTCTCTAAGAATAACATCCATGACTCATATATCTAAAGTGGAGAGATGCGTTCGCCGGAATGACTCACAGATTTAGGTTGGTCTCGTCAGGCGACTGCTTCGTCGACGAGACATCCGAGTGGATTTCATCCATTTTTAGCAGAGCATGTCAGCTGTGCATCGGCCGTTTCGGCCGAAACCGACTAGGGAAGTGAGCTATAATCGATTATACGCAGCGAATAAGTCAATTACAAACGAATTTCGATCGTCGATGTCGATTTTTACAACAAAAAAAAATCCTGAGATGTTTCTCTTTAAGACACTAAATTTCTCGTTTTATATATATATATATATATATATATATATATATATATATATATATATATATATATATATATATATATATATATATATATATATATATATATATATATATATATATATATATATATATATATATATATATATATATATATATATATATATATATATATATATATATATATATATATATATATATATATATATATATATATATATATATATATATATATATATATATATATATATATATATATATATATATATACATATATATATATATATATATATTTGATTTAACAATTTCCGAAGGTAAAATTAAAACCGCGATTCATATAAAACCTACAAATAAAGAACAGTATTTACACTTTGATAGCTGTCATCCATTTCACACCAAGAGATCCATTCCCTATTCAATGTCCATTCGCGGACACCGTTTAGTTAACAACAAAGAAAATTTAGATAAATATCTCAATAATCTAAAGCAATCTCTTCTTGAAAGAAAATACCCTGCTCCTCTATTGGATAAACATATTCTAAACTCTGAAGTAAAATATATACCAAAACCTAAAATTTCTTCAAATAAAAATAATAATAATAATAAAATCTTTCTTAGCACCACTTATTTTCCTGGTGCTGAGAAACTGCGAGATATATTATCTGATTTATTCCCCATCATTTCTAATGATGCATCCACTAAGGATCTCTTAGATTCACCGCCAATTTTATCTTTCCGCAGACCACCTAATATTAGATCAATATTAAACAAAACAAAAAATAATCAAAATTTCTCTATTGGTAATAATACTTTTGGGCCTCAACCTTGTGGTCGTCCACGTTGTAAAACTTGTCCTCTGTTAGATCTAAGTCCTTTTTTTACCAGTCCAAATACTACTAATAGTTACAGGGTTCCCTTTCATTGCAGTTGTATTTCAAAAAATATAGTATATCAACTTCTGTGCAGGACTTGTGATGCCTTTTATATCGGTGAAACAACAACACCACTTAATATTAGACTAAATAATCATAGGGCTAGTGTAGGAAATGAAAGCCAACTCCCAATATCTTTGCATGCCAGGGCGCATAATTTATCTTTTGATCAATGTTTTAAAGTTAAAATAATAAAATGCCTTGGGGATAATGCAAAAGAAAGGGACGTCAAATCTTGGGAATTGGCTTATATTTATATTTTAGGCGCTTGCAAAGGTTCCGGTCTCAATAGGCAAAATTAATAAGGTTTATCCAATTATCATAATCATCAAATGCTTTTTCTTTTAATTTATAATCATTCATTTTAAAATAACGTTTTGCACGGTTGGTTATGGTACCTTAACTAAATCGTGTAAAATATTATTAATCCATTTCTTTTTGTTCGATTCCTTGAATTTAAATTTTCAACGAATTGTTCGATTTCAGAAATGTCACATATCTTGACGACGGCTGAGCCGAAATATTGATACACATTTTATAAAAATCATTAATATTTAAGAAACACTAATCGCCTATTATTTTCCAGCATTCATTCTCATCTTTCGCATTGTTGTGTTGCCGCTGTAGGATAAAGTAGAAAGGTTCGAATAAGGCACAGTAGGAAACCGCAAATACTGAAAGAAGACAAAACGAAAAAGGCGTGGAGTCGCTCCTGGTCACCACAGACCAGATAAGTGCCCTTTCATTATTTTATCATTTATTTAGTGATAAACATAATTTCAATTTGAAAATATATATATATATATATATATATATATATATATATATATATATATATATATATATATATATATATATATATATATATATATATATATATATATATATATATATATATATATATATATATATATATATATATATATATATATATATATATATATATATATATATATATATATATATCTATCTATATATATATATATATATATATATATATATATATATATATATATATATATATATATATATATATATATATATATATATATATATATATATATATATATATATATATATATATATATATATACAAATCATATTCGGTGTTTGTCCATGTTTTGAATTAATAGCATTGAAGTAATAAAACTTTCCTCAAGATTTTTTTATAACATCGCCTGATGCTGTCATCTACCCGAGTACAGTTTGAAATGTTTAGTCTCAGACAAAGCGCACCAGAAAATTGCTCAACAAACTATTTGAGGCACAATTTTTATTATAAAATACAGAATACCAATAATGTAAATATTAGACCAGTGCGGTAAAAAATTATATTACCTAATAGTTTCGACACTATTTGCTCAGGCCAACTTGTAAATATATCTAAGAGCTTTCCTCCTTGACACCTCGGATCTAACTCATTATTGCAAGCTTAACGACCATCTCAACCTACCTACGTGACTTTATACTTAAGGTACATTTAAGGTATATTTAAGGCAACACATGATGAAGATGATCATAGACTCCCTCTGAATATTATGAACGATGAAATAATAAAGTGTTTAAGCCCGTCCCTATCCCGGAATAAATCGTCGTCTCAGCGAGCGTCATGTATTTATGTCCTTTTTCTCGGTAGAAGTCTCATGTCCGTAACGCACAAAGCTTCTTTCCTCCCAAGTCTGACGGGCAGCGGTCGATAGCTTATAAATAGCCGTAGTTGCATCCAGGGCGTACTATAACATAGCTGGCGAAAGACATACTGTAGTGGTTAGATTACACGGCTGCTAGCAGATGCGGAAGAAATCGCCACTAGCATTAGCAGCTGCAACAGCGACAAGCATTAATAATAGCAGAGAACATAAACCACATACATCCTTGGGAATATCGTAAATGCTAGGAGCAGAGCAGAAGCAGATCCTTTTTACAGAACTCCTCAGTTTTATCCAGGAAAATAAAGATATGAATAGTCAATTCAAATTAGACCAAATTAATGTTGTCGTATGGCTTGGGGACGTGGAAGAATCACGTTCAGGAAATGACTACAATCTTAAGCACTACTGATTTCTGACTAATTAATGCACCTGTTAAATTAGAGGTAAAATATTAAGTACCAAAATTTAGTATAAAACCATGTAAACCTACCAGTCAAGCAATCGACTATCAGACGTCTGAACTAGTGATGGGCGTGATTCTCAATTTTAAATCACGCAACGATCACGTTACTTGTATTTTATCACGCGTGATAATAACTGCTACTCGTGATTTTCGTGATTGTACTGAAATGTACTGTGAAACGTTAAGTAACAAAGTTTCGTCAATGTGATAACTGATAACAGAAACGCGCATTATATTTGCTTAATATTTATTAGTAATTAGAAGAATTAGCGTTCAGAAAGATTAACTCTTTCGCTCTTTTGGTGCTAAGCCGAGTTCGTCTTTCTGAAATAATGTAAGCCACTTGTTCCCAAAAGTTATTTTATTGCTAACAAATCATGAGCAAACTCATTTACATGAACGATTACGACGCGAGCGATAACAGTGTCCAAATTCATGCCATAACAGTGTCCAAATTCATGCGATAACAGTGTCCAAATTCATGCGATAACAGTGTCCAAATTCACGTTACGTACGTACGAAATGAACGCGCCACTCATCAGTTATCGTCCAGCCGGCGCGGGCGTTCGCCGCCAGAACGAACGGCGGATCACTGATCCACTGATCATGTCACTGATCCACTGATCGCCGATCACTAGTGATCGAATTCGAATGAACGAAACCAAGTGAACGGTTCAATTAGGCGCTCACCGATCATCGTTCAGTGGCGCGCCGCGCGGTCGTTCAACGGCGATCAGTGAGAACGGCCAATCGATGTGATCAGTGATCGGTCGCGTCGTAGCGGCGCGCGCCGAGTGATGGCAACGCGGTGCTATTCGTAGCCGTGATTCAAATAGCATGTTCTTTCGAATTCTCGTAACGCGTTCTTCGTGATTGCAAATATCACACGTTATTGTTATTGCTATTCGTGATCACACCCATCACTAGTCTGAACAAGTAGTCAAGCATCGGTTGGAAATACAGTATTTACCAGACATTTTGATGACTGGTGACATCATTGAAGAATATATAAATATCGAAGAGACAACGTATCGATCTAGTATGCAACAAACTTCGCCTTTGCCTTCTATGCTTTGCTATGACACCGATCTGAATAAAATTTTAGGAATGCAGCATTGAATTTTGAAACTAATTGTCCCGGATAATATTAGAAGACAATTTTAAAATGACCCAATTGGTATTTAAAATATATCAATGCATTCACAGTTTTTGAAATGTTGAGATATAGCTGGCCTTTTCGTACGTACGAATATAGCGTTTTATTATTATTATTATTATATAGGATAATACGACAGTATATTTTAAGGGATGATTTCAAGGAATTTCAGTCATTCAGACGCAACGAGACAATTTGCAAAAAACACTCTAACGATACAGAAATACAGCAACATGTACGGAGAGCAACATGTACACGTAGATTATTTTGTCGCCTTTTCAATAAACTGCCATCTTTGATTAAAGCGTGTGAATCGCCAAGGTCTCGAAGTCACTTCTCAATGAATATCTCTGGGAGTGCACTAATCATAGTGATGAACATCTCCATTAATGTATTTTGAATTTTCTTTATAATCTTTCTCCTTATACTTATTTCTAAATTAAGGAAGTACCTGGTAGATGAATCCTTGGACTCTACCAGGACATGTTTAAAAAACATGTCTCCAATATATTTAAAAAAAATATCATGACAAAAACAATTTAAAATCTCAAGTGTTATGATGAACTCACTTGAGTTATAAATGTTGTTAAATTATAAATGACAAAATAAATAAATTAATGTCCCTTATAGACATTTTGTGTTCAAATTTGTAAATAAACCGCGCTGTGTAATCAACCCTCGAACAAACAACGAAGGTGAATTGCTCGCATAGCTAGAGAGATACAAATCTCCGAAGCGTCCACACCTTGTTTAACTAATTAACAAAATGGACATGTCTGTTGACTGCTAGGCTTGCGCCTGTCGACTATTGATGGGTCATTTCATTTGCACGCAACTTCATAATCTTGGATTTTTATAATATGTTTCTTATTATGCGAAAACCCTGTATTAATAGTATTTTTAATAGTTTTAAGTCGTAAAGAGTTTGGTACATAAACATAACTATTTGTTTTAGGTTTATTCTACGATCTACCTGCACTTTATTTACCCTTGGGTTTGTTACTCAAGGAGGTTTTCTGCACACTATAAATCTATCTATTTCCTGCTATGTATATGAGGCGTATCTGGTGTCATATATCTAAAATATTTTTTGGAGTATCCTATGACATTTAGAACACTTAATCGACGATTCTTGAATGATCCCTTAGGTCTGCTATATAATATATGTTTATCTGTTATTTTATTTACTATGTTATTTCCTTTCTTCTATGCTGACTCTTCTCAATTATATTTCTTCGGAAGTCAATTTCGGTTAGTTGATTTGCCCATTCTGCAATGACTGAGTTCATATTACTTAATTGAAAAATCCAATTTTAAAGAGTGTTTAGAGTTTTGTTATCAATTTAAGCCCATAATTGTCAATATCTTCTGCCTTTTCACTTTATCGTATATATTGTCCATCCCTATACTGTGTATCTACTAGTCATGCGTTTAGCTAGTTTCAATTTTGTATTCGGGCGGTTCTTGAAACTTTCGAGAATCTTACTCCATCCCACCTTTGGTTTTCCAGTCTTAGTGGTCCTACTTCAGATTTTCTATACACGTCAGGTGAATCTTTCTGTCAGTTTAAAATCGAAGACTACCGCGGTTGTGTGACATCATAAATAGGATAAAACGAATTTACCGCGTGGAGTTTGAAGCACCTGCCATTTCGACGATGCTGCAACCGTCGTTGTCCAGTCTACCTTGGAGAACGGCGGTTGCAACATCGCCGAATCGCCAGGTCCTACACACTTCAAGCGCTAAATTTGCTTGTATGTATACTGTTTATTGCAGTCAGTATTTCGATTATAGAAGTCATGTAGGAGTGTGCTAGTAAATAGTCCTGCTTGATGACGGTAGTATTGATGCTTCGTTCATGTTCACTATTGGAAATAGCAACAGGTCAGCAGTCAAATATTAATACGGAATAGATGACATTTTCAGCGTCGGTTGATAAAATGAGAGCAGAAACCGATCGTCGGATTCCTTGAGTGCAACCAAACCAAACAAGAAGACAAAGAGAAGAGTGTGCGAGGGAGGGGGAGCGATGAGGGGGAGCGGTGCGGCGCGATTCAGAATTAGACGCGCGCGGCGAGGCCGATGCTGCCGGCGCGGCTGCTTGACTGGCTGGACGCGGCGCGTACGCTCGCTAATTTATTACCATCATCAGACGCAAAAAGGGTCACATTATGATGTGGCGGGTGCTAATGAGTGCTTCCAGACGCACGCGCGTGTCGCGCCAGACGGCAGCGGCCAAATAACCTGACAAAAATGTATTCCGATCACCGGAGACTGACAGCGGGTACGGAGACACTCCCCGAGGGTTCGGACGGAGAGTCGCACAGCGCGATTCATTAAACCTGAACCACTCACCATATAACAGCATTTAAACAACCAAAAACTTCAATACTGGGTGCATTACAGGAAACACGGTGAAAACGAATGGATACGCCTGGTGTATCCTGAGATCCCTTCCTAATTTCATTATTTCTACTATGTTTTATCCCCTCCATTTATAAAGTAAGTACAAAAACAATATCTGCGGAAGAAAATGTAGTCCATATTGCCTGCGTGTTCGTAACACAGGGAGATTTCTCGCATTGTCCGTGACAGATACATTTTAATATAGTCCTTCTCGCGAGTGTCGTGTACCTCCTTTGTGAAGCATCACCAGGTCTGGCATCAGGGAATGAGGTAGCTACCTATCAGCAGCGAAGCCACGGTAGACCAGGAAGAAGCGGTGTTTTAAGGTACTCCTTTTTAACACGCTTTTATTAGGTCGACCTGTATGTAACTAACTATGTAATGGAATCTAAGGTAACTAATTTAACCATCTTCCAAGGATAGTAGAGTCATGAAAATTGGCAGCTGTATGTAGTTCTGATGACAATACAATAATATGGTACTGTCGAACTGATCTGATGATAGAGTCGGAAGATATGAACTGGAACTTCATGATGGAACATCGTATCATAGCTGTGTTTGGACTTGTTAGAAAAGTCTTGGAATGAAATTTGACCAGGATTAGGTTTCAAGGTCTGATGATGAAGCCGAAAGATAGTCACTGGCATTCCATGATGGAATATCGTATCATAGCCGTGTGTATGTGAATATCGTATCACAGCCCAAAAGCGTGTTTTTAGTGTTTTTTTAATTCCTGGCTTTACCCACACTTAAAAATCCAGCTCTTACCAGCGTTTACTAAGAATACAGTCTGCCGCCTGACATTCAGGATAACGACAAACTAATGCAGTTTCATGTTGGGGCCCAACATTTATCGTTTACAACGAAAATCAAATTAAACCATATACTTTTCTAGCAAAATAGAGATTCTCTTTCACAAACATTTATCGACGGTTCTTCAACGTTCGGTTATATAGATCTACTATCTAAGATGTATGTTGATTTCTCTGTTGTGTTGTTTAGCGAGTTCGTCCTATAGTAACTCAATTTAATGTCGTTTCTTGCAGGCGTCTTGGCTGACTACTCAATTATATTTTTCGAAAGTAAATTTTGTTTAGATAATTCACCCATTCTTCAATGATTATTGTTATATGTATAATTTTATACAAATCTAATTTTTAGGGGTATTAATAGCTGTATTATCAATGTTAGCTAATAGCTTTTATCCCAGATTATGCCAGATTTAATACAAAGTATGTCCTGCGTGGCGTTCTAACTCCATGAAAATGGGGGAAACCCCCAAAATATATAGTTTTCGGAGCTCAGGTGTTCGTGGACAGATATCGCTGCCTCGCAGACTTTTTGCCTTGTCAGTCTCAGCAAAGCGCGACGTTTCGAATTCAAACGTTAGCGGGCTTTTGACACGCTGGCGTTTCTACGCCAAAGTCTGGGACAATGGACGCATAAATAAAGCCCAACACACCCGTCCACCTTTAAGCAAGAGTTCCCGACCGAGCCACAGATAAAGGCCGCTTTTTATTTTCCATTCAGGCACGCACCAAGAAAACTTCCTTTCCTGACTTTTGACCTACCAGACTACGGCGTTATATATAAAATATGTGGGGGAAATTAACGGGACTGTCACACCGCTGGTCTCTTCTCTACAACCCACAAGGCAACCAGTAAAAATGTCTCACGAAAAATGACACGCCGAAATTTAGAACAGCGTTGCTCCGTCTGGATATTTTTACAATCGTCATGTTCACAAATTAACAGTATGACGACAAAATCTAAAAATAAATCCATTCATTAAATATCAATTGTTTTTGATCATAGGCAGCGTTAAAAAAAACAAATTCTACGAGTTTTATTATATATGGGATAATTATTCTTTATTTCTTTCTAGCGTTAAATTCTTGGTTTATTTTTTTTTTGTAAATCTTTATCATGAGATATATTTTTGAGAATATTAGTTTTACGAGTATGCGACATGGTTTTCTGTGTTTTGAAGTAGTTCCAATTCAATGAAACTGATGGCTGTGTTTTTAAAACACCTCGTTTTAAAATAGTTAAGGGACATAACTTAATATGTAGGTACTTGCAATGACTAGCAATTTATGTTTACGTAAGCTTTACTTTGAAATATCTCTTATCGAATCTTCATGGGTTTTTTCAGACCCATGCTTGTTTCGGTTTCTGTCAATCCTCTTTTGTGTTAAACTTAGTGAATGGCCAATGAAAACTTAAAACGACTATTTGGTTAGCATTACTTATCAAGAGCAGAAGTTTTCCATAGTACGAAGCCGTTATGGAGTGTCGAGAAGCAGTGGAAGATGAGCCCCGCTCAAGAAGGCGTTGAAAATCAAGACGTAAACGTAGAAAGAGTGAGTGCTCTTGCGACGCCCGATCATCGTCTAGTGCCAAGGAGTTGAATTTGAGCAATTTATATTTGAAGAGGGTGGTTTGTGTGAGTACAGATACTTCACCGTGACAATGCCGATGCTACACTTACTACGTTCATATACAAGCGAAGTGTGTACCTTATGTATTATATACACAAGGTACGCGTAAGTTTGCTTTTGTGTAATGTATTTATAAATGTATTTCTAAGCTTTATAGTCATATAAAACAAACAACAAATTGATTCGCGGGCATAGCATACGCGGATTATGATATGTAGATCTGCCTTGAAGCCGGTTTCAAAACGTGACACGTCTGGTGCATTTCCTACACACCGCATGTCTAATATATGGACGAGATCGGTCCTCGACGCAGACACAGACGACCGCCTCGTATCTGCTATACTATCCCTGCGATAACGGTTTAAGAAGAGACAAAAAATAATCCAAGAGAGAGGGAGAGAGCATTGAGCACATGGACCGTCTGAACTGAACTGTCACTCCTTTTATTGGCGGGAGTTTATTCTAATGTGAAGAGGTGAATAAAGCGGGTTGAATCGGGCTACACCAGCCCCGCGTCATTCTTACAGTCAAAGAATGGACACAATATCGATCATGCTAACTGAGAGTTCCGTGCGGCTTGGGCCATATGACCTGTTCGTTATCTTGGGTCGGCTCAAGTCACTGTTCAACTCATTTTCCGTAGCCTCCTCGAAGAGGGATCAACCTGGGAAGGACTCTGTGAACCCTTTCTCGGAGGCGGTTGTCTAAGCAGCGGAGGTGGTAGTTGGCATGATGCCAGCTGCTCTTGAAACGACCTGTTGGCCAACCGATCCTGTGTAAATGACAGCTAAAGGGCGCCACGATCTGCGATACATTCGAACTAAATTATGGGTAACATTAGGTACAAGCCGTGCAAACGACTTCGAACCTGCAAACAGACTGGAGGACAAAGAAATCAAGCCGAATCAGGTAGTTAGGGCGTGAGTTTGATGCCTGGTTTTACTGCCCGGCCCACTGGGTTCTTGTCTAAACAACTACTTATTAATATCTAAACAACTACTTATACGATTTTTAAGACAATATAATTGATTTGCTTTGATTTGACTTTCTAGAGCCTACGACGTTGGACTCTCACGGATATGTTAGCGTAATTAGAATGTGGACTGTGTTGTCCCTGAGTATCTGCTTTCACTCCATGGTTGAAAGAATGATCTAATATCGCTATGACTTCCTGGGGTGGGTTGTTCGCCCGTAGTAGTTGAAAACTCAAGAGTCGATCACGACAGAGAGATAATATAAAACGAAAAAACATCGTGAGCGTGAATATCAGGAGAGCGTGCAAATAAGTCTCTATAATATAAAATCGAAGACTATTGCGTTTGTTTGACATTATAAATAGGATAGAAAACGAATTTACCGCGTGAAATTTGTAGCACCCGACGTTTCGGTGACGTTGCAGTCGCCGTTGTCCAGGGTAGACTGAGTTAACTGAGTTAAGTCTGAATTAAATCTCTATAAAGCTGTAAAGAAATACTGCGTCGCTGGTATTTGCGGTGAGCATGGGAGAGTAAACTATTGTAAATGCCCAGCTACAGGCAAAAGGCTCTTTCCGTGAGGGTGGTACTTATATTCTGAGAAAACGTTACGCTATAAATTCTATATGGATAGGTAGCCAAAAGGACGAGGTACGACGAAAATAAACATTTATATTGCAATATATTTTGTTAGCGACAAATCCTTGGACGAACTTAGACCCTCAAAAAGGCTTTCCCTGTGAGGTCTATAATAATCGCTACAGATATATAAAATCAAAAAGCCTTAGTATGTCTTACAGTAAAAGAGTTGAAGAACCCTTTAATATTTTCTGTAGAGTTCATATTTTCTGTTGAAAAATTAATAAACGTTGAGAGATTTCCAATCTCTTTAAAAGATCCATCAATTTATTAAATACTAAAATGACACTGGGATATATTATTTTACAACGCGAAATCTGAAAATCATTAGAGTCATTATGGCTAGTTTTTATTGATATTTCTCTGCATAATTGTCATAAGACAAAAGATTATACAAGAAATAATCACGTGAAACTTTAGACATTATTCTAACTATTCTTGTAATGTTTATTGTATTTAAAATATTTCTAATTAGGAATAATAAGGAAACACGGGGTAAATATGGCACTGTTATTAAGTATTTTGTTTTTTTAAATAAATTTTATTGTTTAAAAAATAACTAGAAATTATCACTATGTATAATTGATATTAATTCTCTCTTTATAAGCGTGATGATACGTTAAATGTTAAAGGGTATATTATTTACCTAAAAAGGTATATAAGTCATATTTACAATATTACGGTAAGGTTCATTGTTTAAGAACGTACGTAGAGGATATAACAGTCCTTTTTAAATCCTTGTAGTGACCGCTTTTCCATATGCGAATACAATACTATCACTGATAGGAAGCGTGATAATGGATTGAGAGGGTGACGTTAATTTACGATAGTGTTAGTGTATAAATGACAGGATGTTCAAGTAGCTGTGAGATGGAAGACTGCGCTTTCAATCGTGAAAGAAAGACTTCATTATTCAAGCCGTGTGAGTTTTCGAATAATTTAAACAGCGACGTCTTAAAGTGCAAAAATGACGGACCTCCTAAAGATGAATGTGTGATAAAAAGTTTCGCGGCCGTCGGCTGGGAGCTAATTCGATGAAATGGCAGAAATGTCGACTCAGGGCTGAGGAAGACAGGTTTTAAAGTTAGAAAAACTTCTTTGCAGATATAAAGAGATACCTTAGTAGGTGAGATTTCGTGTGGATATAGAGAACACATTAGATTCACAAATGTACGCTGACAAAATGTTTACGCTGCTCTCCGATGATTGGGATTTGCTGTGATGGTGTTATTGATTAACAAAAAAATGTATCAACAAACAATCGAATTACATCTTTAGCGCTTGTACAATGGCTTTAAACCACTAAGTATTGTGTATAATGTTCTAAATGTGGAAATAGATTATGAAATCGAAGATGGTTATTTATTTAATTATTCTTATCCACTGATGACAGGGGACCAATCATCACAAATAAGCATGACTCAACCTGCTGTGGGTTTATTATATTTTTTAAGTTATATTTTATTCCTTGTCAAGGTGTACATATAACCTACGTTTTGTGTTACGTTTGTTGCAAATTATGTACATTGCCATAATTATTAAATAAATAAATAAGTAGATTATTCCATACCTTCTTCATTGTGTACTCTATTAACATAAAAGCGCAAAGTCAGGAATACACAAATTCGCCTCTGACAAGTCCAAAATATCACGTGCGGAGTGAAATATTAATCGCGTGCTGCCTCTGCCACCACACAAAATACTCGTATAGATAGATTCGACTATATTTCCGAATATTTGATATGCGTTTTTGTCAGAGCGCTGCGATACGCCCGAGTACGATTATACTCACAAATATGACTCTCATTTTGAGTCATTTTTCCGCACGCTGCAATTTTGATACATTTCAACTGGCTTTACGGCGGACAGTCGTAGTGACAGGCGTGACCGAACCGCCCGCCATCGGTTTTGTATTAAAGCGTCAATTAGATTATAAAATATGTATTACACATTACACAGAATGTCGAAAAAGGATGGTGATGCTTTGTTTTTTTATTTATATATTGGGCTCAGGGTGATTGTTCCATAGTGCAACCACTTCCTAAAATGCAATTGCATGCGGGGTGGGCCATATATTATCTTTTTCGTGGGCCATATAATATTAGAATCATATGTTTATTTTTTCGGCCCAGATGATGATATTTATTTTGAGCCCCCGCGATCGATTGAAATCAGTCCACCAAAGGGGGAAAACATATTTCAAAAACGTAATCATGTTTCAATATCGAAATATTGGACTTATAGACTTAAAATTCGGTACACAGATGACTTGTTGGGCCGAAATCACATTGTCAAATTATGTTTTGAATATTTCATAGCTTCAGGGCAATTATGTTGGATTCTTATGCTCAAATGATTGAGTAAAAAAAACCAAGACAATATTGCATCCGATAAAATCTAGATGACGATGTGCGACCCTGGGTTATATATTGCTCGCCGGTAAAACATAATTTGAATTTTCAATCAGGTCAAACTCCTTCCCGAAGGAATATCACGCTCAAAGTTCTTTCACAAGTCCTTGACTAATAGCCGGGAAAGTTTTGGGGTGACGAAACCGATTTTTATAACTACTGGCGATTTGTCTACCAATTGCAATATATTAAGAATAATTCGAGCTGTCGCCCCAACATTATGACAAAGATAGGGCAAACAGTAGGTTTTCGAAGTCGGCGCTGGAACAAGCGAGCGCCTAGGAACCTAGGTACTAAAGCCATAAACTGCAGTGATCTCTCGGACTAAAAATATAGAGCCGTCGGCAATAAATTTGCCGTGGTGCGCGACAGACCCGCGAGGCGAACAAGTGGGAATTAGCATTAATCAAAACTTTGCGAGGCGTTTAGCTTGCATCCTCCTTTAGGAATGTGACTAAATCATTGCCGTGATTACGGCAAACCGCGACGCGCCGTGACGTCTCTAATTCTGTGAGCGCTGCAGGTTACTATAGCCTAGGAACCACAGTATAGGTACTGCCAGGAACAGAAATCTGAAATTTGGCATGAAGATCCATTTTATAATGAAAGGATTTTGGATACGAAGTATGGCCTAAGACTGAAAACAAAGGCGTACCTCAAACATTAGTGGTCTACCTGTATAGACGTCAAAAGCAAGTGCAATATAAACAAAAGCAAGTGCAAACATTTCGCTTTTTTTTGGACATTGCAGCTTGTAGATACAGCTCCTTTGAAATTGCATAAGTGGTCTTACACTATAGGTACAGACCCTATATTAAGATGCGACAGCATCCTCCCAAAAAGTGACCAAAACTGCCGAGTTTTCCAGTTATGCAACCTATAAAAAAATAATACTCAATGGCCTTTTGCAAAGTAAGACGTATATAAATTGAGCGAACTAAAATAACCCTTGAAATAAAAGGGGGAAAACAAGCAGTTCAGTTCGTGTGATGCAGATTTTATGAAAAAGTAACTCATAAATTCAGATCATAAGACTACCTGGTTAGCGAAGGCGATGGAGCAGCAACAGTGAAGTACCCCACTTCGTCGCGGAACGTTTAAAATAGAGTGAGAAAGGAGATATGTCATACTCGGTTAAAAAAGACATTTATCTTTCTATACATCTCGTAAGTGTTTAATGTCTCCGAAACGCGCCCGCGCAGCTTGTCTGATATGAGATTAGATCGCGGTGCGATGCACAAAGTTAAACTTGTCACTTCCTAAATAAACTGCCGCCGCACAGTCATAAGTAATATACGAGCTAGGAAGCTCAGTGGCTAAGGAGTCAGACTTTCAGGCTCAAATTTTCTTCTCCTATCGCCATATCAGCTACCGAGCTTTGGCTATTGCAACATCGAACAAGTATGTGATAGATTTCTGGAACCATTCCCCGAACCCTATATTAGGGAACCAAGATTTTCTTCTTCGTCGGTGACCTTTTATTTTAGCTATTTCGCCTTGGTTTATTAGATTATTAGATACATAATATTATGTTTTACAGGATGACACATGACATAGTGATGTATTTGTTTTGCGACTTTTTATCAAATCGGTCCCTTCCTTATGCCAGTTATTGTTCAATTTACGAGTACATCCAAAGTAAATTATATTACAGCCAAGGTATCAAGTGAAAATATCGTAGAACTTTCGCGAGTAATCGGACATAATTTTCCAATCGATTCCGAGAGTTTAAAATAGTCCATACACTTTTCAGATGTATCGCCTTATTTCCAAGAAAAAAATTAGTACGATTTTTGGCAAAACTTCTAATAACTTTTCATCTACTTATCAGAAACGTTTTCTAGCAATATAATTATAAATTTAAAAATAATATTTATTTACAATATATATATTTTTTTTTAATTTATAAAAATATAAATGCATAAAAGCAACAAGTGGAAAAAATATTTTTTCTTCAATTCAATCTTTTTTTTTAATTTTTAAAACAAGTTCGATATGGCACCTACATTTTTATTTAAATTCTTAAAATGTGATCATATTATTTATAATTTATTTCTATTATATATATATATATATATATATATATATATATATATATATATATATATATATATATATATATATATATATATATATATATATATATATATATATATATATATATATATATATATATATATATATATATATATATATATATATATATATATATATATATATGTATATCTATATATATATATATATATATATATATATAGAAAATTTCGTACTGACGAGCCACCATCTACATACTTACCCAACATTGCGAGATTTCAAGATCTGTTTGTTTATATTCAGACATATTACTTTAATCCTTTGCAATATAGGTATCTACTAATGGTGCTTCGTATTTTTATCCGGCGGTTCTGCATTCCATTGGAAATGCAAATTATCCACCTTTTAGATAATAATATTACTAACTTATCGCGATTGGATTAATCGAGGCAGCAGCAAGTGACCCCCTTTTAAAGTAACCATTGCATCATGAATACATTAGTAACATTTAAGATTATCTGTATTAAAAATATAAACTCGAAGATTGACTGGTGTTGGAATATTACGTGAGGAGGGTTTATATAAAGCAAATTTATTAATTTAAAAAAGAGGTTATTAATTTTACTTTGTTTAGTGGGATTACATCGAAATTATTATTAATTACATTTTGTCAACGCCAACATATCTTCAATATTAATTTCCCAAAAATTACATTGTGTTACACGAATACGTAAGTAAATACCGAATTCCTGGTTTTCGAGCAAAATTTAGCATTCGCTAAAGAAGTTACTTCTTAATATCTTTAGCGGTTTACGAGTTTGTTGATTAAAGTTTCATTATTATTGTAAGAAAATGTAGAATTTGAAAATCAAACCTGACAATTCCGATTAATACAGTCAATAAAAAAATGCTAAATCGAAGAAAAAAAAATCAAAAGACTGAAAAGAAAATCAAATAAATTATCGCAAATATAATATAGACAACAACTAAAACAGTGACTCATTGTATGTCGCATTATCAAGACGAAATTTGGGATTGTATGTGATGCCGCTTATTAACCCTTTATTTTATTTCCTATCGTGATTAATAATGATATGATAGTTTTATGTGGATGTCTCCATTTGATATAAAGTGGATGCTGATGTGCTCCTCATGTCTACTAAAAAGTTCTGTTTTTCAAGATCTGCTACTTTTAAATATGTCTGGTGTAAAATCATGTTATTATATCATATATAACCAGCGTTACTGTGGTTTTCCGCGCCTCGCGCCTTGTAGTTACTACGTATTGTGAAGCCAAGAGAGAAAGAGTGAGAGAAAGGGGCAGAGAGATAGAAAGAGTGAGAGATGGGAGACGGCTGCAAAAACTTGAAATTATGTCTTCTATACGAATTTATTTCTTTATCATGGCGACGAGCCCGTACAAAACTTGTCTCGGACGACTGTGCAGCCGCAGAGACAAACAGGGATAGCGAACCGGTATGATGTACAATCGCATTATTTGTCAGGGCCGTCCGTAAACTGCGTAACGCCGCCGAGAGGAAAGAAATCGATAATATTTAGCAACTAATTCTTAACTCATCCCAGTGCCGTTATTTCGCGGATGATACCGCATCGTATTTTTAACACGCTTTTATTAGGTCGACCTGTATGTAACTATGTAATGGAAATCTAAGGTAACTAATTTAACCATCTTCCAAGGATCGTAGCGTCATGAAAATTGGCAGCTGTATGTAGTTCTGATGACAATACAATAATATGGAGCTGTCGAACTGATCTGATGATGGAGTCGGAAGATATGAACTGGAACTTCATGATGGCACATCGTATCATAGCTGTGTTTGGACTTGATAGAAAAGTCTTGGAATGAACTTTGACCACGATTAGGTTTCAAGGTCTGATGATGAAGCCTGAAGGTAGGCACTGGCATTCCATGATGGAATATCGTATCATAGCCGTGTGTATGTGAATATCGTATCATAGCCCAAAAGCGTGTTTTTAGTGGTTTTTTTAAACTATTAATTTATTATTTACACAACTGCCTAACAAAAAAGGACTGTAATATGTTCAGGGTTCATCTATATCTTCCCGTTTCTTTATTTCACCATAACTTCTAAACGCTTAAACCGATTTGTTAAAATCGCTATGTTTTCCCAATTGGCATAGACTACATTAACTGCCCAAATACCAAGTAAGTAGTTTTCTAAATGTCCAAATTTCCAAATGTCAATAAATTAACATAAATATATCGTGTTTAGTCTCAAATGAAAGGTGTGATTGAGTACATCCCAGAAATATACATGTATCAATATGGATAAATTTCCAAACTACAAATATTTCATAATAAACCGTAATAAAAAAATATAAATACAATAGTACACTTTCTGTAACGCAGTCATTTTTCTTATACTCCTTTTAATATATATATATATATATATATATATATATATATATATATATATATATATATATATATATATATATATATATATATATATATATATATATATATATATATATATATATATATATATATATATATATATATATATATATATATATATATATATATATATATATATATATATATATATATATATATATATATATATATATATATATATATATATATATATATATATATATATATATATATATATATATATATATATATATATATATATATATATATATATATATATATATATATATATATATATATATATATATATATATATATATATATATATATATATATATATATATATATATATATATATATATATATATATATATATATATATATATATATATATATATATATATATATATATATATATATATATATATATACTTGTTTATTTCTTTAAATTATATTCACTACTTTGTACGACTTTACAAGACAATGTTTTTTTTTAATGTTGGTTGAGTTTCAAAATAATCTAATTTTCAATGAATATAAATGAGTTCGCAACTTAAAACCCTTCATAACCATTTTATTATTGGTGTTATCCTTAGAACAGGCTCTGCTTAGTTAGGAGAGGCACAAAATATGTTTAATTTAAATACCTAAGGTGGTTTTTTTTGTTCTTATATTAAATGAAAAAAATATAAAAAAATACATCAATTTTTAGTATACCACAACTAATTGCATCACTAAAAGAGATTAGACTCTATATAGAGGAAGTACCTACTTTGAAATTGTGGTGTCGTCTAGCTTGGATGAAGTGAAATACTGTGCGTTGTTCGAACAGCTGCAGCTGTACGAAAGCCTATTTTTCCTAGTTGTGAATTCGAGCTTCCCAGGCACAGCCTTCTAGGTAGGGAGGTGGAAATCGCAGCCGTGAACGCGCGCGGCTACGACGCGGCCACCGCGGCGGCGCGGTACTCGTATGGGAAAAGTCGGGCGGTTGCGGCGATAAATGCGTCCAGCGGAAAAAAGTGCCGGCGAGTGTAAATTGCATTCCGTCCGCAAATCGTCCGTTGACATATTTCCGCACTTCAGGACGCGCGGTCAACCGCGGACGCACTCACGCCTCATTCACCTTTTTCAACTTGGAATACCGGAGTAGTCCAAGAGCTCGCTGCTGGGTACCCTAACATAATTATTGTCGAGTGGTGAAGAGTCCGTTAAAAGTGTGGTTTCTTCGTACAAAACGCCAATAAAATTACTCTCGAATAAATAATCACAGTGTATTGAAACTTAGAATAGTATTAGTCCATAGCATAATGCAGCGTGCACAATAAGTAGATATTTAAAATAGTATTTAATTTGACATACGTTTAACATTAAATCTGTAAATAACTTTCTTATCAAATATCTTTTTAAACTCTACTCAGTGAGCACCTGTATGATACCGTGACTAATTTTCACGTCACTGCATATTTTTATTAGAGAGTAACTTCTAATGAAATTTTGTTTGAAGATCTACCCCTTCACTGCCCCCGCCTGCAGATCCAATCAATGCATTTAAAAACGTAAGATCAATCGAGAGTAACATCTCGTTTTTCACGGTATAAATGACGCATGCCCCATCAAATGTATGTAATATTTAAGCCATTCGTCACAAAATCACATTCATCTATGATTATTATATCAGAGTTTCTTGTAGTGAGTAAATCGCGCGCGAGATCGAACATCTGTTCATAAAGAAGCTAATTGTCAACTGTGGCATCTGGGGGTAAAAAGATGGGATTTATTGTTTATTGTCTAACGAGATATGGGTCGAGGGACGCGAACGGCGCGGCGGCAAGGCGTTGAGAACCGAGGAGTCGCACCTTCTGATGAAGAAAAAGAAGATAGGCCTGTTTGAATTGAATAGGAGTATTTGGAGTAATTGTCGAACTAGAACTATTTGTACGGAATTAAAGTTTCGTCAAGGCGAATTATTTCGTGCCATCGTTGATGTGATCTTTTATCAGCAGAAGTGTCATATACAATGCAACTTCTGCCCGGTGGCATAGTGGTTAGGCCGCCTGATCTTACATTGTAAGGCTCCGGGTTCTGTTCCCGGCTAGGTCACAATTTTACGTTGGATAAATTTAACGGAATTCCATTTTTAATTCTGTCGATCGAATGCAATAACAAGACACACACTTACACACAAGTTACACGCACATATACATACATAAACAACACTTCATAGTAGGGTTGGTTGTAAGAGATTGTCGTACAAACAAACAATGCTATTTAAATACATTCCAACCTATCTTTTTACGTAATGGTATACAATCTTAGTGATATTTTAAACAGTTTCATGTTCTGAAAAATATTTATATAATATCATTATCATTGTTGACATTAAAAGTTTTGATAAAAATGGGCACCTGTATGTACATTAAAAAACTCTTTTTAGTGGACAGAGTTCCCTGTTTGTCAGACTGTATATTACCGATGATTATCTCGGTCAGTTTCGAAGCTATTACCCATAGGAATGTCTACCCCATATCTAATCCAAGAGTTTAATGTTAAAATATGTTTATGTATCTTTCTTTTTATATATCGAAAGATAAGTGTATTATATGTAGGGTGGTGGCTTTGCCGCCATCCATAGGAAAGCAGTCCGAAACTTTGGGGTCGTGACTCCGAATAGGGTCGCAAAAAAAAAAGTTTACTAAACATTTGAAAAAGGCCATCGCATGTATCAAGCAAGCGTGGTTTATAGAGATAAATTTTGACCGAGACCAGCAATTTGTTACAAATAACATATTGTTTGTCTGTCTGTAATAACAAATAACATATAGTTTCTGAACAAATTCAGAGACTAGCAGGTCAATGAGTATGACATTGGCTAAAGTGAAAATACACTAGAATACTAAAAGTTAAACACTACAGTTAAAAAATAAAAAGATAATTGCATCAAAATTTTAAAAAGAAAATTTTTAATTTCCAACAATTTTCGAAACATCATGATATTGGTCAGAAAATATTTTCTAAGAAGACTTTATTACTAAATTCGTCTTAATTAAGCAAGTTGTAAAGCGAAACATGGTTGAAAATATTGATTTATTCATTAAGTATCAATATCATTGCCTGATGACATAAAAAAATAACTAATATTTCATGTTGGATGAAGATACAGGTGTTAACTTGGTTAGCTGATCATTTGGTACGATGATCTAACCGAATTCGTGTACCATGAATTTAAAACATTATATAATAGCCATAATCCATATTCATGGATTTATTGTCTGACTATATTTCATTGAATAAAGCAACAATAGATGAAAAACATCATCTATAAAATTTATATACACACTTATTATTTTAAAATATTTTATTTAGTTATGATACTGAACTCATTAGATTTTATATTGGTAAAACTAGTTTCATGAAAAACGCTTGTATAACTACCTGTTATAACTTGTACATATCGTATATTGTGATATGTCCAAAAGAGGTAAATTCGTCATTTGGATACGAATGTAATGTAATGACATGTATGCCAGACGGACCTCATTCTTCCTCTCCATTCCACCTGGGGTTGATGAAAACATACTTAAGACTTTGGGTCATTGTTTGGAAAACATTGCGTACATCTATCTGCATAGGGTAAGAATGTAAGAGCGATCGATTCGCCGCTCGACTCAAAACGGATTTCTTATATTTAAAAAAATAAGAGACTTAAAAATAATAAACAAACACAACGGTAATTTAATATGGAGCTCCATTCACAGCGGTTATCGAATTGTGCGTATCGACTGCCTATATGGGAGCCTATCTGCATTATTTCTTCGCCGCTATAAGTTTACTGACGCATTGAGTATTTGCACTCGCAGACGTTTATTACGGCACCCTTGATTTATTGATTGTAATCATCATTGATGTAATGCGCTGTCAACGACAACAATAATGATATACGAGCTCAGAGATAACCCCGAACAGTGCTAAAAAACGCTTCATTATCAGCGCGACACTGCACTGTGCGCCCGACTTACATAGTATATAGCCAAGAGTCAGCGCGGAAAAAAGCTAAGGCATTTTAATATTATAACAAAATTACTCTCGGACCAAAAAACAAAAATATACGCGGCGACAAAATATATTTTTGGTCTAGTTTCCATTGTAAATATAGAGCGTAAAAATCGTAGTCCACAATATTATACATTTATCTTAACTAAGGCCATAGAGATTTATATTATATAATCAGTTAGTATTATTTAGGTAATAAATATTACGAAACACTGCTCTCTATATAGATGATTTTAAAAATTAATAAATAAATTGGTAAGTTCTATATTATTTTACAAATTGACATGAAATATATATTTTGTATATTATGTATATATAGGGGAGACCTGTCCAAAACCGTATAGCTAAGGATAAAACTCCATAGGTCAGTTATTAAAATAAAAAAATGTTGAATAAACATCACTTTTATTAAATAATTTCAATGGGAACATAATACAATTGAAACAATTAAAAAAATATTAATTATAATATTAAATTAAAAAAAAAACCAAACATCTCATTTTTCCGATTTTGCCCCGGGGGGTGGACAAAACCGTATACCCTATACGATTTTGCCCCGGAAGATAACTAGCAGTTGTTACATTGGAACTGTTCCAGTTCGTCAGACTCCCAGCCTGTACAGCCTTCGTGGGCCCACTTTTTACACTTGGTGCATTGCACCCAGCCTTCATCCAGCTGACTTATACCATATTGTCCATGACAATACGAGCAAATATCATCTTTCGTTGTGTTTGCTTTTCTCGAAGGAATTCTTGACCGTTTGGTTTCTTTATGTGGTTTCTCTAAAATGAGGGTAGGTTGTTTTTTCTTATTTTGGGAAATATCCAATAATTCTGTTTTATACGGCGAAGAAGTTATTATTGCTGTTTTGCCTCTACGATGGTTGGTTTTTCTTTTTTGAACCGCATTAATTCTGGGAATTGGCATAATATCAGCTGGAGAAACGAGTTGTATCAGAATAGTTTCATCTGGTGTAGCAATCTGTTCACGAGAAAGTTGGACTGAAGCAGTGGAGGTTGATAGCATCTGGTCAATTTGTAGAGCAGTGAAGGTTGATGGCATTGGGTTGATTTGCGGCGCAGTGGAGGTTGATGGCATCCTATCAATTTGTGGCGCAGTAGAGATTGAAGGTATCGGGTCTTGATAGGGCAGATCATCCATTCTTTCTGAAATTGATGTTGCACGTTCACCTATTTCTATTTCCGTCGTTTCAGCCCCAGCGAAGTCAGCTTCGTCGAAAACGTTCCGATTTGTTGGAAAAATTCCTGTTTTAGAATAGCCAGATACATCATTTTGTATGGTAGCTGCTTTACAATAAGCTGCTCCAAAGAGTTTAGATAATTGAAATTGAGTGACAATTCTTCCTGGGTTGGTTCTAAGCCAAACGTTTACCTCTTGGCTATAAAATATACTCAGTGGACCCATAAAACTCACATCGAGTGGCTGTAACCTATGCGTGCAATGGGGAGGGAAGCTTAAGATAATCACTCCATTTTGCCTGGCTTTATCAATCAAGGGTATATTTTTAGTATGTGTCGAGTGTCCATCTAGCAAAAGTAGCACGGGGTCATCTATTTTGGGTTTAACAGTAACTATAAAGTGATCAAGCCATTCTACAAATATTTTACTTTGTACCCAGCCGCTTTGGATGACAGACGGCAATCGTTCCCGGTGGCGCACCATCGAGCAGTTCCGCCTTCATTCGAACTCGTGGAAAAATTAATAGCGGAGGAACATAATTTCCGGAAGCAGAGACACAAATGATAGCCGTAGTCAGCTGTCCTCTTTCTGCTGAACTAGCTAAGCCGACTTGTTTTTTTCCTTTAAGAGCGATAATTTTACTTTGTCTCTTAGGCACTGTTGTCACGCCAGTTTCATCCACGTTAAAAATCTTTGTCGATGAAAATTTAAATTGGTCAATTAGCCCCTCTAGCAAATCGAAGAATTTATTCACGCTAACCCTGTTGAAACCCATTGCTCTTGCCACAGATGTTGGCTCTGCTGTACGAAGAGACAATTCCGGATGACGTTTCATAAAACCGGATAGCCAATCTTCTCCCGCTAATTTCTCAATCTTGTTAAAATTATGAGTGATTTTATTACAGTCCGCCATTTGAAATGCTAAACGACGTAGATCTTTGTACGTCAGACCAAATAAGCGTCTTTCCATGGTCAAAACGTGATCAACTAAGCCTTGTTCCTGAGAAGGAGAAAATACTGATTTAAATCGGCCGAGGCCTTTGCTTGTAGATAATTCCAAATCTCCGTTATTTCTATATTTATTGACACGGTCTTGTAAAGTAGATTTCGGCACTCCGTAGGTTTCTGCAGCTTTTAAATAACCCATACTTCCATCAACTACACTCATTACTGCTACGCTCATAAGGTAAGTGTCCCAGTCTTGTCTGTTAGTTTTTCTCTTGTAATTACGCGGCATGTTTATAACATCTGAAAAGTAAGATTAAACATAATAATGGAAACCTCTGGGTCAAAATCGTATACCGGTCGGTTTTACCCCGTACGGTTGTGCCCCGAAAGCCCTGCATTCACAATTTCATTCACAACTACAAATGTAAACAAAATTCGACGACAAAGTCGTAGGTTAATATTGAGAAAACACACATATTCAAAATTATTGGATATGCCACATACCTACAAAGTACGGAATCTTCAATATTCGATATTCTAATAACTCAAAAATAACACCAGGACACCGAAAAATAACAAATATGCGATAAATTGTCGGCCGGTGATCGTGCTTTGACAGGTCTCTGCTGACTAATAGAAAAGTATGGTGGCTAGAGATGGGCAACGCGCCGGCGGGAATTTTTGAAAACTGAAGGAGTTACTTATGCTGTACGGTTTTACCCCGGTATACGGTTTTGGACAGGTCTCCCCTACATAAGAAGATAATTTTAAAGTTTAATCAGGTTTTCATATTAGGTTTTTTCTTTTTTAGTATTTTGCCACTTTTTGAAGAATTTCGCTTTTGCCGAGGCTAAAGATATCGATCGCGATAAATATTATATATAGTTA
The DNA here is from genome assembly GCA_944548615.1 of Micropterix aruncella. NCBI lineage: Eukaryota > Metazoa > Arthropoda > Insecta > Lepidoptera > Micropterigidae > Micropterix > Micropterix aruncella. Next base: position 58,185,858 of record OX155980.1, on the reverse strand, counting down.
GATTTTTTTGTGTACATTATCGTTGTTTACAAAAGTATAATAAATAATCAAAAAGTCTCAGTCAATTAGAGATAATTAGTAATCACAATTATATTGTAAAGTCGAAGTATATTTAAACTATTATATATTTCAAAAATGTTATCGTTTCAACTCATCCTAATATTATCAATAATAGAGTATTTTTTTTACAAATATATTACTTAGTACGAGGTATTTCTTTGTCAATATTGTGAAATTTAGTTGCCAGGAAAAAAACTTTGTGAAAAAGCTGAGGTTGTCTTTTGCACCAGGTGTTGTATTTCGATTGAGCCTTTTCTTATAGTCCGTGGTAGAACTTTATGAAGTTACTTATATGTATATGCTTTTCGAGTAGATTTGTCACTCGACAAGAACTCCAATTATTATTAGCCTTTATTACTGACTTTTGAGCTTTAGTAAGAGGTCAAGTGCCAATGCGCGTTGCCACACCCTTAAACAATTATATTGTTCATTGTACTGTCCTTGTGTGAAACCGGCTTTACTGATAAACACCGCTCTACAAATATTAAGCGGCCATACACTCTGCTTTGGTTGTAGCGGGGAACCAATTGCCGTTTACATTACACCGTGCAATGTTTGTAAATCAAGCAGACCTACTCTCGAGGCTGGGTAATGTCCAGCAGCCACCGGTAGAAGAACCGGAAGTAGGACAAGATAACATGAATCGGCGATGATCTACAATATAGGTACATTAAATTTGCGTTTGCGCAGTGTGTATTATATGCGTAGTCCAGAAGCTTTGGCTATTTGTCATCCCACGCCATTAGGCCCATCACATTTATCAACCTTTATTCCGAATGTTTATATCCACTTAAACACAACATAAAATCGAAACAGCATAGGGTCTATAAAGCAGCGAGAAACGTCTAATTGAGAATGTTCCTCCCATTCACAATTTTACCTGGCCCTTTCCGCGTTTCATGCCAACACGTAATCTTTTCTTGTTGGCATCAGGAGAGAACACAACCAATAAAGTATGTAATTTTATAATACAAAACAGAACACAGAAATAGCTCATTAAATATGGTAATCAATACCTACATTTGTTCGTATTTCTTAATATTAGTAAGCAAAGTTTCGGCCAAGTTTTAAAACTAAACACTGCAAATAAGGTAGACCCTCTGTCAAAGCGCCTGATATTGAAGAGAAACCTGCATTGGGCTTCCGGTCTGGTAGTACCTACCTACGCGCGATGCGCGAGCGTCCACGTTTTTTTTGCTTCTCTTCATATTTATTTCATGGTCGGCGAGCGCAACAGCGCAGCGGGCCGAAAATAGCTGTTATGTCCTGAGACAATTTGCATACCAAGAGAACCGCGAACCGTCGTACCATCGTACTTTTCATTATAGATAATAACATGTGGTATCTATACGAGAGTCGTCGGCTCGGTGCAGATATGACTATGACGACCGTCCTAACTAATCTTATTATACTAGCCGTCTGCTGGCGCCTCCGACGCGTCCTCCGCCTCTTGCTTGGGTCTGCGGCTCTCAAAGCAACAAACAAAGATATGTGTATATACATATATATATATATATATATATATATATATATATATATATATATATATATATATATATATATATATATATATATATATATATATATATATATATATATATATATATATATATATATATATATATATATATATATATATATAATATATATATATATATATATATATAGATATATATATATATATATATATATATAATATATATATATATATATATATATATATATATATATATATATATATATATATATATATATATATATATATATATATATATATATATATATATATATATATATATATATATATATATATATATATATCTATATATATATATTTATATATATATATATATATATATATATATATATATATATATATATATATATATATATATATATATATATATATATATATATATATATATATATATATATATATATATATATATATATATATATATATATATATATATATATATATATATATATATATAAGTATATATATATAATATATATATATATATATATATATATATATATATATATATATATATATAATATTATATATTATATATATATATATATATATATATATATATATATATATATATATATATATATATATATATATATATATATATATATATATATATATATATATATATATATATATATATATATTTATATATTACCCACAAAGCATATGCGTTTTCGTGGAACCCGCCTTATTGCCTTTTGGCAACTTTTTCTAAGTGGGCATTTAAAGCATAATGCAGTCAAACACTCAGGCGGTCACCCATTCAAGTATTGGCCGCGCCTAACGCTGCTCAACTTCGGTAAAAACGAGGAGAACCGATGACAACGTGGCAACGGACGATATGATTATTAAAAGCGCCGTATTAGTCAGTACAATTTTGAAATTTGTTGATTGCAGGTAGTGTGGTGCCACTAGGCTAGATAGACCACTAGGCTAAAACCATGGTAAAGGCCTTATCCGAGGGAATTATTCAAGACCTAACCTAACCTACAAAAATCGCTGAGCTAAATACCAAAATAACATTTAAATTGTATTATAAGTAAGATAAAAAACGAATTTACCTCGTGAATTTTGTAGCACCCAACGTTTCGGTGACGTAGCAGCCGCCGTTGTCTAGGATAGACTGAAGCCTTTCTGTCCACCCTAGACAACGGCGGCTGCAACGTCGGTTGCTAAAAATTTCACGCGGTAAATTTCGCTTTTTATCTTATTTATAATGTCAAATAACCGCGATAGTCTCCGATTTCATATTTAAATTGTATTTTTAAATTGTAAATAGTTAGGAAATTGACGAGATAGGTACTTCTGACTATTAAACACTATTTATTATGTATAGTTATTTTATTATACAGTGATCATTCTAGTACCTTTTAGAATGTTTTTTTACCTCCCTATTGTATTTTTTTAATTATTTTATCACTTCTTGGCAATTAATTGAATACTTTTTATTATTTATTATTTTAGATCATTGATATTAAACCTTCATATTAATTAGTATAGGAAAATTTACTTCCGTGTGATGCAGCCCGGCGTAATGTAGGAAACTGAAAATCTAATTGACCAAATGCAATATATAAAAAAAGCCCCTATTTTTTTATTATAAATCATTTAATTTTAGTGCTAATTTTTAAACATTTATTTAAATAAGTTAAGTTTAAATAATCTGTAAAGATTTTAGGGAAATATATTGAAATTGAGTAGAAATAAATTAATTGTACTAATTTCAATAACGTAACAAAATTATACACGTAATATTTGTTGCTTGTCTTTTTTTGTTATGCCAATTTTAAAAAAGGTAATAACTTTGATTGTCACTTTTATAAAAGAAATATACAAAACATTAGAAAACTCAGTATTATTGGATAGCTACAGTAGCACAGAATAACGAAAGTACTAATACAGTAGTCTAAGTTCGTATTTGCTTCAATAACCGAGGCAAATGCAAAAAAAAATACTCAAGAAAAACTTTAATTTATTGATAAATAGTCGTTTATGACTTCAGCGTAACCGACAAACACTGCTCAAACTGAAAACGACTTACAGACATTAAATTTTCAATATTACAAAGATTACCAGGCCTAAAGAAATATTTAATTTTGTCATTGTGATTTTTAATTACTATTAATTTTATTTTCTTCTAGTCGTAAATTACATTTTTGTAGTATTTGTAAGTTTGTGTAAATAAATGAAATTAAATAATAATTATACTAATCTACAAAATATGCATTTTTGGGGATAGCGTCGTACCTATATATAATACGTAGAGATAGTCGAGCGTCGAGAAATAATGACAGGAGCGATGGTGTGTATGCGTTATCGCTGAATATTTTCACTCACTCGCGGGTCGTCCGGCGAATGTTAAAATTAACCGCGCACACTTATATGACTGCAAAATTACTGTTGTAGAGGCAGCGCGAAACGCGCCAATAAACTTAACTGCTTTCGGAGCGCTCTTCTGGCCAAGCTCCTCCTATAAAATAACATGCACCACTTGACATCACTTATTTACGATTGACGAGTGACGCGAACTGAACTAACACCGAAATACTTTACCTATTACCTAGTCATTGCCATTTTTTCACTCTGGACATTTCTGTGCTTAAATAACTTCGTTTAGAAATCTCTATAAATTTTAATTTAAAGCCATGCTATTCCTCTTTCTAAATCATTTATTCATCACTGTTTCTGTAATTTCTTATACCTTTCTTAAGGCCACTTGACTTTATACCGGCCTACCTTCATACCTATCTTAATCACTTGTATTTATTTACCTTTAAATTTTTATGCAACGAACGTAATAAAGTAAGCGTATTATTAAGTAACCACAAGTTACTGTCTTGAGTATTATGTTCACAATCGCGGTCGAAATTGTCGGCTTCTACTATATTACATCGAGCGCCATCTGAAATCTACTGCCCTCTGATGTCTTCCGCCCCTAGGCCGTGGCCTATACGGCATATTGACAAATGTAGCATTGAGGTAAACCTTACTGGCTCTAACTCAGCATCCATATTCATCAATTTTCATGTCCAAGTCATTTGCAGTGCAGACGGCCTGAATTTGGAACTATGTGCCTTTGCCGTCGAAGTCTACTTGAAAACCTGATCGGGTTATAAATCTATTAAAAGACATTTATTTAACATCTGATTAACCCCCCCCCCCCTCCACCGTCTCCTAGCTTGTCCTTATGTCCCATTTCTCTCTTTGATACTGAGTTTCTCTCTTTGATATAGAGAGTTTGATACATATTAATTTCAGCTTATGTTACTAATTTCTTTAGTATGTTTATTTTGTATTTGTCCACAACTTTAATATGACCACAACTTAAAAAAAATTACATTTAAACACAAAATAAACATTTAGCCACAATAACCCTGGTGTAAGATATTGCCACTTAGCAACACTATGTACTCTATTGTGTGTGTAATAAAGTTTTTTAAACAAAGAAACTACGGTTAACGCAAATGTGTACTGTAAACAACTACAACCGAGGAGAAAATTCCTGATAATCCATTTTTGGAAGTATGAGTGCCATCTACACGTTGCGCTTCATAGTGAAATTCTAGCTTCCAAAACATAGTACGGCATTAAGCAAGCTGATAACCTATATAATCAATGCTAATAATATGGATACTAAAGGAAATTTTCAGTAATTACACTGTTTTTAGAGTCTCTTGTAAAATTAAGAAAGGCGATTTTGTTTCCTCACCGCAGTTGGCGATTCAATTAGAATGTTGATTTATGAACGATTTTAGTCATTTTAAAATGTACGATATAGGCTCGTTTTACTAACCTTCCATGGATATACGAAATTAGAACATTCGTTTGATAAAGGAATATTTTTACTACTTTAAATTTTATGCAAAATTAGAGTGTTTCGTCTCTATCTAAACTATTATAATCTCTGGCATTATACTTATCCGCATATGTGTGATATATTTATTGTCGACAGCAGTGGTGCGTACCTATATTCATTTGGCCGCCTCCAATGTTTTCAACGCTACAAGAGAGAGAGAACTTGGCAAGTGGAGCGGTGGATGTTGAACCGTAACATTTGGCTGTACGAAGGATTCATTTACCATTCAAGAAAGCGTCGCCTCGGCCAAAGGCAGGCCGACAAAAGTCCGCCACGATACATTTACCCACACCGCTGTCAACCGTCGTGCGCACATACGTGTAAGTAAGTAAGCAATAAAAAGAAAACGGTTCAACGCGATTCGAGCTAATTTTCCCGTACGTAAGCGATGAAAACGGGGAAACCTCAATAAACTACCGGAGTCATTTATATCTCCTATCTCCGAGATATTAGATAAACATAGTAATAAAAAAATGCCAATCCTTATCTTACTATCTCCCAAATCAATAATTGGCTCTACGAAAGAATTTGTTTTTGAAAATAATGTTTTATTTATTTGGCCAAGAAAATTTGAAAATTATTTTAAAATGATTTAAACACAGCGATTTAGCGAAATTAGGAATATTTAGGAATTATTTCAATACAACTATTCAGCGTCTCCTAACTAGGCAGACCCTGTTCCAAGAAGACACCAGCTTTATATAGTTTTATGAATAAGATGTTGTATCTATTGGTTTGCCGGGGATGTTTCCACATATTGAAAAAAATATGCGATTTCCGCAGAGCTGTATCTTGGAAACTTTTGCTTAAACATTACACGGTTTTAGCTCAAATTACAGTATATTTAATTTGCTATAAAAAAGAAAAGAGTATATTTTTCTGTTTGACGCATATCTTAGGAAAAATTAAGCAAAAACCGAAAAAAGCGCAAAGATTCGCTGCTTTTCGAGCATGAGCAGCTTGCATAGGTCTTTCGAAGCTTCAAACTTGGTCTCTTACTGCACAAGTCCCAACACATAAAAAATCAGAAATACACGACCTTTTGCAAGGTCGAGTTTTTTCGAGTGCACATTGACTGGCCTATTAAACATGCGGCACTTTGCGTATGAGAGCAGTGATGTACCCCCACACCCCCTCCTGTATCGCCGGTTGACATCCGCCAAATACATTTTGGTTTTCAGCTGCCGCGGCGGACATTTCAACCGGTAATGGCGAAATGGCTAAACGTTGTCAAGCTCAACTCTGCCGCCCGCAAAAAAAACAAGATGGCCGTAGCGAGATGTTTAAAAAAATGCGTTCCAATTACACATTCCGCAAAATCCCGCTCGGACTCGCAAAAAACTCACCGCGTAGAGAAGACCGGGTGGAGGGAGCAGGGCTGCCAGGGTTGGACATTTGGACATACTCGTAATACGATGCCACATCTGTTGCAGTATAGCCTACCACCCATCACCAGATAGATGGTACGCCTGGTGAGTGGTATGCTTGGTGGGTGGTATCTACGTATATCGTACCCCCGGCGCCACGTCAAAAGTAAATACTCGGAAAACACGTTTTTTTACTTCATCGACTATGTAAAACTGTATTTTATTTAAAGTTTCCATAATTTGCAAAGCCACACAAGTTATATTACCATCGCTTATATATTATGTTATTAGATTTCTCAACTCCATAGAACGATTTGGCATTTTTTTATGGCATGTTTGTGGGGAAAGTTATAGTAAATATACACAGAATAATATATACTTAATAGTAATGACGATAAATAGAAATAGAAAATAAATATTATACATAGCTTACTTAAACTCTTGCCAGTAAAAGCGACATCAGAACGTTTTTAAGAACATTTTTACACTTTGTAAACACTTTTAACATTATTTATTAGGGTGGTAGTAACTTTAAAATATACTTTTTATTTGGCATTAACAAAATATTTTCGCCTAAATGGCAATTTCTGATTTCAGATCACTAGTGTCAAAAAGTAAGCAATATTAGCAAGGAGGCTTCGAAAGTAAGCAGTGTATAAATTATCAATCTTTAAAAACACAGCAATGTAAATCAATACATAGTAAAAAAAACGTTAACTTAATTTTTATTTAGAGGGTTCAAGGAGCGTTAGACATCTAGGGTTAAATGTTGATCTGGAAAACTATCGGATAGAGCTACATTTGAAAAAATCACAGAAGTGCAATACCAAATAAATGCACCAACCCTGCATCAGTGCCGATATATAATGTATCCAGCGGGAGCGTTCAGTCTCCTAAGGCAGTGCGTGCGGCAAAAACGGGTGAACAACTGAGCGTTCTTCCTCGGTGGTCGACATTATGCTATCTGACGGACCGGCCCCGGCTCGGATCGGAACTGATCTGACAGTTGTCAGTTATCATCATCGGCGGACTAATCTTGTCATTCGTGTTCGCATCATGTTTTCTTCGAGTCGGAATTTCGATGACTGAAACGAGAGGGACTGGAATAATGATATCGCATTGAGTAGCGGCGCCGCGCAATCTAACAGATACAAGAAACAGGATGCCGCCCTGCGGAATACTGCGGAATTATAAATCGAACGAATCGGTAAAATTGTCGGTTTTTTTTTTTTTGAAATTTACTGATGCTACTTGACGCCGTAGTTGGATCATATGAGAATGATACTATCCCACTCGATGTGTGGCGATTTCTTTGCTATGTATGCGGTGTCAATACAATCAAGGGATCGCATTCTATCATCTCAACATCACCTATATTTAGTATGTTTTAACATCTTCATCAAAATTATGTTGTGGTTAAACGTGTTCATGTCGTTAAAAGCAAAAAAATATTTCTTCTTTTACAGATGCCGGGAGTAGCTCATGCATTATTTTTTTTTTATTGCATTTGACTTTTCTTTTAGTAAAATATTTAAGAATTTCCTTAAGGCGACTTGGAAAAACTGAACTAAATGTTTTATTTTATGTTTATGGACTGTTTTGCGGCAGTACCAGTTACCGCAAAAAACCGGTTAAATCACGTCGATTTACTTTTCCCTTACTTTCGCTTAAGCCGAGGTTGGATAAATCGGCTCTTAATCTAATAGTTACTGCAAGTTACTACGCCACCAATATTCAAAAAGGCATGGTCAATATATCTTTTTTAATTTTGCCTTTTGTATGCTAAATCTATAAGATAGGATTAGGTTAGGTTTAGATTCCCTGTAGCTTTCGCTGTTAAATTTCATCGATGTTTGATGACTGGTCGCAAAGTTTATCACGCGACGATCGCAAATGTTTTAGAGCGAAAAACATGTTTTCGCTTCTTCTGATTGTTGACGATGTTTTCGTCTTCGAGGGCGGAAGGAAGACCAACCCCTGTCTGCCCCCCGCGCTTTTTCGCGTTTCCTATTTCCCGCTGTGCGAGTCCGCCGCCCGATATTAATGTAATGTACTTTTTGTGGGTCCAATTTGTCGCGCACCGTGGGTTGATTGCTTTATCATGGCGAGCGCAAGTACAGATTAGTAAAAAGCGGATATTCTTACCAGATGCGACAATCATCTGCTATATTACTAACATAAGCAAATACGTGTCAGCAAGTAAGAAGTGTAGAAAAGAATATCGGTCTTGCTACTTTCCGTTTGGCATCAGAGTATCTCCATGCTGTAAAGTGTAAGTAAGTATATTCTGTGACTTTCTGCAGAGGATGTGACGGTAATAGTTTAACCAGTGAGACTTAATCTTTTTGTGTGATCATCTTTCCCTTGACAAGCTTGCATATTTTTGTAATTTCGATGTTTACGAAAAATTAGCTGAATATGTTGAAATCTTCCCGGAGGAAATCAGTCCGTTAGAAATTTCATATCCAAAATATATACAAGTACAATTTGGTACTTTTTTCTTTTGTAAAAATGTTGTGTTTTGAAATGGGATAACGGATCATTTTGTCCAAATCGAATTTATTTTGGTCCAGTTTAGAAATCATGTGTTTATAACAGTTTAGAATTCTTGTTACTTTTGTTTCCAGTAAGTATTTTTTCGGAGCTGTTTTGTACCTTCGAGTTTTTCTAACTTCATGTATTTTTCGTTTCCAATGTATGCGGCTAACATTGTCCATAAAAATAATCTGTCACCAGAGATCGGTCTCTCGATAGGGAGTTATCACGTTCGACAATACCGAACCGACTTCGACACGTCTTTTATATTGAAATCGTCATCGCACGGCCGTTCCCTATAATGACAGTCACGTTCATAATGGGCCACCCGAAGGATGACGAATGGACATCAGATGGGGGCATTTCATCGCGTTTTTTTGTTCGAAAAGAGCTGCCACTTCTAGTGTCATTATTTACCATTTTCGTGCAGAACACGTTGTGAAAAGCCTCCACACTGCAAGAGGTTAAGTAGTTTTAATACTTACATTGTTAGGAATTAGGCCAATAGCAAGAAACTAAATTTGCCTCCTCGAAATACTGTCTGCAAACTGCACACAACTCAAAAAGAAGGTTCTCTTTAAAGAAAAACGGTTGTTGCTCAACTTTTCCTACAATATGCAGTCTCAAAGAAAGTTATTTGTATTTTTTTTAAATAGAATAAATTTGCTACAATTTAAACCTAATTCAAGTACCATTGGTCTACAAGTTTCCGAGACACAGTTCTTTCAACATTAGAAATGTTTTCCGAAAGAGTAAAAATCAAAACAAATTCTTTGCAGTTCCGAGGAGCTTATTTATGTTCTGAGGGATGGAACTTTAATAACATTGCAAAAAAATGCATTTTTCGAAAAGCTGTATCTCCAAAACATCTAAACTTATGAGGCTTAAATTTGCTTGAATTTTAGAACTTTTAAATGTAGGTATTATAATAAGAAACTAACTACTTCTGCAAACATTTTGCTATTTTTAGGTATTGCGCAGCTTGCACAGACCTTTCAAAGATGCAAATTGGGTATCCTAATGAATAGCTTTTTATAGCAACTTTTTCTAAAAACTTCCCTCTTAAAGCTATTTTTGGACAATAACTTAAATTTAGGAATAATTCAAAACCGAAGACAAACGAGACAAGTTTTAGAAAATAGCCTTATAATACCCAGAATTAAAACATCATTTGGACAAAGACATTATTAAGCCGAGATTAAGCCGAGACTAAGCTTCATTAAGCCGAGATTTTACAATTTGATCAATATGGAAATAAAAATGAATTTGCCATTTAGGGAATTCAAAAATAAATTACAGAAATGGTTATCGAATCACGACAGATTCACCCAGTGCCGGATTAAGCCAGCGCGGGGCCCGTAGCAAATTCTCTCAAAAGGCCCTTGGTTTGCTTTAGGTTCTTAAGTTTATGGTGTAAAAAAATAGAACTTTTTGGAGGTACCGTGTAATCTAAAAATGTTTACAAAGAGAAATAAAAAAATTCGGCGCCACAGCTACGACCAACGCTCAGCAGAAAAATTAAATTGAGGAATTATTCAACTGTCACAGTTTCAAACATATTCGACAATATAAATACAAAAATAAAATATAGTTTATTTATTTATTTATTTATTTTCAGGAAAACCAACAGCTAATTATAATTTAACAATGCCGAAGTAACATAGCAGAGAGCCAATTAAAGGTTTTCACGTTTAAATAACGTTGTAGAAACATATGTTATCTTTCAATTAAAGCTATCGATTAAGAATGCATCAAAAATTATTCAACAATTAATGCTAAAAAATTCACTGTTCAGCCGCTGCCTAGCTGAGTTAACACTCGTACAGAATAGATCAAAGTCAAAGCGTTTAATCATGTCATTGAAATTGTTACTTGTTCGCCACAGAAATGCATTTTGCCTATAGTTGGTACCAGCATGAGGAACATGAAGAGCAGGGTTAAATCTATTGAGTTTGGAAGGAACACGGAGATTAATTTTATTTAGTAAGTCAGGACAGTTAATATTATTGGAGGTAATTTTTAGCAAAAAGGTTAAGTCCGCGGTTTCACGCCGCTTAATCAAGGGGAGGATATGAAATTTCTTGCATAATTTGAAAAAGTTAGATGAGCTGTATGGGATTTTCAGACGGAAGCAGAGATATTTCATGAACTTCATTTGAATGCGCTCGATTCTGTTTATATATTTGTCATAACAAGGGTTCCATACCTGAGATGCATATTCCAAGATGCTTCTGACAAAAGTGCAGTAAAGGATCTTGAAAGTTTTAGCACGGTGAAAGCAAGCTGCACTCCTCATAACAAAACCTAAAGCTTTGGAAGCTTTAGAAACAATAGATTGAACGTGATTATCGAACAGTAGATGAGAATCATGAATGACACCAAGATCTTTAACCACGCTGCACCTCTGCAAGTTATGAAATTTTAATGAGTATGAGGCTAGAGTAAATTATGTTTTTACGGGTGTAGGTGACAACGGTGCACTTGGATGGATTGAGGTTCCATTCGTTTATAGTAAATAGTATTTAATTTATTTAATATTATTGTCAAAATAGCTAATTAATCATTTAAATATTTGATATGTGATAAAACTATAACTTATGTATCTTTAGTTCATACATAACTAAGGATATGATTGTGATTCATATATAACTTTTATATAACTAATGATAATGAGTATTCTAATAAATACTGCATATGTTGTTTCATTCATATATATTTTTAAAAATACACGAATTTTACACATGATTAGTGGTACACATGATAGCGATAAACATTACATAATGATTATATTTCTACGGTTAAAAAGACGATTTCTGACTTACGAAGTTTCTGCGCTCAGCCCGCGGCTTGGTCTGTTTTGCAGCGGACGACGAGGGGACCCCCGACGGCTCGGGCGAAAGCGCGCGTTTAGCGAATTTTGCGCGGAAACATAAAAAGACGTAACCGACTGTGAAATTTTAGGGAAGTGTGTGTGGCGGGGCATTCGGGGAGAAATGCGGAAGAAAGGGAGCGGTTCCCGTGATTAAGTATCGCGGGGCTCTGCGGGACAAATATAATTGCCGCTTACGTCTTATAAGAACGAGGACGGTGGAGGGATCGCCGCTGTAGTCCGAGATCTCGGGATTTACTGCAATCGAAGCCGCGTCTTAGAAAAAACTTATAGTCTAACATTTCTATTTCACTTCACTTTACTTCACTATTAAAAATATCAACCAAAAATACCGTTTTATAAAATTTTCGCAAATAATACAAAAAAAAAAACCTAATATTATTATGTGCTAAAAATGACGATCTCAATAGTATTATGAGTATTATAAGACGTATTAAATAAACCCGAGAGTATTGCGCAATATCATGCAAAGCTTTTTTTAAGCTCGACTATTTTTTAGCTTTTATGATATTTTCACATACATACATAATAAAATAACCGTCGATTTTCGAATTTTGAAACACCTAGCAGAAATTATTATTAAATGATATTTTTTAATAATTTTATTATAATCTATGTATAACGTAAATATGCAAAACTCTATATATATATATATATATATATATATATATATATATATATATATATATATATATATATATATATATATATATATATATATATATATATATATATATATATATATATATATATATATATATATATATATATATATATATATATATATATATATATATATATATATATATATATATATATATATATATATATATATATATATATATATATATATATATATATATATATATATATATATATATATATATATATATATATATATATATATATATATATATATATATATATATATATAAATAAATGATAAAATAATGAAAGGGCACTTATCTGGTCTGTGGTGACCAGGAGCGACTCCACGCCTTTTTCGTTTTCTCTTCTTTCAGTATTTGCGGTTTCCTACTGTGCCTTATTCGAACCTTTCTACTTTATCCTACAGCGGCAACACAACAATGCGAAAGACGAGAATGAATGCTGGAAAATAATAGGCGATTAGTGTTTCTTAAATATTAATGATTTTTATAAAATGTATATCAATATTTCGGCTCAGCCGTCGTCAAGATATATGACATTTCTGAAATCGAACAATTCGTTGAAAATAAAAAAATATATTGAACAAAATAAATCAAATGAAAAATTATCAGACGAAGATGTTAAAACTTTAATTCCTGATCCTATCAGAACTCCAAATTTTTACCTATTACCTAAAATTCACAAGCCTAATAATCCTGGACGACCAATAGTCGCAAGCTTTAACTCTCCGACAGAAAGAATTTCGGCTTTTGTAGATTATTTTTTACAACCTTTTGTGAAAAATCTAAATTCTCATATCAAAGACAGCTATCATTTTATTGATATTTTAAAGAATACTGTAATTCCAAAGTCAGACGACCTATTATTTGTTACTATTGACGCCATATCCCTGTATACCAATATTCCTCATAATTTAGGATTGGAAGCCATTTCTTATTTTCTTGATGAGAGACCTCATCCTCAAATACCTTCTACGGATTTTCTTTGCAAATTAGCCGAGTTTGTCTTAACGTGTAATGCTTTCTCCTTTGAAGATGAATTTTATCTTCAAATTAAAGGGACTGCTATGGGCACGCGAATGGCTCCTTCGTATGCCAACCTTTTCATGGGATTATTCGAGCAAAATTTTCTTCAAACGCAAAATTTAAAACCCATATTATGGTATAGATTTATTGACGACATAGTAATGATTTGGCCACACGGACAAACTACTCTAACAACCTTTCTTGACGACCTAAATAATTTTGGCCCTTTGAATTTCACTCATACCATTTCTAAATCACAAATTACTTTCTTAGATGTTGATTTAACAATTTCCGAAGGTAAAATTAAAACCCCGATTCATATAAAACCTACAAATAAAGAACAGTATTTACACTTTGATAGCTGTCATCCATTTCACACCAAGAGATCCATTCCCTATTCAATGTCCATTCGCGGACACCGTTTAGTTAACAACAAAGAAAATTTAGATAAATATCTCAATAATCTAAAGCAATCTCTTCTTGAAAGAAAATACCCTGCTCCTCTATTGGATAAACATATTAATCTGAAGTAAAATATATACCAAAACCTAAAATTTCTTCAAATAAAAATAATAATAATAATAAAATCTTTCTTAGCACCACTTATTTTCCTGGTGCTGAGAAACTGCGAGATATATTATCTGATTTATTCCCCATCATTTCTAATGATGCATCCACTAAGGATCTCTTAGATTCACCGCCAATTTTATCTTTCCGCAGACCACCTAATATTAGATCAATATTAAACAAAACAAAAAATAATCAAAATTTCTCTATTGGTAATAATACTTTTGGGCCTCAACCTTGTGGTCGTCCACGTTGTAAAACTTGTCCTCTGTTAGATCTAAGTCCTTTTTTTACCAGTCCAAATACTACTAATAGTTACAGGGTTCCCTTTCATTGCAGTTGTATTTCAAAAAATATAGTATATCAACTTCTGTGCAGGACTTGTGATGCCTTTTATATCGGTGAAACAACAACACCACTTAATATTAGACTAAATAATCATAGGGCTAGTGTAGGAAATGAAAGCCAACTCCCAATATCTTTGCATGCCAGGGCGCATAATTTATCTTTTGATCAATGTTTTAAAGTTAAAATAATAAAATGCCTTGGGGATAATGCAAAAGAAAGGGACGTCAAATCTTGGGAATTGGCTTATATTTATATTTTAGGCGCTTGCAAAGGTTCCGGTCTCAATAGGCAAAATTAATAAGGTTTATCCAATTATCATAATCATCAAATGCTTTTTCTTTTAATTTATAATCATTCATTTTAAAATAACGTTTTGCACGGTTGGTTATGGTACCTTAACTAAATCGTGTAAAATATTATTAATCCATTTCTTTTTGTTCGATTCCTTGAATTTAAATTTTCAACGAATTGTTCGATTTCAGAAATGTCATATATCTTGACGACGGCTGAGCCGAAATATTGATATACATTTTATAAAAATCATTAATATTTAAGAAACACTAATCGCCTATTATTTTCCAGCATTCATTCTCGTCTTTCGCATTGTTGTGTTGCCGCTGTAGGATAAAGTAGAAAGGTTCGAATAAGGCACAGTAGGAAACCGCAAATACTGAAAGAAGAGAAAACGAAAAAGGCGTGGAGTCGCTCCTGGTCACCACAGACCAGATAAGTGCCCTTTCATTATTTTATCATTTATTTAGTGATAAACATAATTTCAATTTGAAAAAATAATAATTTACACATTTACAATTATATATATATATATATATATATATATATATATATATATATATATATATATATATATATATATATATATATATATATATATATATATATATATATATATATATATATATATATATATATATACAGTAGAACTCCAATTATCCGAATCAATTGGGACCGGACCCCATTCGGATAATCGAAAATTCGGATAATTGGATTTATTCCGTATAAAGGGTCTATTTTAATTAATTATTGTATACTAGCTGACCCGTGCCCACTACGTTGGGCGGTAAAACTTTTTACTTGTGATGAAATTATGAGTGTGGTTCGGTTAGTACTGAGTGCTATGATTTATTTCCTGACTGCCAAAAGATGGGTTATATTTTTACTGCATATGTATGTATGAATTTGCATGCCAATTTGACTATATTACCGTTATTTGTGAGTGCATTCTTGTGAGTGTCTTATTTGTGAGTATCTTATCTCTTTAACCATTTATGCAGTAAAAGGGAAATTATATACAGTAAAAGGGAAAAGTCTTTTGTTTTACACACTTGAGACGATACATTTACTTATTTTGATATGAATTCTTAATTGTTGATAATATGACCAATAAACATGACCAAACGATTTAAATTATTTTTTTTTATATTAAAAACTACTATTTAGATATATGCTGTCGCTGACCTTGGCTGCCTTTAGGCATTACCAAGCTCTACAACTTTTCTCAAAACTTAATCATATATCTCTCATCATTAAGGCAGCGTTAGTTAGAAACGTTTTCGTTCGACCGCTTTTTCTCCGACTTACTTTGCAAATCCGACTACCACGAAAAAGTCTTTTCGTTTTTCGGATTGATATATAGCCTATGACACTCACAAATAACGTGGCTTTCTAATGGTAAAAGAATTTTCAAAATCGGTTCAGCAAATCTAGAGATTACTTCTTACAACCTCACAAACTTTACCTCTTTATAATATTAGTATAGATATGTTTAAATTGGGAGAAAAAAATATTTAATATCAACATTTGTTATCAATATCAATATTAATTAATGGTAAAGCCTGCACTTTTACATATTAAGCGTACTTAGAAAGTGCTGTACATTAGTACATCATCCCCAAGGCGCGCAGACAGAATCATTATTTTGCGAATCGCAGTACGTTTCCCTCCTAATTGCTTTCCGTTTTAACTTTGGATAATCAGCGTTTCGGATAGTCGGAGTTCGGATAATTGGAGTTCTACTGTATATATATATATATATAAATATACATATATATATATATATATATATATATATACATATATATATATATATATATATATATATATATATATATATATATATATATATATATATATATATATATATATATATATATATATATATATATATATATATATATATATATATATATATATATATATATATATATATATATATATATATATATATATATATATATATATATATATATATATATATATATATATATATATATATATATATATATATATATATATATATATATATATATATATATATATATATATATATATATATATATATATATATATATATATATATATATATATATTAGTTTAGGGGTACCTACAATATAATATAAGGTGCCGGTGGTTATGTAACTGCTTCCTTCAATTTCATCACCGTCTCCTCTCTCTATCTCTTCGCCGGTTTTACCTTTTTTCATTTCGGTACCTACCTTATTACAGACGAAGCCTACTTGCAATAGCTTAGTAATTCAAATAAATGCCTAAGAATCTTCCAATTATTTAATAAAGACAATTGATTTAATTTCATTGTCTCTGTTTAAGTGTATGGCACTAGGAAAATAACTTTTAGTAAAATACTTCTCTTAACTATGGATTAAATTATTTTTTATAAAGAAAAAGACTTTTTGATTATTTTTTTTTATTTACGACCGAACCCATAATAAAGATTTACGCAGTCTGATCTTAATCTTACCCAAATAATGCGTACTTCCTTCTCTAATTAAAATACTGCAATAGTTACAGTCGACCTCAACTTTAAGAAGCTTATCGGGTGTTTAAAGAAACCCGAATTCACGTATAAATTTTTGCGTGTGCTAAACAAGCTGAGACTAAGGTGCGCGGCTAGTAACAAAACCAGATGCTGCAAGTTTATAAGCGGACAATCAAGAGGGTCCCAAATTTCTATATCTAGTAGTCAATGCCTTTCTATATCTAGTGACGACTGTGAACACCAACACTTGAAAGTCTATCCTCTCGAGTTGAATTCATTCCTTTGATGTGATAATATATTTTTTGTTGAAGAAAAAAAGAATTGAACCAAAAACGCTTAAAGTCCCATCGCGGGCTTGAATGTGGTCAGGCGACGGGTAGGTTGGTACTTACAATTCGATGGCGCGCAGCGGGGTATCCCAGCTGAATTAAAATCATCGGACATTATAAAATATGGCGGCCATTTGAGGCTGATTAAAATGCCGGATTTTCGACTAAACGGTCCTTTGTGAAATGAACCAATAAATCAGATTTGCTCCGCGGACTGCACTCTGAGATATAATCGCTTATAAGAGACCGAAAAAGCGATCTAGCCACTAGCGTGAAAGATATAATTTTGTTTTTATGATTTGTCTCCTTTGTCTTTGCATCTGTCTACTAGAAATGGCATCTAGCAGTTCTTGGGATCTTGGACGTTTTTGTCTCTGTCGTTCCTTATATAATTATCGGGCGTTCTTCTCTTCAATCTGCGAAAATTCCGGTTTTCCATGAGTTTTAAACTTAGTTGATTTGGGTGATGCGCAATTCGTTTCCGGTGGAATACCACCTTAGTTTTGATTTGTCTCTTTACCATTGGGATTTTAAGGTGATGGTAGAAGCGCTGAAGGGTAACTACATTGGAATTGACTGGTGTGATCCACAGCTAAAATCCATAGTCTGTGGCGAATCGCGCCACTGTTATACTTGGAATTAGAAATTTTATAATAACATTCCCATTGTTAATTTTATAAATTGTTGAATCTACCAAATGGGTTGGATATCTAGCAGAATTCATTGGTTTTAAAGCAGAAAATAAGAATAACCTTCGCAAAAAAATTAAGCAAATATTTGATCGAATTGAAAGGTTTTTAATAATTTATAGAGGATTTATTTATAATAATACTAAAATAATGCTCTCGGGAAGTGCCTTTTATCTATCACTAAGCCTTAATATTTCAGGAAAATGTTTTAAAATTTTGCTTTTAAGAGTTATGTGTAGGCAAAAACGACCTTCTTGACATTTTGGTAATCCGATTCAAAGCTTAGCATTAAAAAACGCCAGCGTCTTCGCTATTTTCGCCGCGCTTTCCAGAATGCTGGGCGAATTTGAGGATAGATTAATGTCAGACATGAGTTTATTTATCTGGTAGACACGCACGATGGCGACGTGATGACGTACGCTGGCGTCATTGGATTCTTCAGAGAGAGAGATAGAGAGAGAGAGAGCGTCTTTTTTATACTTGCGCACATTCTTCGCCCGTCTTTATGACGATGATATTTCAGTATCACCATTCAGGCGTTTGACACGAAGCCAATTGAGAGCCGTCCGCGTCCTCACCGCTGCCGCGCGCACTGTGTCGTCCCGGATTCGGTATTACGAACGCTAACCGTTCAAGTGTACACGTCGCTTTATAAATCAATTAAATTTATTGTAAAAAGTTTCCTTAAAAATTTTGTAACTTGTCAAAACAACGCATTAGACTAGATGGTTTAGATGCAAGTGGTTTTGAAAATAAACGAAATAAGATTTACAAGCATGTATTGCCTTTCACGAATAAATAAATGTAATTTGACCTAATTGATGACATTTTATATTTATAAAGCCTATAGATATACAAAATGTTTGCTTCGTAAGACGCTTGTTTTTTTTGTTTTTCGTAGATTACGGAGCGAGCAGGTGCTTGCTTATGTTTTTTTCCTCAAGGAGCCAAACATAACTGCACATCAAGCGCTATCTCACTTCCTCATTTATGTGGGTGTCTATGCTATTCGCTCCCACAGAGACCCACTGAAGGAGGGTTATGTCCTGCTCGCACGTAGTCGCAATGTATTCATTTATCTTTCTCAGTAATTCATGGGCGTTGGCCTTCTCAGTCGACCAGTGATGCAATTTGAGTTCAGCGTTAGTTTCCTTTCGCAAGACTTGTGATGCACGAGTTTGTTAATTGCAATTTATATACGTTTATTTAAGGTAAACATGCTATGCTGTACATATAAACTGTTTTAGGTGTAGTAACACATTTATAGAATTTTTAAATGTTTCTTGATGATCTGCCAAAATGTGATTCACTTACGTGAACCTTCATATATCTCGTACAACAAATGATTTTTTTCAACCAACCCTGCAAGTCGAAATCGATCCATGGGGTTTTGATCGCCATTCTAAAAGAAAGCCTCCTAATGGTTTGATGGCTATTCTAAAAAGAAAGCTCAATATCCCAATAAATAGCAAAAAGTGTCCCCAATAGAAACTTTTGTAGTATATACTACTTGTAGTGAGCTCTCTGACTAGGCGTAGCAAACGTAAGCGGTCCAATCGAATAATTCATAACACTCGCGCTTTAAAAATAATTGACGACTCTTCACACGCCCCCTGAATCTTCTGCGTTTATGTTTTGTTTGCGAATGTAGCGATTAGAACTGACCGGTTCATAAATTACGACGGACAAAAATTATATTGTCAATAAATACGGGACGCTGAGCATGCTGGCAGGGTGTTAACGGGCTCGAGATATACAGCGCGGTATAGTCATTGTGACTTGGGATATTTTGACGCGCGGCAATAAACGGAAAACTCTAGCAAAACAATAGAATAGAAAAGATATAGAAACGAATATTATTTTACCACGTTGATTATTTGATTTTTTTGTTTTGAATGAATTATCGAGTTAATTAAGTCAACTTATTATTAGCGGAATGAATGTAATTTAAGTTATCTGTTTCATTCTGACGAATCACAGATTCTGAATCATTCTGACGAATCATCAGATTGACGAATGATAAAGTTAACTATTTGCGCATCTCTCATTAAGAGATTTTTATTATTTGTCAATTTATAAACAAACAAAATATCGATAACCGAATGAAATTCATATATTATGCTATTTTGCCCTATATGGACTATTATACTAATGCAGACTTAATATCTACTAACCGTAAAATTATATAGAAAAATATTTTTCCTGTTGCACTAGCATTTCATTATAATTTCTTCGTTCATTTATTTGGTCCTCCTTCTTCGATCTGACGATCATATCAGCAAAATAGTTAAATGGAGTTTCTATTGTTTTTAGGGTCTATAATATAATATAGACCCTCGCAGCATCGGGTTCTGTATACTAGCAGTTAAGGCACAGATCATGAAGAAAAATGGCACTTATGGCAACTGTGTCTATGTGGAAGACCGCAAAGGCTGCAAAGACAAAATGCTATGTTTGAACTTGAGGTTAGGAGATTCACATCAAGGAACATACGTAAGTTGGCCGGAGCCCGCTCTTAGCGAGATAAACATTATACTTTCTTATTCACCTTTTTGATGATTGCATTTTCTCTGGTTAGCCATCAGCTTATAAACTGAGAACTAACTCCTGAAAACTTCTCCTGTAATTGGTCTCCAACCTTATGTATTTGCTGTGTCTGTAGCGAGATCATGCAGCATTTGATTTAATACTAAAAAGGTATTTTTTAGGATTATTATTTGCATTATTTCGTTTCGCCAATTTTCGTTTAATTTCTGTTTGTCTAATAATTAATTCACGACATATTATTATTGGTAAAAATCTGAGTAGTAAAAAAAATACAACTATTTTGATTTTTGATAGGCTTTGGTTACCGAGAAAAATACTTTTTAATTCAACTTTAGGATACCCAATATTTTTTCTCAGTAAGTCAAACCATTCTTTTTTATTAAGATGGCTATAATCATAAAAAGTCGTAGATTATTTTTAACTCAATTCTTCATTTTCATTTGTTTTAAGTATTAATGTGTATAAACCCTTGATTTTAGCTACAAAAATAACAGCAACCAAACAGCAAGACTTTATTTAATAACCTTATGCTTATTCGATTCTGTCACCCAACTGGAACTAACCTGTTCTATGGTGGATCACTGAAAAATGGCATTTAAGTTGAACATAAAATTCTGTCAAATAGATTTACAAACATACTTATTATTATTAAATATTCGGAAAAGGAGTTTGAGATTTCTTCCTTTTCTGTATCTTAGTTCTCGATAATAATTTACATTAGTTGACATTGTCTACTACTACACCCCGGTCTTTTCCTTTATAAGCTTGCCAATTG
This sequence comes from Micropterix aruncella, assembly GCA_944548615.1. Taxonomy (NCBI): domain Eukaryota; kingdom Metazoa; phylum Arthropoda; class Insecta; order Lepidoptera; family Micropterigidae; genus Micropterix; species Micropterix aruncella. The sequence continues at coordinate 58,163,870 of OX155980.1, read as the reverse complement.
TTTGCTGAAGATTGAGTCCGCTTCGGCTCGCGAACCCCCGCAGCCAAGTCTATGTATCGGATACAGCGAAGTGAGTCCGCCGACAAAGCGAGCTATTCACCGCGGTCCGCCACCTGCTGCGAACTAAAAGAACTAAAATGATTGAAACAATGCGCTCGATAATACCTTGTATTACAACTCGGCTAGCATTGTTTAGTAAACCCGGCCGCGCTCTGCTCGGAAACAAATTAGATTTTGTAACGCAATGGAGTCTCGACCTGAACGCTGCATGAAATCAAACATTTCTTCTATGTAAGACAGGAATCACCGAATAAAATATAATATGTATCAACACTGACAACAAGGCAAAAATATTCGCCGGATTCCAGGCACTGCGAAATGAATAGGGGAATTTAGCCGACAAATTGTCCGAACTTGAGATGGATCTCAAGTTCCCAACGAGCACAAATCACAGATCATCCGATGGAGCTACACAGAGAACCCAATATGCAACTGTGGAGCGCTGCAGGATGAAGACGACCTGATGATCCTGCCTGCAGTTATCAACCCCTTTCACTCACCAGGATCTACAATAGGTCAACGACAAGGCTATTCAGACAGCGTACTTTTGGGGAGACATGTCCTAACCTGGCCCAGATACGTTAACGAACGAACGAGCACAACATGGGATGGCTGGCGGCGTTCTCTGCGAGTGTACCTTTAAATATGTCATGACGGCTTCGCGATGGATTCTATTACCGGATGTTAAGATTTCGATGAGAAGCGATAACACCCTGGGAAATATATATACCCTGGGAAATATATATACCCTGGGAAATATATATATATATATATATATATATATATATATATATATACAGAAAACTTACACACACGAACCGTTATTATCATACTGATGCTATATTACCACCATCAACAAAAATCTCTCATCGAGCACATGACCTATGTGACACCGACCATGCTGTAAATAGATATAAACCGCATCGTAACTGCCCCATAAAACACTTAACAGAAAAGCCTCAGGCACCAAATCGATTCTTGGCACATTTCAAGGAAGTAACATAAGATTAGAAAAATCCTCATCATGTTTAGCATTAAAATAATCTTTAGAAGATCGCAGAAATGAAGATGCCTAAAACTGTACGATCAGAAACAAAAAAATATCGAGGTCAATGTAATGATCCCTGCAAACTGAATTACTTTCCTCATGTCATAATGCGACGTGCCGCCTCTTATTATATATACAAGGCTAGATAGCCAGGAAGAGGAGGTCCGGAAAAAGAAAGAACGAGAATGGTTCAACAAATCCTTAATTTAACATCTCTGTTCCGATATGCAGCTAATAATTTGTAATAGCAAAAACGATGTTCGGGAGTGGACATGAAGCCAGAAGAAAAGGAAGAAGTTATCAATTCGTAAGTGCAAGCATGTATGTATTTAAAATTGTTCTGTAATCCTTAATCTTGAAAAAATCTATGCCTAAGCAGTTTTTGATACGATTCGTTATTTATTTTTTTTTAATTTTCCTATTATTTTATTTGGGAAAAGGAGATAACAAAAAACATATTCACTAAATCAAAATTTAACAAACATAAACTATTTACATGTTTCCCTATTAAAGGAGATGATTTCCGGGGATCAAAAAGAATTCTACTATTTTAACTAAAAAAAAATATTACACAGAAAATAGGCATTCCAAAATAGGTAAATTTACAGGGTGAAAGGTGAATTTAAATGTTGGCCAAGATGTAAAATAATTGATATCAAGAAGAAAATAAAATTATTGATACATGTAATCTTGTTTCTTTATTATTTTGTTCCTGTCAGTCGCAAGAAGTTTCAATTCATATAAAAATACAATAAACAATAAAAATAGGGGAGACAAAAAAAATAGGGTATACAAGTGTAAAACAGTTTACATTCTTTGATCTTCTTAGATTAATACATAAATAAGAGGTTTTATTAATTTCTAAAGTTGTGGTTCGATTGAGCCATAGTAGGGGTCAATTGTAACTAGGTATTATAACAATTATAACAATTGTAACATAATCTCGATTTGTACAGTGTTCTGCTATAATCAATAAGAAGAAACTCTATAAATGCATATAGCAAAAAACTTGTATATTCCGAGCTACTAGCCGTTATTTCGAGTGTTACTATTTTTATTTTATTTTATTTTTATTTTATTTATTTTTAACACATAGAATAAAGGATTGTATTATTTCTAGAGTGTTACTATTGTCCCAGTCTACCCTACTTTTGTATATTTTTAGTATGCATATAATAGTTTTTCTGATATAATTGTCCCTATATGAAACTGAATGATTGAATGAAACAACATATTTTTTTATTATACCCAGGTATTTTTTTATACAACAATTGTTATACCTAAAGGCAAGTTTTAGTATGGTATTGATGCGTATATCAGAAATATGCAAACCAATCCTCAAATAACCAGATTATCGTTCCCAGTATAAAAGCTTCCCACATTTCGTGCCGATAGATGCCGGGCTAATGCGATGCACTTTGTTTCAGTATACCTATATAAGTAGATATGTAAGTCGGGGCCAGCATCACAAAAGGAAATATTTTAATCTTTCAATGTAGCATCTCCGAGCGGGAGGGGACGCTGCCGAGAGAGAGACCGCGATAGGGGCGAGTGGCGCGCGCGACAGGGACAGAGGTAGACGTGAAATCCCATACGCCACGCATTTAATGGCCGCCATCCATCTTCTGCCGGAGGAAAAAAGTGATTGGTAGTGATAGAGACCCAACGCGCCCCGAGATATAGCGGCTATCGGAAACCCACCGACCCTCTCGCTTCTCGCGACAATCATTATTTTATTTCTGTCTCTTTCTGAGCCATTTCTATCTAGAGATATTCGCGGAAAAGAAATCATTAAAGCTATATGCACCATTCGGTATTTGACATGTTTCCTGGTTCTGAGGGATCAATCCGTTAATTAATTAACCAATAAATATTCCTTATAGTCAATAGTCTAATAGTCAATAGTATTTTATTCATCCAAAATTGCAAATACGATTGAAAATCAATCAATCAAAATTAAATGAAACAAATGAATAAAAAAAAATACAAAAAATCAATAGCCTAAAACTAATCCAACAAATGTTCATTAAAAATAATACTGATGATAACCAAAGTCAGACAAAATAAAAGATGTATGCTTAATAATCACTTCTGTTAAACGACAGTAACTATAATGAACAATCAAAGATTATCTAATCATTCCTACTAGGTTTAAATAGTATGTTTTCACATAAAAATAATAGAGGTATCTTGAAAAGATGATATTATATATACCTACCGTTATAATTTTTCGAGGTCGTCTACCTTATAAATAGCATGTGTGATGAGCCAGTGTTTAAAACTCTAAGTATATCCGAACATTTTTGGTTTGTATTGACTTTGAAGGGTTATTAAGGAGTTTAAAGGAAAAATAAACAAATGACTTTCGGATTATAGTCAAACGGATTTTGGAGAGTGTTGGATTTACACGTTAAGCGGACACCCGTGAGTTGTTATTATCATACACTAAACAACCGTGAATATACGCTGATGCCATAGTAACAACTTCGAATTTCTTGAAAATAGGCACGCGATGTGTGTCCCTCCATACACCTAGGTAATTACGGGTTCAGATTTTTCATTCTTAAGTAAAAGAAAACCTTTTATATACTTAGCATCGATGATGCAGTTGAAGTTCATGACCATAGACTGACTTCACAGAAGATTCGGTATTAATTAGGTCAAAGAATTCGCCGTTAACGACTTTTTTAAAACGAATGAACGGTTGATATAGTTACTCGTCTCGTTTTATCGTGTCTTTAATCGGAATAACGAGACTATAATAAACTGAAGAGCTTGCGTGTTGCGTTGGTTGTTGGAAGAAGTCGTGATTCCAAGGCATCCGTTAAGTAATCGTTAATTAATCGTTAATTAACTAGCCTACAAATAGTCGGTAAGTAATGCATTTGTATTAATAAATTATATTTGACATCAATTAAATACTTGGCATCTTGGATGCCGTCAAAGTTGATGACCATAGAGTTGCTTCGCCGGAGATTCGGGATTAATTAGGTTCACGAATTTACTGTTAAAGACGTTTAGTTGTTTGTTAACGGATTAACGATTATATCATTACTTATCTCGTTGTAACATATCCTCAAAATGAATAACATGATTCTAATAACATGTAGAGCTGCGCATGTCGTATTAGTTGTTAGAAGTGGTCATGATGCCAAAGCATTAATCGGTTAACAAATCGTTAATGAATTTGTCAAATAACATTCGTTTATTAACCCCTCAAATGTGAGGCGTCCCTTAAGGGATGCCTTGGCAAAATGTATACAAAATGTATATAAATTTATATAAATGTAAATATAAATGTAAATGTGAGCCGCTTTATAGTAATCCGCTCTATAGTAATGCTATAGCTCTATAGTAAACCCCGCTCTATGTAAATGTAAATATAAATTTATATACATTTTGCCGTAGGCAACCCGAGCTAATCGCCATTCATTTGAGGGGTTAACGGATTTGGGAGTTTGCTAATAATTGGCTTTGCCAGAGATTCACGGTTAATGAAGTTAACTTTTAGTTAATGAATTTACTGTTAATGGCGTTAACATTTTCCTTAACGAATTAATGGCTAGCATCGTCACTCGTCTCGCTTTAACGTATCCTGAATCGGAATAACGAGATTATAATAAAACGTAGAGCTGCGCGTGTCGTGTTGGTTGTTGGAAGTGGTTGTGGTAGTGCGGTACGCCCAACCTTTTGAGGCCGAATTGCCACCCACCGGTGCCGTATATTGTGAGGCTGCGTTGTTAACTGCGGGCGATTTCTTTCAACTCGAAACGTATCATTTCAATTCATTCCTAGTCCGCACGCGATGCATAAACTCGATGTGCGACCGCCGGAGTTTTATAATATTATTGATACGAAGGATCACTGCGGGTAGTTATTGGTATATTATCTATATATATGAATGGAAACATATGAGGACACAACGGTGGCTCTCGAAAAAGAAGCAGTCGACATGACTATACCTGGCCTTATACCAAGCTGGACCTTTACATGCACTATCTTAAGAAAACTTGAAGCCTAGGATATGTAAGCCAATAAAACTATCATAAACATGATAGCCAAAGTTTGGTAGCGGTCATGGCACTAAGATTGGTAAATGTCCGTAGGAGTTTGGGGAGACTGAAAAGTAATGCTCTTAGCTACTATACTACAAGAGTATTTGTTATATAGTTATCAAAGAATTAATCGGATTCAAAAAAAATGTGGGTGACATATTTCGTTTATCACTCATGGTTTAATGCTTAAGTATTTCATTACTCATGCTACAATGAGGCTTGAAAAATGAGGTACGGTCACTCCTGCAGCGAGCTCTCGGACTATTCGAATGGTGGTATCTCGATGAATCAGTTATGACTTTCGAGATACTTGTCATACGCCATACATAATTAAAGACACACGTCTTTAAATGACTACGCGACTGATTAGAGGAGCGAATTCCAGGGCTGTGGTCAAAATCATATTAAATACTGGATGCTTAATCTTCAGTGGTCGCGTCTCAACATATCGAGAGGACTACTGTTGGAGCGGACGAATTTGATTGCAAGATTTAAAGATTATGCGCTTATCCTAGTTACTTTGGATTTAACACTTTTTTTTTGGGTAACTTTGTGGGAAAAAACTTAATGGTCTTCCTTATCATATCACATAAAATATCGCTTTGCACGCCTAGGCGCCAATCAAGAGCCTTTTGGCCTTTTTGTCTGTGATATGGTTCGTGGTCCTCTTTGCTAATCACTGGTTATTTTTTATCAAATTAGACAAATTGATGGTTCCAATAAATCATATTGAGTTTCAGCGATTGGACTCCACTTCGTCGTCTCTTCTTAACCGACTTCCTTGGCAGAAAACTGAGATTACCAACATAACATTATATGTGCCCAACCTATATAACATTATATGAGTCCAACATTTCATTTAATTCTGGTATTTAAACCTCGCTACATTTTGCACTGCGCTATATATGAACATGTATTAAATAATTATATATTTGAATTGAGCGCCATTAACCAGAAATACCGAGTAGTTAGATTAGTGATCAAAATATGCCGTTGTAAACGCGCCTAAAATAAACAGATAATGAAAAGGCTGGAAAATATCAGAAAGTACCTACTCTTACACTCGTTATTCGTTACTTTTGTATGGGAATATCGCACGAGTATGTAAGGGGTCTAACTCTATTAAGTTCGTTGAGAATAGGGTGGAAGTAGTGGGACGTGCATTATCCTGGTATTGTATTGTGAGAATCGGCGAAGCAAATTAGTCTTTACCGTCAAGTAAGTCCAAAGATCTATTGAAGTTTCGGATTAAATTCGAAAGACGGTGGAGTGCTAATCGCGGTCCATTGTTTCAGAAATGCCAAATAGCCGATTACATACACAATCAATCTTTTTCCTCTCTGATTCGTTTTAAAATCGGTTAAAGCCTAGTTTAAACATCCTAATATTATTTCATTTATCTGGCTGATGCACTAATATAATAATATATAAATATAGTGATAACCAATTGAAACGCGTTTACGCCGAATATTCTGTATTTTGCGCCGGTTCGCGTGGCTTCTCATTCATTATGTAAATATATGTGATAATTGAATATTCGGTATGCGATCATCGTCATCTTTATATACACCTGTACGTGAACCAATGATGAATTAAAAGTTGGTTTTGAAAATAAAAATCACTTTTATTTGAATCACAAATTAGCTATAAACTTTATGATATAGGCCCTTTACATTCCACCCTCATCCTGTTGTGGATCCAACCTCGCGACATCTGGGAGACCAGCTGAGAGCCGGAGCTAACAGCTGAGCACCTGATGAAGCTGGTGCATTCACAGACTTTATGTTCTGGCAATCGACATGCAAGTAGCTGTCGTGCAAGTGCGGCGGCCCTGCGCACGCCGCCGCCGCCGCCGCCGCGCGGAATCAGGAATGGGGTCAGTGTCCCCCCGCGCGCGCACCACGTATGATCGCTGCATATGATCTCTTTAATATACCCTACAATAATAAGGATATTCGTATTGAGATAACAGTGTTCTCGGACGAGTCGCGCGGGGCCGGTGACGTCACAGAACGGTCGCGATCTATATTTACATCGGCTACGCGCCGCGTTCTTTTTGTTTTTTCGTTGGGAGGGATATTAATCTCAAAGTCCTAGAGCCCTTTGCTGCGTAACCTGCGTCATTGGTCACTCGATTGAATATATTATTAATTAAATATTAATAAGAGTATAATACGTCTATATGCAGCAATAAAGTAATAAAATTAACATATAAAGTGAAAATCCAAATTATTTACAAAAATAAAAAAGTCTACGTAATATTACATGATATGTATTTGTATGTGCATATGTGGTTAAATATGTATATTTATGTACATTAAATTGCTGAGATAAACTAGTTTATTAGTTATTTTCTTTAATATTGCAACAGTTGGCTGTAAGAAATCGTGAAATGATAAACCCGCCGTTTGCACTAATTAAAGTTATTATTTGGAATATAAACTAGAATTTAAGTTTTCTTTATCATTGTTAGTGTTTTGGTACAATAAAGCTGTCTTTCATTCTTTCTTCTAACTACCGACGCTGCAAAAAGAAATGTTGTCGGAGCAAAAAAATCCCTGATTTTTAGGACGATCCTTTGTTATATTATGATGACGTAATTTTTTCGTTTCCTTTATTAGTCCTAGATTATGACGTATATACTGTTATGTCCGTCAATTAGTTACACTTAGAATATCTACTAATACATAACCACATATTATGTAGGTATGTAGGTACTAAAGAGACATTAATTATTCTATATTTAATAGCATATTCTTGTATTTTTTCATCAAGCTGTATAACAAATTCGATCTGACGTCTCGTCCAATTGATTCCATACAATCGCCAAATAGTAACAGATACTGCCTTGGAAACTAGTTCTTATGTGTTTCGGTATAATAGCTAGTTGTTCTCTTGCCGGATTTTTTTTAGTATCACTATGAAACCTCAAAAATACTTTTTTACCCTAAAATAATATATTTGAAATATATTTAGAGTATTCATATAACATTATTAAGCGTAAAAGTTAAATAGGATATTTTATTTACTATTTCAGTAGGTATACCTACAAAAGGTTTTTCAACTTTTCTCAACGTTTTGATCATTGTAACAAATCACATTGTGAATATTTGCTACTCTAAGCAGTTAGCCTGATGACGTTGGATCAAATACAATGGGCTCCCGAACTAAGAGGGATATTAATCTCATGAGCTCGCGTACTGACTGGGTCCCCGGTTTTGGACCATCAACCGCCGACATCGTTTTCGGCCATTCTTGTTAATTTGATTTGTGGCAGCAAGTGGGTTTCCGCAGGGATCTTACAATAATAATGTAAATAAAGGATCGGCTTTAATACTTGTAGCTGGAAACTATCGGTAGAAACATAGAAAGCTGGGATTTTAGGCCATATAAAATTAAATAAATTTCAAAATTTGGCAGCATTTTAGGACACACGATTAGGAATAATATACGCTACATATTATAGCAGATAGCTTGACAGCAATTATAAACATACATTTAAATTTAATTTAAGAAATAGAAAGCGATGTTCATCCATTAGCCTTTGCAGATCATTTGAGTTAATCAGGAGTACATATAGGAGTTTAACGAGGAAGCTTTGGATACAAATTATCGGTTCTAACAAATGTACAGTCTATAGCAAAAGATTTAGAAACTAATAGGGATGCTATCAATGCGAAAGATATAATTCTGAAAAAGAATGCAGAAACATCCATGAGAACCGTTTTGGACGCTCAACGAGTTGTGACAAAGATAATTCGTTAGTTAACAGCGTTTATGACTGTAAAGTGGCAGATGATTGACTTACTGACTAATTGATGACTGTTTCTCTGCGATAGTAGTCGCTAGAAGACTACTGGTTCTACTCGTTATTCTGATGATATTGGTATCTTTTAACGTTCTCAGCATGCGTTCAGAGAAGCCGATGAATCGCTGAGGAAATCAAATGCATAGCTGCCAACTCTCAGATTGTACCTTTTGTCATCGGTAACTAATTCACTAATTTGAGGTCGGTAAACACGTGTTCACCCTCGCTCAGTAACAAAGCAAATACAACAAGACTGATGAACATAAAGAAACTGTAATTGGTTGTTGATGACAAATGATAAAATTCTGTTTTTAGCACCTCAGCCTCTCGTGATCGGAAAGTAAGCCTTTCGAAATTTTGATCTCGGGTCCCAGGCAATGACTCTTCAGGGATAAGCAATACATTAAATGCAACTATATACCCCATTGCATAGGACGAACTTTGGACTTTATTTAACCTTCATGTATAAATTTAACGCGCTTTTATTTTATTCCGATCAACGAAGGCTGCGACTAGCAACCGAAAGGCTCATGTAATCGAACCATGTTTTTTTCATTTATGTGAAAACTAACAGACTGACAAATACTAGTGACTTTATACCCAACAAAAATTATTTTGCAAATTACAAACTAAACAGTGTGCATTTTTCTTTCGCTCTATAGAGATATCTCGGATTCTGTGAAAACTTATGAAATGAAATGAGATGATACTCGACATAATGCAGTTTTATACGGACGGGTAGATGGTGTAGCCACTGATTTCTTATCCAGAAAAACAAAAGAAGAAGAAATAGAAGTTTAACCGAATCGAGATATAATAGCATCAGGAGAGGCGATTCGACAGAATCTTAAGACCCGATCCCAAGTCTATGTGGTCTAGGTAGACAGTTATAATTTACTATAAAATCTTAAAGAAAGATTCATCTGTGCTCTTCTAGATGCTTGATGGGAGATTTATTGCCGTGAATCTCTAAAACTTAGTCGGTTAACACATGGAGAAATTATATTATAGCTAGATTATAGCTATAAACTGTTCCGTCACGATATAAAGAGCTAAATAGACTATGGTTATGCCTAAGATATTGATATTTTTGGGCAATCTGTGTAAGCTTTTAGCCCATAGCCTAAAATTCTGGATCAATTTAGACTTCGATTTTTTATGTAGGTACCTATTCTCAATATGTTTTACTTCGATGGCTGCGCATTGTGTTTCTGTGCTTCTTCCTCGTGTATTTGATGAATGTGGTTTATTTTGACTCGTGTACTAGTGTTGGAGCCTTTTCAGTGAGGTCTATTTCGATGCATCTTAGGCAGTTTTATTATCGAGTTATTATTTAACAATTAGTGAAAACGGATTATTATGATAAAGACGAACAAAAAAATATGAGGTTCGAGAAGATGTATATCGTAGCTGAATACACTGATAACGAATTTGATCACATTGACAACTACATTGGATCTGAGAAAGACTGGAGATCTGAGGAAGAATACAAAATAATATATATTTTTCTATTTGTAGCAAATGTTCCTTTAATGTCGTAAGTATGTAAGAATAGTAATAGTCAATCAATCAAGTGCAAGAAAAGTGTTGAAAACTCTGTAATAAAATACCTATATTAAAAAAAATGTGGTAACTTGTGCCATTATAGGGATGCCACACTGAAGGGACGAACTAGATTACGCAATGGCAGTTGTTTTGTCGGGTGATATGCGGCACGAAACTGTGTCAGTGGACGCCGCCGCGCGCGGCTTGACAGATTTATATCGTGCTTTTAATGAGCCCCTTCGCATTCGACCTTGTCACTATAGAGCTGGATAACAACGCAGGTCTCTCCATTCACATGGACCTGTCGTGACGCGATCGTGACAAAAGCCATAAAGGTTGCTAATTCAATGTATAGCTGAAAGATCGCCATATAATTAATAGTGAATTTGATAATGACAATCAGCAGAGATTGGAAAATTTATATATATATATATATATATATATATATATATATATATATATATATATATATATATATATATATATATATATATATATATATATATATATATATATATATATATATATATATATATATATATATATATATATATATATATATATATATATATATATATATATATATATATATATATATATATATATATATATATATATATATATATCCGATCAAGGGAATCCTTCGTCACGATGTAAGTGGCTTTTATAATTATTTACTTTATAATCATCTTATTGATCAATTCTAAAAAGAATATATATATATATATATATATATATATATATATATATATATATATATATATATATATATATATATATATATATATATATATATATATATATATATATATATATATATATATATATATATATATATATATATATATATATATATATATATATATATATATATATATATATATATATATATATATATATATATATATATGTATATATAAATTTTGGTCAACATTATCAGAACTTAGGTTATTATAGTAATTCGCCTATCAGCGGGTAGCGAAGGACTCTCGACGTGCATATCATCAGGATTTCACGGCCATGTAATATGGGATTTCACAACAATGCCAATATTATTTACAGCCCATTTTTTCGCACATTTTTTTATAACCTTTTCTTACACACGCATAGTACTGCCCCACTCACATTGCTCCATGGCCGTCCGCCCAATTTCTAACCATCTATGGGAAGGCTCATTAGATATTGACAGACTATCAAGGATATATATATATATATATATATATATATATATATATATATATATATATATATATATATATATATATATATATATATATATATATATATATATATATATATATATATATATATATATATATATATATATATATATATATATATATATATATATATATATATATATATATATATATATATATATATATATATATATATATATATATATATATATATATATATATATATATATATAATTATTTTCAATAATATATAAAATTAGATTCATGAAAAGTTACTTATCTGGGGTCCTGGTGGACCAGAAACATTTAAACGATAGTTAATGTCCTCTTTAAATACTTAGGGCAGCGGCACCTGTTTCCGCAATTGATAACCTATGATGTTATTAGTTATTGCAGCCGAATTACTGTATGCCCTTGGATGTAATACGTATAGGAGGATGGTTTCTGTAACAGAAATGGATGTTAGTAACTTATTTTAGAAGAAATTATATGATTGAGAATATTTCGACACTAGTCGTATTCATCTCTATGACATTTCTGATAGAACAATTTTTTCAAAATTTAAATTTAAAAAAAACTGAACATAGAGAAATGGGTTAATAATATTTTGCAATATCGTTATAAATGCACTATAACCGACCTTGAAAAACATTATTAATAATGATTTTTAAATGAAAAATATTAATAAGCTTTTAATGAATATGTCTGAACAAATATAATTACTGTATTAATTTTGCCTATTCAGACCGGGACCCTTGCAAGCGCCTAAAATATTTATAAAAGCCAACTCCCAAGATTTAACGTCTCTTTCTTTAGCGTTATCGCCAAGGCACTTAATAATTTTTACTTTAAAACAATTATCAAAAGTTAAATTGTGTGCCTTAGCATGCAATGCTATTGGAAGTTGACTTTCATTGCCTACGCTGGCCCTGTGATTATTTAACCTAATGCTAAGAGGTGTAGTTGTTTCCCCAATATAAAATGCATTGCAGGTCTGGCAAAGTAATTGATATACAATATTTTTTGAAATGCAACTACTATTAAAAGGAACTCTGTAACTGTTGGGAGTGTTAGGACTAGTAAAATAAATGCTTCGATCTAATAAAGGACATGTTTTACAACGTGATCGACCGCAAGGCTGTAGGCCCAAATTTTTGTTAGTACTAAGATAATTTCGATTATTTTTATTAAGTATTGATTTTAAATTAGGAGGTTTTCGAAATGATAAAATTGGTGGTATATCTAATAAACCTTTGGTTGATGGGTCGTTAGCTATAATAGGGAATAAATCTGCTAAAATTGGTCGCAGTTTCTCAGTGCCAGGAAAATAAGTAGTACTTAGAAAGATTTTATTTTGATTTAAATTTGACACCAATTTAGGTTTAGGTGAAAATTTTGTTTCGGAATTTATTATATTTTTATCTAACAAAGAGGCAGGATAATTTCTTTCTATTAGTGATTTTTTAAGATTAGAAAGGTACTTATCTAGATTTTCTTTATTATTAATTAAACGGTGACCGCGAATGGACATTGAATATGGAATTGACTTTTTGGTATGAAACGGATGACAGCTATCGAAATGTAGGTATTGCTCTTTGTTTGTAGGTTTTATATGAATTGCAGTTTTAATGGTGCCTTCGGATAGAGTTAGATCAACGTCTAAGAATGTAATTTGATTTTCTGATATAGTATATGTAAAATCTAAGGGTCCGAAATTATTTAAATCTGTAAGGAAGTCAGTGAGTGTGTCATGTCCATGTGGCCAAAACAATATAATATCATCAATAAACCTATACCACATTAGTGGTTGTAAATTTTGAGTAAGAAGAAATTTATTTTCTAATAACCCCATGAAAAGATTCGCATAAGAAGGAGCCATTCTTGTTCCCATTGCTGTACCTTTAATTTGGAGATAAAATTCATCCTCAAAAGAAAAAGCATTCTTAGTGAGGACGAATTCAGCCAACTTACAAAGAAAATTTGTAGAAGGAATTTGGGGGCTGGGCCTTTGATTAAGGTAATGGGAAATCGCTTCTAAGCCTAAATCATGGGGAATATTAGTATAAAGAGAGACAGCGTCAATTGTAACAAGTAATAAGTTGTCAGTCTTAGGAATTGTGGTATTTTTTAGAATCTCGATGAAATGGTAACTATCTTTAATGTGTGACTTTAGATTTTTTACAAATGGCTGTAGAAAGTAATCGACAAAAGCTGAAATTCTTTCTGTGGGTGAGTTAAAACTAGCTACTATCGGTCTTCCTGGATTATTAGGTTTATGAATTTTTGGCAATAAGTAAAAATTTGGTGTTCTGATAGGGTTAGGAATTAAAGTGTTAACATCTTCATCTGATAATTTTTCAATGGTTTTTTGTTGTTCAATATATTTTTTTATTGTATTAGCAAAATTTTGATTCGGATCACTATATAATTTTTTATAGGAAGTTTCGTCTCTGAGTTGCCTCAAACCTTCAGCTACATAGTCTGTTTTATTAAGGATGACTGTAGTTGAACCTTTATCAGCTGGCAAAATGATGATATTGGTATCTTTGCTTAGATTGTTAAGAGCTGAAAGTTCATCAGATGTTAAGTTAGGTGTAGGTTTGAGGCTGTTTAAAAATGTTGGTTGTGTAACTTTGTTCATTAAAACTGTAATAAATATTTCTACAGGATGATTTTTTGGAAGAGAGGGTGGCTCTTTATTAGAATATTGTCGAAATTTTGCCAGTGCGTCATGTAATTTACTATTATTACCATTTTTGTCCCTTGAATGCCAAAAATCACGCCATCTCAAATTACGACAAAATTTTGCTATATCATTTCCAAAACTGAAATGGTCAACTTTGGGAGTTGGTGTGAAATTTAGCCCTTTAGATAAAACTGAATATTCATTATGGTTTATAATTTTTGAGGACAAGTTTTTTACGACAAGTCTATCGGTATTTATAGGAACCTGTGCAGCATTAGAATTTGTAACTGATGATATCAAATTTTCAATAATTGGGATTTCTAAAGGAACTTGTGTAGGTTCGGGATGCATATCTGCATGAGAATAATTGTTTATAAAATGACGATTAGCTGAGAATTTGTTTTGTGATGAATATAAGGGAATGTTTTCGTTATTGTTATAATTTGAAACAGGATTTGAATTATATCTTGTATAATTTTGTTGTGTAGAGTTGTTGATTTTGTGAAAAATTTGTAAATTATGAAACTTATTTTCGTGTTTTAGCCTAATATTGTTTAAATCAATTACAGAACTGCTAACTATTTCACTAGCATATATATAATGCATTGGAGAATACATTCTATCAAATCAACATAATATATAAGAGACCTTAAATGTTTATCTACCAAAACTTTGTATTCATTGTGTAAAACAAATGTAATCTCCATTGCATAATTAAACCTTAAAGTGTGGAAATTATATTGGATTTCTGGACTTATAGCTGAGAAAGGAAATTTAGGTATTAACCCTTTGGGGACATATATGAAGGGCCAGCGTAGGCAATGAAAGTCAACTTCCAATAGCATTGCATGCTAAGGCACACAATTTAACTTTTGATAATTGTTTTAAAGTAAAAATAATTAAGTGCCTTGGCGATAACGCTAAAGAAAGAGACGTTAAATCTTGGGAGTTGGCTTTTATAAATATTTTAGGCGCTTGCAAGGGTCCCGGTCTGAATAGGCAAAATTAATACAGTAATTATATTTGTTCAGACATATTCATTAAAAGCTTATTAATATTTTTCATTTAAAAATCATTATTAATGATGTTTTTCAAGGTCGGTTATAGTGCATTTATAACGATATTGCAAAATATTATTAACCCATTTCTCTATGTTCAGTTTTTTTTAAATTTAAATTTTGAAAAAATTGTTCTATCAGAAATGTCATAGAGATGAATACGACTAGTGTCGAAATATTCTCAATCATATAATTTCTTCTAAAATAAGTTACTAACATCCATTTCTGTTACAGAAACCATCCTCCTATACGTATTACATCCAAGGGCATACAGTAATTCGGCTGCAATAACTAAGAACATCATAGGTTATCAATTGCGGAAACAGGTGCCGCTGCCCTAAGTATTTAAAGAGGACATTAACTATCGTTTAAATGTTTCTGGTCCACCAGGACCCCAGATAAGTAACTTTTCATGAATCTAATTTTATATATTATTGAAAATAATTTTAAAAAATATATATATATATATATATATATATATATATATATATATATATATATATATATATATATATATATAATAAGTTTGTATTAAACGGCATCCTTGAAGAGGTTGAAGCAGTACGAGCAAACAGGCAACTTTTAATAAAAAAATGTGGGAAATACAACAAAAAAATGTTTGTTTTTGGAAAATTTAAAAATGATTTTTTTTTTGTAAAAAAATATAAAAAGCGTTGAGCACAATGCGCCATCTAGCAATAGATAAAATATCGCTAATCAAACTTTTTTCAACAAATGCTTGTCAAACTTTTATGTCAAAAACAACAAAAATAAAAAAATATTTTTTTTTGCTTTTTTCCATTTTTCAAGTTGCTAATTTACTCGTATCGATTCACCCCTTGAAGGATGCCTATTAATTAAAACTTATCCTATATTTTTCATATACTACAAGTACTGTAGCTCACACACTATTTATGTCATTATTGGCTATTCCAATTAAAAAATTACATAGAAGATCCATTGTGACCCTACTTGTTTTTCTGCCTTTCTCATTTCTTTCTGTTTCATGTATTTATTGTGACGAAAAAAATATGGATATCGTTTCTTTTCAAACGGCCCTCGTATGTTACTTCACAGAAAACACACAGCCCTTGGCCCTCGATCGGAGAGTAAGACCTAAATATATTATTATTACAAATTCTTTTGCGGGGCCCGTTTGAATAAACTATTGAGCGTGTGAATTCTATGAAAGGAATGATGGTTTCGATTCTTTCTGGGGGGATACAATATAATACAACAGCACAA
>OX155980.1:58018532-58146966 GCA_944548615.1 Micropterix aruncella | reverse complement strand
ATATATATATATATATATATATATATATATATATATATATATATATATATATATATATATATATATATATATATATATATATATATATATATATATATATATATATATATATATATATATATATATATATATATATATATATATATATATATATATATATATATATATATATATATATATATATACATATATATATACATATATATATACATATCTATATCTATATCTATATATATATATATATATATATATATATATATATATATATATATATATATATATATATATATATATATATATATATATATATATATATATATATATATATATATATATATATATATATATATATATATATATATATATATATATACGAGTGGTATTACCCGGCGTTGCCCGTGTTATATCTGTTCTCAAATACCAATGTATAGCAATTTTCATGGCGATCGGTTGAGCAGTATAGAAGTTGGTGTGCTGCAGCGCCGTCTAGTTGAAAGTTGCAACAAAGCGGATATATATAAAAACCTTAACCATGAAAAAATACATATATATGCCAACTTTCATGGTGATCGGTCAAACGGTTTCGGAGTCTATTAAACTCGGACAGACGGGCATACAGATATACCAACATCCATTTTTATATTATATTATTTTGGCCTGTTTTTAAAATTTAAACTTTGAATGCCTATATCTCGCTTATTTATAGCGACCGACACAATTTTCTTCCAGATTTAGCATTAAAATGAAAAAAATTGGAGAGAGGTTCCTATACTGCAGTTTTTCCACTTTTATAACTATGTGATAATACTTACATGTATATATTTTAATTAAAGAGTGTTGAACAATGAAGCACAAATAATTAAAAATCAGGAATAATTTCACTGTATTACCTTCACAATATTTTGAATTTAGAATAACGCTTGGCCGACCATGACGGCAGCGCCATCTATGGATTACTCAATAGATAACGCCATCTGTTAAAATCGTTTGGAACTAACAGATAATTGCGAATGTCAAATAATAGACATTGCAATAAAATAATATCGCGACTATAAATTAAGACGTAAGCTATCCTATCTTTCAAGTTGGATCAAACTGCACATTGTGTGCAAATTTGATTCAAATCGGTTAAGTAGTTTAGGAGTCCATCGCGGACAAACAACGTGACACGTAATTTATATATATTAAGATATATATATATATATATATATATATATATATATATATATATATATATATATATATATATATATATATATATATATATATATATATATATATATATATATATATATATATATATATATATATATATATATATATATATATATATATATATATATATATATATATATATATATATATATATATATATATATATATATATATATATATATATATATATATATATATATATATATATATATATATATATATATATATATACATATATATATACATATATATATACATATCTATATCTATATCTATATATATATATATATATATATATATATATATATATATATATATATATATATATATATATATATATATATATATATATATATATATATATATATATATATATATACGAGTGGTATTACCCGGCGTTGCCCGTGTTATATCTGTTCTCAAATACCAATGTATAGCAATTTTCATGGCGATCGGTTGAGCAGTATAGAAGTTGGTGTGCTGCAGCGCCGTCTAGTTGAAAGTTGCAACAAAGCGGATATATATAAAAACCTTAACCATGAAAAAATACATATATATGCCAACTTTCATGGTGATCGGTCAAACGGTTTCGGAGTCTATTAAACTCGGACAGACGGGCATACAGATATACCAACATCCATTTTTATATTATATTATTTTGGCCTGTTTTTAAAATTTAAACTTTGAATGCCTATATCTCGCTTATTTATAGCGACCGACACAATTTTCTTCCAGATTTAGCATTAAAATGAAAAAAATTGGAGAGAGGTTCCTATACTGCAGTTTTTCCACTTTTATAACTATGTGATAATACTTACATGTATATATTTTAATTAAAGAGTGTTGAACAATGAAGCACAAATAATTAAAAATCAGGAATAATTTCACTGTATTACCTTCACAATATTTTGAATTTAGAATAACGCTTGGCCGACCATGACGGCAGCGCCATCTATGGATTACTCAATAGATAACGCCATCTGTTAAAATCGTTTGGAACTAACAGATAATTGCGAATGTCAAATAATAGACATTGCAATAAAATAATATCGCGACTATAAATTAAGACGTAAGCTATCCTATCTTTCAAGTTGGATCAAACTGCACATTGTGTGCAAATTTGATTCAAATCGGTTAAGTAGTTTAGGAGTCCATCGCGGACAAACAACGTGACACGTAATTTATATATATTAAGATATATATATATATATATTTATATATACTTTAGCTTAGGGGTACAATATAAGATTAAGTGCCGGTAGTTCTGTAACTGCTTCCTTCAATTTCATCACCTCTCTCTATATCTTCGCCGGTTTTACCTTTTTCATTTCGTAAACATCGTTGTGTGTCAGCTCTCGTATTGGCTGATGCAGTTCTAACGGCGCACAGTAACTGGCATAGCATTGGGCGGACGCCGGATCGTTTATTGGCCTATCGCTACTTTTAAAGCGGAACGTAAATATGGGTTTTATCACCCAGCTAACGTAAATATTTCTGCTTTGATTTTCCTAGGAATAGCTGCTTGCGTGGGCCTTTCTCTCTGCCAGTTTATAAGCGAGTTGTCCTCTGCAGTCGCCGCGTCAACGTCCTTGGTTATGTTATAGTATACATACATACATATGTTTTCTTAATATTATAAAATCTGACAAAGAAGACACTTACAAATATTTGAATAAAAAACAGATTTAGAATGCCAAAGAACACTTGTATTTCGAGTAGACATGACCACTCTTGTTCGTTGCGCAGATAATAAGATGTTATTAATTTATCTTAATTTCTAAGACAATCTAGCAAGACCAAGTTCAAGATAAATTGTGATAGTGATAAATTCATTCTATATTAACCCCTCACGTTGCGAGGTAAAAACACCTATCACTTTTGCGCGCGACATATTCGCGCGCAAAAAATCGACGCGAGTCAACGGCCTTGAGAAAAACGATCATAACTTATAAACCACTAAACGGAATAAAAAAAGATAAAGAGAAAAATGATCGCATTGAAATTTGACATATAAAACATTATAACCTTATCTCGTAAAACAATTAAGATAATAATGAATAAATATTACAAAATTGGCAAACTGAAAAAAACTCGCCTATAAAATCATTTCGATTTTTTTGTAAATACAGTTTTTGTAAATATCAAAAATTGTAAATACAGTTATGTTCTTTATTAAATGCTTTACCAAAACGATATTTTTTTTTTACTTATTTGCATACAAAAATACGGAAAAAATATTTATTTATTCAGCCAAGAAAAATTTTATTTATTCTCGTAAAAAAAAATTTTTTTAATTTTTAATTTGTGACTACTTATGGTATTTTTTTATATGAAATTCTTTCAAAATAACTTTATTACTACATCACTTCTTCTTAGAAATCACACCAGAACTTTGACCTTTGTCTGATATTATAGAAAAATCTAAAGTTTTGAGAGTTTCCGCGTTCGAACCTAATAATAAACTTTGAATGCCCATAATATAAAATTCGTTAGATTTTTTCAATTATATTGTCTTATCATAGACTTATTATATGTCTAATAACTAATTACTATACTCCAAAGAGTCACATTTCATCGAAAAACTATGGAAAATCGCACTTTTTTCTCTCATAGTAATTATCAAAACAAGTTTCATTTTCGCGAGC
This sequence comes from Micropterix aruncella, assembly GCA_944548615.1. NCBI lineage: Eukaryota > Metazoa > Arthropoda > Insecta > Lepidoptera > Micropterigidae > Micropterix > Micropterix aruncella. The sequence goes on along the minus strand of OX155980.1, from coordinate 58,143,106 downwards.
CATATTAGAAAAACAACATATAATGTTCAAAATACGCCTAATTATGTGATAACTTAGGATGTAAATGAAGCAATACCTATTTTATTAGTAAATTAAAGCGACATTACGTCATGTTTCGCGATATATAGGGATATTTCACAAACATTACAAAATAAAAACGGCCATTTTTACGCGAGCCGTGTGTTGTTGACAAAGTGTTTTCTTCAAAAATTCGTGAAAAACAGCAAATTGATTGTGGAAATTGAATAATCCTAATGGCTAAACTACTTAAAAAGGGAAATTACTTACTTTTATCCGGTATACACTGCACTTATATCCACAAAACACTTCACAAAACAAACACTTCGCGGAACCTATACGCCGCCGCGGGGGGGCCGATCGACACTGCTGTTTTGACGTCTAATGCTGAGTTTTTAAATCGGCGGTCGATGTTATCGTCGTTGGCCGGCGAATGAAAGATTATTTGGCCATGTCGTCCCGCGGTCAGAAAGCATTAAAGTACGACGATTCGAATCGTAAATTGCATTTTTCGCTGCGGCGAGCGCGATATCCAAAATCGGATGTTACGGATTGTTAGGCGGCCGCCATACATGTCCCCAAATGGATGTTACGTGCTTGAGGGGTTAAACGCAGTGCATACCATTACTAATCTTTACTGGCATCAAAGAGCGTACATCTAGGTTAGCCAGAATATTTCTAAAAAGGTGGAGACACGGTGCGGAGTCAAGTATGTCTACGTAATATCGCCTCTGTTTTTCCCTGCCTCTGCTTTGCTATATAAATTCGAAAGTGGGGTCAAGGCAAATGCCTTAAACATCTACCATATAAGATATGTAGACGCTACCTAAGAGTTTTCAACTACTACGGGCGAAATCGTCACCCCAGGAAGTTATAACGATATTAGATCATTCTTTCAACCATGCGATGAACGCAGAGACAGAGACAACACCGTCCACCGTCTTACTACGCCAACATGTCCGTGAGAGTACAGCACCTTACCGTGAGGTGTACACAGGAATGACCAAGCACATTATTTAAAGGCCTGTATACCTACAGTTACAGATTACAGAATTCGACTGGGGAAGATTGATATGATTATTTACATTGGCTGCAATTTAAACGACAAATGGGATGTGAGCAATCAGATATACATATATGTTACAAAAATAGTGTTCTAGGATGCGTCGTATTATCAATATTATTACATAAGATGGAAAGCTGGACACGCACAGACACATTGTTAAGAAAGCTTAAAGTCTTCGAAATGTGTATCTATCACAGGAAACTACATAAAAACTGGATGGACCCAAGGAGTGAAGATGACAGTAAAGATCCGCAAACTCGAATAATTCGGTTATGTTATTGAGTCAACCCGAAGACATATCATCATACATTTAGTAAGTCAAGGCAAAATAGCCGGAAGAATAGGTCAGTAGGGAAGAAAATAATCTTGCCTCCGTAATCTACGGGAATAGTTCCAGAAATCTACCACAACTTTGCTTCGAGTGGCGTCCAATAAAGTTGTAATAGCAAATAATATTATAGTCAGCGTTGGGTAACGGGCATAGCACTAGAAGAAGAGGATTAACCCGTCGGACGCCAACAATACCTATAGGCATTTTGCGTCGTTTGTCAGATCCGCACATAATCGTTTCGGCCGGCTCCATATATATTATATAAATATATAATTTACATGACTAACAATATTAATTACCTACTAGGTAACAAGAGGACATTCATGAAAAAACGATATTGTTAATATTTATTTACAAAATAGACCAAAAAGATGCGGAGCAGTTTTTTGCGGTCGAAAGTTGGCTTTCGACCGGTTAAACCATTGCTTATAATAATTTTGTCTTTTCTGTTATTGATCTTGAATCGTGTGTGAGCTATATGTAGTCGTACATAAACACACTCTCGTCCATGCCATGCCAGCTGACCACCCAAAATATGACCAGGAATCAGGCAATTAGCATTCGATAAGTAGCTTCAACCGTGAGAGCTTCAGCAGGATATACGGGGGTCCCTTAATATGCATCCCGTTAAGCAAAGAGACGCGAACAAATCCATAGAAATGGAAAAAGGGGAGACCACCGCGTGCGGGGAACGGAAATCTCGCGGATTCCGTGGAAAATTATTGATAGAATACGTTCATTTGTCATGTATTACCAGTGGATTTGGTGCTGGGGGAGGAGCGTGCGATTTTATTGGCGCCGCGTGAAGGATCTGATCGGAATAATAAGGCTCGGCTTCCCCTAACCATGCCGAGCGGCACCATCATTACTAGGCTTTGAGACAGGCGAGATTTGGCTGCGTTTATCGCGGTTAACGGTTGCAGACCTATGGTGAAATCCCAATTAACAAGTTCGGTACATTCGATAAAATATATTAGATAAAAAATATATTAGACGTCCTGTATATAACGCAAAATCTATATGGCAAATCTACATAAACAAAAAATACAACTGGAAAACTGCAAAATTTGTTGTTTTAACTAAAATATGCATATATGTATATATTTGATCTTTACAAAATGCTATAGAAAACCCAAGAGTTTAACATCGAAACTCACCACCTGTTCATTGATTTACTTGGTGAACAGAAAAATGCTCTACGGCGTCATGATAACATAATAAACTGATAAAATAGGTGAAGCCTTTAATGACAAATGTCCAACGCTACGAAACAGTGCAGAAAGGCCTGTCAGAAATATTCTATATTTTTTCTATTCTCTATGTAAACATTTAAATTTGTCGATTATCTACGACCGCCCTTAATAACCAGTTGAAAAAATATTTTTTCAGTATTGGGCTAGGTGCGGGCAAGCAAGCTCTTTGACTACCAAATTTCATATTGATATCTTAAACACTGGACCAGTTAATCGACGGTTACAAAGAGGCAGACGACGCAGTCTCAACAATAGGGTTTCTTTTGTACGCGTTGGACAAAACCCTAATAATGATGTTTGACTTTCTTTTGATTTTTTGAACAATACTTAGTATGTTATTTTCTAAATATGTGGAAGGATAAGCATTCCTTCGATGGAGTTTCCGCAAGACCTGATTCAGTTGAGATGAGACAACCAGATTCAGATGAGACAATTCTGTGGAATAGTCACCCACATCGACCACCTGCGCGTGTCCTGTACCAGTCGCATCGGATTATGTGTGACGTCACAGTATACCGAGGGAATCTGGTATACTGTGGTGACGTTGAGTCGCCGCGCGCATCGGTACTCCCCGGAAGCTTCCTTAGCTGCTGCTTGGGTGAACTCGCAAAAGTCCGATCGCTTGGCGATCGGACCTTCTCACGCAGGGAATTTTGGGACTCCAGCCACTCCAGCCAGGCCTCCAGCCACCTGTTAATGCAATGGACCCGGCTCATAAGCATCCCTGCTAAAAGCGTCGTCGCTAGCGAAGAGGTCTCGGGCCAAGGTCATTCGAGGTCTCGGGCCAAGGTCTCACTTCTTTCGAGGTTCGAGATACAATGTGTTTGTGGATGGATAATTATCAGGCGATTTTTTTCTTTTTTTAGACAGTTGTAAGTTAGAGGAATTTGGTATAGTTACCTAAATGGGATGGGTGATTTTCTTCTATATTTTCTGTTGAGTTGTTCAACGAGGGTATTTTAGACTGATTTCTACCTATCTTTTCTCGCGTTTTGTGTTTTCAGAGCCGCTTTTTTGCCATTGCAAGTCTGTTTTTACAGAAGTAAATTAAGGTGAAATAATTTAAGTTTCTACAGAATATCAAAATTAATTAGGATTCTAGGGCTAGTAGGTAGTGTAAACTCCCACTGTTAAGGAGAATACACCTGTAAATTCAATCGTGCTCACGGTTCATTGACTACAATAAGTTCGTCCGCTGCCGCACAGTGTTTTGTTTCATACAATCTAGACGTTGAAATTCTGAAATTACTGATAACCCTACTATTTATTTACCATTTTATTTATACATTGACTAATTTCCCGCAAAATTTTATTTAAATTATAGGAAACGGTGTCAAAATCGTTATTTTATTGTTTAATTTGATTGAATTTGGGTGTTTGAAAAAGTTTACAAAACGCGTTCTAGCAGAAGCGGCATACTTCATCATGACATTGCTTCCGCATGCTTTAAAACATTTGAGTTTTTGAAACCTCAAATATTAAATAATAGTCTGATCAATATCTGGTGATATTTCTTAAAAACCGTTTGGATTGAGGTGAGGGCCCGCGAGGTAATGTGAACAAAACGGCGCATGTATGCGAAAGAAGTAGTTAAAAATGGTCAGTAAAAAATATCTGCATTGTTGCAAAACGCAGTATTACACAGCCGCGAAATTGTAATTAGAATATGCACGTCCAGTCTTCCGCTGTGCGCTATTAGGGAAATTACTGTAAACTATAATTATCGATTCAGACGGAGAACCAAATTAAGTTTTAAAACTTGCATACGATAAAAGGGTGGGTGATCATAAGCATATTTTGGGTCTAGTGGCGAGTTACATTTTATAAAATGAAGAAAATGAATACGGAAACTATTATAGAAATTCACCGGTTCAAGAAAACATCAAACAAAAGGCATGACAAAAAGATTTATAATACTCGAAATAATATGGATGAATGAAATAAGGAAAATAGACACAATGACAATAGATTGATACATTTACTGGCGTCACAGTCTAGAATAGTCTAGATTCTCATCTACTACTATCTTTCCTTGCTAGTATACTGGCCGATTGGTTTACTTTTATGTCCCCTTCTTAAAGGCAGGTGCTCCTCAATCTTTAAAAAAAAGTGCCATATGGTAATTCGGTTCACCATCACAGGAGCACGACTGACTGAGATGGCATACTTGGTTCCCTCATTTGTTCGTTCCAAATACAAAATCAAGATGGCAGATTTACAAATTAAAAGCAACAATTTTAACAAAGGCCATTCGATCAGACTTAGGATTTACGAAATATACATACCAAGGAAATTTTCGAACTAACTAAAACCTACGATTCGGAACAAAAATATGCATGCTTCTCGATGGAAATACGATCACATTAACGATAAAGACCCACAGTATAAAATACTACAGTCACACACTTTGCAGAAAGTCATCCCATAATTACACCTACTTACAGTCGCATGGAGATAGAAAGAAGACAAACGGAAAATGGAAGATCGATACACATGGAACGATTCTAATGATGATACTTGAAAAAAAGAAAAGGAATAAATAAAATTGCAGGTGATAAAAAAACTAAATATCATGTACGAATGAAGTGAGAAAAAGAAAGATTTCAATTGCACAATTAGCAATCCTGGCTTGTGTGGCACCATTCATTCATTCATTCATTTTAAAATTCAATAAAATTCATAAACATTACTTATTATTTCCAGAAAATTTCTGTATGGCAAAATTAAAAACGAAACACTGTACGATGTGCGTCTCGACGCCCAGATCGATAGCTGAATAATATCCATAGGCGGCGACTCGGCTTATTACGTATTTCAAGGATACGTCGTATTTAAATAACGTTTAAGGTACCATGAGAAAACGCTGTCAACACATACATGATTACGGCGGAAGATTGGAATCGGCGACGCGGCTCGAATATGGGACGATATTATATGTGGGTGGCTCGCTCTCGCCCACATTACGATGCCATGCCGATCAGAAAACGCTGATGCATCGCGTTGATATTGAATAATATGTGGTAAATGCATGCAAACAAGCAGCCATATTGGAATTGTGACATTGCAAATTAAAATGTAGATGATCTGGAATAAAGTAACGCTGCGCAGAGTAGAGATTAAAACTGAGGAAATGAAATATATAACCTTGTCTAGGACCAAGGTCACGATCTCTAAAAATTTTATGTTAGTTTGTTCCTATTCTTTACTGTGAATTTTCACAATGGGTGTGTTTATTATCGTACGACCATCTCTTTCAATCAACCCTACCATAAAGCGTTTACATATATTTATGTATGTGTGCGTGTAATAAATGTGTGTAAGTGTGGGTCTTGTTATTGCATTCGATCGACAGAACTAAACTGCAGCTCCGTTAATTGTATCTTAACAAAACATGGTGACCCAGCCGGGAATCGAACCCGGAACCTTACAATATAAGATTAGGTGACCTAATCACTATCAAATCAATTAACGGAATCGAATTTTCAATTCTGTCGATCGAATGCAATAACAAGGCACACACTTACAGATATCTTACACGCACACATACATATAATAATTTTAAAAAATCTTTATTCTTAAGAAAAGGTCATAAAATATAACACGTCATTGTGGGGTTGGTTGTAAGAGATGTCATGTGACAATAAATACGCCCATTGTGACATTTTCACAATAAAGAGACAAAACAAACAAACAAACAAACATTTCAAATAAACAAACAAACAAACACTTGGGCCTGTCTAGAACGAATCTCCCTCTGGTGGAACGATTTCAACCACAATCTTTTCAAGTTTTGCCATGGCCGAAAGGTGCCTGGTTGCCAAATTTCATCTCACTCGGATTAAGCGTGTGTGGAATACACAATCACACACACAGGCAGCCAGATACACAGATAGACTTCAGTCTGGAAATGGTCATAATCATCTCGGAGGGGGAGGGGGAGTAGGGGGGAAATGTGTATATCCGTCTTCATCTCAACAAAAAAAAATGCGCGTTCGCAATACTATACCTCTTCGTCGGTTGGTAGGCCGGTAAAGTAAAATATGAATTACGAATTTGGAATACGAAATATGAAATTACGTATAGGAATAATAAATATTCTCAAATCCTATGGCTTATAAGGGGGAGTGAATGGGTGGTAAGGTGAAAGCTCAACCCCAGAAGTATAATAATAATATTATGTTTGTCCCGATTCCGGTTGGTGAAATCCATGGTAGCTCCGTTTGTATCTGTTGCTAACTACACTGACAAGACAATATGTCAATAAGGTCATAGTGGTACAGATAGCCATATCGATTCGATCAACAGAGAAATAATTGAATAGAAAAGATCAAATGATGAAATAACGTCTACAGTAATGTATTCCACTGCTTCATGTTTATAAAGAAGAAGCAGAAGAAGAGAAAGATAGAGTTCCTGAAGACGAATCTACCGATCTAAGACAGAAAATCGTTCACGATAAAACAGTACTCGTATACTTTCAAGCCAGCCTGCTATTATTTTATTCCGGGCTGATGGACAGACTAAATGCACCACGTGGGCGCGAGCGCGTTCAGTTAATTGACACACTCGGACGTTTAACGTCAAAACTGTCCACTCTTAAATAAACTAAGTGACGGTCTCCGGACAATTTCTTACTGAATACTGCAGCCACGCCCGTCATGTCATTCTTACCACCTCTATATAAACTGGGACATGGCTATTAAGGGTAAACCGGCGACGCAGTAATAGATAACTATAGAATACTAGCATCGGAAAAGACAGCGGTAAATGAAATTACTTATTGTCACGATTGAACGGTAGCGAATGGTTTCGTGCAGCTTGGGCCATAAGATTCACTGCATTTTCGGATCGGTCAAACTTACGATTCAACTCTTCTTCAGAAGCCTCCTCGTGTAGAAGGCTACCCCGGGTAATACTCTCGCGTCTCAGACCTCACCGCTGGTGGATCGGTTTCTCCTGGGGGATTGCCTCCCGGCACTACTGGACGGTTTGTGCACCGGTCAGCGACGTTAATCGGTTGGCCACTCTGACTAATTTCTGAAGGAGCCTGGAGACTATTAAAATATACAGTCTCCTGAGCAGCGAGGGAGGATCCTGAATTCAGAGCTGAGAAAAAAACTCCATTGGTCCGCGATAGAATCAAACTGAATCTTATATTTTTCTTTCTGTATTTGCTATTCTGGCTCATTCTCTCTTTCTCTTTCTCTCCTCTCCAGAATGTCTTTATGAAAACGTATATTCGCCTTGTAGTACGCAGCAGTGAAATGAAAGGGTGTATTCATGGTTCGAAGGATCCGAAGCGACTGCTAAGGAATGCCTCCCCTAGGCTCGCGGTCGGCGAGCGTCTCCACAGTCAACAATTCATTACCTAGCAGCTCCCGCCGCAGACAATGGAACAGCCTCGAGATTCAATTAGGCAGCGCTGCTCTAATGAATATTCAAGCTAGAATTAAAACGGAAAGAACATCGGCCGCAACCTTACGTACCTTTTTACGCGGCACTAACTTAAAGGGGTACACTGGAGCGAGAGAGAGAGAGTCGACCCCTCCTTTACAAGCAATTTCGACTCGATAAAATGATAATGCACGGACAATAAAATTGTCGTGAACGGAACTATAAAGGAATCTGCGTTTCGGGGCTGTTCGGCGGGATTTGCGGAACGATCCCATCCGAGGCCCCCTCAAATCGCGTCTATTAGGAGCCCAATAACGCTTTAACTGCTTGCAGTCTCCTTTTTGGAATGCGGTGCATTCGCTGTTTCTCTGATTTATTGACTACGCGAAGACAATAAATATAAAATGTCTTTAAGTTTTACAATTTCAAATAGTGTTCAATTTCAAAGCGCAAAGCAGATATTTTATATACACACACACACACATGTATATATATATATATATATATATATATATATATATATATATATATATATATATATATATATATATATATATATATATATATATATATATATATATATATATACATATATATATATATATATATATATATATATATATATATATATATACATTGCACCGTCGAAAGTCGTGCACATCCGTAAGTATATCTCATTCAAACATAAGCATTTCCCAATACAAGCTGGGATTTCCTTCGCTACTTATTAAGTAGCTTTTACTAATTTTATTTTAAATAAAAACATCATCCTATAAACGGATTTCTTTACAAACCTTATCAAATATAACAAACTATATATATATATATATATATATATATATATATATATATATATATATATATATATATATATATATATATATATATATATATATATATATATATATATATATATATATATATATATATATATATATATATATATATATATATATATATATATATATATATATATATATATATATATATATATATATATATATATATATATATATATATATATATATATATATAGAAAGTGGTACTCATCCAAGAATACATCTCGTTTAAACAATAAGCATTTCCCACTCCAGTCCGGGAAAACCTTCCGGCTATGTAAGTGGCTTTTATTATTTTTATTTTTTCATCAAAGTGTCATCCTTTAAACGAATTCTTTAAAAAAAAATATATATATATATATATATATATATATATATATATATATATATATATATATATATATATATATATATATATATATATATATATATGTGTATATGTATATATATATATATGTGTATATGTATATATATATATATATATATATATATATATATATATATATATATATATATATATATATATATATATATATATATATATATATATATATATATATATATATATATATATATATATATATATATATATATATATATATATATATATAATATATATATATATATATATATATATATATATATATATATATATATATATATATATATATATATATATATATATATATATGTATGTGTGTGTGTGTGTATATAAAATATCTGCTTTGCGCTTTCTCATATGCGATTAGCGTTAAGTACAGAGCCCTAAAATCCCAAACATAAAAACATAAAACGTAAACGAGTCCGCAATGAGCATAAAGCTGTGAATTTCGACACATGCCGAGTGGACAATTTTACTGCCATTTTATGACGTTACATCGGTAATCAAGTCGCCCGGCGACGGAAGAAGAAGAGGCGATTGCAATAAAATTTCCCTCCGTCCGAAAACTTAGGGAATATCTCTATTTATTGGGGGCCATAAACGCTCCGCAGTGTCATCCACTTCAAACCCCGACAATTATTTATGAATCTCCGCGGGCGGGAATGGCCCCGGAGATGGATCATAGATGGACATTCATCGATGGACATTCTAATCTGTCGAAAGCTTCTGCGACTGGCCGCTTACATTCGCGATATTTAACAAGTAATTCCGAATTCTGAAAAAAGTATGCTTTGCTTGTTGAATACATTTCGCCCCCTGTGATTATATAATTTTTTAATACCTATTAAATTAACATTTTGGTGTCAATTTAAAAATTGCTAATCTGAATTAAATGGATGTCGAGAGTGATTTTCGATGTGGTCAAAGTCAACAGAAAAGTTTTCTGAGACTTAAATAAGTGATTGAAAAATCTCTATAGATTAGTATAGGATAGATTTTAGTAGATATTATTATTATTTATGAGTAGTGGTTATTTTATTTCACTTTGTTAAGTTTTTTCCCCTAAGTGGTGTAATTGTTGTTATACACTCTCCTTACACAATGTACCATGTTTTGCAAAATTGTCTGTATTTTTCTTTATGTTTTTAATACGTGTTTAAATATATTCATGAGAGTATGAAACTTAGATATGTGTTTTTATACCTAGCTTTAACCCATTAAAGCCTGCCCATAGATCGGCTCGTACGATTTTGATGAAATTTTGATATGTGTGTCAGAGGGACCATAGAAGTTGACAGCAACAATTTTTTTTTTATCTGGCAACACACCTGATATATGACATGGGTATTTAAATACCCGACAGGCATTGGTGTGTTAGTTTTGAAGACTGGTATAAATCACCTACACTTGGGTGGATTGCCACATAATAATAAAGAAGAAGAAGAAGTAGTAACTTCTTTCACTTTGAAATATCTGTTAACAAATACCGTGTGCATTTTAAGGTTATTAGTTATATAAAAAACAACCTGACAGCGTTGATTCGTAAAGATTCAGAATGATTAGTCGGAAGAAAGTTCTTACTGCTACCGAGCTGCAAGCTATTGTGGATAATTGGTCTGATGGAGATTGTGATGTAGAAGATAACTTTGGCCAATACGCAGACGCTGTTAATACCGTTATAACACCACCCGATGCAGTCGATTCTGTTAGTGACAATGAAGAATTAGACGACAATTTTCAATTATTGCACGATGAACTGGAGGTGGCTCGTAAGATTGCCGGACAATTCGAAATCGAATGTAAGTACGATGATTCGAACAAACACATGCCATCGGGCTGTGGTGATGATGATACGGATGTCGTAAAAGAACCCAACGTTGAACGAGAAGAACAAGATGGTAAGCCAGTGGCTTTAACATCTAGTGGTCGTGGCCGTAAATCAACACCGAAATCAAGGAAGGCACCGAAGCGATCCCTAATCGATGAAGCAATAAAACCAAAACGGTCTCGGTTGCAAAATTATCAATTCGATAAGATTCCATTGGATGATACGGCCACTTCATACAAAGCGTTGTATCAACAGATTGGTGCCATGAATCCTGAGCAGCTTTGGGAAATATTCATCGACGAGGACGTGTTGAACCTGTTGGTCACTTCCACCAACCAATATGCTGCGGCCAACAATTGTCCATCATTCATTACATCAATTGGAGGAATGAAAACATTTTTGAGCGTGTTGTATATAACCGGTTACCACACCTTGCCGCAAACACATGGTTATTGTCATCATCCGGGTAGAACAACAATTATCATCATCCGGGTAGAACGTCAACTTCCGGGGCACAACTGGTAATGCGTTACGATCGTATCGATCATTTTATCGGAAAACTCAATACACGTCGCCGTTGTCCGCAATGCGGTAGCAAAACTGAATATGGTTGCTTGAAGTGCCAGGCTTACTTGCAACCCGCTCCTTGCTTCCTGGATACCACAACGGTGTTGCATCACATAATACGAAGATTGCTAAGGCTAAGTAACATATTTCTCCATGTTTCCTCAAGAAAATAAAAACAATTCAGTTTTAAATGAGCTTTTATTCACTCCAAAAGATTGTTTTCCATATTGCAAAAAAATTATATTTTTGTATACACCATGGACTGTTAGGTATTTAAAGTACCATTTTCATTAGACCTGGTTTGACAGGCAGGTATATTGACCTATCGCTGTTAGTTTTTCTCCATTACATAGAGGACACCTAAAGCTATCTGGTAAGGGTGAGCGTTTTTTGTTTTTCCCATTTCCCTATATTTGACAGCACTTTTCCTGAGCATTTCCAGACAAAAAAAAGCGCGACTTTTACCTGTAAAACGACAAAGGTAAACTGCTGAAAATTATACTGTTCCATTATTTATTTTTAGGCACATTCTGTGCCTTTACAACAACAAACAAAATGCAGCGATATCTCTCACCTATTCCACGCTAGTTTTTTTATGTGTCAACACTTTTTTGGGTATTTAAATACCCAGTAGGCTGGAATGGGTTAAACATTGTATGCTCATACTCTAGGGGCAATCATAATGTATCATAATCCAAATCCACATCTTACTAGTAATCTACGTGTGTATATCAGCTCCTTTTTCTCTGATAGGTACGGAACCCTAAATCTATACCGCTCTTCCCGTTGACAGAAAACCTACTGGTCTAAGAATTTTTGAAATCGGATTTTACATATCAAAATTATGCCTCCGGATGGGGTTATAGGATTTGCAAAGCTTCGCTTTGCAAGGAATGGAAATAGCTAGACTAATTGTGTTGCACTCGTAAATCTGTATATTATGCCATATTTACGTGAGAATGCCACGTATCGTCAAATTTCGATTGGACGTGCAATTTTATAACCGTAACACCATTGGCCTGGATTTCAAAGAATTGTAATGTGAAAACTCCATTAGTAATAATCCATTAGCCTGCTCCAGACGTGCAATGCCAGAAGCGCAAATTCCATGAAGTTTGACATGCCGGCAATGTTCTTGTGCTTGTACATATATGAACATCTTTTTTCTCCGTTTAGCTTTCGATGCGTGCAGCCGACGAATGCGAGCAATCCGCTTTCAGCAACAAATCCGCCAGCACTATTGATGCGACGACGGGGCGTGCATCTGTTTGCTCTTTCCCCTCCCTGAAAATCCAACTTATTCTACCCCGCAGAATGCCGTAGCCGGAAATGTAATGCTCATAACCGGAAACAGGCGTTAGTGTTGCTATCGTGCCGGATGTAGGGGACCCGGTAACCGTTCTCTCGCGGAGAATTCACCCTGCTCGTGCTCACATCTGCGACGCATTGACTCCATGCTTGTACGGAGTATTTAGTAAGAAGCTACGATTCTATTATATCGTGGCTGATTCATTGCGACCGTCGCATGCGGCCGACGCGCGTCGATTCGGCACTGCCAATTATCGTAGGTGCATTAAATTGACATATCCTCTCTTTTTTATTAGGGCCAAGTGACAGGAATAATGTAATTACCATGGGGGTAATCAGATTTGATATTAATTATAGTACGGTATAGGGTGATATTACCATTGTTACAAACGATTCTTTTACAAATTATCAATATATTTTTTTTGTTAGTCTATTTAAACTATTTTTATTTTGCTAATAGTAGGTATTTTTGTGTAAATTAGTGTTTTTTTTTCTTTTAAACATGTATTTGGCCATCTGCTTACTATTTATATAGTGTTTTTTTTAATTTTTAAATGCCCTGGAACAAGTTATCACTTAGTTGGACAGCATATGACCGATTATCACATACTCGTATAAGCATTACTTGCTGAGGGTTCATTTATTTTTAAATTAATTTATATGCTTTGCTAAAGTGTAGATATTACCTAAGATTCGTGTTACGCTTGTTGCGAACTCTGTTCATTTCCATAATATTTAATAAAATATGTACGATTAGGTACTAGTGCGGAACATAAAAACTATTGCCGACAAGAAGTGGTCAATCTGCCCATCGTTTTACTCTTATATTGCTTAACCGCCTTGACCGCAAGGAGGTCTTTTTCATCTCATTCCGCTCATTCTCAATTCTATATAATCTATAGTCCTAAAATAACACATACATTTTCTCTTTAAATCAAGCTAAAATCTCTTCCTACTTACTGGACCGGTACTCATAGTACGCCTAGGTAGAGCCGTATGCTTTATATACCTACGGTTACTGTATTGCTAGATGCGAAATTTATACGATTACTTCATCGCTGGGTGCGAAAGTGACGAAAATTAATAGTTTATCTATCAGTTAAACTTCAGGTATCACATAATTATGTTGTATCCTTTATACCCCTTGTGATAACAGCCCACCTTAATGTCTAACGACAATTATCTTACAGGCGGCCAGCTTTTATAACGTCACGTGGCAGTAATCAGGCGGTCACCCATCCAAGTACTGACCATGCCCGAAGCTGTCTAACTTAGGTGATCTGATGGGAATCAGTTTTTCAACGCGGCTCCGTAGCTGCGTTGCAATGTTATTCCGAAACCACTAGTAACGTCATACGTTACTAAACGTTATTAATCAATTATCGAAGGCCGCATTTTAATTACTAGGATTCATCATATGAGAATACTTACTAGTTCGTCATTAACATTCGAGTTATTCAGACGTTGTACAACTCGATTATTTTAATTTGCATTTAATATCAAAAGTGTTTTCTAATGTTTTTATATTTCAAGCAGAATGGTTACTATTGATTTGTTTATCCTGCCTTTAATCATGGTGGTGGGATGCAATATCCTCTATCTCAGAAAGGAACTTTCCGCTTTTTCTATCGATAATACTAGTAAGATGACAATTTCTTCAGTAGCCGCATCCTAATAGATACTCCACGGTTATTGAAGATGCCGATATGATACATTTGTGATTGAAAACGCGTCCGTACTTCGTACATTGGCTTCGCATGTGAGACGCAGCAAGGGCGGTTTTGGAATTCTACCCTGCAAAGCCGCTATCGAGGGTTGAAAATCGCCACGTCCTTCGCTCATTAAAATGCACGGCGGTGCGATAAAAGTCAACTTATCATAGCGGGTCCGGAGATTTCAGTTAAGCGTGGGGGTCACAGGGGGTATGGGGGCTGAGTGGGGGGGGGGGATTATCACCCCTTTCGCCGTATTCAAATTAAGCAAAACGCCCGTCGTGTAATAAATGCAAGCGGGCAAATCTCTTAATAGGATTTACTGTCATAAATGCGCGGGAATTGATGTTACCGGGGATGGACGCTCCCTCGCCAAAAGTCACCGCCGACCCGCCGACTAAGCCCGTTTCGCTCGAGTGGGCGTTATTACCGACGTTATTAGCAGGATTTTTCATCAATGCTTGCACAAGCTAGAAACCTGCCGCGCAGAACCAAAAGTTGCAAGCTTATCGAAGAATAGGCGATCACAAACACGAGATAAATTACTGCGGTCACATCCTTCCAAAATAAAACACGCTATATACGTAATAACAGCCGCATGGGGATACTCAGTAGGAAGACTGACACATATGAGCTCGGCAATATCCCACGAGGAAGTACATCGGCATGACACCAGGAATAAAACACTTTTTTTCATTTTTTTTCCTTGATGCAATGTCATGACAGTTATGACATAACTCAGCGATTCTATCTAACTATCATTTAATGGTTTCTTTAAAATTACTTAGATCCTCTACTTTAACTTCTAGTGGCATAGTGGTTAGGTCGCCTGATCTTACATTGTAAGGTCCCGGGTTCGATTCCCGGCTGGGTCACCATTTTCCGTTGGGATCAAATTAACGGAATTGCATTTTCAATTCTGTCGATCGAATGCAATAACAAGACACACACTTACAGACATGTTACACGCACACATACATATAACACGTCATAGGAGGGTTGGTTGTAAGAGATTGTCATATGACAATAAACCCGCCCATTGTGACATTTTCACAATAAAGAGTATAAACAAATAAACTTTCTAAATAATGGCTCATTGATTGCACTAGCCACCTAATCTTCCGGATGAGTGGAGCTTAGTTTTAAAAACTCAATTATGACGTACTTTATCAATGTTGACCTAGACAGTATTGACGTAGTATTGACGTAGACAGTATTGACGTAGGCAGTATTGACGTAGACAGTCGGGCATTTATTTTGTGTTCAACTTCAAAGAATATATCTTTCCTTTCTCCTTTATTCTTTTTTAATCTGTCTGATACATGTATGTCTTCACCAGCATGTATATAATCCGTGGTTCTATTCGCTTACATTTCTACAAAGTCTGCTACTCTTAAATGACAACTTGAGTACCTTAGAATCGGCCTATTTTAGTTGCTGAATCTGTTGTCTCTCACGTTTCATCCAATCATATTGCACGCGCTCGCACTTATGACTAGGTGCCATTGCGATCGCGTATTTAAAGGGCTATTAATTCTTTTATCTGGTGGCGGCATTCATTAACACAAGAATGTAATTTTGTCTCTTCATCGTCGCTCAGCTTAATGCGACTTAATGCCGTCGAGCGGCCATGCAAGTCAGGGATTGCGGGATCAGGACGACGGCGTTCGAATGTTAACGACTTTGCATGCGAAATTAGCCTAGGGGAAGGACGCAGCGATGGAATGTCCAGCATGCTTGATTTGGAAGAATGCTTTTAACTCGCAGCGATATAGGCGTTAGCCGAATGCGAGAAGAGGTATATATTAAGATGGAATAATCGCTTTTAATTGTCGTATTAGGACAAATTTATTTATTTCCTTAACAGAGCATATTTTATATCATGAGCATTTATACCATTCTTCTAGGATTTCAGAAATATAATCATGATAACGCTCACTGGACACTGCAATAAGAAAAACGCATACATTTCTAGTCTTTTAATAATAACAGTTGACTGAATTAAAAAGAAACTTGACGCAAATATCGAAATGACCACAAATCTCAATGCAAATGTATAAGAAAAAAATGTACACTACGGGACGAACGCAAAATCAGATTTCTTGTGTGTAAAATTGAAATAATCCTCAGAAAACTAGTTCAATATGATGGCTTTAAAATATTCCAAATGACGAAGTGAAAAGGCACTAATTATTATAAAACAGTTGTGATGGAAAACGAGTTTAAATAGGGTAATGAGCACCTAAATTGGATTATCCAAGATTAAAAGAAATTAGATCCATAATTTCTTCAATTAAACTTACACTACGGCACGTGAGCAAAGTGTTGTTTTTTATTATTATTTTATATATACAATATGAATAATAAAATATGCAAAAAAAATATAGCTCTTTTAAATAAAAACCTTCCTATTACATTTTTATTTTTAAAAATATACAAAAACTCACAAATTTTTGGCAGCATCTCTAATGGCCTACTGTACATCATAAGTTTTGGGTGGGCCTACTAACTATTTTACGGATCTTCCATCCCGCATATCTTGTTTCGCACTCGGTTGATTTTATTCGTTTGTAGAAGCCCTAGGCCGCAGCCACTGAATTTATACCAGACCCGTTCCGCTTTGCCTTTTCTCACTTTGAGCTGTAAACTACGCCCGATTCGGAATTTTACATAGATCATTAATTCACGCTGAGCTAACGCCTATCTATCCATTGCAAATACGTCCATCATGATAACACTTAAATTGGCCATTAAATGGTCGTGGTTTTTAGCCGGCGTACAGTGGGTTTGCCGAATCGGTACCGGCTTTTATCGCTATTTTAGTTAGCTGAAATAACAAAAATAATTTACCAGATACCGTACCATTATCTACTAGAAATGTTGAAGTTGTTGCTTATACGCTTAATGTTTGAGCCAAATTTGAATTTGCCATCTGTTTTTAAATTAAATATGGTATATTAATATAATTAATAATATACTCTATCCGCCAAAGGCTAAGAAGGCTATGTTACTCATTTTACTATGAAATATGAGAAGGTTCAAAATGCATTTGTTCGGTGCATCCTTAGGGTGCTTGAAATTAAGCCTATATATCCAATTTTACCTATTAAAATGTAATCGTATAATCTCATAGCAATGCTATCGCATTTGCAGTCAAAATATCTAGTTAAATTATATTTCATAATTTATCATTCTTTCTTTCTGACAAAACCGCGGCACTATAATGAAACTGGAAGTGAGCTTACCTTATCACAGGAGTGCCTAGCAAGGCGGGTTCGGTTGCACTTAACTTGGCACATTAGATAAACATTTAAATTTAGCGCTATTTAACCTGGGCTCAGACAGATGAAGGTGTACCTAAATTTAGAAGTATGCATATAACGGTAATTTATGGATTGTACATGAATTTTCTTTTGTGTTCTTGCATTTGAATGTTTATATAATTAATTAATAAATAAATGTGTTCAAAATAGCATTTTTTTCTGTACTGTATAAAATAAAACAACTACACTTTTGCTACGCGTTTTTAATTTTAAGTAACCCCAATCTATTTTTTCAATACAAGCTGTAATCCTAGTTATTTTAAAACGATTCATTTATTTATTTATTTTCGGACCCGGTCGGACCCGGTAGAGTTTTAAATTTGCGAAAAGTCGCCCGTGTGCGCCGCTTTTTCGCGTTGAACAAATTCGGCGGCGCGCCGCGCTACTACATTTCAGTGAAGGCAATTTTACGGCGATTTTGCGGCTCGTACCCGCCCCTGAATATTGATTAGGAACGGAGGGATTTGGGCGGCGCACGGTGGGGTACCTCTATATATACCTAGACCCGGTTCGTTGTCGATAGGGCGGGGGCGGGCGCTTAATTTCGTGCTTTACGATCGGCGTGTCCGCCGCTTGTTTTACAACCGACGCCGAAGCAAATCATCGCACTGATTTTAACAACCGCGGTGAGAATGGTGCCTTAAGAGGAGCCTGCCAGGTACCACTGGTCTGTTCACTAACAGTCAGTGATACCGGTACCGAGGCCGTATTTGTGAATTCGGTATTAAAGCCGGATTCAGGGAACCTATTCAGAGGTCACATTAGTACCGGGACTGATACTAATTTGGTATTGGCCCAACTTTTAGAACTGGAAATTATTGCACTTTTATTTGTTTGACTGCAATTACTGTTCATGGGTGTCAACGTTTGATAGTATGTTACTCAGAACAGCTCAGCGACCTGCAGCGATGAAAATTGCGAGGTCGGTGTTACAGCTGCAAGTAAATTGGGACGAAGGAGCAAAAAAAGTCCTGTTTCATCCGATAGTCGATATCATGAAAATTATTGAAAAGAACTGATAGAAATAAAAATAAAGCGAAGCTTACCTATCATATCTAATTAGAGGCGTATCAACTCGATAATGAGCTTGCTTCAATTTATGATTAAATGGCAACGTCGTCGAAACTCACTTTTCGTGATTTTTCGTATACTTGCGGCGTCCGAATGTACAATTCTTCAATTTCGTATGGGCTCTTGTAACTCCTGAAGTTTTTCCATTTAAATTAATCGAAACAAACAACAAACATTCAAAATGCGTGCTTGACACATCAAAATTACAGAAATTGTTTTAAAATGCGCCATGGGTGGATGGCGTTGTTCTCGCCACATTATAAAAATAATACTCGTTTAAGGTTTTATCTAAGCCGGGCTTGGTACGATGTTGGTCTCTGAATAAGACTATATTCTGAGACCGAATAGCGGCAAACCCCCAGATAGGTAATAAGGACCTAAATAAAAAAAATGTAAATGCATGCACCTCGTTCAGCCCTCATCCGGGAACCTTATCGAAGAAGTAACTCGAATGAAAGAATGTTTTCGCGAAAGTCAAGTGCACTCTGAAAAGCAGTGCTGATCTGGTAGAGATAGTAGGCTCTGGTGGAGACAGTAGGCCGGTGTTGACTTATTTTCCCATCGGCTCGTTGGCCACCCGATCCCGATGACTAAAACAAAGGGCACCATTGGCTGTATTGTTTACACTACGTATAATTTCGTGCAAGTAGCCTCAAGCGGTGAGTAGTCAGTCTAGTGGAAGGAGTAGTCTTAGCCAAAACTGGTAACCACGGAGCGAGGGAGACATACTGTTTGAGGTAGGACTTTGCTGGGCAGTCGCATAACTAGATATGTATCTTATATGTTACGTCCTAAATGGTAAAAAGACGACCACAGTCGTTATAACATCCTGAGATCTTTATGTATGATCTTTATGTAGATCTTTATGCAAATGATTTAAACGCAGATTTTTGTGTAGAAAAATGTTTTATAAAAATAAACTACCCACGTAATAATGGATTGTTTAAAAAAATAAACTCAATTGATTGGTATATATAAATCATTTTTTTATATTCAAATAATATTTTTCCGAACAGACGGACTTTCAAAATACATATATAATAACGCCATTTTTATTTTGTTCAAAATAAATCTTTGACAACATACCAAAAATCGGAAGAAGAAGAAAGAGTATAAGACAAGGAGGAAGTGTTAAAACATCGCTTGTCTCCCTTTTAATCTGCTAAAGAGGCGTGGGGCGGACGATTGAAAAACGGGTGCCGCCAAACTTTCTCCCAAAGGCGGCCATAAAGAATCAATTTCCACCGCAGGCCCGCCTGTTTTTATATTCCTACTGTCTCCGCTTCCTTCCTGGGGGCCTCCTTCAGGTACCCTACCTTATAAATACGAGATGGAGGGGGAATGTACGCGGGCAATGCTTGAGAAGGCGCAATGGTGACGGACGTCTTTAAAAGTTCGCTTAAGGGGTTCTTCACACAAAACGCTGATGCAAACTCTATAATTATGTAATCTTCAACTTAGTTTTTCGTGTAAAATAATCCAATGTTTAAAAATATCTCCTAATATTAAAAAAATGGCTTTTTTTTAAAGTTTTATATAAAATTTTAGAATTTGGAAAAACAGGACTTTAAGTCCCGTACATAATGCATAAATTATAATGAATAGTGCTGAAATTCAACGACGAAATAGCGTAATTTACTACTGTTTTTCTTAAAATGGGTTACCTGGTGGTAAAGTAACTTTCTTTTTCTCTTTCTTATAGTTTATTCTCTTTGACTAGCTCTCTTAAACTGAATTTTATATTAAATTTTTAAACCAATTTTGTAATGGAATTGAAATGTTTTTTGAGAACCACATTTTTTTAGGCAATTTACTTCTATAAGCGTTCCATTAAAGCTTTTAAATAATTTATTGTATCATTATAGACCTGTCCACATTAGAACGGGTTAATCCCAGTTATGTGACAGAATTGAATAAGCATGAGGTTATGGTTTTACCTTTCGATTCCTGTTATTTATGTAAGCAAATCAGTCTTTTGTAGAAATTAATTCGCAAATGAATAAAAATAAATGAATAAATGATTACCCTGGGTAATGTTACCTATGTTTTGATAATTAGGGTTATACATCACATGTTTTCATTCCCCAACCTTTTCTAATACAGTAAGGTTTTAGATACCGTTATTACTAAAAAATATAAAAACAATTATCTTTTCGCGAAACTAATTCCATAAACTTGCGATAGAACTGTTTCATTTTTAATGCCGAAAACAGTCTTTACAAAAAAACAACGACAAATTTATTTTGAAAAATATTATTTAACGACTTTCAATTGGTAATTTATCGTACTTTTTTTTTGTTGTAAACAAATAGTATCTATACTTTGATATATTCCAAACAAAAGTATAAAAATGAGTCAAGTAGCCTTAAACCATTGTATAGCTTACATCAATTGGTCATATTTGCTCATATTTTAACACAAACCTCCATATAAAGGATGGCAAAATCGTATATTTAGTAGTCATATTTAAAAAAAATATTTCACCTTCGCCAAGGAATCTTTCGAGGGATATTTAAGAGGTACGATTTTTTATGGTCTTTCATTGCGGTAACTTTAGCTACAAACTTAAATCACAGATACTTGAGATTTCTCTTGTCTAAAAAAACAGTAAGACTTTTTAAGCATTTTTCAAGACAGTTTATCTAAGCTTCGAGTTCGCCCATACGATTGAGTTACGAAATAAACCCTGAACTTTTGTGAAAGATGCTCCTGCGGTGCGTGACTCCAAATCCCCGAAGCTCCCGCCACGAATTTCTACCGCAATACGCTTGAATATATTATGAAGTTATGTTGCACGTCAAACCTAACTTTATTCACTTTGAGGGAACAAACTTTTGCGAGCGCGCATACGAAAAGTGTCCCGTCTTGGAGGCCGATGGCGCTGTAGGTACGTTACCATGGTTTGGAATACTGATTGAAGGCATTTGAGAGAGCTGAAAATGCTCAACATAAACAGGAGAACATCGCGTCAAGCACCTCACAAAGCTTTTGATAGTGCGTCACATGGGAATAAGATCGAAATTCCTAAAGTATACCAATTATTAAAATAGGCCGTCGAAATATCTTTTATGGTATATTCATAGCTGATTTACTGAACGAGAATGAACTATTCCTATGCTTGACTTTTTGATTACCAACGTCTGAAACGGATGGGGCAATATTAAAAGAACAAATTTAACAGCAGGACAGCGCTACTAGTGCCGATGAGTTGTTTAGAGATAATTTAGTTTTCGATAATAAAAAATATTCAAGTCGATAAAAAGAGTGATATACTGATAATACGACTTTTGGAGTAAGTGTACTGCATAATTAAAAGAAGGGTAATTAAAGTCGAATACCAACACATTAGACGCCTTAAGAGTCAATAAATCTATAAGTAGTTCTCCATACAAAACACCAATGAAAATTATTATTATAGCCTTTATATTACAGCAGTATAATAAAACTAAGCACAGTGTTGTGCAGGGTATTCTTTAACTATATTTTGTTTCAAGATTTGATGAAAAATTCATAATTTTTCTATAAAATTTATAAGCTTCATATTTTTTGTAATAAACATGATTTCAAAAATCTATTTCATCAGCACCCTGTACAATATGATCTGTCACTTTGCTAAATTTCATGACAATACAATCGTTTATCGAAGCATAGTTTACTTTCGTGTTTTGCATAGAGAAGTAAATTTTTAATGGACTTTTAATACTTCCTACAATGGTAACTCCCTCCGTATTTCTGTTAGATTTCACTCACTGAACTGAAAAGGTAGACACGTAAGTGTCTCTTTAAATCTGTGATTTTTTGCGGTTGCAGTGAGATTTTCGAATTATCGTTCAGGAGAAGTGACGTTTCTCGGGCTAGCAATTGAACTGGCTCCTTTTGATCCATTTTTACCGCCAATCATATAGCTACGCTGCAAAGAGAGCGAAATATCCCGAGTTAGAACAGTAAGCCCCCTTTCGAGAAGCAAAGCGTTGCGAGGATAGGGCGCGAGGAATGTCAGCAGAGGGATACGTTATGGCAAACGCCTGTGGTTTGCGTTACGCCGATGGGGCTCGTCGAATTTCTCGAACGTTTGAATATCGCATCGCACTCGCTCAAGCGGCAGAGTGTAGGCCAAATGACGACGCGCCACAGTCGGCATGGACGACGCCCCTAGTACAATGTTTAGTAATCGTATTACGATTTGTGGTAGCCCTTAGGGCTAGAGACGTCGCTCGCTACGATTTAAATGTTGTTCTAAGAGAAGCTACTGCCTTTATACCGTGGCGAGGGTAGGTTTTCAATTCCCTAAAATGTATTGTTATTTTTCCTGAATCACGTTACCTTCTCCCACATTTCCATTCCCATTACACCCTCGTATTCTTGACATTTCTCTTCCACTAAAATCGGGCAAAATGAAAATACGTTTGTCTCATTTTAAAATCAAACAGAACTTTTATTTTATCAATTATCAAATAATATGGAATCATACCAATCGTCAAAAAAATAAAATAGACGAATAAGAACAATGCTTTCTGTATGTATAATAAAATCAAGTTCGTTACTCTAGGAAACACTAACATTATGAAGTTCTTAATTTTAACGATATATAATACAAGTTTCGTATATCACTGGACTGATATTTTTAAATATATTAGTAAAATAATCTGCGGCAGACATCGACTTCGTGTTTGAGACACATTTAAAGAAAAATCGGTGGATAACAGCGTTTATAATTAAATATGATTATGCTAAAGACACTTACACGTTTAGCGTATACCTTTTGTTTTACGTATTTCCGATCGGCCCTAATTAATTGTTTTATTTTTAAATTACTAATGGCAACAACGAACGACGAGCGCGGCAAGGTGCAACTTGGATTGTTTCCGAATTAGTTAATATTCTATGAGCCTAATGATTAATTCTAATGTTTAAGTCACTTGTTTTAATTACGTATACCGTGTCGGCCCGAGACGAACGTCTACTCGCGAGGCCTACCGCACCAATTTCCAACTTAGTCGCATAAGTACTGAACGTCAGTGATGTATCGGTGGTTAAAATTTAGCGATTCGGTCGGCAGTGACCGATCATTTTGATTCGATCGGCCGATTCAGTCAGAGGAGACAATCCTCCTATCGCTTCGGATAGGAGGATTGTCCGAAAGTCCCAACGAACTGACGCCGACCGTTCATACAGTGGTCGACTGCCTGAGATGATCAGTCAAAAAAGTAAGTTTGCAGGGCGTTCGAACGAATCGTGACATTCCAACGTGACCGAATCGCTCGCGATGGAAACATCGGGGTGTCGTTGCCTTTGTTTGCAGGAATTCATTCAATCGCTTGAAAGGTAGAAAACTCGACCGGTGACTGTGCTGCGATTAACCAAAGTGAGCCTAGGATGATCTAGGCTTATTTTATCTACATCATTATACTTCATATGTAAAGTACGATTGTCGATGTTGATTGAAGTTTGTTTACTCTCGTGACTTAAATCATCACGCCCGAGCTGCCTATACTAGTGATGATATCACATGAGATAGTTTAGCGTTCACTCGTAGAGTATAAAATGTAAAAACGTACTCTGCAGCAGTTTTGGAATAATCCTTTTAAACAACCCTTTGAACGACACCCCGGTTTTCAGTCACACTATTTTGCTGGATGACCGAATCCTTTTAGGGTCTCTTTAATAGTCAAAATGACAAAATCATTCGCGACCGACACATCACTACTGAACATATCACGATAGCCGAAACAAACCTAGCAAAAATATTCTTCTCTTCTACATAAAGTACAAGTGGGGACATATTTAGCATTCGTATACCGGATTTTGTGTTCACGTTGCGTTTTTATTTTTTTTAAATATCACTAATTATTAACCTCGTATAAAAATATTGATCGCGCGATCCCCAAAATCAAAAATCAATAACGGTGCCGCCTTAAAAGGGCCTCAAAAAATATAAACACTCAAAAACATAAGTATAACAAAATCATTAGATAACTTGGCCGACATTCGGCGAATCACATTATTATAAGGAGTGATTAAGTAAAAAAAAAGTATTTTTGTACAATAACATTATTCTAAAGAAATGTACAGCAAAGAGGATGTCGAAATCCGCATCGGACACGGCTCAATCTTAAAAAATACGGTTAGTAATAAAATCAAGCATCACAACAAATATAGCATTACATTTCCACATGTGTCTTTGTTCGATTTGTTATCTCGATATAACCTCCACTGTTCTCGAAAAGAAATGGTTTTTTCTCGTAAGAATGTTTTCTTTCTTTTTGTTTGTTCGTTGTCGTTCAAATGAAATAAATCTCATTTCAATTTCTTACAGTGTTGCGAGGTTGGCCAATTGCAAAAACGAAGATTTTGATTATTTGGTAAAAGAGTTGAGCGTGGGGTGCAGAATCTGGTTTCGGTCGGCCGTTAACGCCTTGCTGATGCACTCTAAGCGAGTGTGTATTTAAAAAGCGCGAAACCAGAATCTTTCAGGATGGTTGGATCGGATCATGGATGGATGATTGAATGTGTATGTACAATTAAAAGTGGAGATTATCAACTTTGTTTTCGAAATGAAACAGTTTTGAAATTCGGTTGGTTCAGAATTTAGTGATATTATTTAAGGCGTGACTTTAAATTCGGTCGGAGAAAAATAGCAAATGAATTTTAGTACAGCAATATTAGAATAAAATGACCCTATTGCAAGATCTTTGCGACAGGCAGATATTTCTTTCAAAGGGTAACTCCGTACGTAAAACCAAAAAAGAAAATATTTATATTTTTTTTCAATTTATTTTGATTTTTTTTCTTATAAAGCATATGTTTGGTTATTTATTTGTACACAGATATATTCTACATTAAAAACTGCGTTGAAACAACATTTATCACCTATAACATTTTTTAATTTAATCCGTTTGTACCGAGGAAAAGCGTTTTTAAATTTATAAATAGGATAAAACGAATTTATCGCGGGAAGTCTGTAGCGCCCGACGTTTCTGCAAACTTGAAACCGCCGTTCTCCAAGGTAGACAGAAGTACTTTAGTCTATCATGGACAACGGCGGTTGCAATATCGCCTAAATATCGGGTGCTACAAGATGCACGCAGTTAATTCGTTTTATCCTATTCATAATGCCAAACAATTTCCATAGTCTTCGGCGTTTATAAATGTAAAATTTTCGGATATTGAGATTTTTCCTCGGTAATAATGGCCTGAATCGAAAAAAAATGTAAAGGGTTTTAAACTCAGATTTTCATGTAGGTATAGTATAATATTTTCTACAATAACATCTCATAATATCTAATTGCATGTTTTTTCCTTAAAAGAAATGAATTAAAAAAAACACAACTATGTTTTTTAGTTTCACGTATAGTTACATTTTGAAAGGAATTTCGGGCCGTCACGAACTTCCTGTATAAATATAGTAATGTTTTTTTTATTATAATTATTATATATTTTTTTGTTATTTAGGAATAATATAAAATAAAAACATTACTCTCCTTTATACTGGTTGTTCACGAATGTAAAATGTAAATGTGGTAAATTTTGATTTGAGTGTTTGAAAGATCCAGTTATGTACATGGTGAAAAATGCGGGTATTTACAGCGGTAGAGCGAGGATGGGATCGGTAAGGTAGACACATAATAAGAGTTTAAATAATAATATTATAAAATAGCGAGCACCCCCGTTCAGAACTTCGTTTTTGCAAGTTGGCCCAAATTACGAACAAGGGTGCACGACGTGGTTATAGTTCGCCGTTAGCAGGTGCGCGCCGCCGCCGGCGTTGGGCTGCGCCTGCGCGGGCGGCGACGCGGTGCCGCGACTATTGCTCAGTCTGAAGGGGGTACTCACGACGTCCGGGGTGCTCGCGCCGTCGGTGTGCGACGCGCTGTCGGCCGTGCTGCGCGCGCCGCCCGCGCCGCCCGAGTCGCCGTTGGCCGCGCCGCCGCCCGCGCCGCCCGCCGCGCCGTCCGGCGGCCGCGCCGTGTCGCGCTCGTCGATCACCAGGTCGATCGGCATCTTTCCCTTCAGACAGCTGATGTAGCGATGGCAGAAATTGTCGCACAGCTCGTGGACCTGCAACGAACAAAACACAAACTCTCTAAAATACTACACTTTCAACATTACAACTCATGACAGTAATGTAACGTCTGTACTACAATATCCGTAATGTAAAGGGTACATTCAGCCCTATGATAAATGGTGGGCATCGAACCGATTTTTTGACGTGACAACGTCTTATAAATCGATGGAGCCTGCTGCAAGCACGAAAAAACATGACTCATGCGGCGTTACCTCGCTCTGAGGCGTTCCTTTTATTATATTTATCATTCAATATAAATGCTGCCATCTACCGGTTGCGACAAGAATTATTTACTAACCTCAGTCTAAAATAGTACGAATGAAAATCACTAGATTGATTTAAATTCTTGACATAATTTTATATGTATTCTTGATATACGGAATGTTATTATTGAACGGACAATTTTCTTGTGGGTACAACAATGTGCAACGAAGTAAGCAACTTTTATTAAAAAAAAAATAAAGTATGAAAAGCTATCATTACGATGCGCTATCTAGCGGTTGGTAAAATGTCGCTGATATTGTTTATCTACGACGTATTTACGTTTATTTACGGCGCAGCGTGATCAAACGCTTCTCAAACCGTTATTTAATTGTTTGAGATTTCAAACTTTCAAATTAAAAAAAACAATAAACTTTAAACAATAAATAATTATACAATTATACTGCTATACAATAATACATTTACTTGTTGTAGTCAAATCGGTGAGTATAAAAGCATATTTTTTTGGGTGTTTGTAATAAACAATATCAGAAACTTAAATGAAACTGCTTCAAATGCAACCATTCCATCAGTATTTTCTTATGACGTTGTCACGTTCAACTATCGTCAGTAAACCGACTTTACAGACAACCGATTTTTTTTTAATTTTAATTCGAAACCCATACAAAAATATCAAAAAGTTGCAATAAATATTAAAGGCCCTCTCCCCGCTCTCTCTCAGTGACAGCGCTCTGTACGATTAACCATATTTCGGACACATTCCCCGCTCATTGAATGTATCCATTAGACGTTTATTGTAGATACTCGAGATATTGTAGATAGAACGAAAATTCGGTTTGAAATTCATTTTAACTTTGCTGTAAGAGTTTTTGCAAAAATAAACACGTACAATGAAAATTCGGTGAACTTAGTTAAGGAATTTGGTGAACACATAAACCGTCATATTGAGAACAAACCCAAAAAGTTGCCTCTCGCGCGGTTCCGAATTCCCTAACTATTTTCATTTGGTGAACATATGTACTTTGGGATGCGCAATTTATACCTCACCCCGTATAACATCTCTCACTGCAGATATTCGCTGTCGTGTTTATGGGCTATGTTCCTAATTCCTTATGATATGACAATTTATCGTCAATAACTGACAAAATATATCAGTTCTAAAATCGGTCCTGTTCAAGCTAGCCTGCATTAACTCGCTACTTAATAAAAGTACCTAATTCAAATCAAATATCGCCTAAAGTTGAGATAGCTATAATGATAGCCAACCTCCGACGAGGATAAGGCACTTAAAGAAGAAGAAGAAAACATATTTTAAAATATACACGCATGGAGAGGGCAATTTCGAAATTTCAATCTTATCCTAATACGTACAATCCGATAGAGAATAAAAAAAATCATACACTCACATTTTAATGACAATGAGCAAGCCATATACTTGTATGCGCAAGGTTTGACAACCGATTTATATCAAAAAAATAAAAAATGTATTTTATAAAATCATATAATATAAGTATACATTAAAATTATTTAATACTAGCTGACCCGTGCCCACTTTGTTGGGCGGTGAAACTTTTTACTTGTGATGAAATTATGAGTGTGGTTTGTATAGTACTGAGTGCTATGATTTATTTCCTGACTGCCAAAAGAAGGGTTATATTTTTACTGCATATGTATGTATGTATTTGCATGCCAATTTGAATATATTACCGTTATTTGTGAGTGTCTTCTTGTGAGTGGCTTATTTGTGAGTGTCTCATCTTTTTAACCATTTATGCAGTAAAAGGGAAATTATATGCAGTAAAAGGGAAAAGTCTTTTGTTTTAAACACTTGAGACGATAAATTTACTTATTTTGATATAAATTCATAATTGTTGATAAAATATCCAATGAACATGACCTAACGATTTATATTATTTTTTTAATATAAAAAACTACTTTTTGTGACTTAAATATAAAATGTAGACATATGCTGTTTATGACTTTCTTGTAGGCATTACCAAGCTCTACAACTTTTCTCTAAAACTCAATTATATATCTCTCATCGTTAAAGCAGCGTTCGTAAGAAACGTCGACCGTTTTTTCTCGAACCTCGAACGTATCCATTCGGCCGTTTTTTCTCCGACTTACTTTACTAATCCAACTACCACGAGAAAGTCTTTTCATTTCTCAAAATCGTTTCAGTAGATCTAGAGATTACTTCCTACAATCTCACAAACTTTACCTCTTTATAATATTAGTATAGATAAGGACAGATTTTCACAAATGAAAGGAATAACAGGTAATGTTTTTTAAACATCTAGCGAATCAGATTAGATGACATTTGTGTGGATTTTATCACCCCACTAGATTTAAGTATCTTTTGGGGTGACAATATTTAAAACATAGTTACTTCACTTTTATCTTTTTTTTCTTTTATTAATTCAGAATGCTCAGTCATTCTTAAATATATAATGAGATTTATTTGAATGATTAACTAACTAACCGATTAATAAACAAATAATTTAAAAAAATATTTCACCAATAAATTAAATATGTGGAGTGACCACCACATATAATATAATATAAATAAATGGAGTGACGACCAAGAATAGGAAAAATAAAATTAAGGAAGTTAGTCTTGCTACTTCTACAAGGGAGCATGACATACGAAAGGGAGTTATTCACTCCGCAGTGGGTTTCGAAAGGCTAACCATAGACATCGTCTCTGCGGAGGTAAAGAATCAACCCACATGTATATTCCCTTACCGAGCGACAGGAAATAATGTATCTGAGCACATAAAAAGCCCTGTACTCTCCTAAAAGGTCGCCCAATGTGTGCGCGTACGTTTATAGCGGCCGATTCGAAAAAAAAATTAAAACGTTTTATTATCTCTCGTAGCGTTTGTAGTTTTATCAGGTTCGACTTTACGATTGTAGAGTCATAAATTTTTGTAATTAAAATGGCCTCGCGAACAAAGGAAGAATTTAAATTTGACCGTTAAAAAGGAGTGCTCAGGATGGCGCCTATAAAATCCCGGCTCGCTCGCTAGGCAATACTTCCTTGTATGTTTGTCTGATTGTGCCCTCTCTCTCTCTCTCTCTGACGTTTACTCTCCCGGTTCAATGAAATTACTGCGGCAGACACGATTTCATCAGCGGATATAATTGTTAAGTGTTTTTTTTTTACATTCAATTAGTGCCTTATTTAACTACGGAACTCACAATTTTATATACAGTATGTAATTTAGGAATTTAAATCAATGATACGACGATAATGAGATAATAATAAAATAATGAAGCTTCAGCGGTAACAGATAAAGAAATCAACTAACCATAATACTAATCTTTAAACGCAGACATCAAGACATAAAAAATTCAAAATCTTTGGCCACGTTACAATAGATAATACGTGGCGGATACGCGTCAATGATAATTTTATGCAACTGGCTGACCATACCACGACAGAAAAAGATGAAGAGTAAACGTATACATTGTAACGTCCCCCGATGTTCAAGCGTTGCTTCTCAGTTCACGAGCTGAATTATTATTCAGAAAATGGCGACGGATCTCGACGCAAGCGAGACAAAGTTGAAGACTAAAGTATAATGTTCATCCACATTAAGCGAACGTCAATAAGCTCACATCTAGTCTGAGGGCTGAGTACACGCTTAGGATAGAGCGTATTCAAGGAGAGTTATACGCCTTCTAAATTTCTGCTCCTATTTCTAATTCTCCAATATCCAACGGCTTGTCATACGTTGTAGGGCTGCAAAGCTATAGAGACATTAGAACTTCCGTTTGTTTTGACGCCAGTTTGCAACTCTGTGCATGTTTTTTTTCTCTAACTTATATATATATTTCTGGTCGAATATATATCGAGTATCGACCACATCTCACTGTGGTATTTAACAGCCCTACCTATACGAACGTACGTGATAAGTCTGTTGTATTATCGCCTGAACGCAACAAGCCGTACCACATACGTTCGAGTACAAAAAAATCTAAATAAAAAAACCCGAAACCCACAAAACGTACCTACGTGATACGTCAAATTGTTCCTGCGATTCTATATAAAAATAAAGGTAATAAATTGGTCTATTGTTTAAAAAAAATGACTGGTATATTGTAAACAAGTACCTATTATTATTATAAAGAAATGTACTGAAAAACCCAACGATTTTTTACTTACTTTTTGAATAATAACCCAAAGGTAGGTCGGTTAAAAGTCAGTTATCTTCACGATTACAATCTGCAACCCATTAGTACGGCGTAGGCACATACGAGCCCACTTAGGACTTAAGTGACGGTGGCATTTATGCCACGCACCTAAGCGATAATGATGAAAGGATGGGATTAATACATCGATTAATTTGTTGGAATTTCTTCACGATTATTGAAATTTAGCCGAACCGACCGAGGCGGCAGCGATGAGACGCACCATAAATCATAATATTGCCTTGCGCGTGGAAGAATTGGATAAGTTTTTTATCGTCCCATTGCCCATCGCTAAAGAACATGCATAGATAAGCCTTTCGGACTATCAACGTGTGCTATCAACCGTGTAACATATAACTACAGATGTGATTTCCTTCAAAACTTGAAGATTGTCTTCGAACTGTTTTAATTAAACGTATTGCGTTTTACTATCTATTTCTAAAAAACATCAAAATTGAGTATAGTAGAGAGCTTCGACAGTTTGAATTAAAGGTTATTATATTTTCTCTCTCTCCTCTTGATCAAGTGATGTAATTGAATCGGACCACGCGGGCCTATCTCCGTTTTCTTCGCGCGGCCCGGACCGCGTGGAGTATTCGGTAGATCTCAGCTCATTTTTCGACATTCCGGCTGAACATAAATAACGCTAAGAACGTCACTTTAATGAGAATAAATTTGTAATAGTCGTCGAACTTTCACAAGTCCCCGTATATATTTTTAAAAATACTTATTCCTCGTTATTAGATATGCGCGCGTTGCGGTCAAAAGGTGCTCACGCTTAATACGATAGTAAAAAACTTTTCGACAAGCGAAGGTTTAGCCATGAACGCGGGCATTTTTCAAAACAGAAAAGCCTGGTCGAATGGAAATATATGTGAATATATACAATTTTCTTGAATTAAGGGACATCCTTGATCTTGGTCAATTAAGAATGCTACACTACTCTATATGTAAATCTATAATGACATACGCTATTATGGGATGGGGAGGACGCTCTAAGACTACAGTCGATAGACTTAATACCGTACGAAAAACTATAATTCGTATTATATTCAAAAATCCAAAAATGTTTCCTTCTAATGAGTTGTTCCTCATAGCGAAAATACTAGATGTTAGGCAACTGAATTGTTTAACAACAGCTTTAAATTTCAATCGCGCGCCAGCAGAAACATTGTTCCCTGCTCAAGGAACAATGTACCACAATATTCAGTGCCCAGGATATCTATATCGTTTGGACAACACTATCATCATCATTGCTCCGAGACTATTGCATATTTTAGGAAAACACTTCGATATTTCAGGACTGACACAGGTGGTTCTCAAAAAATGCCTCATTCGGTGGCTTATTAGTATAGGAAGAATGGAAATTAAATGTACCCTCATAACATTTCAAAAATAGCAACGCATTTATACACACATACATCTCTGACTATATAATTTACCTATATGTATACAAAAGTTAGGTTTTTTTTACGTAATATTTTGTATTTGGATTTATTTTATAAAAACATATTATGAACTACTTTTATTAATAAATGATTTTTTTGTTGTTTAAAAAAATATTATTTTGTTTGTTTTTTTTATTTTACCATAAGATTTCGCAACCTTATACCAATAAATTAGAAAACATATGTTTTATAAAATACATTTACATAGCTATCTTATAAAATTGTTGACTTCTTTGAACATGCGCTGTCTAGTTAGGAATGTTAATTATAAATGGCTAGAGACCAAGTCCGATTGGCTTGACTGTAATCACACTTCCCAGTTTTAGCAACTCCTAATTAAATCTTTACATTACTGTCGTGACAGTAGCATTACGGAAAAAGTTCGATTATTACAAAGTAATATTTTGACCATAATGTAAAAACTGTAATGTAACAGTCGTTAGAGGTATAACAGCCGTAATATACAGCTTTAATGTAACGACAGTATAAAATACAAGAGTTCTCATAATATAATAAAATTCTACTCGAATAGTCGATGTCCAATAGAAATCTCGTAGAAGAACATACCTCACTTGAATCCGGGATTTCAAATCCGATGACGAATTAGTGGCTAGCGTCAGTTAAATTGTTATTACTTGCGTCAAGCTAAACGTCGATTTGCATAAATTAACATTACGCCATTTTTATTAGCATTCCGGTAACTAAAAAAGGTCCGAAGACGATTAATCATTCTGCTAAGAACGAATTCAGAATAATGACAAGGTATAAAATTTTCCGGTATCGGGGGTGGGGGAAGGGGGGGTGTGAAGTTAACAACTAGACATGGGTAATTAATTTATTGAATCAGTGTCCTCAGTTCTGGAAATTGATAAATTTCTAAAACCATTGTGATAGATGTCATTCCAGATTATTTAAGAATTTGATTTCTCGTTTGTTAAAATATTCTAGTTCATGTTTCAATGCTTGCTAAGAGATTCTCTCCAAAATCCGTTCCTACAGGACGGATTTTTAAACGTATTTTTTGGCGTGCTCGCTGCATGGCTTTAGAATGGTCTCCCGGTTAAGATAAGGTACTCACGTTCTGACTTCATCATCATTAGAGGTACAACTCGTTATGGGTTTTGGCTTCGTCAAGAATCTACTTCAATTCCACCCTATTCTGGCCTTTGTTTTACCGTCGTGAACTCCAAGTGCTTTGGTCTTTAACCACAGAATCAATCCATCGCAGTTTTGGTCTTCCGACTTAACGATGCCTTCCAGGTTTTTCACGACGAATGCATGTCAACTGCTGTTTTTTCCATCTTTCTACCATTTAGCATCATTGTCCATCCTTTTCACAGCCCTTACCATCTGAGACTTTTTCAAAAATCTCACGACATGTACACAATTATAAGTGTGATACAGTTTTTCATTTGTTCGTCTTCCCCACACGCCATCCTCCTACCAAGAAACCAAAGATCCTGCAGAGTATTTCACTTCTAAAGACATCTACCTCATTTTCATCTCCTTTTTTGATAGTCCATATTTTTGAAGCGCAAGTTAAGACTGGTCTGATGAGTGCCTAATAGATAGTAGCCTTCCTCCTCCTGGATTGCAGGCGGGATTTCATCTAAGACTGGACTCAGAAGTAGGTAACACATATTTTCAGCCATTAAACACACTTACACCTCTTTTATTGTGTTGTCGCTGGTAATTATTGAGCCGAATTATTTTATTTCCTTAACAGAAGAGAAGCCAAAGTATAGAAACCGACAACGAAATAAGATTGGTACACTTTTTCAACTTAGGCAGCTATGTATTTAGTTTTCTCCTGATTCATACATTTTGCTGCTTTGTTCAATGCTAAAAAGGCTTTCTTGATAATATCAATGTCATCAGCATACGCCAGTAGTTGTGCCGATTTATTGAAGATGGTGCGGATACAGTGCCGGATTTAGACTTGATAAGGCCTTAAGCTATTTGAGATATGGGGCCCTTTATATATCCAGAAATTCCCCCCCCCCCCCCTCAAGAAATTGGGGGCCTAAGCTATAGCTTGTGTAGCTTATAGGTAAATTCTGCACTGTGCCAATAGTATTACCACAAGAATTACGTATTGTCTCCTCAAGGGCCAAATTCAAAACATGCATGCCAAAGCATCTCCCTGTTGCAGTCCACTGAAGGTGAGGAAGCCTTCTGACGTATCTTTCTGCACTTTTACTTGCATTGGACATTGCCATTCAAATATTCTGTAGAATCATTTAAAGTTCGGCTTATATAATAAAATATCTCTCTCAAATATAGGTAATCAAATTTTTTTCGTCGTCTCTCCTTTCCAAACTTTTTCCTTCTAGGGATAGATTAGTACTTTTATTTTTATTTTAAACTTTTTAGTATTCTTGTAAGTATTTTTGTAATTCTGTTAAGCGGTCATCGCTTTTATACCAAATGTTACCTATTGAATAGGTAACATTGTCTGGTGGCAATAATTATGTTTCTTTGATAAAAATGTACGCAAATATTATTATTATAAATTAAGCTTTACTCGTTGATGAAATGAGTATCTATAGTCGCGAAGGACAGTTATTTTTTTTGCGTGGGTATTTTAATCTGTCCTTCGCCATCTTCGATCGAATTATGCAAATATTGCGTTTAATGACATCACGGCGGCGGAAAGTTAACGACTGCGACCGTTTTCATCCTTACGTTGCGTTGTTTTTTTTCAAAAAAATCATTTAATATTTTCTCCCTTTTTTCGTTTTTTTGTGCAAATGGTTGAACATGGTTTGATGGCGTATCTGGCGTGAGGTCGGCAACCGACAAGCCCGGTCTTTTCATCAGTTTAGCCTCTTGATAGGTCATCAGGTAACCTACTTGCTCTATTCTATCGTGTACTCTCCCAATCAATAACATCCTATCTTCGGTCAGCCTCTGACAATTTACTTAAAATTCCTCGTCATTATATTGGTTTTTAATTCTACTCTTTCTGTGTCTAAGGTGCAAGACTCTGGAACAATCTCCCAGCAAATATATACGAAATTCGCCTTCTTTAGAATCGTTCAAGACGCACCTCAAAAATTAATACTTTTTTAAGAAGTAACCAGTTCTTTCATTTCTCTTTCCTTCATCTTCCCTCTGGCATTTAGATATAGTATGTTCCTCGAGCTTTAAATATAGTAGTTTGTATTTTACGCAGAATAAGTTATTTAGCTGGTAATGATTATTTTCACACATGTACCACTACACTGTATGATTAGGTTAGTTACAAGATATTGTCAAGTAGCAATAATGTATTTGATTTTTTTTAATTGCAAATAAAGGTATTTAGTTTTTTTATTTTGATGTCATGGTAGGTTTTTAATTCTGGTCTGTTCGAAAAATGTCGAACCTTTGGTCTTAAAAATGTGTTCAATCATACAAAATAAATTTACTTAAATATAATCCAACGTACGAGTATTGTCTTCTTGGTGAGTGTCTTCTCGTAGAGACTTCTTGGTGTCTGTGCAGAAGCACACACTCCTGCCATCGGTTCCGAGATTACTGAAAACACTTGAAACTAAACTGCATTTTTAGAAATGGTGTCTACTGGGCCGTCTTATTTGGCATAATGATTTCTGTTGCCTTAGTCTGGCATGCGATTGAGTAACATACGCATAGAAGATGCTCGGCCACTCCTTTGAAAATGTGCACATCTCATCCTCAGCAACTCCCATGTTTTCCAAATGGTAGTTTACTGGACAGTGACCGGTGAAAATTACTGTTATTAGCATTCGTTCACCTTTGCTGAGAGAAAGTAGTGTCTCTTTCAATGAAAGATTTGTATACTTTTTTCCTCTTCTTTGTCCTCGAATTTCATTCCAGTATTTGGACTTCATTCTTCTGTCCCCTGATCAGATTTGTTCCGAGGTGTGTCTTGTAGTCACACATAAAATGGTTCAGGTCCTCTGAAGGGGACATTGGCTCCCTTCTTTGCAAGGTCGCCAGCATTTACCTTACCTTGCTGCACCCATTTGTGAGTTGACACCCACATCAGAGTTACCTTATTCTATTTTACCAGTTGCTTTAGGGTATTTATACATTCCTAAACAAGTTTCTACTCTAAAACATAGCTCTTATTAGTTGCTTCAAAAAAAATGCTTCGACACAAGTACTGTGAACAACGCTATTTGATGCAAATGAACCATCCTGTGTAATTGTCTAATGTCCGTAGCCTGTCTAACTAGGTTCGACAAGGAACCCGTATCTAAACGGCATATCAGAGTTAATGATCTTGTCTGGGCCATTCTCTATATTTCTGTTTGCGAAGACCTCGACGAACAACGAATCTATTTTTAGTTATGTATTAGCAGCTGTAGTTTAGTTATGTAATAATAATAATAAAATAACAAAAACGTTTTATTTGCTTCTTCAAAAAGGCGAGCTTAGTGCCTAAGGGCAATATCTTACAGCTAACCTTATGTAGTTGGTAAGTGCTTAATATAAGCTGAAGGTTTATCAGACTTCTGTCCATTGCATCGACTTAGTTCCATACTTAGTCAAAATTTTCGATAGTGTCAATCACATGAAATTTTACAACTACGATAATTTTATCTCACCGCAGATACCTCCATGACATCGGCCCACCAATCTTGTTTCTGTACCTGCACCGTTTCGGACAGACAAGATCTGATATATGCAAATACGATTCAGGGATGCATTCAACTGGCAGCGCTGACCAACTGATCTCATCTGGCTATAATATAATATCACGGCAACCCGATATGCGCGGTGGAATCGTGGGCACACCGATCACCTGCGTTTGTTGCCGAATAAACCGTCGTAAAAGCCTTGTTACAACACATCGTTTTGTTTTTGTTTCGAGAGTTAACTATCTTGTTCTATTTCGATTTAATCAAAACTTTGGATGTTTAGATATATTACATAAATAAAAACTTCTTCAAAACCGAATAGGTAAAGCCATGACCAACTTTGAAGAGATGTGAGCTCTCAACAAAACTACCTGATATACTAAGATATTCTTGTAATAACTCCGCGACGGAATGGGTTACGTAAGTGATCATGTCGATCTTGAGGTACTCTAAAATGTGGGATAAGCAGAACAAAATGAAGTCATCGAGTTCTGCTGAAGAGGTGTCCACGAAAGACGTTTTCAGGAAAAAGAGATGAGGGTAGTCTAGCTAATTACCCACTTTTTTTCCGAAAGTTTTCTCTTAACCTAAAGAGTGTCCCAACTAAGAGGGTAGATTAAAAAAATACCGAATGGCCATAAGTCTGGCGAATGTCTGGGCGGCTCCGTGCACTCAGCGACACTGTACATACTAGTAATGGATGTAATCTTGTTATTGTTAATATTGAGTCCCATATATGTACCTAATTTCATTGAAATGCTTTCAACTTTGTTGTTTTCAAATTAATTTCTTAATTTACTATATTACTAGCAAAACAATACGGTAAATATAACAATCATTCTGCTGGCTCATCCTTATAGATTTTAATTATGCACTGCTATTTAATGTTAGTGTCATAAGTCCTTTACATGTTAACCCTTGAGCTTCAGTGACCGCAGGCACGGTCCAGTTATTTGGAATATATTGCGGTTTTCCCAAAGAACTACGCTGAATTTCGAAGATGATAAAATCGTGCGTCATATTACTGTCGTAATAGTCTGACAGGTAAGGTTTGACGTAGAAATATCTTTTAAATTGCTGTAGTACTGAATAATTGCTGTAGTTCCCGCCGAAGTTGTGACAAAATATGACAATTGCTCTACTAGTGTGAGCAATTACGGCCCTTGACACCTCGGACGGGTGGCTAACGGGCCATTTTAGTAGTAGACTACACGTCGTCTAGAAACTAGTATACTTATAGGACATACGAAAGTTTCTATAGCTACTTTCTTTAATACTCTTTTCATTCATGGGATCCGTGTTCTTTCTTGCGGACTCATTTACACTTAATCGCAAGTTAAAGATATCGCAAAATGCATGCTTTTCGCAAGTCTGATAAAGGGAATAACGCCCTTATTGTTGTTGTATAAATATCAACAATAAATACATTTTATTGTTGACCTACTTTAATGATTGGCGTTAGTTTTCAACTCCAAAAATCACAAATGTATATTTTTGTTTCGTCATCCTTTTTTCGGAGTATGGCTTTTTCTGTGTAAGCTTCATTCAGCATGGCTTGTATATGTTATATAAGTAATCGCGGGTTACGACTCCTCTCATTCAAATACTTCACAGAACTGCTTAAAATCCTTTTTTATCGGGTCATTTCCTGCGAATTAGTCTTCGCGAACCCATAAGTCGCACTATGACTAAGTCGCGCTCGTAACGCTTTCCGCGAAACGACTCGAAAAGGTTGCGGTTTCGGATCGTCTCGATTGACGATTGACGATTTCTATGTAAATTTTCATCATTTGTGTAGGAATTCGCTACCCGACCGGCGGATGTCTCGGATATTTATCTTCTGATCCGGTAAAACCTTTAATACCCCTTCTACCTGAGGAGTCTGCGACCGAAATAAACCAACCTTGAATGACACGTTGGGAAACTGAAGTAATACAAATAAATGGTAAGTTGAGAAAATTGAAAAAAAGAAACGAGACAACGCATGCTCCAGTAAACAAGACGAGCTTTTCTAAAGCAAGAGTCTTGTCGAAACACCCTAGAGGAGTAGACAGCCCAAAACAAACCCGAGAATAAACCCTTGTATACTTTCTGGCGAAGAATCTTTATTTGAAGAATGTTTTGAGGTTTTTGAAATACATGATTCTACTGTAGTTGAAATTCACTGCCCAAACATATTCCGTCTCGTGAGGAGTTGCAACAGATCTGTTTGAGTCGACGACTTATTGGCCACGATAGATAGCAACTCGAAAAGAATATATTGAATGAAGAATGAAGAATAACTGTTTTCTTATTAAGTCAAAATCCACATACAAATGAAGAATCGAAGACATGGCATAGTATACCGTCATACGACTCTTCGCTCTCTTCCGAACCTTTTAACAACCTAGGCGGATGATCACTTATTCAATAGAAGTGACAGCAGAGACTGCAGTCGTAGCAATAATATGGTTTTGAGCCCGGTTATACAGAAATTTTAACAAAAAACAGTCCCTTGCCATATTACTACGCCCGCCTGTCCCCCCCCCCCCCCCCCACCCCCTTAATGTCTTCTTTTTAGTGATTATGATTAGTGAATAAATCATATTACCATGTAGGAAAACAATAAAACATTAGAGCCACAATTTTTATACGAAACAGATATTACCGCGTGAAATAAAAAATACGTGTGGCACTCGGGGACTGCCGCGGTAAAGCTATTGCATAGAATTTTTAACAACTTATGCTATTATAATTATTTATTTATTTTATTTTTTCTGATATCAGATAACTGCGCTCTATCGAAAAACGTTGAAATTATTCCGAATCATTTGCGGCTGCGTTAGCAAATGATTCGGAATAATAATTTAAACGTCTTCCGATAGAGCGCCGAGGACGAATTTTTTATTCGATAAAGCAAAAAAACCGGATTATTCGAAAAAATTCGTAGATTAAAAGATAGATAATTCAATTATCTTTAAAATGGTGAAGGTTTCATAATAATACGCCAGATAGTATTTGCGTAGTAGTCGTTTTTGTGTTCGGTTAGACCTAATTTCACAAATTAATTACACTATGTAATATTTACAAAATATAAAATATTCGAAGCGAAGAATATTAGGATAATGTTCTTGTTTAACATATATTTTTTTCGAATCGTAAGCAGTACTCGTTTAGACGTAATTATCAGTTTAAAATCATTAATTTTCGTTAAGAAACTTCTCCATTCGGTCGCCGCCCTAGCCGCGATAAAAGCTATGCAATAGCTTAAAAAGTATTTAACTTTTCGGTAGAATTTGTGTGTCATCTGCAAAGGGAAAATGGTGGAAGTAGGATTGTTTCTCATCACTATTATTATATTAAAAACATTATTATATCTAGCAAATTAATTTCTATATTTATACCCTTTTTTGTCTAATAAATCGCTAAATAATATTTGTCAAATAAGGAAACATGTTTTCAGAAATAGGGGAAATGATTATTTTTTTTAATATCTAAGTAAGGTTGCATAATTATTTTAATATTAAACATTATAAACGAGATTGGTCCCGGGTTTAGCTGTAACTAAATTGATAGAATTTTATTTTACAATAAAAAACACAAACGTGTATTCTATGGTAAAATTTCATTTGATTTCTTACGCCACCCATGCTAATTATAGGTCCGACAATGACTAGTAAAATAGTGAAAGTTCTATTTTACATATAATAATAAATATAAACAACACAGGCAACTGAATGTACGCACTGTTCAAAAGTTAAAGGCTAATGAAAAGTGTAAATTTCTACTGAAATGTGTGTCTAATAATATGGCGAAGGACTGAAGGCACTGACTGTTAGATCCAGTTATAATATTGTTTAGATCCAGTTACATCAATTTTTTGATCCAGTTATAATATAAAACATAACAGACTACCAACTCAAGTTATCGCCTTCGTTGACGTCAAAAGGCGGTCTTGATTTCCCTTAGATATTTATGGCTGTATATTGTGAGTCAATAGTTTAAGTAAAGGAAAGCGATTATAAATCAGGTACCTCACAGTGATAAGTTGTTTACCAGGTTTTTTTACTTTGCATGGAGTGGTCTCTAAAAGCAAGCGACCAATAAAATGCAATCACCCAAATATTTCATAAAGATCGAAAAGAATTATTATTGCTATAAGAGTTCATTCTATTGCATTTGATTTCATCGATTATCGTTCTTTATCGTCGAATATTGCTTATAAATGTAGGAGTACTAAGCCACGTAGTGGCGCTGTATATAAGACGGCTAAATACGAAGCAGGGAAACTTGCACCAGCGTCGGGTGTTCCTAAGCACGTAGACGAAAGCAACGGGCTGCGAGCAGCGACAACAAAACGCTGCGAAATAGGCAGTTAGCGTTGGCTGGCCTTAACGAAATATTATATACTAAGAGGAGCAGATCATGCCGATCAACGGTGAAACACCTAATACTTTGAAATATAACTAATAATTCATAATAACATACTGAATGAAAAGATTGGCGACGATGGACGGTGGAATGACGTAAGGTAAAATTTGAAGAATCCGTGCTACTGTGATCTAATGCCATGCGTGTTCCATCTGTACACACTAAAATGGTAGCTACTCTGTGCCCTCGCCAGCGCAGGCCGTTTGCCAAAGAGAAAAATGTAAAATCAGATTAACATAAAATAACGATAAAAGTAAACCGTCCGGCCAATAGTCGCGCCGCATCGCCCGATGCCGCCATTATTAAACTATGCTGAATTATTAAAATTATAACCCTTTCCAAACAGGGCTTCTGCATGCTATAAGGGCTTCTACGGCTGCTCCCATCGCTATGGTAATGGGTAGTTATAACGACGACGATAAGGACCGGCGTACCACCAAATCGTCCCTCAATGTATGATTGATTATATTCAAGAAATAGATCGTTGACACGTCGCACAGTAGTACACTGAACTGATGCGTTTATAAAAAATAAACTAGTTAATGGTTCTTCAATCGTGGACATCATTTCTTCCATTTACACAAAAAATGTAAATACGCACTTTAAAAAGATGGCATTCTAACACTCCGTAAAATTACTGTTACATAATGAGCCTACATTAAAAATGCTATTAAATGGCACTAATAATTGAATGCTAGTATTGTAATCATTGGTCAAATTATCAGAATGTTATAATCAATCAGTCCTTTATAACAAAAACATTAATTATCAACGTTATTATAGATGACCAAATAAATTGCTATTAATTTCACAGTCCATGCTATCAGCGCCACTTGCATTTCGCCAGCGCAGAAGGGTTGTCAAATCGTATTATAGAGTTGTGCAATCTAATACCAAATGTAATCAATGGTATATTTAATAATTCATACAACTGTACTACTTGGAGTAGGAAAGTGAATCGGAATGAGTACATTGGCAAGCGTTTGATGTAGATTGACCGAGTAAGAGGGGAAGGCGCAGAGAGCATTATAGTTGGCGCTGGTCGAGGGTGGGAGTAAACCAAATGTGTGTAAAAGACGGCACTACAACACCCCGATATGTGGCACTTGTTATTATTTGCGTTTGGATTTATCTGAGGTAGTCCCGCGGCGTCTTACGACTTAATCGGCCGCTGGCAGTAGATTAAGATAAAACGTATTTTAGGAACCTAGACACGCTCATTGTGTCCTGTGCGAGGCAAGAGCCTTATAGAGTGACCGTGTCCGCCGGTCGGTCCGATGGTGTAAGGGAGCGAGCGTGGAGACGGGTTCGTGTACGGCCTTAAAGAGACAATCACGAGCAGAGAGAGGTGCGGCCGCTCGACTCGACCCACGCTTCTTGATTGCTTGCTCCGTCTACGGCTACGTACCTACTATAGGCGCAAGGATTCCACTAACGAATATGAGACCTCGGACGCAGTGGGAGCCGCTCACTTCTTCTTCTTGTACCGAATGTTTCTCTGCTACCGAACGCCATTTGGGAAGGCGGAAAGAACAATGGGCATTTTTGTATGAAAGGTGTACCCAGAGTGTAAAAACTAGGGACTTATAACGATTAATTGTGCTTTTGTAAAGAAGTAATAACATCAAAGATCAACTTATTAACCA
The DNA here is from genome assembly GCA_944548615.1 of Micropterix aruncella. Taxonomy (NCBI): domain Eukaryota; kingdom Metazoa; phylum Arthropoda; class Insecta; order Lepidoptera; family Micropterigidae; genus Micropterix; species Micropterix aruncella. The sequence continues at coordinate 58,099,422 of OX155980.1, read as the reverse complement.
ATGTAAAATTGGCTTTATACACATGCACAGTTAAGACAAGTTAAGACATCCATAAACTTGTTTAGACGACCTTAACGTAAAACAAAAGAATGCCAACGGCCCAGGCGCGAAATCTTGCTGACAACGACACACTGTTCGTCTATCTCTATCTCTACACAATTAATGGCTGTATATTTTCCATTCATAAACTGATTTACTGCTCTATTTTCGGGATAAGTTAAAAGTACTCACTCGGTACTATGCGTCTATTTTTAATATTAATAGTTGATATTGATATTTTCCACACATTTTATTTGTATATAAATCGATATAAATAAAATATTTTAATTACAAAATTAGTTATTATTAAATAAAATATTTTACAAATTCAAAAATATATAACTTCTTTCAGTTAGGTATTTTAGCTTTACTGCCGTAGAATGAAATGTTACACTTGTAATAAGCTTTCGTTTGTTATACATAACAAAGTATTACAATAATCTTCGCAAGTGGGTACGGAAATTACCCATTCTAAGTAAATATTATTATGAAGGATGGAAAGCTGGAGACATACAGGCATGCTGTTAGGAAATCTTGAAGCTTTCGAAATATCTAGTTTGAAGCTATCGGAAGATAATACATTTAAGGCGACTTGACAGAGCCAGGAATGAAGATGTCTTCAAGCGTTTGAGCAAGACAACGATTGAAAAATTCTAAAAATCTCTCTGCGAGTTTGACAGTTTTGAAAATACTTCTATCTCATCTACATATCACGGCTGAGTAGAGCGCCGTCTCTTTCTCGATTTGTCTAAGATTCGAGAGGAATTATAACGAATTGAAGCTACATTATACCATTTTGATCATAGCGACAGAGACATGCGATAATGTTTAGCGAATAGCACGATGTAAATAAATCATAGGACAGAATAAGTACAGTACATCATGGGGAAAGAAAAAGTACAGTGCATCATGGGACCGTATAATAGTAATCGATTCAATTCGAAAACGAATAAGCTAATGGAGAGTGGTTGTATAAGGGTGACAAAAACTATTACATACATTTAATGTAAAAAATGTTGTAGGATAAAAGAAATAAATTGAATGGTGGCAGTTCAGCTCGCAAGCAGTGCAGCCGCATCCTAAAGTGTGAGTGTCTAACAAGCTCAGTGCCGATTCGCGTATCGGCGTGCAATTTTACGGTCATTTATAAGGCGTGATTGAACACCGCCATTAGAATAATGCTGTTTACATAGAGCGCCGGCGATCATGAATGGCCAAATCATGCACGTCGCGAAAAAAACGAACTAGAAGCGAGAGTGGACTTGGACACTGCCAAGATAAACAAAGCCAATGCGTGAATTTATTGATCATGTAGGTAATTTGAGAGTGAACATTATATACATATCTAAGTTTCTAATAAAAGTTTATCTGAATTCGGATGAAGATGTTTATGAGAAATCAATATATTAGAAATAACGACGTCTGTGACTTATCTTGATTTTGATGAGAAACAAAAAGCGGTTAATAAGTTACGGAAACCTCGACGTGCCGAATCAATATTTTTAAATTTCTTTTTGTTTATGTTTATCTCTCCCTAGGGTGCATCCTGAACGCCAGGCGAGCTATTGCACGAACGCGCACGTATGCCACAGCCTTATTGCCATTGAGCCATCCGGCCCGGGCGGTGCATACAAATATGCGCCTTCGGGCCGAATAAATTAAGTTCTATTTTCGATAATACGGCGGGCCAATCATCCGCTTTGCGCTTCGATCGATTTTTAAGTGGTGTTTGGCATGCGAACTCGCCGCCAACCGCGCGAGTCCGTGGACAACTCCACCTGAACCCCGTAACGGCCAATGGCACCGCGCAATTTCCGGCAACCGGTGGACCTTCGATGAATTCGCTTTTGCGGTCTTCTTCCCAAAGTGTCGCGTCATGACGCGCTACTAGCATTGACACAAGCCGTGGGAGGAGTATGTACTACTGCGCGGCAGCGTTGTGATAGTTCGGACTGGGCCGTTTTATAACCGTACTTATAATTGTCATGTAATGAATAATTGGCAATATAAGATTGGCTTATTGAGCGAAGAATTCATTGTATGCAAAATAATGTAAGCTTTTCTACTGTAACTTTTGATCATATTGTCATCACGTGTCACCCTTTCTTGCCAGGCGGCCCATGCTGAATATGAAACCACGGAGGTAACTTCATCTACCTACTCAGTTATAAAAGTTGTACATTTTCAGCAACCGAACTATTTGTATGCATCAATGTCCTGGTCTCGTTGTCGTCATGCTTAACCCACGCGAGCTCACCCATATTTAGCCGCAGTCCCTAATATGAGGAAGATTTATTACACAGTTTTGCTGCAAGTAATAATTAATAAATCTACAAATACGATGAAAATCGATACGATGGAAATCGCTTCAAGAGCATTTTTAATTATTTGATTATTTAGTAAAAAAAATATGTAAAAAATCTGTATTAAGGTAAATAAGTTATTTACGTTAAAATTGATTATTAAAGGAATTCGATTTCTTAAATGATATCTAACTCCAAAACTGTGAAACCGAAGGCTCACACCGGTAGTAGCTTTAAATTATCTAGGTACTAAAGAGTGTTTATGATGGGAATTTTAACATATCACTTGATTTTATTAGCGTTAGCGTTAGTCTGTAGGTATAATGTAAATGTGGTCGCTTCACTATCTGTATTTGAACCTTATTGAATGGTGTTATTATGCGTCGAATGTACTACTCGGTGGCTGCTATCTTAAACGGTTCATTAGTGTTGCTACTGTTCGAAGTTCGGACAGGCTGCTTATATTTTAAGGCCACACTTTGAGGCAGCAATTACGTGCGGAGCGGACCCTCCTCTTCACCTGGGCGCATCTGATTTACTTTACGAGGCGAATTATGATAATAGCCTGGAGCGGGCGAAACGAGACGAGTGTCGCGCGATGCGACGGCCCTATCGGCCGGTCGTTCCCGACTCATTGGGAAATTATCGAGGCCCTCGCGCCGGCCGATTGGCCGGCGCGGGAAGAATGTCAAGTCATTAACGGAACACACCGACCGCGGCCCGAGACGTGAAATCGATTCATACCCCAGGGCTAATCCGCTTACTTACAGGCACTACGAATGCGCATCGCGGTCGCCGCCTCTGAAATATGGCCTCCCGCTCTGGAGCTGCGCTGTGTCGCTTCGTTATATGCCCCGCACTGCATCACATACATACGATTGTATAAATCGCACACCTCGTGATATTTCTTCAAACATATATGCGCCTATACTCTGCGTGTCAAAGGTTCTCTGTAATCGACCTTAACTCCCTATAGGATGTATATGGTGTTTCCAAAATCGACAGCGCGTGCAACTTTTTGTGCAAACGTGAGACAAGTGAGCGCATAAGGGGGTGACATACTTTTCTGCAATGTATTAAATGATTTCTTGTAACCCTAACCCCTATACTTGAAAAAGCGTCATCTTACCCATATCTGGCCCTTTTAGATCTTCCTGGTTATCAATGCACTTAGCACTCATGGAGAGAGTACGCTACAGTTTTAACGATCGAATTGGATATTCAAACACTGCCTCTGATAGTGCAGTAATGTCTGATGAACGATACTGCTGATAAACGCTTAAATCTGCGAGCAGGACTGAGCCATATACTAATTTGCTCAAGAATAATTGAGAAGAAATAAAAACGAGTATCAAATGCCATAGTCACATGTGCAATGAACATATGGCTATATGGAAATACTGTAACGAGGGTATTAAAATATATATGTATTTACTGTCTGTATATTTACTGTCTGTATATATTAGGGCGTGTAACATGGAACACCCCATGGCGCTACCTACTTGTGAAACTTTTTAATAACAATAATCATAAAACGCTTTATTCTTAAGAAAAGGCGAGCTTATTGCCTGCAGGAAATATTTTAGAGCTAACCTATATTATTGTATGAACATTATTTGGGAGTAGACTTTTCAAAGCGCCTTCCTATGGTTAAACCTAAGATAGTACAAAAGACAAAATCGGCAATGTTTAAAAATCAACGAAGCTGGGCCCCTTCAAACCTCCTGAGACCATTGCTTTTTGGACTGGCTACACAAAAACAAACGAATTCATTAAAACGTTGGTTCTTGAACTGCGTGCAATCAAGCGAGCTCCATAGTTAATAGTTATGCCAAATTTTATATCAATAGCTGTGAAACTGGCGCCGACAATTGACGATTGCATATAAACACATGCAACCATTACCAGCAAAGAAAATTCGAAACTTAGAAGGGTCACCATTTGACATGGTTCTTATCCAGAATAAATCACTCGGTTGACTCCCTTCTGAGAAAGCCTCGTTCTTAATTCAGCTCTACATTCACACATCCTTTTAACAACACGCATACGCATACGCCCATTAAGTCTTACAAATTCATTTCTCCCTTCGCGCTGAAAACCGACGCCAGTTCCGAAATTAAACACCGTGGATGGCCGGCTTTATGCATCCGCGGATGTTTACTGCCTATTGTCTTGGTCAGTGGCACTTTTTTACGCCGGCCTCACATTGACGTCTTTGTCCGGTCCGTTCATCGGTCCGACCGATACGTCAAAACGCTGCAACGTACGTCAGCGTTAAAATTCTCTATTAGGAAAAGCCATGCAGTATTATTTAGGAGAGATATTGGCCACCCTGTTTACATGTAATTCATCTATTTTGAAATGATCTTCGATAGAATCAGACACAACGATATGGTCGAAACCGTCAAACAAGTGGGAGCAGATAAGAAAGAGTTGCTTAAAATTACTATGTCTACTGGCACCACGCATATCAAGATGGACCAGAATGTTTATGTAACGCGTAGTAAGATAGTGTTTTATAATATCACAGACCCCAACGAGCAAGAATTCTGACCAGCTGCATTCAAAGTCGACATAGCTATGATAGTAACTAAACTTCATGGAGGAGGAAGTAGCTGAATAAGATTATGAAAAAGAAAATAAACATTAATAAGACGTTTGATGCTGATATAGAAGGCGAGCATCCAAGCTAACAACGTTCAGGGAAGACGTTTGTCAAGAGTTTGTGATTCGTAAAAGAGAAAGAGAACTACAGGAGGAAGCAAGCAATCATTTATTTTAAAGTTTTATATAAAAGTAACACATTATAAACTTCTGGACAAATTATTCCTATCGTTACTGCAAGTGTATTACTTTTTAATAAGTAAACGATGACTATGACACTCCACATGTCTTGCTTTTTTATATAGATAGACGCTCTGCGCAGACAGAGTAGTTACCACTTATGTAATATCATATCCTGGACTGACGACTCTAGTAAATTGCTTGGAGTAAATATATTCTGGCGCATACAACTGTTTGAATACAGCAGGAATTGCAAACAACGCTGCACATGCCACGATACAACACGCCATCCGGCTTAGAACCTTCTAGTATTAAAATCGATTCGGTGCTTATCCTAAGCAGCATGGCTTCTGTCTACGATAGTATAGGTCTATAGTCTGCATCAATACGTCTGAATAGTGTGCACCTTTGCGTCAAAGACCAAGGGGCGCCAACAATCATAACTGACTATTTAAATAATCAGCGGCTCACGTTAAACCCAAGCGTCCATAACGAAGTAAATATTGTGTCTGAATTTCATGCTTCGGATTTATTGGCATACCTAACATTTTAAGTGAAAGAGCGGAAAAGTGCGCAGGGGTTGCCGGACTGCACACACCTTGATTTATAATAACTTCTTATATAGAAATTACTATTCATTAATAACCAACGTGGTATTTTAACATTAGCTGAGAATTTCGAGGATATTATCATGTATGATGCAGTCGGACGTCTTAGTGAGATCGATAAAGAATACGTAGTATTATGAACTTCTGAAATAATCTCTTCGTTTAGGTAGATGTAATTCTACACAGACATACTCGTATATATCTCGAATAATTATTTTTATTCGTGTGCTTGAATATGCGCATAGGTATGTAGATAGTATGTAGATAGTATTATAAGGCCGCAGCCATATCGGTCGTAAACTCTGTCGATAAGATTAGGGACTAATCGCGCCGGTTGTAAAAGTTTTATAATTTTGGCCACTTGCTACTTTATTACCGGTAAAAAGGCAGCCGCTCCCCGGGCGCACATGTCGTTGTAAATATGGGCAGAATAATAACGTCGCTACGATCGTAGAAACTATCGATTAAGTATACGACGCGATTCGATCAGCGCCCTTGCATTAGCTTCTTTATCGCCAGCCACCTTTAGCATCTCTTCTTCTTCTTCTTCTTCCAGTGCCATTGTCAAGCGTAATCTAGCACAACTTCTAGGCCAACCCTTTAATAAAACCAATATTCTTTTTAACTCAGTTCAGTGTCCGACATTGACGACTCTTTAAAATATATAATCATCCAAGATATATTTTTATTCAAACCGCCCTTCGGCTAAATAAAAGTCGACACATCGAGCATAGTGGTTGGGTTGCTTAGTCTTATAGTGTAAGATTCGGAACCCAGCTGGGTCGCCATCGCTGGGATAAAATTAACGGAATTGCGTGTTGAACCTTGTCGATCGAATGCAATAAGGCACACACATACACATGTTATGCGCATATACATATAAAACACTTCATAGTAGGGTTGGTTGTAAGAGATTGGTATTTAATATCACACCTAGCACTCGAAATCACAGTACAAAAATCACAACCATACTTTAACGCCAAAGAAAACACAGACCATACCAGAATCGGAGTGGCCGGAAACCAACTAAGAAACCGACTCAACTTAAAATATAAACAAATATAAAAAAAAAAACAGAAATAGAAATAAAAATGACTAAAATCAGTCGAGGGACTTTTAGAAATATGTTTTATAAATGAAGCTGCAATAAAAATTCATACCATCAAAAAATACATTACAATACGTGTGCGTATACATAGTTGAAGTGGGAATCCCCTTTCCTCCTTTAAATCATTGACGCATTGACTTTAACATATGGAATACCGATATATTTTCGGAATGTACTCAATAAGACCTTTTATTTGATACTAAACACGATATATTTATGTAATATTTTTTTCATTCGTTTCAGATTTGGAATTCAGGTACCAATTATGTGACAGATTATATATATAGGCTGATTACATCACAGAAATAATACGGAGACACAGAAGTCTATCTATTAGTCTACCTGAACAAAAAAGTACGTAATTATTACGTTTTAAAACCTGTATACTATTTTGAAAATTAACATCTCAATGTAAATATTATTAAAATAATAAGAGAAATGATTTAATAATTCGTTTGTTATTATAATATAATTTTTTATTCCGTATAGGCGTGATTAGAGCGCCATATTCAGTGCATCGCCATACTGTTATAATACGAAAGTCTCTATATTGAACATAATAATAGATTATTTCATTTTAAGAACTATGAGTACCATCTACTTGTTGCGTTTCGCAGTAAAAACCTGGTTGCTAAATTGTATTATAATACGATGTTGATCAATTTAATATGCTATATAATCAATGCTAGAATTAAACAAAATTACGAACGCTCTTCTTGCGAGCGGTATCCCATACGATACGAATTTAAATTATAATTAAAAGCGTTTGAAAGTGGAAATTTTTATATTCATATTATTATTGGAGAGGCGGAGCTGCGTCCGAAGGGCCATTATGGCTCGAAGGAAATTAGCCTTCCAGCGTCTGCCACACACTGCATTCCACGTCTCACCACTGCCTCGTTTTGAAATGAGAGACTTTCCAAATAAATGATACGACCCGACTCAGACTAACTTACCCGTAGTTGCATTAGTGGTAACTGTGGTAACATCTGTGCATTACTGGTAGCATCTAATGTGTGACGAATAATTTAATCCATGAAAGAAATCGGGTGTGACTCCGTAGGGCGCTACGGGCACCACGATTTCGACAAATGCGTTTGCGCCGTCCTTGATCGAACCGCAGATTTTCGCATTTTGGCATTCCCTGTTCTCCCTGAGCCTCTCCGCTATACTGTATACTACTGGATCCCCGATGGCTGAGCCAATCTTTACAATGCTACTCGTCTTGTATATTTCCTCACTTTTGGTCCATCGCGGTCCATTGTCTGGTTGATTCTGCTTCATTTTACTCGGCCTTGGTTATTTCAAAATACCCTGTTTAACTAACGGATTTACAGTGTTTATTCTGAATCATCGCTACAAAATTGTGTCTGCTTAAAAAACACGACTGCCTAAAGAAGGAGCGAAATATTTTCAATTTTCATGTATGTAGGTATGTATGTTGGTCCGTTTCTTTATTCCACCATAACTTCTAAATGCCTAAACCGATTCAGAAGTGTGTGGTATTGTTAGATGTATTATGTCATCCCGGGTGAAATACGGTACCTAAACTGACCAAATGGTAAGTAAATATTTGTCCAAATGCCCACATGTCAATAAATTAAGCAAAATACATCGTGTTTACTATCAAATGAAAGGTCTGATTGAGTAGATACCGAGATATCAATATCTATATAGATATAGATAAATACATGAACCACAAATATTAGATTAAAAAATGATTTATTGCTTGAGCACCGAGGGTAACCGACTGAGTGTGGCGGCGCAAAGCTACATAAAGCGTTACGAGCGGCGCGAGATCGTTTCGAGATACCTGCCGCTGAAAGCCGGGTCAATGGGCCTGGCTCACTTGAATCCCCGCTAATGGGCAATTTCACAGCGGAAGACCTAACGAGCCTTTTCAAGACGACGAGCCTTGACTGACTCACGGTATGCGCAATAATCTGTAATCACTAGATATTTTTAGAGATAGCACGCGTTTCCGCACGGGCTTCCGTAAATTAAAATGTGTTACATCGAAGAACTTTATTCTTTAAAAAACGTGCTTTTCAGTGTGAACAAATTGTTTCTTATAATTATAAATACAATAGTTCACTTCTTGTAATGGCAGTCGTATTTTTATTTTCCTATTATTGTTCTTTTTGTTTCGATTTTGTATGATTTGATATTCTCACTTCCATGCAGTCGTCTATAGTGAGAGCGAGGTCTACATAAATACACTGTATAATGGTCGTTTCAAAAATAAACGACTCTCGGAATACGATCAAAACGAGTTTCGGCCCGGGACCTGGACAATGTTTTAATTAAATCGTCTGACGGCTAAGATACACGCAATCACGGGTCGATAATCCAAAAAGATTCTCTACGTCCGATTATGTTGTCGATAAGACATTAAACCACCCGACACAAACGTCAACGAAGCACAGTGAATGATCTAATGAAACTTTTATTCCTATATATTTTAAATATATGAAATTGCTTAAAACCCGATTTTTCATAGTTGAAGAGGGCATTTTATATACGAAACCAAAATAGCAATCATCACAAATACGTCGGAATGTCATGCTGGACGATCCACTGTGCGACGTCGCCGCCACGAATCGGAATAGATCTTTATATGAGCATAATCGTCTAATAGGTCCATTGCCGGTAATAATTATACGTGGATTTTATTGCGCACTAAAATGTCGAAAAACTAAATCACATTTGTCTCGTATTCTTTATATCGCCGAACTTATTTTTGAACGTCTTCTTCTTCAGTACCATATCCAGCGGTGGAGGACATAGGCTTAAGATAATAGGAGAGATAAGTTAGCGTGTTACTTCCACTGTTATCATTAGTTTATCAGCAACGGTGACCGAATATAACCGGCGTTTAATGCGTAATGCAAGTATCACATTTTAAAATTATAATCTATGCATTTAGATGAAGTAACTCACCTTTTCAAGCTCGAGGAGGTGAAACCGTAATACTTGGATTGCTTGCACCATCTGTGAACAAAAAATAAACAATAGAAACAAAAACACATTTTTAATATTTTGTCTGAAAGAACAATTCCAGCATAATATTAGTGATACAGAGTTTTTTTTTTGAAGGAGAAGCAATTTCCTAAAATTTGTTTTATTTTCTGTTTTGTAATCGTTGTATGAAACTGAACCTGCCTGACATCGAAATTAACACGTCAAAACCGCATTTGAGGGAGCGACCTCGAGATTTCGGTAGACTGTGGCCGAGCCATATAATAAATCACTCGACCCCATAACAGGGTGTTAGGAATTGGCTACACCGATCGCGATCGAATTTCAATACCGGTAGCGCAGCCGCATAACGGTACGACCTTGTCAACAGAATCAATAACAAACCGTTTCGCCTAAAGGAGAAATAATAAAATTCGCGTTTCGAGAGTTTATTGTAACCGAATCCGTTTTCGGCCGTTAAATTAATTGACCCGATGGGCCCCCCATGCGTAACTCAGTTTTCCATTTCGAACTCCTTTTCTTTTTCGTTCTTCTCGTGCAATCGCTCGGACACATTTTATGGGGCTGTTCGCGGTGGTTTCTTTGTTCGTCGGTTTTGAGCCAATCTCTCGTGAGTCGCAGGCACGGACACTGCAAACGCCAATGATACTGCACGGAAAGTGCAACGAGATACCACAACATGGACAGTGAATCGGCAATGATATAGTGCACGATAAGTGGAACGGCATGCCGAAGCGCGGGCAATGAAACGACAGTGCCAATTTAAGACAGTGAAGTGGCAACCAAACTGTACGCCACTGCAACGGTAAATATGCATGGACAATGGAGGAGCAATGATACAACACCACCAACACTACAATCGCAGTGATAGTGCACGGATAGTAAAACGGCATGCCACTAAACGGGTGGAATGTCAGTCCACAGACATTGAAACGGCAATGATACTGCGGAGAACACTGCAAATGCAATGTCACCATACGAACACTGCAAAGACACTAATACGACTTTGACGACTTTGAGAAAGCCTTTAAAGGTAGCCCACGGCGCTATGTCAGTTTCGGCCTTCTGAACGATTGCAGCATTTTGGCGGGGAGCTACGATTTGGGCGGTGCCGGGAGTAATGTTCCTTAGTGCAGCTGGAGAAGTTTTCGTATACCTTCTGCGTATGTTCGTAACCCAAGCATTTATAAAACTGAATGGAGGGTAGCTCGCCCTCCATAGCGACCTCGATATTTACTTTTCTGAATCAAAAAGCAAAATCCAGAATGCCGGTGACACTTCGTAAACCATTAAGCAAAGACTTGCGGTACTTCTTCCTAAAACAAAGTGGTTTTAGGCCTCCCGTATCTACGCTAGCCTTATGTTTTGGAAAATAATTGAGTTCCTGATGTCCATGTCATGGTTCCCTTTATGACGCCCTAATACGACTAATGGTTTTTTTTCTACCATCAATCATGGTGACGTCAGGAACTACTTGTTTTAAAGGCTTGTTGGAATATATATCCTTATCTTTGACGCTCTGTTAGGCTACAGCAACTCTTTGGCTCTCCGCTTTCCTTAATGGCGCTACGCCTATGCCCAGGGCCCTTACGTTGACAGATTTCTTATCAATGCCTTCTACATCTTCGCTAGGTTTTAGGCGATCTGCGCTGCTCATAATTACTACGTGATGTTTTTCCTCGCCTCTGAGCCTGGTGTGGTTCAGGGGACTTGCGCTGACAGTCTGTACAGCACTGGAGATCTCAGTGTTTTGCAGTGTAATAGCTTCCACCGTTGTGGACTCTTGTTTACGGTGGTCATCTTCAATTCATTGATTTAGCTTGCGCTAGCTTGGAACGCTTTCTAAAGTGTCAGTCTGGGTTTCTGTATTATTTAGAGCCAGTATCCTCGACTGTTTCTACTCTTACCCTGTTAGTTGTTCGCTAGATAACGGTAGCTTAGATTTTGCAAGGGCTATCACCTGGATAACCGTGCCTTTTAAATCCCGCTTAAGGTTTCCGGCGTTTTAAAAGATTGCTTAGATATATTTGCAATCTCATCTGCAGCCGATCTGTTCGAGCATGTCCCAACTGGAACGTCTGTAGCTTTCACTGTATTTGGGTCAGACGATCCAACTGGGCAGACTCAACTTCGACAAGGACTGCCGACGAATCATATTTCCGATGGGCAACCTTCGGAAAACTACGCCATTTATTTTCGCCACAAATACCGCAGAGCCTCAGGACGGAAGTCTATAATCAGTGCCTGTTTCAGTGATGATATACACTGAGACTTAGCCCCTAACTATTGGCCTCATATACAAGCTCAAAGTTGCGTAACGAGCCATGAGGAGAACTGAACTTGGAATTTACCTACGTGATAGAATCCGGAACGAGGAAATACGCAGACGAACCAAGGTCACTGATATAGCTCTTTAGATCGGCAACTCGAAATGGCAATGAGCCGACCATATAGCTCCCAGAACCGACAAGTGTTAGAGAAAAAGGTTCTTCAATAGGGACCACAAACCGGCATACGCGGTGTAGGATGCCTCCCCACAAGATGGATCGATAAAATTGCCGAGAACGCAGGAAATAGGTTGATAGATGCGGCTGAAGACCGTTCATCATGTTATTCTGTGGGGGAAGCCTACGAGTGTGTTGCCTACGAGCAGTGGACTTCTGCCGCCTGATGATGAAGAACTCTCATCTTTTTCGAGTGTGGGCTCCATACGATTAGATCCTGTGGATACCCCAGCGTTGTTTTATTCAAGACAGACGTGGCACACTGCCACAGACGTGGCAGTGTCAAGTTGAATATTTGCCCTTCCTCGCCTGCATGAATTACACACTGTGCCCATACGGTTTTTTTTCGCCGCTTGGCGCTATCGCAAGGAAACGCCACTATCTATGCCGCACTACAAAATTAGGAGCCTCTGATAGTGGCAGGTAAAACCGGAAATTTTCGAAAAAAAGGCAATCTTATCTACCGTAGACGGGAATTTCGTCGCCTGGCGGTGGGGATGTTATATCCGGGCGCTAATTTATTTAAATACCACGAGTTTGATCGGTTTACGTAAAACTTTTTTATACAAAACCAGTGGATGTGTTTCGATGTGTCTATACAATCATAGACACTAGAAATAACGCATTACATTACGTTTTCATTTTTAATTAATGAATATACAAGCAAAATATATTTTGGTATGGATTCATTAAACTATCCTAGAGCAATTAAGGAATATTATTGTTGGCGGTACGCATTCTCGTAAATCTGCCATTGGATATATTAGCATTGAATTCATCGAAATTCTTTGAATAATTAGGCCACTTACGTGAATAATTTTAATTAGGTAGTTTAATTGAAAATAGCGAAAATACTGTTTTTGGTCGTGGACTACCAAGCATTATTTAACAGCAAGAAAATTGTTTAAAAAGACCACGATCTAGAGAAGTTTAAGTGGTCGTAATTAATTAAGACGATTCATTACTAATCGGCCGACGCGAAAGCATTCGCAATAATCGGCCAAATCGTAATTCTACAGATTCCCATAACTCTGCATAGGTTTGACAATTGATTTTTCAATTGATTGTCAATAGACGATACGTGGCTTTCTTATGTTAACATAGTTTAAGTAATACTTAGATTAAAGCGCGCAAGATAATTAGTCTAGCAATTTCGGTTTCACTATTACGAATGCTAAAATTATATTTTTTCATGTAGGTACCCGAAAGGCTGACCTTAGGCACGTCGCAGTCCAACCTCTGAAGAGGATGTTCTTGAACCGCATATTATACACAACCCTTCACTGATTTCTCTGTCGACTACCATTACCCATATACCCTATGATAATATCATACATGTAGCGAGCAGTCAGCCAACAGTACAATGTAACACTAATGAACAATGAGTGAAGTTATGTTAGGGATAATACGTATAATATGCTCGCCCCAGACCGCTTACAATACCTGAAACGCGCATCGCTGCTCTTTGTCGGTCGCTCTTATAGTCATTAGTAACATCATTGTTTGGCCACAGGCTGCAGAGCTACAATTTCGAAAAATATCAAAGCGGAGCCAATTCGTCTGGTTATTTTTATCCAGTCTACACACAATAGTTCCTAATTTTGTCAACCCTGTTTGCTCTACTTTTTCCCTTATCCCTGACGCCGGTAAATTTAGTCATGCCGCCGACGCCGATCGGAAACTGGCATGGCTGATACCTACTATATTTCATTTAGCAAACTACGAGCCGCTGAAAAGAGGCAAAAACGTTGTATGTACAATATAACCATGTTGCATATTTGGAGTTGTACTATTACTCAAATTAGAGATTTAATAAGAATTACGACGAAGAAGAACATCAAACTATGATACAAATTGCCATAAAGAAAAAGGCCAGCCAAACTTAATGTCAAATAGTTTCCGAAGACACAAATTAATTCCCAGTAATGGAAAGTGGAAATATTTCCGATGGTTCGAATTATGAACCAAATTGGAATCGTACAAGAGAGCATTATGGTAGAACATTAAAATAACAAAGCTATTCATTTACACAACTACCCACAATTAACTCGCCGAATTGCAGCCGCCGCCAAAAAATCTGGCGAAAGATCTGAAGGGTTTTCTTTCTTGTGAAGTCCATTCTTTGTATTATATCTGTTCTTCTCGACATTCAGTTCAGAACCAAACAAAAGGATTCCAGCTTCGGCACTTGTGGTGTTTAACTATAGACAACCAATCAATTGTCAAACCTGCGACCATTACCAGTCAGCCCATTATTCCTTATTTTCATACTATCGCGTCGGCCGAATCGTAATGATTCTTCTTAATTATACACATCCGACGAATTTCTCATACTAAACGTGTGCTTGGCGATCGTGTTTATTCCAAACATTTTTTGCTATATTAGTTTAACTATCTAAAGTGAAATTATTCGAATAAGTCAAATGCAATATGCAATGCAAATATAACCAATCGAGAGTGCTTGCCGCATGTTATGCAAAGGCGTTTTACTTACATGTATATCAGAAACACTTTTTTATGAAAGGAACTCTTGTATAATGTAAAATTTAGTTTAGTTTATATTCCGTTTTGCAAATAGTTGAATTCACAGAAATTTCTTTACTCTAGGTCCTAGGATGTTTTGGTCTGGTGATCATCAATCATATCTTAGAAGAACACGTTGTCATCTTTCGGGATTGATAAGGTGACTTCTTAATATTAGGCTTTTTGCATGAGGGTTAACCTTATTTGCAGTGTTTGTAGTAAGATCATACTGCCTTAGTGTTTTATATTATGTAATGATATTATTTTATTTACCGATTGTAAGGTGCATGATTTTGTTTCATGTATTTTTACTGTAAATATTATCTGCAAATAAAACTTTTTTTTTGTGACGTATTCTAATCTGTGTTTTTTTTATTAAGCTATCGAAGTTTTTGTAAACAATTTTGCGACGCTCAAATTATGAGCTGAGAGAAAATAGAAAAATCCGTCATCCTTGGTAATTAAAAAATACTATTACTGTATAAACTATGTCTTCGAAAAGCGTTGTTATTAATAAGAGAACGTTGAATTTTACATTTTTAAAATATGTAGTAAATTATTTATATATTTTTAAAAATTCATATTTATGCAAAATCGTTTGTGATTTTTGGGTATTGTGTATATTTTGATGGTCAAATATAGCTCGTAAAATAAATAGAATGATTTTTGTGTACTTACAAGTGAATCAACTTCGGGGTCGGCTATGTAATACGGCTTTTCTTGACGAATCTGAAAATAGAAGCAGAGCAACACAGCACGCATTAGTCAAAATAACAATGAAAGCTAATTATTATTCAAAACAATCACAGAGCCACCGCATAGAGCGCAATTTGCGTGTATACGCGGACGCCAGCTCGCTGGCTCGTCATAAATTTTGTAAAACACAACGGACGACGGCAATTAAGCCATAAGCGATACAATAGGCCCCGACCACCAATTTTATATGGCTCTACCTTAATATTACACGCATTAGCATAGAAAAGATGGGCAATAACGGAGCGCGGGAGGAGCGCAGTTGACGGTCGACTGGCCGGCGAGTGGACGCCCTGCCTACGTCAATATTTGGGATATAGGTCGATCAACTTATCGGCGACGCTCAAGAGACTAGCGCCGAAGAGCGGATGGTCACCGGCGTACAGTGCATCGTGTGCTGGACAATATTCATTACAGCATTTCTCTAGAAACATAACCTAATTCAAGAAATTTGGTGACATCGCAGCAATATCAGGGCCGTGAAAGTGGCATTCTGGATACTTACGAACCTGTTAACTATACACATCAGTGCTTAGGTGGGACGGTTGGCTAAAAGCACTAAATAGGTAATAATGAAGAATAAAGAGATGCTGGTTTCATGAAATTAAACGAGGGAGGGAGGACAAGGGGGAATTCGGCGAATATCAAAGAACGTAAAGTTCCAAACATCCCGATTCAACCGAATCACTGACGTATGAAACCCAAAACACACTTCGCATACGCGTCGTTGCATATTATGTTTTGGTCGGGTGCATGAGCAGCCATGTGTAGGTCAACAAACTAAGTGAACGTTCAGTGTTCAAAAGTATGAGCTACAGTTTGGCATACTTTTATACCAATCAAATTTATAATTAACACTGGAAAATTTACCACGATTTAAAAAATATATTTTATAAATTAATTTAACATTTTATTATTGGAATCGGTGATTGTTACGGTAACATGAACAATTGGTTCTTGATGAACGTTTTATATTTTTTTCTTATTGCCTAGGTTTAGGTCTCTAAATTGAAACACAAATCAAGTGTGCAGTTCTAGTATTGAGATATTTAAATCCAAAATATCGATTGGTTGTAAATGAACACATGTAACCCTAAACGAGTGTTCAAAAGCCAGTATGTGTGTTCATGTCAGTGCATTTCAGTATATGTATAGGTATGACAGTATATGCATGAAGTATGTATATATTTATGCATTCAACTCGCGGTCCAGGTCTTTGCGACCACAGTTGACGTGATGTGATAATTCGTGAGATTTATTTTAGTATTTTTTAATAATTATATTTTTATTTATCCATTAAAGTGTATTTCTTAGTGTACGCCACTAAGCGCGATGAGTGTAGGAGCAATACGTATTAACCCAAAGAATATGAAATCCTTAAGAGGTATTGTACCCTTATTTTTGGATTTTATCTTATTATTGTACTACTTTGTTTGTAAGAATTGTTAGAAAGTCTTGTATTGGAAACTAAAATGCCGTAATTTTTAGACGGTTTTGCGACTTACAGAAATACAATAATAAAAAGTATATGAACCTACCAAAAATTTTAATTTTTTGAATACAATTAATATTTTTTGTTTAAAGCCATATCATCTTTATTATCGGCAAAATTTAAATGCATATGTCACTATGAGAGTTTAACATTATAACATAACTTTTAAACGTGAATTAAAAAGTTTATTTGACATAAATACTTTACTTATTATTCTTGAATAACGCGAAAGCGTGTTACTCGAAACTCACTGCATCCTTATTGAAAGAATGCAATGAAATTAATTAGAATTAATGTCCCCATTTACAAACTGCACAGTTTTATTTGTCTTCTGTACAAAAATATTTATATAAGTTAGGTTATTTGGTAACAATCACCGATTCGCTTACAGGCATACATAAAACAATATTTTGTCCACTTTACATATACAACACGATATAGCGGCTGAGTTGGCAGACTAAAAAGGAGAAATGCCAGGGTTACTATCCACTCCCCAATGCCTCAGGCCGATTAGCAGATACAAAATGTAAAACTAAATTTAAATAGTACTTTCCCCACTGTAGAGATAGGAGTAAAATATATAATAGGATCGCTAGCGTAGATATATTAATTTAAAAATAAAACTCACCCGTATTGTTTCGCAAGCCTCTATTTGATTAAGGACTCTGTAGGTTCTCGGGATAGGTTTGGAGAGTAAACTGATAAAATTATTTTGTTTGTATCGGTAATAATTACTATCACATCGGCCGATTCGCAATGATCGGTTGATCACAGCTGAAAATCATTCGAGGCAGAACTACGGGCATCCTGTGGAGAATCAGCATAGAGACATAAGTCCCGGCATGATTCACCAAAATTGACTGCATTCCCAAAACAGACCCATTTCTATGGCCCAATGTTATTTTTGACATTTTGATATGTAAACTTCTATTACGAACATATAAATAATAAATAATAAGTACAATAAATACATTTTCACCGACCTTAATCGGGCTCATCATACTATTATTATAACCCTTCTGGAGGGTGAGCGGTGGACCCCCGTCTAAGGACCGGCTGTGGTAGGTTTAGGACAGTTATCTTGACACATGTGAGCTTATACCTTACCAACCACGCACCCCCCTCTTCGAAGCCATTCAATTTGAGATGCGGAAATTGCAGTTTTAGATATTTCTTCTAGGAAGGAGTTGAATATTTTCCTGAAGAGACCAAGATCTTTGAAGATATGAAACAGAGATTTGGCTGGCAGGCCACTAGCGCAACTTCCACCGCATGAAGGTGAACAGTGAAGCCGTTCCGGGTGACGACATTTGCGAGATCATGGAACATACGCATGAACATACGCATTCAAAAATTCTGAAATAAATTAGGCTAATTGATGAAGAGTGGTTTGATAAATTAGTAATAGTAGGTACGTCGAAGAGACCATTATATTAGCAGTAATAAAATGTGAAAATGACTTAATGCACAGCGCTAAGGTGTAATACTGTTTTAGCAAAAATAATTAATTGAAGCCAAAGAATATGAGGTGAATACCCTTCTTTTTAGATTATTTTGTTTGTGAGAATCGTTAGGAAGTCTTGATTTAATGGGAACTTAAATTCTGCAATGTTTAGAGGTTCTTGCGACTTACAGAAACAAAATAGCAAAAAAGTAAGGGTATACACAACCCAAAGAGTTAAAATTTTTTGACATTAGGTAATATTTTTTCTTAAATCTTCTATATTTAGCTTTGCTAAGTTTGTAATTCATATTTCACTGTGAGACCTGTTTTAAGGTAAATATAAAAGTTTATTAAATATAAAATACGAGTACTTCACTGATCATAAAGTCGCTCTTTATCAGTCTACTCATTTTTTTCAGAATTTTAGATTAGGTATTTTCTGTGTAATAAAAAGACCTATTCTCCCAGAAATCGTCCCATTGACAGTACTTCTGGGCGCTATTCATTCTGCTTATCTATGAAAGACCGTTAAATCGAGACTGATATGGCTCCGAATTCGAACAGCAAAGTTCCAGTTCCTGGGCACAGTACACCATTCCAAAAGTCGCCAGCCTTTACCTGCGCGTAATGCTAACCAAAGGCGTTCGTCTGGACGTACCCCTCTGCCCACATTCCTCGCACATTCGTCCCGCAATGCCCTGTAACTTATGAGTAAAGCTGCTGGTTGGTATACTGTGCCCTGGGCCAGCAAGGTGAGAATCGTGGTCATTGTGGATGTGTTATTATGCCACAGTAAAAGTGATCCGCGTACATTGTGGATATAATGTTTTTTTTTTAAATGAGTCGAAATAATGAGTATATCTGCGCGGCCCTGTCATTAAGAGTCTCTCGGAGGCATATAGTCAAGCGGCGACCGCGGCGGTGAGGAACTGCCCCTTGTACCTTAATCACTATAATTTTGTGACAGAGGAGCCGCACACAAGTGAGCAGCTACGCATGAGACGGCAGTGTGGCGTAATAACGCCACAACACACGCCCCCAAGTGATTGACGCGAGCCGGGACGACAAAATCACTCGGTGGTTTCTAACATTACGGGTTTCCTTTCCGTCTAACTAAAATATCACATGTTCATGCACAATTTCACTCGAACGTACGCGAACAGTATAAAAAAGCAATGAGAGAACTTTCTGTCGATTAATATTATAAATTACTTTGAGCTCTATGGGTTTCATAATTACTTGCGAATTTCAATTTCATCTAATTAGTTAAATTCTGGAAAATACGGCGTACAACATTAAATAGGCCATAATAATACAACATAATAAGATATCGACGGAATTAAGAATATACCATCAAAAATCACCTACTTATATGCACAACACGATGCATGGTTAAAGGCAGATATATATAGATAGTTCATAAATAGGAAGGAAAATGTATTAAGGGATATCACTCTCTTCAACAGGTTTTTAAATCCACTGTTTCATTCGACGAATATAATATCAATTTGTGCATTCAGATACCGTTTATGCTTATACCGTTTATGAATGAATATTGCTTGTAATTATAGTTTCATCTATATTTATTAAATAATATGTCTGTACTATCGCTCTGAAAGTTTATTAGATTAACTAGTTCCTATGACTATGACTATGACCTATTAGGCATTTGTAAACCGAATTACGACGATGAAATTATAAGTCTATCTTTGGATACCTTTTGGGTTCAGGCTTCTATTTTTTTAATGAGTTACGGAAATTACATACCTAATGGAAAATGGGTTGATTTTGATAGTCCGGTATTCCGACATATATTTTTGTTATAAAATAGCTTGTATTAGTCTCTGTCTCTTGAAACAGATTACATTACCTAACTATTACATACGTATCCCTATCGCACCTGAGGCCTTAGCCGCTGTGCCTCGTTAAATATGTCGTATTTTTTGTAGAGTCGCTGCCCTAAACCGACCACGAGTAATTAGTTAGAAGAGGCTTTTCTCGTTGGGCTTTTTATGCGCGCTATGGGCGCACACACAAGCCGTACCCAACTATAAAAAAATATTAAATTATTGATGGAATAATTGATGGAATATTATTGCTCTTCTCTATTATGAGAGTATATTCCTTGTTACCGGGCGATGCTTCCCCATGCAATATTTTGCAGTAGCCGTAGAGCGATCATCTTCTTCTTCGGATGCGCTCTTGACTGCTAGGGCTGGCGAAGATTTCGTTTAGAATAGCTAAAGAACCTTGAATATTGCTCCTCGGAATAATGATCTCATACTCTTCCCATACCATTAACATAAACTTGCAAACCAGCACATGCGACTTCGTCCTTGTGGCCTTTTACCATGAACTTGTTCAGAGTAATAAGTTTTAGCAGGATATTTTTTGTAATTTATCATTTTGTGCCCCATATAATCAAGTGTGTGAACATTTAATGTTCAATAGCAACATTCTTGCGGTTTTTATAATGTATGCTTTTATATTGTCTTGTTAAATTCATTCAAACAGTGTAATTTCTGGATCGGTCAATTCAGTAACTATATATTAGGTTCTAAAATTTATTGACCATTTGTATTACTGGGTACATATTAAATATTATATTGATTCTTCTTGTTTGTAATGTAATCACATAAGAAATTTAACTTAATTTTGGCAATGTTTTTATTTTTTGCTGTTTTTATAAATATATATTTTGCTTTTTATTTTATTCTCATTGTTATGACCGTTGTAAAAACTCATATAATATGTGGATAATCATATTCTTCCTTTAATTATTTTCATTATTTTTGTATAATGACATTCCACAAAATTTTCTCAATAGCTATAAAGTAATTTGATATTAAGCAGATGTAAATTGATTACTAAGGTTTTTGGCCTTCTTTATTGTATTCGAGTTTGGTGACTTCCATGTAAACTTGAATAAAAATGTAAATAATTTTAATATCTGGGTGAGACTTGACTTCATTTTTAATATTATCTACTGTATTCGATTGGGTGTATCTGTGCACTCGCATGTTTGATCGTTGTAATTATTGAAAATAGGATTTACGTAATGTAATTTATACTGTAAAAAAATTATGCACACCTGTAAGAGTTTTTTAAAATAATAAACAATCTTCTTGTTTAGCCGCATTTCAAATGGAACGATTTACAATTAACGCTTAGAAAGCTAGCATTGGGAATAAAACTTGCGACAGCATTTTTTCAGCCCTCGAATATTTTTTTTCCTAGGGGTGTTAGTTCATGGTGGCTAATTCAACGAAGGCGACTTTTTTTGCATATAATTACATAATTGTATAAATACGGAGCTCAGCCGCCTACGAGTTATCGCAACGGAAAAACCACCGATCGGTGGCATTAGCATTCCATCGGTCAAGGATCTGCGGTTCAATGGTCCATTCATCATCAAGTGAATGAATTTGTAAATTTTATAATTTTGTGCTATCGTTCTTTGGCACTTTTAAGCAAGGATATTTTAAGGAGGTTTTTGAGAGAAAGGCTTGATTTGAGTTTTTTAAGCGTACCTTGTTCGATAGGAAACACTGTGCGCCGCTGCGTTAGCCTCTCAGTCGGCGGCTCGAGGCCAGCCCAACTCGCGATGAATTCATTCTCTCGCTCGCATTAGTAATATTCAGGCCCATAACTTTAATATTACTTTTGTTCTCGTATTTTTTCGTTATCCTGCCCAGGCCGGAATGAGTTTAGTAGCCCGGTCATGGGCGGCTTAACCGAACGTGCAGATTGAGCCGAAAGAGATAAGGTTTCCGTTTTATCTTATACGGCGTTCACATTCGGCCGAATACGCGAATATGATCACAACACGAGCACAAACGTCTTCTACTTCCTACTTTGGCCCGAAGATTAGACAGGTCTCAAGAGGTCGACTTCTCCCTGTTTCTGCCCGGAATCATCTCGAAACTAAGCGAAACTCAAGTTCATGACATGACATATATTCACGAGTCGGAAACGTAAACGTTTTCTAATTTAATTACAGTTTTATTTATCAGATATATTATAGACTTTAAGGGATAGAAATCCTAATCATTTAAGAGATTTCTATTCCGTCTTCCCACACTATTATTAGATAATTGATTAGTTTTTGTTTTATAATCTAAGACGAAAAAATCTAAGACGTTTTAATTTTCACTCCCTTATTCCATCTCGAAACTTTTCTTTTATCGTAAGAATCGCCTCATAAAAAATATCCCATCCAGTGCGCCGCTGCGAGTGCGAGCCACTGACTTGACCTCATCGAAAAAATTAAATGCCTCCCCGTCAAGGAACCTTAATTATATTGAGGCCTCGCGGGCTACTTATCAATATGGAGGCTTGATGGATTTTACCAGATATGAATATTCAGAACGGTTTTTAGCTTCTGCTGCCTCCTCTATCTTATCTTGTGATATTCACGGTTCGGTTCCCAGTCGAGTCGCTATTTTCTGCACTGCCAGATAGTACCTACATGGCGGCACTCACATACGATACACTACACACAATGGAAATATGCAGGATCTCATTGAAAGACTAAATGACGTTGACGAAAATTACAGTTCGCATGTTGATAGAGGTAAGACCACATTTTAATATACCTATATCCTCGACTGTCACTTTTGTTAAATGACGAAACTATGCAACGAAAAAATAAATACGAACAAAGAATCAAAAGAACATAATGTATGCGCATAACGACATTTTAAAATATTGTGGAAACAGCATCGTACCTCCAATTTTTTACATTATTTTTATTGTCAATTGTTTTATTGTAACAATGTTTTAGTCTTTGATTTTGTTAATTGGAAAGTTTGGAGTACTTTATTCTATATGATTTTTGGCTCCATTGAGGAACTAGTTTAATATTAATTTAATGCCATTCCTGCACAATTGTAATGGCTGTAATGGAAATAAATACTCTTCATCTTTATATTTATACACACCACAGCTGGTGATTCATTGCAGAATAGAGCAAGCCGACAAGACTTCTATAAAGTAAGGTAGTTGATATGTGTAAAAGCCTGAGCTTAAAATCAAATCTGCAAGCAAGACCAGTGCAGTAACCCAGTGGTTGCAGCCACAAAATCAAATTGTGATTTTATTCATTTCCATTATTATATTTAAGCTAGTCAGAAACAACCTGCTATCTTATAGTTTATCTGGATATTTTTATTATGGTGCCTTATTTTCCAGGATTAAATTACATTATACCTAGGTATATTTCAAGATAACATTATGAACATTTTAAAGATACTTTATACTAAATAACTACACGTGATTTTGGGTAAGGGGAGGGGGGGGGGGTTAGTCTAAAACCTCACCACTTATCACCAGGGAAAGCGCCGGCCCACCACCGTTATAATTTCCGAAACAGCAGCAATTTGCCGCCTACCCGCAGAAAACGATTGACAGCACTTCATCCTACCCTCTACAACGGTGGTTGCAACATCGCCGGAACGTCGGGTGTTTCACGCGGTAAATTCGATTTATCCTATTTATAACGGCCACGGTCGCTTACATCCGATATCGGAGACGGCACCCCGAGAAGAACCAAGGTGTCCAAGTCAGCCTAACCTACGGTACGAAAAGAAGATGATGATACGGTAGTTGATGATCATGGGCTGACATTGCCACCGCATTCCAGCTCCACCTGCGCCACTCATTTAACGGAAGAAAGAGAAGTAAAGTGACGCAGGCGCCGCACTCATCGCCGCGCCGATCGCACCCCTACGCCCCCCGACCGTGGGCGCATAGTCGCGCGGCGGGCGACTCGGCCGCTTTTTTACCATAATAGATTTTTTCGAAATTATAAGGTACGCCGCACTCGGTAGCCGACCGCCCTCGGACGCGCCGCGCCGTATATCGCGTCGCGCGATCGCGCCACTCTCGACCGTAACGCCGCTCTTTGCAAGGGTCAAAATCGCTGCGGCCCGGCCGCGTCTTCTTCACCTCTTTAATGACCGTAATAAAAATGTTCGGGTCACAAATTTGGCCGCGTTCAGCACGTCATCCTGTAATTTCTGGGCTAAGCGATCGGCACACGACCCTCGCGTAATCATAGGAATTACTTCGGCGACTCACCGAATGGACAGCTTTCCTACCTTTTTGAATCTAACACATACTTATCGCCTTTGCGGTCATTCAATTTTTGGATCATTACTTTAACTTCATTGGAACTCTATGCTGACTCTATAATAGGGTGGGCCGAAAAAATATTTATATATTTTCTTTTAAAATATTTAACCTCGTATTCAATAGACAAAACAAAAAAAAACATGAAGTTGTTTATTTATTTCTTTTAACTTATTATGTTTATTCGTATTTTTTTATTTCATCAACTTTAAAGGCAGTGCGAGACCGAAAGATGATGATGAATTTATATAAGATAAAGCATTATTTTCTGTGGTTACAATACTTAAGAAATTGAGCTTTTAGATTAGGAAATAAACTAGTTTAAAAAAAACAAAAATTATCGAAAATTTTATATTTTTATTTTTTATTAATCAAAGGGGTATACAATACTCGTAAAGCCTTGAACAGCGTTCTGGGAGGATATTAGAGAGACCTTGAAGAAAACTGAGCCAACAGCTTTAAAATGATGACAAAGTATTCTAAAGTGTAGGTATCAATTATCTTAAAAAATACTTGGAAAATATTAAAATCCTTATAACTGTTTTGATATATCAGATTCCAGATACTTTCAGTAGGACCTTAGCATAAGACGTGGTGACGTCAAAAAGAGAATCGTACGCAACCCTCTCTCGTTGGTTCGCCACCCGCCGCCGCGGGCAACCTTGTTTCCTCTTTCTGGGAAACCGAACCATTGGTATAATAACTCAAAAACCTTTCCGGAAAAGCCGCGAGGGGCCCGGGCTATCTGCGGTTGACAGGCGGACAAAAAGGCGCGACTGCCGAGGGTGTCGCACCCCCCCCCCCCCTTCATCCGCCCGGCGCCCTCCCGCAACCGAGGAAGGTGAATTTTCTGCTTTAACTCAACCGGGCGAACTCTACCGGGATGCGTTCGTTTTTTTTATTTGCCGATCGGCAAAAATTAGGACATTATCTTTATCAATAGAGTAACAAAGTATACAATCGGAACCCGGTTAAGTCATCATCAACATCATCAGCCGGTAGACGTCCACTGTTGTACGTGGCCTCCCACAAATAAAATGTCATGACGATCGGTCTTGAGCTGCCTCCATCCACCTACTTTCTGCGACCGTAGCAATGTCCTCGGTCCATCTTGTGGGGGACCGTCCTACACTGAACTGCCGGTTTGTGGTCGCTATTCGAGAACCCTTTGCCCCTAACCGTTGTCGGTTCTACGAGCTATATGGCCTGCCCATTGCCATTTCAAGTTGCTAATTTGACGAGCTATGCCAGTGACCTTGGTTCTATTGGGGATTTTCTCGTTTTGGATCCTATCACGCAGTGAAACTCCAATCATAGCTCTCTCCATGGCCCGTTGCGCGATTTTAAGTTTATGTATGAAGCGAATAGTTAGCGACTACCTGTTCTGAATGTCATCACTGGTAACACTCACTGATTATAAACTTTTAGCTCGAGGCTCTGCGGTATTTGCGATTAATAGTAAACAGACAAAATTAAAGTTGGTCGATTTTCAATTCCAGGAACTAACGCTAGGTTGGATAACTTTAAGTTCTATCATTACAGTAAATTCAGACTTTAATCCAGCTAAACGAGCAGGGAAATAGTATATTAGCTTTGCTTTATGGGATGGCATATATATACATCTTGTATAGAGAAGATAGCGTAGTTGGCTTTGTCACAATTTAGTGTCACATTGGCTCACAGAGTGCGTGATTTGTGTAATTCGTCGGATCGTTCGTCATTAATTGCCGGTTATATTATAGGGGGACGCCCGTTTCCTGTCATTTTATTGCAGTTGCTCTCTTAAAACTTGCGCAAGATAAAGTTTAGTCATTAGAGCGCGAACGACAGACGAGAAAAAAACACATCGTACAATTAGGCAAAACAGTGAGGCCGAAAAAAAAAACATTTTTAATTGCCGAGTCATAAAGTCGTTGGCTGTTTTTAATACGCTGTTAGATGTTGTACGTCGATAGACGCTGCGTGTCGTAACTGTTGGCCCGGTGTTTTCGAGACTTATTTTTCTTCGAATGGAGCCATCAATAACAAAAATCCAATGCTGCATAACGATGCCTCCTAACTAAACTATCGTAACTGACGAAATCATGATTTGGCTTTCTCAATACCCCTTGGAATTCGCTAATCATCTTATCTTAAATTCGATCACTATGATTCCCAACTAACCTACTGCGTTATCGTCGCAAAAATCAGTTCTGATAGTATAATCAGGACTAGACCAACGGTCTGTTGACTGTTTTGCTGTTTACATATGTAAGAATTTCATTCAATTAATTTTACAATCAAATGAGTTACGGCGGAGACATCAAAATGTTCAATCATGACATTAGGTATGGACGTTTACATTAGATATTATGAATGTGTTTCAATGTAGTCATAGACAGTTATAAATAATCATATTTATATTTCGTTCAATTCTGTAATTTATATTGTCGTAAACCCTAGTTACGATTATTTAGTTTAGACTGTATCCATTTAAAATACATCAGTAGATATATATTATTGAATGCAGAAACCTTTGGGAACCCGCACAAAGGGGTTGTGAATGCTACGATAGAGTAACACACCGGCATAAATATTCTACTAACATAAATATTATACGGTTAAACAAATTACAATCATATGAAATAAAGTAAAATATTACGGCTGATCAAAAGTATACAATATTCATCTTAAATTTCCCTGAATTTATTTTATTCGTGTTTTTATTGTTTACGATGATTTATGGTTAAAGATATTTGATTTCTATAATGTTTCTGAATTTATTTTATTCGTGATTTTATTGTTTTATAGGGACGATAAGGAATTTTAAAAATATTGGTCACTATAATCTAATCTGGACATATGATTATTTTAAATTATATATACACACACACACACACATATATATATATATATATATATATATATATATATATATATATATATATATATATATATATATATATATATATATATATATATATATATATATATATATATATATATATATATATATATATATATATATATATATATATATATATATATATCATGATTGGTTTTTTGTAAAATCTTTTTTTAAAGAATTCGTTTAAAGGATGACACTTTGATGAAGAAATAAAAATAATAAAAGCCACTTACATAGCTGGAAGGTTTTCCCGGACTGGACTGGGAAATGCTTATTGTTTAAACGAGATGTGTTCTTGGATGAGTACCACTTTCGACGGTACACTGTAGGTTTAATGGGATCCCTTTATCGCTAGCGAACGATCACCCTTCATCCACATCTCAAAAACAAAGCGTATCCTTTTGCAAACCAAAATAAAATGTCTTTATTAAAGACAAATTTAAGCAAAAACAATGAAAAAAATCACAATCAATCGTCTCTTAAATGCGGAATGACATTTCGAAAATTCGATTTGAAATTCGAATATATCCACTCTTTAAAGGGACAATATACGATTGCTGGGCTCGCTATCAGCCAGCTATTAAATGAAAATAAAAATAAAATACTTCATTTGCTCGTTCCCATGAAATAAGATATAAATCGTAATTTCTGGTCGAGAAGTTTATACTTAAGGCTATATGATATTTACAAGAGTTCAAAACATAAGATAAAATTGTATAATATTGTTAATATTTGATTGGTTTTTTGTAAAATCTTTTTTTAAAGAATTCGTTTAAAGGATGACACTTTGATGAAGAAATAAAAATAATAAAAGCCACTTACATAGCTGGAAGGTTTTCCCGGACTGGACTGGGAAATGCTTATTGTTTAAACGAGATGTATTCTTGGATGAGTACCACTTTCGACGGTACACTGTAGGTTTAATGGGATCCCTTTATCGCTAGCGAACGATCACCCTTCATCCACATCTCAAAAACAAAGCGTATCCTTTTGCAAACCAAAATAAAATGTCTTTATTAAAGACAAATTTAAGCAAAAACAATGAAAAAAATCACAATCAATCGTCTCTTAAATGCGGAATGACATTTCGAAAATTCGATTTGAAATTCGAATATATCCACTCTTTAAAGGGACAATATACGATTGCTGGGCTCGCTATCAGCCAGCTATTAAATGAAAATAAAAATAAAATACTTCATTTGCTCGTTCCCATGAAATAAGATATAAATCGTAATTTCTGGTCGAGAAGTTTATACTTAAGGCTATATGATATTTACAAGAGTTCAAAACATAAGATAAAATTGTATAATATTGTTAATATTTGATTGGTTTTTTGTAAAATCTTTTTTTAAAGAATTCGTTTAAAGGATGACACTTTGATGAAGAAATAAAAATAATAAAAGCCACTTACATAGCTGGAAGGTTTTCCCGGACTGGACTGGGAAATGCTTATTGTTTAAACGAGATGTATTCTTGGATGAGTACCACTTTCGACGGTACACTGTAGGTTTAATGGGATCCCTTTATCGCTAGCGAACGATCACCTTTCATCCACATCTCAAAAACAAACCGTATCCTTTTGCAAACCAAAATAAAATGTCTTTATTAAAGACAAATTTAAGCAAAAACAATGAAAAAAATCACAATCAATCGTCTCTTAAATGCGGAATGACATTTCGAAAATTCGATTTGAAATTCGAATATATCCACTCTTTAAAGGGACAATATACGATTGCTGGGCTCGCTATCAGCCAGCTATTAAATGAAAATAAAAATAAAATACTTCATTTGCTCGTTCCCATGAAATAAGATATAAATCGTAATTTCTGGTCGAGAAGTTTATACTTAAGGCTATATGATATTTACAAGAGTTCAAAACATAAGATAAAATTGTATAATATTGTTAATATTTAACCATTAAACCTACAGTGTACCGTCGAAAGTGGTACTCATCCAAGAATACATCTCGTTTAAACAATAAGCATTTCCCAGTCCAGTCCGGGAAAACCTTCCAGCTATGTAAGTGGCTTTTATTATTTTTATTTCTTCATCAAAGTGTCATCCTTTAAACGAATTATATATATATATCTATATATATATATCTATATCTATATATATATATATATATATATATATATATATATATATATATATATATATATATATATATATATATATATATATATATATATATATATATATATATATATATATATATATATATATATATATATATATATATATATATATATATATATATATATATATATATATATATATATATATATATATATATATATATATATATATATATATATATATATATATATATATATATATATATATATATATATATATATATATATATATATATATATATATATATATATATATATATATATATATATATATATATGATAACATTTTAAGGTAATTTGATTTAGTTTTAATATTTTTAATCTTATTATAAGTAAAATGCATGATTATTATATATAAATCTCTTTATTTTTCTAATTTAACTAACTAATTTTAACGTATCTTTCTCATCTGATTTGAATTTATTCGCTGAAATTTAAATTTTCTCCTAATTTTAAGTAGGTACTTGGTAACTTTTAATATATATTTTCCATTTTTATTCTTTTGTGCACAAATGATCAAATGATATTTTTTTTTCCAATAAAGTTGTAGTAGATGTATTAAGGAAAGGATTGGTATAAGCCAATTTTCTAAACTCAGTATTGTTGCAAGCACATACAACATTAAATGTTTACCCTAGATCAGTTCCCGGCTTAGCTGATATTGCCACTGAACTATGAGATGTACTCATTTTCTATCATTGATTCAATGTTTAAAATATCACATATTATATTTGCATTACTAAATAAATAAATAAAAATATGATAAATTATCTAAGAGAAATTTTCTCATATTGTTTTGAAATTATCATTATACACTCGGGAACAATGAATCTGGGTCACCAATATAAACCTTAATATCTTACCTTAATACCTTAATAACAACATTTAAATGATAATTCAAATTTGTAATTCAATAAATACTAGGTGAAGAATATCTACAGTTTTGTTTCATTTCTCGGTTAATGGAGATAGGTTATGTTTAGGTATTAGGACTTTAAAAGCATTTTTGTTAGGAACTTTAAAAAAATGGTGCATGTGAGTTCGTAGAAGTGTCATAAATTCAAACTAATTATTTTTTGATATCCTAATGAAATTGTACAGAGTAAGTAACTCTTACTACCGTATTTTTTAGTAATAACGCTAAATAGTTCAAAAGTGAAGTTTTCATACGTTTTAAATATAGTTCGCAAGGTTATAAATATCGATCTAAAGAAAGATCATATTTATCTATTTGACTTTCATAACTTTCCTTTCTCAGAGAGTTCCTTTTTCAACTGCGATTGTAATGTTGTGCCCTATTGCTACTTTAAACATAATTAATCAGCGTGGCTTAGAATACGAATCCTCTCATCTCGATTTGCAATGTACACTAATAAAAGTGGCTTTAATCGGGTTTTCAACCTGGGAGAGCATGCGACGCGTCATATCCAGCTATAGCATTATTAAGTACACAAGCCGTGCAGCAACAAATGCAACGGAATTTCGCGGTGGTCCGCGAAAGTCGCAGATTTAAAAAAAAATATAATCTTAAAATCTTAATTTTTTTTTTATATAATCTTAAAAATCTTGGTCGAAAGTAATAACTATCGAATTGACTTTTATTTTCAATTTACTCACTCTGCACCCTGTACGATACTATGATCTAACTCTATGCAACGTTTCATAATGCTGCGATTGTTTATTCGTGAGGAATTTGCATTTGCCTTTTGTGTGGAAAAGTATCCCATTAGGTCGATCATCATGCCTTACTGCGGTAGCCGTCGATGGCCGTGTTTAAATGGAAGTGCTAAGTGAAGTGCAATAAAGTTCTCCGCGTGTGCAATCAATTTGTCAAGTCGTCATTGTATTATGCATCACCAGCAATAAAATGCATTGAGACGAGGAGTCCGGTAATTGAGCGCCTGACGCGAAGCACAGGGTTGAGCCATTTTTGCAAGGTCACCGCGGTTAGTGCGGCTTAGCAGTGTACGCACCGTCGCGGTCGTCATCCAGAAAAAAATCATCCAGCTCAGAACAGAGAAATAATAAGGAATAAATATGGCCTAGTGTTACTAGATTGTACACGGACCGATGTCACCATTCAAGCATCCAATCAGTAATTTACCTAGCTGAGTGGACCGTGCAGACAGATTATTTTCTTACCGATAATATTCGGTGAGAAAATCGACCAAATTCATTTTTTTTCAAATTTAGAGACATTACCATTATCCAATCGGACCCGGACTAACGCTATTCAAAGGGATATTTCATGAGTGGTTGCGAGTTTTGTAAAACAAATATGACAGTATTCTCCCCCGTATATTAAAAGATCCTACATGTGTAAGTTTCGTCGAGGATTTGTACATATAACTAAGCTTGAGCTTCAGTAACACGAAAACTAAAAGTGACAAAATTTTGGGTATTTTGTCATTAAATCCCAATATACGAGCATTTGTCTAATAGTGGCAACTAGCTCGATATTTTTTACAATTTAGATATATTTTTTTAAATATTATTAAAAAAAAAGTAAAAAGTATTAGATTGGTTAAAAAGTATTAATCCACCGTAGGTACGTGGATCAGGTAAGTATTAAAATATATGTTTATATTAAATTATATGTTTCATGAGAAGGTGCAAAGCCGAGTGTCTGTGAGGGCACTTACTACAATGTTAGGAATAAATAGACAGCGGTGGACAATTCTAATATATTTTAATTATATCGAAATATCATGTTAGTTATTCGCCGTTATACAGTCATATCCTCCTCTCTTTGAAAACAAATCTTTTTTATATACATATATAGACAACTCTTTTGATATATCAGATTAGAGAAACTTTCAGTATGTCTTATGTAAGTGAGCTGTGGCCAGTGCAGAAAGACAATACGGGGAAGGATGTGGGAAGGGATCGAAACGGGACATTTTGGACGAGTGAAAAAACGTGTTCCCTGGAAGGTATACGTCCACAATGCCGGCGTATAATCGCTATATTACACTGCTGTAAATCTTCAGTTTAACAAACCTCGCAGCTCGGGCTTTGGTTCGGGCGCGGGAGAAAAAAACGGCCAAACGGTCAGTTCGTCAGCATTGTTGGTTAGGTGACGCGGAAGGCGAAGTCGAGGCCCGAATCGACTTTCGAAAACGTGCATTCTTTGACCCGTTTTATGGGCGCGCAGGATCGGTTCCTATTGTGTACGGCAATATTGTCGCGAGGCGCAAAAACAGCATGCTTAGAAAGTTTCTTCGGTACTTCCATTCAAGAGATTGTTTTATTGCTAGCAATTATTTTTTTATTTCTCTCATTTTAATTGTCTAATATTTACAAAATGTATGAGTATATAATTTAATATATATACACGAACAATTACCATTTATTTACCTGATAACAATGCATGTAGTTTAGGTTGATGTAGTTTTTATTTAGATTATTTTCGCTTACGTATAGTGGGATAGGTTAAGTTATTTTCTTATTGTTATTTATATAATTTATATTGTTATTTATATAATTCATATTAATATTTATAAAATTTAGATTTTTTCGCTTTATACGGTAGGAATAATATTACAATTGTTTGGAATAAGTACGTTTTTTTTAATTTTAATGAAATGTCATTTTTTTAAAACCTGCTCAGTTACTAATAACCAAGATAAAAAATATTCATTTGATCAAGTGTCTGTTGGTAGAAC
This sequence comes from Micropterix aruncella, assembly GCA_944548615.1. Lineage (NCBI taxonomy): Eukaryota > Metazoa > Arthropoda > Insecta > Lepidoptera > Micropterigidae > Micropterix > Micropterix aruncella. Next base: position 58,066,066 of record OX155980.1, on the reverse strand, counting down.
ACAACAATATTTTTTGTTGTGTTCAATGGAACCAGAATAATAGTTAAAAAATTATAGATAATTACAGAATAATTGTTAGGAATAATTCCTAAAATATGGGTTGGTAAGAATGATCGTGATGGCGATAGAGAGTTGACGTGTCAGCCTGACAAATTGTGCGATTTGGTTGATCCGAAGCAACTCGTCTGAAAACAAATCGCCGCAGCGGGTCTGTCCGTCCGTCTGTCCATTACGAAACGCTCAAAAAATACCCACACTCATGGCGGTAAGATAATTTATAGCAAGCTATCATGTACGGATGATGCCATTTGGAGAGAGAGGAGAGGGAAAAAAAAGTGTTGAAACTTAATGCATTTATAGCTGGTTAAAACGCCACACAGTCGTGCGTTTAGAATTTACGGTCCGTCGCCGGCTTTACTTTTTTTTGGTCTCCTCTCGCGCGGACGGCTGGCTGTGCCCCGTATGTGTGTGCGCTCCGCTCTTTCATTCCTGGGGCCTTGAAAGGCCCCAACAAAGGCGCCTGGAAGAGGCCAAAGTATTCTTCTATTCAGGGCTCAGGCAGTTTCTACCTGTCGATATCGCGCTGTCCCTAAGGGTGCCCACCAACAGAATACACTGCGCTTGATACAAATATGAAATGACAGATGTGCTTGATACAAATATGAAAGTGCGTCTATTCAATATATACCTACATGGACTCAGAAAATTTCAGCACAACACGGTATACAAAGAGAAACTTCACTGGCTGTCGACCCGGGTGAAAAGAGCTGTTTTTCAGGATTCTAGAGGGTGTAGCTCCCGATGATCTCACCGGCAAATTTCCTGCACTATCGACTAATGAACGCCCTCTGATATCTAAAGATAACCTGCTACTCTCAACCCCTGGTCACAGCAGTGACTTCCTCACATTCTCCTCCATTGTGAGTGGAGACAGTGTTTGAAATATATTGCCGAAAAATGTAAGAACCGCGCCGAGCATAACATGGTTTAAAAATAGACTCAGAGAACGTTTGAAATCTTTTAAGTAAATTCCCATTCACTTCCCATTCTCCTTCTTTTTAAACCTTTGCGACCTTAAAGGCTTCATTTATTTTTTGTATTTCTCGAACAATTTATATACGTTATGTTAGTAACTATCCGCAAACAATGTTCGCAATTAAGTATAGGTGAGCTCTAGAATAATGTCTGTAGGCAATAAGTTCGCTTTTTCGAACGAATTATTATTATTATATGGCCATGAACCTTCACCTGAAAATCGTAGTCATGGTCGTATAAGTCCGATATCGGACACGGCACTTGACGAAGAAGAGAAAATCGACGCTGACAAACCGACGCGGTCAGTCCCTACCTATACTCCGCTAACTCGCATTTTCGTTAATTTGACCCTTTTTATTATATAAAGTACTCCAGAAGGACTAAACGCGCACAGATGAAGCCGTCATAAGAACTTTTAAGTGTGTTAAAGGGGTACTACTTCATACAAGACGCCAATACTAATTACTCCCGAAATTTAAATCGCAGGGTTATTAACCTTTTTTCGAAAATCGCTTATCAGATAAGTGTAGTTTTCTATTGGTTGTAAGGTACGGTCAGTAGATAAATATTCTGTGGCAAGTTTTCCCGGACGGGGCTCTGAACCGACGTGCGGTTTGTTGGGGCGGTGCGGGTCCGCGATGCAGTTTTGTCTCGCTTTGCTCTATACACGGCCGGAGCGAGTCTATCTCATCCGGTTTCTGAGTCGGCCGCGCTCTCGGGAATGATTTATTTTAATTCCGAAATGGTTAATTATCAAATTTATAACAAATGACCGCTCCCACGCGAGAATATTTCAGTTAATTGCTAGTTAGCGCGCTTCGCGATGGCGTTTAACAAAATCGTGCGATTCCGTTAACTCTCGTGCATTTACGCTACAATCTAGAAGATTGACATGCGTACCTACTTAAAGTTCAGCGATTTCTCAATATAATCGATCTTCCTGAAATAATATGAGACTCGTTCACAGATAACGTAGGTACCTGAGCAGTAATTCCGATTTTATCATGATTAGCCCGATGTCAAGGCCCTTATCCCTACATCCTCAAAATATTGAAAATAACCATAGGTAATGTACACCAAAGCCAATTCAATATAATTTCTTATTAAGAAAGAAGTAAGATTATAAGTTGGAAAACAAAGCAATGACTGTCTTGGAACGCACTTAAGTACTAAAAGACTTCCGTCTACAAAACCGACTGACTTTGCGCTGGGTCTGGACCAGACATCCGGCTTCATATACAGACAGGCAAGCAGACAGAGCCAGAAAACAACCGAAAATCAGCAATATTGTTAAGTAACCCTAAAAGTCGCTATAATGACAATCAACTTCCTGTAGAAGAGGGTATTAATAAGAAGAAGATATGCCCTCGAAAGAGACACTCATAAGCCATCTATATATTAGAGGATCATATATCGATGTCTTAAGCACACACAATAGCAAAACACAAAAGCTAAAACATCCCCTCTAGTAGAAAGGTGCATCTCGGTGGTGTATAAAAATATTCCAACTCCTCTCCCATCGGAATGCGGTATGCGCGGGCCCGAAACAATCCAAGCGCGAGCGGTGAAAGGATAAAAAAATATTTGACCCTATTTCCGATTCATACGCAGGCTCTGATGTGTCAGGAGTGATTTAAATCAACACTTTTGACAGAGGGCGGTGCGACGCAGCGCGCCTGACGGCACGAACACAAGAGCGGGCGCGCGTGCACATGCACGACGCGGGAAACGCGCCTCACGAACACCACCACAGTTACGAATCAACGACCGAAAGATTGGTTGAACTATTTGGGAAAAAAGTGTACTGTGTTGCGATTCGTTATAAAATATAAGCCACCCGCAGTAAATTAAAATTGGGTATTTATACTAGTATATGCAACATAGAGTAAAAGTTCACGCATCCGGCAATAAGAACGGTGCTGGAAAAATTGTTACAGTGAAGTCGATTAACCAACGCACTTCTCGAGCTTTCTATCCAGGCGATCAGTAGACTGGCGAAAGAGGCCAACAGAAGAATACCACTGGGAAACTCCGCCACATCTTCAAACCTAATAATAATATACAAACCTATACAAACCTTCAGGCATTGAGCTGAAGATTAAGGTATAAAATCAGTGCCTCTTGCCTCAGCTGACGTATCATACGGAAGCTTGGGCATTAACTGTGGGACTCAGTCACAAATTTAAAGCCGCTCAACGAGCTATGGAATCTCTCTAAAGGATATGATCCGGAAGATAGAAATCAGCAGAAGAACCAAAGTGGTGGGCATAGCTCAGCAGATATACAGGTTGAAATGGTAGTGGGCTATTTGTATATGCCGAAGAACAGTTGGAGAAGAAAGGTCTAAGGGTGGAAGGTCCTCAAATATAAACCGCATATCGGGGAACGCAGTATAAGACGCCTACCAGACCGATCGTCTAAAGACTTAAGAAGTTAGGGGGAAGCGGCTGGATGAGGAAGACGTGGAAACGGTCAGCGTTGTGACCCTTGAAAAAGTTCTTTTTCCAGCAGTGGAGACATCGGCTGACAAGACAAGTAAGTCAAAAATAAAATAGAAGATAGGGCAACCTAAACTCAATTATATCAAAATCTCCAATGCTTCTCCTGGAGTCAAGAGTCTGCTCCATTAAATTTAGTGTGATGATTGCTCATCCGGCGGAATAACGAAAGCATACAATCGCATTCATCCGAAATATGAATCACAATGGAACAGACTGCAGCTTCTTCGCATATTTCAATGTTTTTTTCGCAATTTTAAATCGATTCAGATTTCTAAATGAATTAGGACGGTTCAGTTGGTTCGTATGGTATGAATTTCAATGCGTTCGCTTTGTGCGGATAACAGTGGCGTACCACGATTGATATTCTTATAAAATTTTATGTTTCGTATTTTAGTCTTACAAAGTGTTAACCTGAAGATCAAACTTCTAGAACGCTACGAAGTCTCAATATCAATGCCGGGATAAAAGGCTGAACGCAATAGAACGTCTATACTATAAAGATAGATGCTTGTGAGTTATGAGTTATCGGAGGAAAAAATCAACATCCCGAAAGATTCTGCATCCAATTATTATAAGAAAAATAGCCAAATGAAGAGGTCAAGGAAATATAGGACTTCTTGGCCTAGGAATTCAACAGAATAATAATAGCCTGTATGATGTTCGGTAACGGGCATGATATCCAAAATAAAAGAATAAGATGTGACAAAACGGCAAAAAAGAAATCATTAGTGTATTTTATCACCGATACTAATTTCATCACGCAACACGATACATGATGCAATACCTAACACAATTTGAACTCAAGAAAGACTAGTAAAGGTAGGATATAATTTTACTTGCTTAAGTAGGATATTAGAAAACACAATAAAGACACAAGGAAGTAAAAATAGAATCAGGTTCTTTTATAAACAAGGCCTTTCCCGGGATAGCTACTAGATGGATTTTATGAACGTCCTTAATCTACCTTTACAGAGAATTTATTTTAAATTATTACATCGTTTTTGAGAAAAATACAGAAACATAAACTAAAACAGCCGGGAGACTACACGACCCGGTGGCATAGTGGTTAAGTCGCCTGATCTTACATTGTAAGGTCCCGGGTTCGATTCCCGTCTGGCTCACCATTTTCCGTTGGGATCAAATTAACGGAAATGCATTTTCAATTCTGTCGATCGAATGCAATAACAAGACACACACTTACAGACATGTTACACGCACACAAACATATAACATGTCATAGTAGGGTTGGTTGTAAGAGATTGTCATATGACAATAAACCTGCCCATTGTGACATTTTCACAATAAAGAGTATATAAACAAGATTATATTATCTGGAGGAGAGTATCCTTATCGTACCACTATTGTTTAAAAATACTATTTATAAATATATATGTTTGCAAGAATGTAATAAGTACATTTTAGTAAAAAATGTGTATGAGACTAAATTGAAACTTATCATAGCGTTAGATATCATTATCATACAGGGTGCCGATTGAGTAAATTTCAGGAAAAATGCCTAATACAAACGTTATGAGATATAATTTTATAATGTAAATAAAAATCGATAATTTTGATTTAAAATTGGGAGGATAATAATATATTAATTTGAAGCATTTTTTTTAAATCTACTCAGTCTGCACCCTAACACTTTTCTAACACTACACCATGATATTATGTTCCGTCACTATTCTAAGTGTCTTTATCATTGCATTTTTTTATCAGAGAGTAATTTGCATTTTCGTTTTGGATGAAGAAGTGCTGTTTTAGTGGATGTAGATATTATCAACATCCCCATTTTGACAAAAATAGATGTTCCTTATAATTAAACCTTTCTCTCTAAACACGCTCTAACGAACAGTGAAAACTAAATTCAAAAATTCTTCAAGCGGTTCTCAAGTTAATCGCGATCTGACAGACAGACATACAGACAGGCAGTTTTTGGTGGTTTTTCTATTAGAATTGTTTAGATGCTGCATTATGCATGATTGGTATTTTCCACTCTACTTTAAACCATTAAGCTACGATCAACGTAATTTTACGTTTGGAATTCGTTAATTGAAACCGTTCGCTTTTATAGATCACGGAGATCCTTCGCTCCCGGGCCGAGGGAATCGTAGCCCCGAGCGCATTACAAAAAAGAGATCGTGAAACACTACCCACATTATGGTCCCCCGGAAAGTCTATAAATATAAAATTTCAAATTCGGCTGCACGGCAAATGGGACTTTGGGCTCGGGTGCGGTGGGATCGCGCTACCCGATGGCGTTTGGTCCCGCTCTGTTTTTCCTAGGGCTGCCAAACGTACGAATATTACACATTTTGATGAAATTAATAAGTTATTAATATATTAGAAATGAGCTCAAAAATCTTACTAGTAGGAGCTCGATTAAACGAAAATAGGATATACTTACTTGGAAACCAATACTAAGATACGACTCGAACTGATTTACGGACAGCGACATTAAATATTTCCACAAATTTTACAATATACTGACTGATATACACGACATACTTATCCCCGATAAAAGAAACTGGTGACAAGGTGTCTTCATAGTATAATCAGAGGGTAATGTGAAGAGTTGACGAAAATTGTATCAAAAAACTTCCATTACAAAGAGTACCAGGCCTTTCCTAGAAAATGTTTATACCCTCTTTTTTCATTTAACGTGATTTTTAATTTTTAACCACTGTTGATTTTATTTTGTTGTAGTTGCTGTTAAAGTTTAGTAATATAATAAATAAATTACATTAGACATTTTATAGTAAATTACTTTATACATTTCTTTACATTATCAAAACCTTTTTTTAAAAATTTTAACCCAAGCTTTCGTATGCACTATACGATCTATAATGTAATTTAATTGGTATATCTGCCTTTGTTCTGAACCGATCTGATTAGGCGACATTGAATAATTGCATTATTGGGTTTACTTCAGTAAGTGAGTGTTGTAATATTATGATATTAGTAACTCTCTTTGTATACTGTAACAAAACTATATTATTCTTGATAAATCTGAATTATTGATAAAATCAGTTTATAAAGAAAACATGCATGTATGCATTTCGAAAATTGGCATAAAACAATAATGTTTCTGAGTATGTATGCAAAAGTGCCAGATACATTTTATTGTCACCACTGTTTAATTTTTACAATAATTAAATTAAAGGAGGAAAAATAAATGTTAGTAATTTTTTGTTACATGTAATTTTTTTAAAGATAATTAATGGTAATTACCGCTAGTGTAGCTATTTGTGATTTTTTTCATGGGAAAAATCACCAATAGAAGGAAGAACACAAGAGAGTCAAAAGAATGGTGCATGCGGCGGTTAATTTTTTTCCGAAGTCATATATATTTCGAAAACTATATGATTTTGGTAAACACATGTTTTGTTATATAGGTAAGTCTTGACCAAAGCTATCCCCACCTAATGTATGTCGGTCCAGATCTAAGATTCCTCGTATGCGTATTCATCAAATCAATAAATTGGTAAACAAAAAAAATATAAAGTCGTCACGCTTGTATTCGTGACCTCATCATGCTAAAACTCCTAACTCATAAACGTGCGACGTATGTAGATATTTAAAAAATTCTAACATAACTTCTAGATTTACTAAAGATCTGGGAATGGTCAGAAAATTAAAATTAACATCGAACATATTGTGTCCATCGTGATTTTGTAAGACTTCAATTTCATGCGGTAACCCTGTGTCCGAGCCCTCTTAGCATACTTTCGTATTCCTGGGCATAGGGAAAAAATGGTGCGGGGCTAGGAAAGAACGCGCGCGAGGTATTTTGGGAAGCAGTGCTGCGTATCCACTCAATTTAATTAGTCTCTTCGTTAATTAAGATAATATTCTACTTTTTGGTCAGAGCATCGCTCGTATGTGTTAACAAGAAGGCTGCGCGCCGGCACTATCTATTATTATTCCGAAGAGCTTGTCGGAATTCGCCGTAATAGACCCAGATACAAGTGTTGACATTCCGATTATTTCCATGCGAAAGTGGATATATTGTCGGGCTGACAGGTCACAGACATTTCTTAAGATGAAATCAAGTGAAAACTAGATTTATTAATGTCCAGGTAATCCGCAAAAATTCAATTCAATTTCAATTTCCAATAGTTGATATCAAATTTAGAGTACTTAGTCCCATTATAGACATACTTTATACGTACAATAGGTACTTTAAAAAGTTATTTTAACGCGCCACTCTCCAATGTAGTCGATAAAGATACTGTGCCCACCTAAAGTATACTGTGTCCATCAGAAGATAAATTTCTCCTGTTCTACTGCAGATATTAAATTAAATTTTATAATAAACTATTTTCGTTATTAGTCAATATTTAAGTCGCAATCAGTCATTTTTAAAATTCAATAAACTTTAGAAACCAAACCTAATAATAATAACAATGCCCAGTTACTACAATAAAATAAAATGATATATCAAATAAATAATCAAAGATTTTTTAATGCATATAAAAAGTAATAAAATTTAATTTAACAGTAGGAATATTATAATTTTAGAAATATATGAAAAATTAAACTACCAAGGGATTAGGGATATGATTAAACTTCACAATATTAAATAACTATATTAGTAATAAGTTATTGCAGCCAAACCATCTCCTAAAATATAATAAAAAGTAAAAATGGTTGTCTATCGCTTTAACTAAATCCGAGCCCCAGCTGTTGAGAGTTTCGGCTTGCATACATATGTCCGTAATCCACTGTCGGGCCAAAAGTGTGCTCCCTTCCCTAACCCTCTAATATTCCCGCCAGAGCAAGGATTAAGAGACAGACGTACACATGCCCACTCTTATTATTTCGAAATTTATTGAGATGACTGTAAAAATAGTGCAAAAGTAACAAGTGCAAAATATGTGAAAGTGTTTTGTTTTGGAATTACATTTTTAACGCAATCAAGCTTTAACACTAAAATACATGTTTAGTGTGTCTAGCTGACTGAAATTATAGAAAATTATTTAATATGTAATTACTCTTGCAAACTTTCATAACTGCAAAAACGAAAATTCACATGTAGCTTGCCATGCTTAGTCCTCGCCTTAGTGCCTAGTACTTCCTCGTCCTTGTCTCTTTTGGAACTAGATTGATTGCAAATACCTTCCTATTTTATATCTGCATCCTTCGTCTAAGTCCTTATAATATTATAATAGAACCCATATTATGTCTATTAAACCATAATAGCAGTAAACCTAAAATGAAAGTTACAAGGTGGCAGGTTTTGGGTAGGTAGCGGTTTTTTTGCTGACCCTTTTTTCTTCGGTGAGCTGAAATATATCATCCATCCTTTTTCTTTGGTATGGGCCGTAAATCACCCAATTTACGGGGAAGGTTCATTTTTTTTACAAGAAAACGACGTATGGGTTACCTTTTAAAATATGTTAAAATATTGTTTTTTTAGTAAAAAGGTGTCAGCTCAGCGTCTGATTATAATTATTTTTATATTATTTAAAAGGACTGATTGGCAAGTAATATATTCTCTGAGTACATTAGAAAAATGAGTATAGGACCATAGATATAAATAGTGCTTATATTCAAATTACAAATTTCAAATTAACAATACCCTAATTTACACTAGTCAAAACCTAACTAGACTGCCGCCTGTTCTAAGGTGGCCCAATTTAAGGTGTAAAACCCAATTTAAGGTGTAATATATTTTAATTAATATCACCTCGAAAAATTTATTAAACATTATCATACCTAATTGTAATAAAACTACCATATTTATCCACAAAAAAATCGAAACAAAATGTAAAAATTCATCAATAAACTATTGCAAGTAATTTAAAATATAATAAAAATAGGTAGGTACATATTCGTATTGTACCTGTAACCCTACTGTCTCTTGCATTATCTATCTGTCACTTGCATTACAAGCAATATCACCCATATTGCGTTTTATCCCAACAGGCATTTTATCTCAATGAGTGCTGTTTATAAATCATTTCACTTAATTAATGTATTCTGACAGTTATGTTATTATATTGTGTAAATCAAAAGAAAACAGAAAGCGCATGCAAACTCCGTGCATTCAGGTTACTGGTGATTGGGTGTGCATTTTTTGTTTAGCAAATATATCGTATTGTACATTGTTTGCCCTTTTTGTAATTAACAGTCTGGCCCCTGCGAGTTTTTATCACTTGTGTTCATACAAATAACTTTCAGGGTGGGTTGTGTGTAGGCTAAAATACCCCTATACCTTGACGGTCGTTTTGATAGGAGCGACCGCGACGGTGCACTTTCTTCACAATCTTCACAACGGGCGGCGCGGCGGCACTACACGGGGCGGCACAGCGGCCTATCAAATTGCTCAGTTAGCGCTCTCTTTACCCTTAGCAAATCGGCTTTTTATTTACGCCGAACTGCTCATTTGGTGCCGACAATCATCGAGGACAATTGAATCGCTGAATGTTAAAGGGAACCAAGTCCAGAATAAACAGTTCTGAATAAATCACAAACAAACAAGGTCAAGGTACATATATGGCAAAATCATAAACAATACAAGATAACCAGAAAATACTATCTGCACTAATTGCCAGTGTCATGGAAGAACTCTAGCTCCTCATTGGTATAGAGTACTCGGTATAGAGTATGTCGCCATGGTTCGGCAGCGGACCTGATACTATATAGAAGAAGTAAAAATCAAACTCCTATATAAAACCGTTTTAAGCTATTGCATAGCTTTTATCGCGGGCCTAGGCCAGCGCGGCGACCGAATGAAGAAATTTCTTAACGAAAATTAATGATTTTAAACTGATAATTACGTCTAAACGAGCACTGCTTACGATTCGAAAAAAAATTATATGTTAAACAAAAACATTTTCCTAATATTCTTAGCTTAGAGTATTTTAGATTTTGTTTATATTACATAGTGTAATTAATTTGTGAAATTAGGTCTAACCGAACACAAAAACGACTACTACGCAAATACTATCTGGCGTATTATTATGAAACCTGCACCATTTTAAAGATAATTTAATTATCTATATTTTTATCTACGATTTTTTTCGAATAATCCGTTTTTTTTTTGCTTTATCGAATAAAAAATTCGTGCGCGGCGCTCTATCGGAAGACGTTTAAATTATTCCGAATCATTTGCTTCCGCAGCCGCAAATGATTCGGAATAATTTCAATGTTTTCCGATAGAGCGCAGTTATCTGATATCAGAAAAAATAAAATAAATAAAATAAATAAATAATTATAATTGCATAAGTTGTTAAAAATGCTATGCAATAGCTTTACCGCGGCAGTCCCCGAGTGCCACACGTATTTTTTTTTAATTTTATTTTATTATACAGTTTTATAAATAACAGTTATATTATACAGTTTTATAAACGTTGCATTAAGGTTTGTGTGCATTTTGGTCTAAATTAGATATATAGTCTAAACTAACGCGGTATCCCCATGATCACTAAGTCGTTACTCAGATAGAAATCTATGCCGCTGTAAAAAAAATAACGATCGTTTTTTTTTTATTTCATCACTATACTAAATTATCGTGAATTTTGCAAATAAAATAATAATTTCTTTACTGAATAAGAGTGGTTCGTTTGCAAATTTTGTTAAAATTTAGTGGTGGTAACCGAAGAAATGAAACCCATTATTCTGTAACCCCTCCTCACATTTACTAACACATCCACACATTTAGAATTGGTTTTAGGTCATTTAATGCGCGTTGATTATATTGATATATTTGCTATTCATGGAGCAGGTCTTCCTGTCCTACATATTATATTACTCTCTGGTATACTGGTGGACCGGGTCAGGGTAATTCCTAGCTGAGGTGAAATGATCTAATCTAATCTAACCTTGACACCAACGGATGAGTGACGAAAGAGGTAGACGACTGGTAACCGAAAGCAAAGGACAGTCAGGCATGGCAGAGTATTGTTCGAAGGATCGGTTCGATCAGAGCGAGAGAGAGAGAATGTTCGGTTGTCTCTGTCGAAAATCACTGAGTGCCGCCGAAAATACAGAGCAGCAAAAGACACACGTCCGTGCATTTCTCTTTACCTGCCCCGTCTCCGTCCCCAAATTCAGTCCAGAATACACAACAGGCGCAGCGATGAAAGAGCCGGCGAATACGCACTTCTTCCTCCCTTTTGCCAGGGAGGAGAGCGAGATGCAAACGAGCGGCCGCCTAGCGTGAGAGCGAGACGCCCACAGTCTGATAAAGGACCAGGGCACAATGACATGGATCGACTTAATCTTTTATTACTATAGGTAGATTTTTTTTTGCTCGCAAGCGTCGCGCTGGCTCATTTTTGTCCGGCCAGGCCACGCCGAGAAATCTACACCGACAGACCAAAAGTGTAGACGGGACATACGATTGTTATATCGTATGTCCCGTATGTTATATCGACTGTTATATCGTATAAAGATGGCAAAATGTGTTTACATGCCTGTGTTGAGTGGTCATGTCGATTACGGGACCAGGTCATATGCGAGTAAAATTATCGCGGCTGTTTATTGCGTACTACCTTCAGTAGATACATGGGTCGCAAGATGGATCTGTATTCTTTCACACATATTTACATCGAGGCATTGGCAAGGAATGGTGACACACGATGACTCGGAGGAATCCTAAAGCAAAATCTTTGGCAGGCATTTTGTATTCTCTGAAACAGCATTTGAGAGTATAATCTCTAAAGCTCGGAGATGGCGATTAAGAAAAAGATTTTGCATTTTTCAAGAAGCACGCCCTCTTTTAGGGCGACCGCCAAAAAGTACGATGATTGTATTATGCCTCATCATAGGTACGATTGTTACATGTTGCAACTCTTCGCATGGCGGGTGATTCGCCGTCCCGCTCGCACCATTGCAGTTGTGCGGAAATCCAGTCCCGTTCCCGTCGCCGTGCCGGTCTTTTTTTCGCTATCCGCGCGCGTCCCTTGTTTTGTCGTTTTGACAAAACTGATTTCTTCAGAGTGTTTGACGTAAGTTAAATCGGTCGGCGCGGCGCACACACATTCCGTCCCCCGGACTGAGCCGTTTAATGCAATTTCTAGCATTGTGACTATCGCACAAAGGTCACTGTGCTTTTGTCGTACTCTGTCCCTTTATTCGTTGTATTTCGGCGGGTATTCGCGAATGCGATTATTTCGTTTCTGTAGGAACTGTAAATATTGGAACTCGGGGTAGGCGGCGGTCGATCTGTTATAACAATCATAGCATGAGTCAGTTTTTAGATATATTAACATGAATCGATAATTTTGCCTCTATACATATCTTCACCCTTGGGGCAGTTGTCATATAGGTCACACTGAAAGTTTACGGAACTGGCCTTTTATATAAACGATTTTAAAAATATATTACAGCATTTGAAAATGGAGCTCTATTACTGTATAATAAAGTTCGTCTCGTCTGGCATTTGCTTTTCAATTCCATTATAAAAATTGAGTGCATTACGATGGATTCAAAACGTTATTTTTTTGCTTTGTGGTTTTCTACTAATTTAAGTGTAATTTGACAGCTCAGCAGAGCTCCCTTGGCCCCAAGCTGCTGTTGGCGATAAAGCACCAAGCAAGGCGATAATGTTTAGTTAGTTTGTATTATTCAAATGTGACCGTGTCAATCTCAGAATCGAATTTCGTGAAGATTCAAAGGTATAGGGATTTATAATAAAAAGTGGGGCCGAGTTCACTCTTTCAACGTTTATAGCCATGTATTTAGTTTTCCCAAGATTTATCTGCTTGTTTATTGCTAAAAATGCTTCCCTAAAATATTGGTGGAGAGCTAGAAGTAATATCAATATCATCGGCATACGCCAGTAAGTAGTTGCAGCGACGCATTGGAAAATAGTGCCCGTAGTATTAATGCCACAAATAAGTTTTCTCAAGAGCTAAATTAAAAAGATTTTGGTTGGCAAGAGGTAATTACGCTAGCCCTGGAACGGGTTTATCCCAGTTGGGTGGCGTTGTCCAGGTATAGCTAGGAAGAATTCACTCAGTTAATGTTTCGCCATTGTTATCATCTATATCACGTTAATTATCTATATAATGTAACAATGACAATAACTTTTGATAGTGACTTTAGAATAAATAAATAAATAAATAAATGGATCTCCTACAATTTAATTTTGCTTAAAATCTACGCACACATTTTCGAATTTGTAAATAAAGAGTTGACATCTACTTGCATCTATAGAAAATGACAGCTACGAATGTTTTTTGACAATGATAATGTAGCATGCTAGGTTGTGTTATTAAAAGTTACTAATAAATTTCAACCAAAAGTACACATCCGCAAATGCGACGGATACAAGCCATTATATTATATCGAAGAATTTAAAACATTTTAATTTGCTGCTTAGGTTTTAGCTCCCGACTCGTCTTGGGTTTTTTTTTTGAATCGTAGTCAAAGGCTTTATACGATGAGAAAACCTCGCGGAAAATTCAACCAAAAGTACACATCCGTATATGCAACGAATAAAAGCCATTATATTATAACAAAAAATTTTAACATTTTAGTTTGTTGTTTAGGTTTTAGCTCCCGACTCGTCTTGGGTTTTTTCAATAGTGTGGCAAAGGCTTTAAATATACGATGAGACAACCTCGCCGAAAATTTGAACTAAAAGTAAACATCCCTATATCCAACGAATTCAAGTTTGCATTTTTAGTTTGCTGGTTAGGTTTTAGCTCCCGACTAGTCTTGTTTTTTTTCAACCGTATGTCAGAGGCTTTATAAGATGAGACAATCTCTTGGAACAAGATGGCACCAGAAAGGCATCAGAGTGTGCCATCTGCTCTCGTGTAGCCGTTGCGTTGCACCGGGGGCGAACTCAAAAATAAAAACACGTGTGTGAATGGAAAAGATGTGGTCGGTACAAAATGTAACGAGGCCCCGGGAGCGCATATCCAAAATAGAAAGCAGCCATGAAATAGGAGGATAAGAGAGGAGTCAGTTAGCCACGGACCATTATCAGTACAAAGGCGATTTCCCGAGAGGCGCCCGCGGGCGACGGAACTCATCTCTCAAAAGACGCGAAGCCGCACTCGAAAAGGACGCGGCGCGGCGTTCTTATTTAACTGTTTATAATGCACGTTTGCGTGACGATTGTTATAAAACCAACAAGGTGAGCGGCCCGCAACATTCATTTAAATATGACGACTGATGTACGGCCATTCAAGCAGAACGCCGCGATATAAGTGGAATTCTTAAGGGTCAACACCACGCAAACTCGCAAAGCGTTACTTTGTAGTCTCATATCATCATTTTTAAGAGGGCAATTTATGGTTCTTAATGGGGTTTCTACCAATTTTACTAACAGTTTCGTTTAAACAGAAAATATGTTGACTAGCGGCTTCATCATAATACGAAGCCGTTCTTTATTAGTTTGCATGTTTTTTTCCGCAAGTTTTGGGAATTCTCAAATAAAGTAAATTGTCGGGTTTTTGTTAATCGATATATTCATCTTTCCCTAAGGATAAATATTCAGCCTAAATATTGCATACATTAAGGAAAATACATATTTTAAATAAGTATATTGTTGTGGATGTCTCAAAATTTCGGTACTTTTTTACAGCACTGTTCATAAAAGCAGCTGCTGTTTAGGAAGCTTTAATAATAATAATAATAATAATAATAAAACGATTTATTTGATTAAACAAATCAGCGATCTTATTGCGTTGAAACCACATCTTACAGCTAACCATAACCTAATGGTAGAACATGTTTTGCGGTAAAAATAAGATAAAACTATCATTAAATTCGCTTATAAAGCAGCTCGTATCAAATGTATCTAACATTAAAACCAAGCAGAAAATTCAAAATATATAAAAATTTAAAAAATCAATAAACCTATAATAACGCAGGAAAATGGGAGGGGGAGAAATTTATGAACGCGTGTGAAAGTGTTTTTTGCGCCTGCGTTTGAGGCAATGCAAACTGAGTGATGTCCTTACATATGTGGTTTAAGCATTCCAGAGACGGGGTCCATATAAGGATAAAGAGTAGGAGTAGAAATCACTACTGTGACCAGAGATCGAGAATATAGTAGGTTGTCTTCAGATCTCAGTTCTCCCGTGAGCTGATAAAGCATTGAACATATTTATGAAATAGCTCAGAGCGCCCCCTTCATAATTGTGAATAGCAAACCGACTCTTGTTTCTCTTCTTACTCGGATCGTCAGCCAGCGAAGTCTTCTTCTGTACTCCGTAATACGGTCGCTTTCTTAGGTCATAAATAATTAGTGATCCTACGTACTACAATCATCTTTTGAGACCAGCGGCGTATTGGGAACGGTCGGTTACCTTTCATACCATTCGCAATTGATCACTTTAAGCATAAACGCGTAAAATTGCCGCACAACAAAGGAAGCAGCAGCTCGACGCAGTAACGAGGTCCTCGTTATAAAAGGCGTCGGTCGAACTTTGTATATGGAGCCCCTCTTAATTAACATCTTCTCATGATGTTGCTTACTGTTATTGATATGATAACCGTTCCGGCGAAAGTACTGCATGAATTACTGCAGACGTTCCGAGTATTTTCGTATAGGCACCTACTGTACTTTCACTCTTTGGCCCAGTTAATTCGGAGTTGCGCGCGCGTCGTCGCCTGCAGACATTTTTATGAAAGGACATCAGACGAGCCGCAATTACGCAGGGGCATAAGTAGCTCATTTGTATTTTGACAGAATTCTAAAAATAATACGTGGGAGTTGTGCGTGCGGGTTTTGCCAGCGATGTGCATTCACCTAACGATTCCTGGGAGATGATTCTTGAAACCGACGATAAAAACAGCTTTGCGAAACCCGCAAAACTATTCTCTAGCGCATCCATAATAAATCAAGTATGCCAGATGGTTAGACTCGAAAGTTTGTTTGCTTGTTTGTTTCTAGCCTTGACAGTGAATTTTTATAATGGACAGGTTTATTATCATGCGACAATCTCTTACAACCAACCCTAATATGGAGTGTATATATGTATGAGTGCGTGTAAGATGTGTGTAAAAATGTATCTTGTTATTGCATTCGATCGACACAATACACTATAATGTTAGATCAGGCGACCTAATCGTACGGTAACATAAAAGTACGGTAACACACAGTTTGGTTTCATACAAATCAGACGGTAATAACCCATTACATATATCTGGAACTTTATCGCCACGGATCTATTTCTGTATTAGCTCGACAAACAAAGTGCGAAACTTTCACTAATTAATAGAAATTTGTCCAGGATCACGGTTGTGTTTAAGTCGTGCTCAGTGCTCATTTTATGACTTAAAAAAATGGAAAGTACGTAGAAAGGTGTATACTATTGTTATGACTTTAAATTTCATTTAAATACTTTTATGTACTCTTTCAGAAATATTAAAATTACATATCTAATTGGATCAAATCAAGCTTGTAAATGCAACATTTCAGAAGAGTTTATTTCAGAGAGTATATTATGTGTGTAGCTAGATAGTTCCATATTTATTTAATTCTTAACTTATCCCAACGCTGGTGGTTCCCGCATGATACCGTTTTTTTTTAATTATCACTTTCTATGTACGAGGTTACAATGCAAGAGTTTTTAAAATTCGGTAGAGTTTTACGTTCAGGAAGGCCCGAGGCGATATTAGCGATTTTTTAAATATCGTTTTATTTGGAAATATTAGCATAAAAATGCTGAAAAAGCAATTAATAATAATCTAAATTTTATTTCATATTAGTACGTAAGGTAGTCACTTAACCCGACTGCCCCTTAAATTTCTATAGGACGTATCCAAAAACAAAAAGATTTTTTAAAACATACTTTTTGCCAAAAAGAAAGAACAGAATACCATAAAGGAAAAAAATATAAAAAAATATATTCCTTTATTTTTTCAAAATAAATATATTCCTACTTCATCATTACTGTCGTTAAATTTCAGTAAAAGCGTCGTTGCACTCCTTACACTGAAGTTTGCTTGTTTGAAATACTATATTGCACACACTAGAGTACAACATGGTGGGCCTATTGCCAAGTGGCAATATCTTAGGACTATGCCGTCAGGGTTATTGTGACTAAATGTTTTTGCTGGCAAAGTGATACATAACAAGTGTATTTTTTGTAAAGTAAGGGTCCTAATAAATAAGTACAATTACATAGTAAAGTATATAAAATAGAAATTAATAACATATGTCAACTCAATATCGAAGTGAGTAATCGGATATAAATACAAGCTAGGAGACAAATGGAGGGGGGGGGGGATATAAGGGGGTATTCATAGTTTAGTAAACAGATTTTTGAAACCCGAACGGGTTTTCAAGTTGTCTCAGTGGTAAAGGCACAAACAGAGTTGTTAACTACAATGGGCGAACCCGTCACCTCAGGAAGTTTTAACGATTGTTCGTTCTATCTCCCGTGAAGTGAGCGCAGAAGACTTGAACAAAACAGTCCACCGTCAAGCTCCGCCACATGCACGTAAAAGGCCAACGCCTTATCCGCGAGATAACCAGGTATGTTACCCAGCGGGCTTACACTCACGCCCTTACTTCCAATTGCGACCAGATTACTCCGGTCTCTCGATTGGTTACGAGTTCGAGGTCGCTTGCGCGGTCCTCTCCCTTACGAAGCGGTGAAACGGTGTAAACCGAATATATCGCGGACCACGGCATCCTTTGCCCTGCTGTTCACCCAGGATTGGGTAGACGATGGTCGTTTCAAGAGCAGTCGCCATAAGGTCCGCAACCACCCCCGCTCTATAGGAAACAGTGCTGCTTCCAGACTCCCCCGACTGTTAGCCAGAAAGTACAATCTATTGGATTACGCCGCACGGTGCGCAGACCGTCCAGGAGCGCCAGAAGGTTGACTCCTAGGGGAAACTAGCCCTAAGGACAGAGTCCTGCCCAGGCTCGCACTTCATGCGTGGAGGCTGCCGGATGGGTGTTGACCCGTGAGTGTGACCAACCCTGAACAGAATGGGTATTCGAGGCCAACTCAGCAATGGCCCATTAGCTTCCAAAGGTAAAGGCACAGAGTGGATATTCGGGCCGCCTCCACTGCAATTGACTTAGACGTGCAAGTTGATAAATGCTGAGGAATAGCCAGTAATAGAAATTCCTGAGAGCGTAATGGAATGTCTGATATTCTTTTTCATATTTCTATATTCGTAATGGAATAAGTGCTTTCAGTTTTTTATATTTTTATTCCAGAACAATAAATGAGCTATGTAGTAAAATATTTAAAATTACCTAATTAGATTTTGGCGCTTCCTATTGTCATAAACCTTATGCACGGTATACCAGACAGAAGCGACTCTTACAACAAAATTGACATCGAAGCGAGCTACGTCACGAGTCGTAAAGGGGTCGCATGTGGTCGCCACATGACTGTTACTTCGCCGACGCAGATGTTTAAAAATTTGAGAAATTCGTCAACCTTCGCACGCGCGTAACGCTAACGAAAGGCGTTTGTCGAGATGTACCCCTCTGCTTACATCCCTCGCACCCGCATTGCCCTGTCGCTCGAGAGTGCGTCTAGTGTTTCTCTCGGTATACTACGCCTCGGAGTGACAATAGACTCTTATGGACTTTTCGAGATATCTCGAATGGCCAACTAGACCAACTCTACCCTACTTGAGGTAGGGCTCGTGTACCCCATGACGCAGTGTAAACTGCAGTGTGCTCCCGGTGTGTTGTGTGCGTCTGGCTGGAGTGCAAGAGATGCGGCTAGGTTCCGCTCACCACCTCCGGACGCAGCCGTGTCTCATTATCGCGACACGGGCGCGGCGATATCGCGCGCTCCGTCGCACGAGTCGCTCACCTCTCGTCGTCTCTCTCCGGCACTAATTAATCGCACATATGCGCACAACGCCTTTCGTTTTAACGCCGCGCCGCGCATTCCGCCGCGGCTCGCGCGCGATTTTCGCCCCACGGTGCGGCCGACGCAAGAGCGCCTGTCGAGCCGCTGCGTTTTTTTCTCGCGCGCTCAAAAACGATCGAGAGACAGCTGACGACGCGCGCCTGACATTTCAGGCAGTATCGTCACTTCCATTCTCGCAGGATTCTTCTTATCTCAGTTTGGCTCTTTTCTTTAGAACTAATAGTAATGGTTGCGATTGCCACTCGAATACCCAAAGCAAAGCCAACATAGCCACCCCAAAGTCCGTTTAACTATCCTCAAAAAGTAATTTGTGTATTTGGCCTTTCAACTCTTCAACAACCTTCCATAGTCAGTAATAGATTTAGAACTAAAATTTGCAAATATAGAATTAAACACTGTCTCATCACACATGATGTTTTAGTAATCTTATCGTCTTGTCACCCTGATATGAGTCGCATGCAAAGACTTAAGAACGTAAATAATCTGATGATCCAGCTACGCCACTGCCCAGCAGAATACAATACTAAACACCGAGAGCACTGGTAAGTCAGTGGGGCTCCCTGGCTCTCTGCTACCTGGGTGGAAACAGCTAATAAGGACCGACACTTTCGAGGACAAAAGGAACTGAACTTTCAAGCCAGACCAGCCATGGTTATAAAATAACGTGTTTCAAATACAAAGACGTTGGTTACGTCGGTAACTTGCGGGCGCATGCGCACGAGGGTGGAGCAGAGAGACGCCTCTAGACCAACCGCAGCATAATGTTTATACAGAAGTATAAAATAAATAGGAGGATTGGCTGTTTTTAGTAAATGCTATTCTTGTCATTTATCTAGGCACCATTCTATAAACCTGTTTTTCTTTTTTCATGCAATAGGTATAGTTGGTAAAGTTTCTGCGTAATATTTTGAAGCAGATAGATAAAAGAGATATGGTTGATTCGTTTAAATTCTATTACTAATAAACACTGTATCTCAATTTAACAGTAATTTCTTTTGACACTACAGATTATCTCTAAGGCACTTCATAAATTTAACCTTAAAAATTGGTCAAATACTACATAACGATAACGATTGCCTTACGATAACGATTTTGCCGGAGCGCGATCACCACCTAGGATGTAGCCTAAAGGTGGGTATCCATTAGGTTCGCGCATCAACTATGCTCCACGCGTCTGCAACAGCTCAATTGGAGACGGTTCGCGCATCAACTCAAGACCAACGAGTGCTACGCAGTTATCATTCGAACATTGAGCGAACATGTCCTCGCCAGAATTTATTTTTAAATTTATCACCCTTCGGTTTCCACAGCACTGTATAATTTCGGTACCCCACGATTAGAGCTAGACATTTCTCTTCGGCCAACTTCATAGCGATGGATTCACGTTTACTCAACGTAGAACGTGATGCGCGAGACGTATCCACCAACGTCTCACTTTGCTCGCGTCCACAATCGCACTGCGCATCGTTGTGCGTTGCAACGTTGCACGCTCCAGGAGCGCCAACGTATCCACTACTGGAGCAGTTGCAGGTGTGCGGCGCAGAGTTGGTGCGCGAACCTAATGGATACCCACCTTTAGAGTCGCTAGAACTAAACAAGGACTAAAGGGGTCACCATATCGGTTTTAGTGCCTGTTGAAAAAGACCTGATTCAGATCCGGAGACGTAAAATCGTGCAGAGTCAAAGGTCGGCTACAAGAGGGGCTCTGTGGCCACCGTATTTCTCGAGCTCTCTGGTAGCGAAGCGTTTTGAACGCCATAAAATTAGTCACGGGCATTTTGTACGGTACTAAATCGGGGGGGAAATATTAAAATGGCGCAAACGCAACGCTCTGCGGCCGAGTCGAGGGCCTGCTCAATCAAGACAACCATTGTATTACTCGTGCGCATCGCTTCCCGCCGCCACAGATAAGGAGAAACGAAATCTCGCCCCAGACGCGCAATGGCCTTAGTGCGCCTTCCCATTAGGCAACTAGTGGCGGTCACTTTTAGGCCCGTTTTTGAGTGTGCCGTGTGATTGGTTGCACGTGTGTCGCGCGTGCGACTGCCGACCGACCGGTACATCTCTTTCAGGCACTACATCCACGTCACTAAACACCTGTCTCAAACCAAGCACAGTCACAATGTTGAGAGCACTGGCAGTAAAAACAAGAAAATTGAATTCAATTAATGCTGAAAAATTGAAAATTCAGTCTTTTTTCATAAATGGTCTACATTTGTTAGCTACTTTCGTATGTCTATAAAAATCTTCGGCGAACTGCTCGCATAGATTTAAGTCAGTATTAGTTATCTTTGAATGCAAAACAACCTTTTTCTCCAAAAGAACGATTAAAATATTCACTCTCACTATTTTGTTTGAGTCTAGAAGTCATATATTTATTAAAGGCACCTATGATCGTGCGAGCTACACTCGCATTTCAATAAAGATATGGGTCAAAAATTGACAGACAAACCCACACAACTTGTAGATGGTAAGACTAAGTAAACTGAATGTAGGTCATGTCGTAATCAATAAATATACCAGCCGAAATCTATGGAATAAAAATGCATATGATAAAAAACTGGCCTTTGAGCTTTACATTGTCACATCTGTGTATAGTTAACTTTCAGGTAATCTATGCCCGCAGCGTTGTGCTGTTACTATACTATACGCAGCTATAATACGAAAGCGGCCCTTTTTATAGCTAGCTTGTTTGCAGTTTTATGAGTACTCGTTGTAGCAGGACACTGCTATGCAACAAGTTCGCCCATTATAGACCAGAGAAAATAGCCATCGCATTATTATACCCAAGTTTCAGCCACCAAAACTTATTTATTTATAAAATCCACTAACGGCTCAAAATAACTAAATGAACTAAAAGCGAAATTAATATTTTGTCAACAAGGATAAACTACATGTATGGATAAACTACAAATGGAATTTGCTTCAAAAATATAACGTTTTAAACAGAAATAAGGTTAGTTA
The DNA here is from genome assembly GCA_944548615.1 of Micropterix aruncella. NCBI lineage: Eukaryota > Metazoa > Arthropoda > Insecta > Lepidoptera > Micropterigidae > Micropterix > Micropterix aruncella. The sequence goes on along the minus strand of OX155980.1, from coordinate 58,043,754 downwards.
AATGCATAAGGGGAAATTAAACTCGGTGTTTGTGATAAATGCCTCCCTTTTCTAGGTTTATGTGATGAGTTGTTGCGCTTACGGCGATTGCAATTCTTTCCTCTATTTGTGGTAAATATCTTCAATCGTTGGAGATATTATTGTCATAATCTCAATGCCCTGAATGTCCGGAAAATATGTCCGTAATACATGTCCGTAAAATATGTAGCTATTCAATACAGTCAGTGAGTGCCATAATATAAATACCAAATATAAAATATATAGAAACATGCTTTCAGTTCCCAATTTCCGCATAAAAAATGTCGTAACTTCTTTTACAGAATAACCTACATTGACAACGGAATTCCTCAGGCTTTTTACAATTGCCAGTAAATCACTTTTTAAGTATCATATTAAAATCCTACTTTGTAAAAGTCTGTTTAAGATTAACGAATAATTAAATGATAAAGATGGTTGCTTTAATTCGAGTTATTTTTCTCGCTACCTAAGAAAATTAAAGTTTTTTTTGTTTCTCTTCCTATTTTTCTGTTCATTATATTACTCTATTCTCTTTTTGGTGTGTTAAACGGAGTTGAAAAATAAATTGTATCTTTAAAAAAATCGGTGGTATCACTAGAAAACTTTCCCAGCAAGTAGCCAAGGACTTTTGGAAGGATATGCTGTCTGGATATGCCTGATTGAAAAAAATAGTCAGCGACAAGCGCGGATAGTTATATGCAACGCATTAAAAACGTTCGATTCAATTGTTTACGCAAATTCAATGTGATTTTTGCCTAAGAAGACATCTGTGGACAGAATTTCAAGTCTATAAGTCGAATATTTCGAGATTGAAATATGACTAGTGCGCCCCCTGGTGGACCGATTTCAACCACATCCTTTTCAACTCTTGCCATGACCAAATGATGCCTGCATGCCAAATTCAGCCCAATCGGATTAAGCGTGTGGGCGCTATCGTGAAGGAATACACACAGACATACAGGCAGACAGACAGACACGCAGACAGACTTTTATCTGGAAATGGTCTTAATCGTCTCAAGGGGGTTAAAATAATTATTTCCGTCTTCATCTCGAAAAAAAAATTGCACGCTCATAATACTTTCACTCCTGGGAAAGTAATACAACTACCAAAAATGTGAAAATCTGTGTTTCTTTGATTTTTTTGTCCTAATAGCATTCACAGGAAAATATATATTTAAATAACATTTAATTTGATTCCAATTGTGTTGACATTACGTCATTCATAATGACGATTGATCAGATTTTCTGTGATGCAAGAGGTTTTACTCCGGCTATTTCTTTCGCTTTTTTGCTGGAAATATTTTTTTTACATCTATTTATACATAGATTTGTCAGCGTTGCTGTTTTCCGCTAGAGACTAGACAGAGACGTGACGATGCGGTTGCGTGCTCGATAGCTTTTTATCGCTGTGTGTCAAGTGCAACATCATGATTCATGGTAATTTATTTATGGAGTTCGACAGTTTTTGCATCGGGCTTCGTAATGAGCCGCGCCAGGTCTGATCCTATCTGTAGCGTTAGTCGTGTCGCATCTGAACCTGCGTAACTTGGATTAGCTTCGATAACCAAATCTCCAGGAATGAAGATAGTTAGGAGAGCCCCTTCTTTTTATCATCATTATCATGACGAACTTAAGGTCATCAGTCTTACTACCCTCCCCCCTTCCCACTCTTATCATCATCATAATCATGATGAAATTGAGGTCATCAGTCTACCTGATGATTGCTCAATGAATTTGGTCAAAATAATTTGTAATTTTTCTACATGTACAGTCTGTAATGATTAAAAAAGTGATGTTTTATCATTCTTTACATATCACATATGTTGATTCCTCTTATATGTACTAATACAAATGATTATGTATTATACTTTCACCCCATCTCGCTTATTTCTTCATTTTAGGGAGGGATTATCGCCCGTCTCTGTCTCTTCCAGACTAACGCCAATAAAAAAAAATACGTGTGGCACTCGGGGACTGCCGCGGTGAAGCTATTGCATAGCATTTTTAACAACTTAGTATGCAATTATAATTATTTATTTATTTTATTTTTTCTTATATCAGATAACTGCGCTCTATCGGAAAACGTTGAAATTATTCCGAATAATTTGCGGCTGCGGAAGTAAATGATTCGGAATAATTTAAACGTCTTCCGATAGAGCGCCACGCACGAATTTTTTATTCGATAAAGCAAAAAAAACGGATTATTCGAAAAAAATCGTAGATAAAAAGATAGATAATTAAATTATCTTTAAAATGGTGCAGGTTTCATAATAATACGCCCGATAGTATTTGCGTAGTAGTCGTTTATGTGTTCGGTTAGACCTAATTTCACAAATTAATTACACTATGTAATATAAACAAAATCTAAAATATTCAAAGCTAAGAATATTAGGAAAATGTTCTTGTTTAACATGTATTTTTTTAGAATCGTAAGTAGTACTCGTTTAGACGTAATTATCAGTTTAAAATCATTAATATTCGTTAAGAAATTTCTTCATTCGGTCGCCGCGCTGGCCTACTAGGCCCGCGATAAAAGCTATGCAATAGCTTAAAAGCGAAATAACAGGATACAGAGAATAGACATTTATTTCCATTACATCGTCACAATTCTGTAGGAAAGACCAAATATAATACATTTTTTAAGTTATTGCATAGCTTTTATCGCGGGCCTAGGCCAGCGCGGCGACCGAATGAAGAAATTTCTTAACGAAAATTAATGATTTTAAACTTATAATTACGTCTAAACGAGTAATGCTTTCGATTCGAAAAAAATATATGTTAAACAAAAACATTTTCCTAATATTCTTGGCTTTGAATATTTTAGATTTTGTTTATATTACATAGTGTAATTAATTTGTGAAATTAGGTCTAACCGAACACAAAAACGACTACTACGCAAATACTATCTGGCGTATTATTATAAAACCTACACCATTTTAAAGAAAATTTAATTATCTATCTTTTTATCTACGATTTTTTTCGAATAATCCGTTTTTTTTGCTTTATTGAATAAAAATTCGTGCACGGCGCTCTATTGGAAGACGTTTAAATTATTCCGAATCATTTGCTACCGCAGCCGCAAATGATTCGGAATAATGTCAACGTTTTCCGATAGAGCGCAGCTATCATATATTAGAAAAAATAAAATAAATAAAATAAATAAATAATTATAATTGCATAAGTTGTTAAAAATGCTATGCAATAGCTTTACCGCGGCAGTCCCCGAGTGCCACACGTATTTTTTATTTTCACTGAGATTTAATTCAACAAAGATTGAATTATTTTAAAATTATTCCAATTAAAAAACTATATAATATAACAATTCAGAATTAAAAAACTGCAATATGTAGTTTTTAGTTTTTGTAAAACTACAACATGTAGTTTTTAAAGTATTTTAAAATGTCATTATATGTACACATACATGTTGATATTAAGTAGATGTACCCGGATGGATCTATTTAAAATATCAATGTGTTTAATTTGTCAGACAATTTATTAAAAAGTTTAAGTCCTATGTAGAGCCAAGTAGCCCGGAATTTGGGCGCACGTGGTATTGGTCGAAGGTAATGGATTTTATTTCTGGTGTCATACCGATGTACCTACTTCCTAGTGGGATATTTCAGGACTTTTAGACGCGTATTTACATCCTTTCCTCACTTTCTTGTTGTAGTTTTGCAAGTGCCCGTAGCGCGTATTTGGTCCCCAGCGTGAGGCTGAATCATCATGAATGGTAATTGTCGAAAAAATGCTAATAATATTGGATAACAGGCCTACTAACTGCTTCTTAGATATTTTTAAATGTTTAACTCCCCCGATCGAACCTTTATTTTTTTTTAATTAGCCACATGCATTTAAAAAAATGGCTTGAGTAAAATGATTAAAAAAATTAGTAAAAAAATCCAGTAAAATGCGACTCCGCCTTCAGTGCATAAAAATCACATCAATCACTGCTGACTGTCTATCGTTAAATAATAACCCCTACATTATTACTTCATAACAAAACTATTTTTTAAAATATATTTTTATCCTACAACGCATAATAATAGTCTTTGATTTTATATATATCTAAATATAGTTCATCTCGAAATTATCTTGCAATCACAGCGCGTATCAAAAATATGGCGCCATAGCACCCCCCCGTGTGAATCATTTTGTTTATTCTATTAAACAGCACCTTTCTAATAAAAGTCGATATTTTTTGTTATTATTATTGGATACAATTAAATGACTAGATTTGATGAGATTTTCATTATGAAATGTTAATAAAGACTTACTTAAGTTGGCGACCCTGCGAGAACTGTTAAAATAATCGGATGAGATGAAAAGTTGTCGCGCATTGAATTGATATTGGCAAATTAGCGCTAGAATTAAAACCGAGTTAAAAAGCCAAGATATATCAGTAGACCTGTAAATCCACTACTCTCTATATTCATAAGCCATAAAACAACTACGCTGTTGTTGCGCCACGCGCACTGCTGAGTTTCCGTTTTTTGCATTATTCTGTTTTTTATTAATTAATTTTTAAAGTCGTTTTCATATTATGATATTTAAAAAATAAAACCGTAACCAAGACGTTGTTCCATGGACTTGCGGAGAATTTAGGTGCAAATTTAATAACAAATTCTATGTGTCACCGGGAATTTTTGTAGATTTTAAATCAGCCAGAGGTACGTCATTGTAAACTACTCTCGAATAAAAAAGTCGTAGTCGCATGAAATTTGACCCAGTGTTTATTTGTTTGTTTGTTTATACTATTTATTGTGAAATATCACAGGGAGCTAATGGGCCCTTGCTGAGTAGGCCATGAAGACCCATTTTGTTCAGGGTTCGTCACACTCACGAGTCAACACCCATCCGGCCAACTCCAAGCATGAAGTGCGAGCCCGGGTAGCACTCTGGCCTTAGGGCTAGTTTCCCCCAGGATCAACCTTCTGGCGCTCCTGGACGGTCTGCGGTAACCAGTCGAGAGACCGGAGTAATCTGGTCGCAACTGAAAGTAAGGGCGTGAGTGTAAGCCCGCTGGGTAACATACCTAGTTATCTCGCGTATAAGACGTTGGCCTCTTACGGGCATGTGGCGTTGGACTGGGTTGTCCTAAGTCTTCTGCGTTCACTTCACGGGAGATAGAACGTACATTTCGTTAAAACTTCCTGAGGTGACGGGTTCGCCCGTTGTAGTTGACAACTCTAGTTGTGAAATTTCACAATGGGCGGGTTTATTGTCATACGTCAATCTCTTCCAACCAACCTTACTATGAAGTGTTTATATGTATTGTGCGCGTAACATGTGTGTACTCGTAAGTATGTATCTTGTTATTGCATTCGATTGACAGAATTGAAATGCAATTCCCTTAATTTTATCCCAACGGAAAATGTTGACCCAGTCGGGAATCGAACCCGGAACCTTTCAATGTAAGATCAGGCGAGCTAACCACTAAGGCACAGTTTACTGTGACTAAGGCCACCAGGCCGTGATAGTAGTAAAGCAAAGTGTGCGTTTAAATAGATTAAAAAAAACAAATGAAACAAATTACGCTTTTAAGTTTTTAAGGAATGAGATTGCTTTTGCTTTAAATCTTGTTATTGACCATTTTTAAAAACTCCACTCAATTAGCGCAGGTAAAATATAAGACAATACATTGAACTAGGTACTCTAGTAGATAGGCATTGCTACACTTGGATGCGTCACAAAATAAAATGCCAAAAATTGTTTTAATAACAACATAACTATCGGGATTAATATGTAGTTGTCATGGCTGTAATATTATATTCAATATTACCTACATACAAATAATCAAAAGATACTAATATGATTTAATAGTTATGGAAAATAATAGATTAAATGCAAAGTCTATGTAGATAATACCAGATAATAATATTGTATGTCAAATTCAGCAATATAACATAGCAATTATATATAGATAATAAGCATTTCTATATTATCTCCCTCCGTTACTCTACTTATTTGAGCACCTTTCCAGTAATTAGTACTTACACGTGGATATTATAGATCATCCCTCAGTGAATGAACGGACAGTGCGCTCAAAACTCTGCGCTGTAATGCGATAATTCATTATTCCGCATGCCATTATAATTGTTCGACGCCACATTTTTAATTAGATTTTATCGAGCGCACCGTCAGACGCCCGGGCAATATAAATGAGATAGGCAGAGAGCTCACTACTAACCGGCAACCATGTTTTCCGGTGAAATCACACATACTGAATAAGGAATTCAATGCCCGGTAGGAGAGTTTGATAAGAAAGTTTGACAAAGTAGGGCAAGATTTAAGTCTTTATAAATCTCTTATATGTATTACTTTATTGTGGGGCACATTGATGTGTATATATTTACCAAATAAATGAAACTATGAATCTGCATATCTACTATTTAAAGCAGTTCATGAACCACTAAACGCAATGAGATTTACACTCATACTATAGTCTTGGCTAGTCTCAAAATCTTCATTCAACTGTCTTCCATGAAACATAGTTTCACTCGCTTACCGGAACAAAGTAATCTAAAAGTAAATAAGTAATCAGATGCCCTGGCCAGGGAAGTGACTTCGAAACCCGAAATGAAAATAGTGCCAGGACCAATGACAAGACATATTAACCTAAGCTAACATCGCACAACCATCGGCAAAAAACACCGATCCTCTTTGCAGAAATGTGGAGAGGAGGTTAGACTATTCTATTATTACTAAAAGTATTTGAGCTAATTTTAGACAAAAAATTTTATTTGACCCTAATCCGAATCCTAACAAACTGCATATGGCGCTAAATTGTAATTTCTGACTACAACTCGGCCTCTATGAGGTGAATAGACTAAGTGGCGCCTCGAGACCACCATGATCGTCCCACAGCCGGATACCTATGACGTCAACACGCATTACTACAGACACCGGAGCCATCAGGTGGTTGCTACAACATCAGCCGCCGCCTACAGGAGATGCAAGAAGAAGAAATAAGAAAAATGTATATTTTACAGCTCTCAATAATTAACTACAGAACTTTAAGGGTCTAAGAGTCATTAAGATGTGGCTACTATAAAAAACATCAACTTTTTACAAATAACCACATATTTTTAAATTCATAAGAATAAATTCAGGACCGGTTCCATTAATCCGTCATGACAGTCTAATATAATACTTTTTGGTCAAAACTTCATTTTGTCTAAAATTTACTTTTATCTAAAGCTTTTAAGGTAGTTGTGTGAACATTATATTTTTCAATAGATTCTTGCATTTATTGAATTATAATTATCTATATTAATGCCCAGAGTTATGTTTGTAATATGTTGCCACTTAAAACAATATCGCGAGTTTTATTAAAAATGTGAGAGGGGTGTATGAAAGCAAGCCTGTAGCGAGCTCTTGGTTTAAAACGAAAAAACGTTGCATTTTTATCGGGCATTACGGCGAGAATGCTAATTAGACGTTGTAATCGATTCTAGATCCATTCGAATGACATACTGTAACACTTCAAGAGACATGGACACCATCGCAGGCTTTTCTACAACCACATCTCTGCCAAGTGTTCACTATTTTATTATATACCTACCCAATAACCCGAGAACTGCTTGATTGTTGCCTACTTGGGATTACAGTCAGTGATTTTTAGTATAAAAACAAAAAAAATAGTATTATAAGCCAAATTTAATGTGCACTGATGACATTAAAAAATATGAACTTATTGAAAAAATATAAATTAAATTATAATTGAAGCGAAAATATAAATTATAATTGATAGCTGCTGCCTACTTTCCAAGTTGGTTTTCGAGTACTTTTCAAGTTGGTTGCTGCCTAATTTCCAACTGACCAACTCTGGTTTCAAGGCCCACGAACAAAATGAGCCATAATGAAAATAGTGCATGTCGGTTGTCAATCGAGTATTGAAAGAACTTTTTTTCACGGCAATAATATCCAATGATATATAAATTAAAGTAGAAGGTAGTAACAACTTGACTCCACAAGAGGATGAATACTTTCATAAAGCGTGAGTTCAGATGGTTCGCATCATAATAATCAGATATTTGAACCTAATGTGTCTTCCTTTTCAGATTTAGTCTATTGTATAAATGTAGGAGATTTATCGACAAACGTTTATCCATTTAATTTCAAAGTAAATAATTCGGAAAACGCTTTAATAGAGTTGACAACTTTTCAAATCGTACTGGTTTTTCACTAAAATGCGGCAAAATTTCAAATCGATTGTGATTTTAACTTAGAAAAAGATATATAATTACGTGGGCTCCATAAATAACGATCTCCGCAACTGCAATAAAAGCCAAACTAGGACAGGGCTTTATTAAGACGCTAATCCATTCTTAATAATGCATGACACATAATGGTGTATGACTATTGCCGGCATGTCAAACGTCGATCCCGAATTTGCATGCCTGCATATCTAGAGCAGTCTGACAGTCGTCTTGCTAGAATGTAACCGTGTCCTTATTGATTGAATCAGGAATCATTATCTAGCATTACGTAAGTATGTACCGTCTCGACTATCTGTTGCATTTCGACGTATAAGAAGCACTACGATACGGTGACCTTTTCTGGACTACCGATGACGACTAAGACATTTCGCCCTGCATTGGCATCTATTGGCGTTTACTCATTAAAATGGGTTGGGATCTAGTGCAATACTGTTGTAATGATACGTATAATGGCGTTTTTTTCTAATCGAACTTTTGACGATACGTGCCTTTCTTACATAAACATTGCGTAATATACTGATTTACGAATGGAACATATTTAGTCTCCCAATCCTTACTTTATAGATTAATTCTGAATGCCTAGAAAATTAGTCGATTCTAGTATTGTTTAATCGCCCGACGCGCTGCATGATGATATATTAAATCTAGAGCCGCGTCCGCATTGTGAATTGTGTGCCAGGCCAGGGGATATACAGAAAGAGAGGCAAAAAAAAACAAGTCTCTCCCCATTCCCGGAGACCAGTCGGCAGTCACCACCAGCTGACGTTTTCGGATTAACGGGCCCGACGAGCGCCCCCCTTTCTGCTATTTATTTATTTATTTGTGTACGGCACGCACAGACAGACATACACACAAACGCACGCACACGAGCGCGCTGGGCGGACGCACACACAAATTATCATTGGCGTGGCGCTTCCCCCCTCCCGCTTTTGTGGAACGCTCAGAATGAGAATAATTTTACATTATATGTAGAGAAACGGGCGAACGCCGTTTTATACATATAATTGCATTTTGATCGTTCTACCGCGCTACGAAAACGTGGGACCGTTGCCGAGCGGGGAGCGAACGGGCGACACGCCCGCGTCAGAATTTTACTCGCCCAACAACATGCAATTCGATAAATAAATAATAATAATTATTATTATTATACCATACTGATACATTCCGAGTTTATCTTAAAGGACGCACTACATAAATCAGAAAGCGGGGTAAAGGTAAATGGCATCAACACAAGATATGCAGATGATAATGTACCTACTCTTTGCAAGCAGTGTGGAAGAAATATAACTCTGTATAGAGAATGTTACAAGAGTATATGACAAATATAGGTTGAAGTTAAACAACAGATAGACCAAGTACATGATATTCATTAAAGCACCCGTAAACACCCATACTGTTATAGCTTACAGAATTCGCCTCTAGAAGACCGATAACATTATGTTCCTTGGCTGCAATTTGCAATGCAATGGAGATAAAAATCCGCATTGAAAAGTCCAGAAGTGCACTCTTTAGATATAAACATTTATTTTGTTGAAAAAAAACGTAACCTACACCCGATGATCAGACTTCTAAGTTGCTAATTGTTCTCAATAATATTACATGGAATGGAAAGCTGAAGCTTGACGCCTCTGAAATGTGGGCCTATGAGGATACTACATATAAGCTGGATAGACGGAGTCAGGAATGAAGATGTCTTAAAACGTTTATGCAGGAACAAAGAAATATTGTGAACAACAAAATTCCTCAAGCTCGAATACTTTGCTCATGTAAAGCGTCATCCCAAAATATACATCCCAAGACTTCGTAATCTACATGAATGGTTTCAGAAATCTGCCACATCCTTGTTTGGAGCGGCGTCCAATATGATTGTTACCTATAGCTAAAATGATAACCAACACTCGGTAGCGGACATGGCACCAGAAAAAGAAGAAATCATGCAGTACTGGTCAAAACAAAAACAAAAATTGTGACATAAAATTCTGAGGACGTTGACTACAACTCCTGCTCACTCACTCACTTTTCGACATCTTCAGCGAGTTCTGTTTTTAAACCGTTTATCGTTGGCTGTTGTCAAGTAAAAATATATATTTGAATAATATATATTTGAATACAAAATGAATAATTTTAAAATCGAACCTACATAGAAATCGCGATTATTAAAGCCTATAAAAAAATCAGTTAAATCGAAGAGAAGCAAACAGAAGAGTTTGCTAATCGAATGCACTATATAGCCAATACCTAGAATAGAGACGCATTGTATATCGAAATTCGACGAATATTCATAAAAAATCATCGAAATTTTGGTAAAGTATATGACACCGTGAAAAAAAACAGGTTTTTATTTTGGTTTACAAATGAAAGTATGTAGGTATATGCGATGCGATTGAGGATGTACTCAAGTAAAAGAACTTGATTGACAGGACACTTCCTTGAAATAAGAAAACAAAATTATTTCCTTGTATTCTCTCTTAAACGATTAAAAGAATTTTGACGGTAATGGCTTTGTACAACGAAGTGAAAGAAGGTGGATTTTTATTCTAATAAATTGGACATCACAGACGTGCAGCGAGCTCTTCGACTGATAAATAAGGTTCAAATAACACTGTTAAAAGCAACCTATAAAATATTCCACCATGAAACTTTCTCAAAGCGTTCCGTTGATCTTTTGATCGTAGCCTCGCCTTGTGATCCACTCTTTCAACCCCTCCAAAGCCCCTCCCCCCGCCTCACCGAGTAAAGGGACAGTTGGCTCAGCGTGAAGGCGATCGCCCGGTTGGCTAGCCGCAGGGCGCCGACGGAAAAGGGTAGGTATCAGCCAGGCCACCTACCTATTACCCAGCTCCTTTATTATTTGCCCTCTAATAACGGGTAGTACCACTCATTTACCATGAAATTATTAAATAATTATAAATGCAACTGCATTTTCCATTAAATTAACCTGTTATTACATTCTACTAACATACGAGACGATGTATACTACGTAGGTATATCACATGTGCTATAAAATCGATAAGGGGGTACTGAGAATCAAATTTTAATGAACCTAATTTTACAGGAGAGGCAAAAGATAGCAAATCATATCCTTGGTGGTTAGAGAGAGACAGAGAGAAAAAAGCGTATTAAGGCACCAGGTATTTCCTAGAACCTGTTAATTTATCGGTGTCGCATTTATTAAACGACCCACAAAATAGCAATCCAATTTAACATAATTCCTAAGTTATAATTAAAATTTTGATTGAATTCTTAATTACATCGCCTTAATTAGCTAATTATATGGGTCGTATATCAGGCGTTTTGACATTTTTAATGTAATTGCGAAAGCTCAGCTCGATTAAATAAGCGAAGCGACGCAACGCAACGCCCCGCTCGCTGTCAATAGCAGACAACTCGCGACAACTCCAAACCACAGATTAATTCTAGAGAGCTGTATTCGCAAAAGATGCGAAAACAACGGGATTTTTGTTTTTTTTTTTAATTTATATAACCTTAAAACGTCGATAACTTAGATAACGTGGTTAACGTTAATTTCGAGTATTTTGATATTTCCTGAGAATTATATAAAATTATTTTAGTGACAAAAATGCAACACTTCGCAACCCACTGTGCCCGGCTGCTGGCGTATATCCAAAAGATTTTTAAAATGAAAATGGTTTGAAGGTAAAGTAGTTTAAATAACAACAACTTATAAATACCAGAGGTAGATTTTTCCGTTTTGAAGTTTTGATGTCTTCGATGCGCGCTATTAAGGTGATCAATCGGCTAAAAATCAAATACTTCGGCTTTTAGATACGGTGAGTATCCTGCTCTAAATTTATTATTGATACTTAGGTGAATTGTAAAAATATTGCGCTCAGATAACGTTTCAAGATGATTCGTTTTAAATTTGAAGATATTCTGCTAAATATTGTTTTTCAAAATAAAATTTTGCGAGAAAAGTTTGTGTGAAATACAAACATTACTGGGCTAAATTTGTCTAAAATTGATTGTTTTAATAATTTAAGACGTGAACTATCTAGTTAAAAATATACTATTTGAGAAATATAGGTACCTACCTATTTAATAAAACTGAATAAAAAATAAGTGTGGCACTCGGGGACTGCCGCGGTAAAGCTATTGCATAGCATTTTTAAAAACTTATGCAATTAAAATTATAAAATTATTTTATTTATTTTATTTTTTCTGATATCTGATAACTGCGCTCTATCGGAAAACGTTGAAATTATTCCGAATCATTTGCGGCTGCGTGCGGTAGCAAATGATTCGGAATAATTTAAACGTCTTCCGATAGAGCGCCGCGCACGAATTTTTTATTCGATAAAGCATAAAAAACGGATTTTTCGAAAAAAATCGCAGATAAAAAGATAGATAATTAAATTATCTTTAAAATGGTGCAGGTTTTATAATAATACACCAGATAGTATTTGCGTAGTAGTCGTTTTTGTGTTCGGTTAGACCTAATTTCACAAATGTATTACACTATGTAATATAAACAAAATCTAAAATATTCAAAGCTAAGAATATTAGAAAAATGTTCTTGTTTAACATATATTTTTTTCGAATCGTAAGCAGTACTCGTTTAGACGTAATTATCAGTTTAAAATAATTAATTTTCGTTAAGAAATTTCTTCATTCGGTCGCCGCGCTGGCCTAGGCCCGCGATAAAAGCTATGCAATAGCTTAATAAAAAACAATAAAAGTTATGAGAAAATTGAACTTGACATTTAGATTGTCAACTGTAATATTACTTCCCATATGTTTTTGAAAGACATGACATATTTAAGACTTATGTTTTTAAAACAATTATCACTAAATGATATAACTCGATATTCATTTGAACACATATAGACCTATGTATTTATTTGAATAGTTGTTAATTTGGCTAGCTATAGATTCGTGGTATAATGTTTCCAAAAAGGAAACGACAGCTTTTAAAACATTGACACCTCTAGTGTATGAGTGCAGTCAATTTTTAATCTGTGGTTAGATTCTCTCCCTTGGCACGTGACTTGGCGTGGGATTGCGGCGCAGAGAGGCCATTGGGCACAGAAGGGGGGTGCTTGGTATTCCAGATGAAGCCGCCATCCAATCACACGCTTCATTCGTTGCGACTTGCGCATTTTTAGATAAATTTGGCAGCCACACATGTCACTTTCAAACAAATTTTAGGCAAATTCTCAGATACATACCTACAATATAATAATATGAAGTGAATACTCCAGCTGTAGAATAATTTGAGTCTTTTTTTAAATTATGAGATTTGTATGACCCCCCATAGATTGATTAAGCCTTTAAGTGGATAGAAAGCTTTTAAAATTTATTAGTTTTTCAGTAAACTTCACAAAAACATATTAAAACCACAAAAAACTAAAAAAAAATTTTTTTTCTGGGTTATCTCGATGAAAAACCAGTAGGTATATGTTAAAGGTTTTAAATGAAAAAACGGACGAACTTGCTAAGACGGGAGCAAAGGGAATGTTATATGGCCTTGAACCTTGTTGTGGAGTACCAAAAAGCCTTGTAAACCGAATGCTCAAACAAATATGTTTAGAACAGTCCATCAACCAGTGCAACAACACGCCAGGGTTGAATCATTCCAAAGCGCTAATTAAGGCTTACGACCTTAGGACGGCCGGTCAGGCCTTATCGCTAAATAGGAACAATGTACGCATACTGGTGAGGGCGCTCACGGGGCATTGTGGCCTGAACAAACACATGTTCAACCTCAAGCTCCGAGACACAAAAATGTGCAGGTTCCGCCAAGGGGCAGAGGAAACTCCCCTGCACCTATGTGCGAGTGTGGCCCGCTAATGTGTAAAAGATACACCCACTTGGGTGGTCATTACCTCCAACCTGAGGAGGTAAAACAATCTGGCGCCAAAAGCTTGTTGCGGTTCTTAAATGACACGAGGCTTAGCGCAGAACTATAGTAGGTGGCGAACACAAGGGCAAGTTACAAGGCTCATAAAGACCTTAGAAAAGCCCCACACAACAAATAAAAAAAAAGGTTTATCAATCCCTTTAAAACATTATTTGACTTATTGATTAGAGATGAAATGAGCTGTGTTTTGCGAAAAATACTTTAAATTGGTAATAAAATGATCTCAACTAAAGCAGATTTGAATTTTTGCCCGGTTTTTTACCAAGTAATTATCATAGTAGGTATTTTACAGTTTGACAAATGTGACCTTTATTTATATATCTGTATATAATTTCAAGTTTAATATTTTGTTAAATCTCTGCATTATATTTCCGGGTCTGCATGGTACTGATCCTCAAGTTAAACTAATACCGAAGCCATTTCATATCAATCGAGAAAATATTAAATACGTGCATTGGTAAATTTTCAAATATTCAAAAATGCAATATTGTCTATATATCGTCGCTCTATATGTGAGACTTCATACACGCCAACAAGCATGCTTTTCAGGGCATGAAAAAAACTGAATAACTTCATTCGCGGGATGTTTCATTTGATTGTGTAAATGGAACAATCTTAAGAAAAATAGTTTATTGTACTAACGATTAAAACTGTCAAAGAGTTAAGTTGTTTGCGAGGAATCATTACTAAGCACGTGAGAGGTATCACTGAACAAAATCATCAACTCATGCCTACCCGATGCACTGGAATGAGAATTACAAGAAAACTAGGCAATTTGGGCCATCGCGAGATGGACAGAATGATCCAGAGATCTCACATATAGACATACAACTTCTGTACTACCATATACTATAGTAAGAATTGTCATTGTTTATGCTTGGTGTTTATATAAGTATGCGTATGTAAGTACACATGCGTAGTTGTCAAGGTGGGTAGGTACTTTCTATGGGTTGTATTCTTGCGCATTTCATTCGGAATCGATTCGCGCTCGCGCCCCGCTTGGTTTGTTCCGCCATTCAATGGAACGGAAAAAGATGAATAAAATTTAAGGACAATGAGCAAAAGGGATGCCATATAATAATCGAAAGACATCTGTTTCTGGGGCGGCTCAATAGTGAGTCCCCTCGTACCTCACTTACCCCTTTTACAAATAGGCCCCACGTTCCCCTACCGCTTCCCCTGCCGCTGCCACTCGCCGCGGCAACCCAGAAACAACAAACAGCTAACGATCAGAAGTCAAAAAGAGTCGCGCCAAACACGCACTTGCGCCACTATCGCGCAAGAGCTACTTTGCGGTGAGCATTGTCTGTCCTCGGCCCCGCGGGGTTTGCGTTACGGTGCATGGTAGTATGAACGAACCCTCTGCATAGTGGGTGGACCAACCACAATCAGATATTTAATTCAATCTATTAGTAAATCGGATATGTGATTATTTGAATCTAGTATAACATAAATTCTTGCAGTATGGTAGATGGTAGTGAAGGGGTTGTACAGCCTGTGTGACCTCTTTTATAATATACCCTGCTTCATAATTCACTCAGTCGATTTTGGCACTTTTTATATATCAGACAATCCTCTGCGTGTGATGTTGCTGACCTTCTTATGTGCTTATATCAACTTTTCTAGATAAGATAGTCTCCGGTATAGGATTAATATACATAGTAGATATTTTGCCATTTCTGCATTTTCTGTGCAAAATTTGCACATTTTATCCTCAGCAATTTCCATGTTTTTCAAATGGTAGTTAACTGGACAGTGACCGGTGAGACGTCATGTTATTAGCTTTATTCACATTTGCTGAGAAATCATAACGCTAATCCTAAAGGTTTTCGAAATATTGTCGAAAAACTGAAGAATCAGACATTTTCCCCAATCACCCCCCCCCCCCCCCCCCTTGGAGACTTTCAGTATGTTCACCAGAGCATTTTGAAGAAAAGCTATACCGATTATCAAAACTACTTGAATTATTTGGGTTGATTTGTCTTATTTTATCGGGCTACTGCTGAAATTTAAAAAAAAGAAAACTACCTAGATACCCTTTTTGTATTCGACCAATTCCTTTATTACCCCTTTATTATTAATTTCTTTATTTCGAGCTATTCATATGACATAGGTACCTACCTATGTTTTTTTTTTTTGATCATATGATATTATTAAAAACCGTAAACTTATTAACTAAGGACCATAAACTGGCCGAATATAATATACTTCTGATCAGTATAGGGAATCGAAAAAAGAAAAACATTGTTTCTGGATCTATTCCAGTATACAGAAGGAGAAATAGATTAAAACGTTAAAAATGCCTAATTATGTATTTAGATACTCACATAAAAAGTAGGTAGATACTATCAGCCAGCAAAGGATAACGGTCACAGTCGTCGAAGGACTTCACCAAGACACGTTCTCTATGGAAATCTTTTGTAAAATCTGTAATATCTCTTGCCTACTTATTTAAAAATAATTAGCATATTAAGGAATGTCGGAAATCCAAAAATTAAAAGCGCATTTAATCGTTTAATTTCTGGATTTGTGTTTTAATTTCTATATTTTTGTATACTTATTCTAATAAAACCCACATCGTAAAACTTATATTCAAGGAAAGGAGAAAAAGGATATCGTTGTTCGTATTGAGGAAATAGTGGTGCAAGTACACGCCTATCGAGAGGTAAGTGCCTTTACGCTTATCTCAACAGAAAAATACATAAAAAGAGTTACATTATACACAAATTGCGCATTGTTGCTGATCCTATGAGATGGCATAAGTTAGTTGTGGGTACAATTTTATGGATTAAAGTTGAAACGAAAGTGTAATTTGGTGAGTCGCTCCCGATTCGGTTGTTTATGGTTTGTGACCAAGGCACGTCGACGTAGTCTGTACGGGAGAAAAAGTCGCGTGTTGACAGTCACCGTGATCACAAACTTTCGGGAGCGACTCACCTAATCCTCTGTCCGCCTTGACTTACACTATCTCCAATAGGATCATCGAAAGATGCTACACAATTTCGAAAGCGATGTATAAGTCCGTGCTACGTTTTACGAAAAAAGTTGACGATTTATTTTTGCATCCCGTGTTGGCATGGCACTTCATTTAACCGTGGAAGTTTGCCAAGCGGTGCGCAAATAAATATTATTTCTTCAAAACACTTGCCAATCTATCATACCCGTACATCGGTTTCGATAATGCACGCGAATCGCTTGCGGATGTACTTATTCTAGATTGTATGCGGTTTGGCTGTTTTTTAAATATATTTAATCTGTGGTTGTGGTTCAATTGTGGCAACTGACCTGCTTACTGAATACGGCGATGTCCTCGTTGAAGGATTCAGAAGAGCAGACGTCGCCTCCGGCCACTCCAGGGTCTCTCGGTGTACACGTGGCCAGTTCGCACTTTTCGAAGATCAGGGCGAGCAGCGGAAACAGCGGATGCCTGCAAATTCCACCATGACAAGAGAAAAATATAAAATTAGGTGCAAAAAAACAAAAATCATAAAACTAGAAGACGGGCTAACCAATCGACGCCTATCGTGATCCATGGCGAGGAGCTCTAATCTTTTTTTTCATTTTAACTTTTGCAGAAATTTTCTTAAATTCATTCCTAATATGATTATTCTTAGATTATTATATGTTTTTCAAATATTCCACCACATGGAAAGTACCTAATTAATTAGTAATATTTTGTGTACAATTCTTTTAAAGAAAATATTTAGGAGTCCACGAAAGACATTTTTTACCTACAATAAAAGACCGCAGTGTCATGAAACTTAGCACAAAATTAGATCATAGTATCATATAGGGTACAATTGTCTGGATTTATGAAAAAAAACTAATTCTTAAAATGCTCTTTTGTTTAAAAAAGCGATCGATTTTTGGTTCATTCCTAAAATTATATTTACCCTCGCATTAAACCATTTTTCAAAAATCTCAATCAGCATCATGTACGCAATCTCAGCAGCAGCATGTATTCTAACATTATACTATCATGACACAGCGGTTTTTTATTCAAGAGCAATTTTATTGGCGTTTTGTAAGAAGAACTATCCCTTTAAACTGCGTAAAAAATATATACTTAGGTTCCTTAAAGAACGATCTTTCTAACTGTAATAATTGTCAAACAAAGACTCGGTTTCATATATACGATAGGCCATGATTGATAATAATAATATATTGGCATATTGGTGTAAGAGCATTACCGGCATGTCAAACATAGTTGCCGAATTTGTGTTTCTGCAGTGGTATATTTACTGCATACGCCGATTTTTGCAAATGAGTTCAATGGGAAATAAGTTTTTTTCTGTTGGTTAGATATGCTTATTCATTTAAGTATTTTCTTTAAACGAATTCTATTATTATTTTGTTATTTCGTATGTAAGTATACCTACCTGTAATGTTGTGGTAATGAATTAATTTAATTCATCATGTAAAAGCTATTTTGGCGACAGTACAGCGGTGTCGCCGTTTTCGTTTAATTGTAATTTAGTATTCAATATTCATCAACATCAACTCAATATTTCATTTAATTCATTCTACTTAAAGAAATTATCAATAATCGACCAATTCTAATACGAAATACTTAGCAGATATAAATAAATACATAAACCACAAACATTTCATTAAAAAACCGTAATAAAAATAATTATAAATACAAATAGATCATTTTCTGTAATGTCAGTCGTGTTTTTTATTCTTTTTAATATATTTACTTGTTATATCATCTAGTACATAATTGACATGCCGATAAATGCTAAACTAAATGACAGAGAACTTTAGAGTTTCTTCTTGAATTTCGAATTTTGAAACCTATCGCCTGAAATATTTTGTAACTAAAAAGAAATAAAAACATCATTCTTTCCTAGAAATGCATCCTAAAAGATATAATTTTAAACGCTTACCTTATCCTAATAAGCACTCCTCGCCAGTGATCAAGAATTTCGAAACCGAGAACGTGTTCGACATCGGGGAAAATGAACATTTAATATACAGCCAATAAATGCTTCTTAAACGAATGATTAATTCATGTTTAAAAGTTTTAAAATGATTAGAAAATCCAGTCGTTTCTTTTATTTATTATTGTAAACGTTATTTATATACATAAATGACTTATTTTGATTATCGATAGAGTAATTTGTTATACTTAATTATTCGTTTCTAATATTAGATAATTATTTTGACTTTGCATCAGTTATTATTTCTTATTAGGCACTATTGAATTTTATCTGCGTTATTTAAGAATACTGGCAGTGACGAATTTATTTACATAATGAAAACTATTTTGCTGACATTATATCAACAGAAAGTGCTGTATTTTTCGAAAAGTACTGCGTTTTGGCAGCCCGTATGCCTGTATTTTTTTTATGGATTTACTCCATAATAAAGTAAAAGAATTAGAAAATCACTAATTTCAAATCCTCAATTTTAATTCCGTTCCATATCGACGAATTCGTACTATTCGGGGAAATCTGAAAGTTCACATATTGTTTATTAATTTTAACTTGGCAGTTGTATTAGAAGTTTTTTAAATTATTTTCAATATCTTGAAATGATTATTGATGTTAATAATTTCCGATATTATTGCCAATTGTTCTACTGTGTTCTAGATTTATTGCGTATTTAAATAATTTTAAGATTTACGACGCAAGATGTCTTTTGAAATGATTTAATTTTTATTACGAATGATAACATGGATTACTATTAGATTTTTGTAAATTGTAATTGTTTTCATTTCGAAATTAAGTTTTCAAATCTGATGATGTATGAAATATTGTACACTCTTCTAGTCAGATTATGGAACTGGAAACGAAACTTGTAATTCCACCATTAATCGAGAATAGAGAGTAAGGATCTAGACTCAAATTTATTTTCCTTATGAGCGGTAAATCATTTTAACTAGCTAGGACGGAAGAATGTCAATTATTGACAACAAAAGTAAATGGTTGGAAGATCCAACAAGACAAATTGGCAAAAAACTCAGACAATACAATGGCCGCTTCGCGCCTCGCTCTTTTGTGATGGAATTAAAATACTTCTTCGCGTTATGGTAACATTTTCCAACACACCTCTCTATAAGTGATACGGCTTTTTGCCGTCATTACCGCCGCCATGCGCATTCGACGTATATTATAATGCACTCGAGCGAGGGATTCCTAAATTTGCTTCACCATTGTTGCATTCTGCGGTGGATAGCGAGTTTACCAATCTAAAAAAGACCCAGTAGTAGTTTATTTTGATGATATCTCCTCGTTCTGCTATTTACAGTTTCATTCAATTCTGTAACCTACCTTCTGAATTTTACTGGAGGACCGAAGTGAGCGGTCCCGGCGGCGCGGGAAGCGCGGGAGTACCAGTTTTTGACGGGACAATTTGCGGAAAACCGCGTCGCAGGAACAGGCACCGCATCGACCAGATGTGCGCGTCCTGCGTAACGTTGTGTCCCGGCGCGGTTCGGTACTCCCCGGAAGCCGCAGCGTCCGCCGACTACGGAGTTGTAGGTAGTCGCGCCGAGACGAGTTCAACGTCACGGCGCGATAGCTCCCCAATCGGGCCTCAACATTCAGAGAAGAATGGAACTCCAGTCACATGCAAACGGCGATGGACCCGCCTCGTGAGCATCCGCTAAAAGCGTTTTCGCTAGCGCAAGAAGCTCTGGGCCAGTCTTCGTTCTTCCGTTCGTACGATCAAAAAAACGACCTAAGCCATGCTCGATAATGCATGTGTGTGAAATCGATGACTATCGCGGTCGTTTGATATTATAAATCGCTTTTATTTATAATATAATTACTTATAATGTTTATATCTCTAGACCGATATTTCCACAAGTAGCTATCTCCATTGTCTATTGCGTTCGCTGCCTTATATTTTAAATCTCTTTAATTTAGCGGATTTTACGGCTCGCCATAAAGATTGACTCGGTTGATGCAAAGATTTATAATAACAAGCCTCAAACACACAATAGTATGTATGATTTATCATTTTTCTTTAGATCTGAGCGCGCAATTATGGTGTTTTTTTCGCTCTAGTATTATGTTTCTCTAGTTTTTTGCCGCCATTGTGCGATTTTATTGTGCAATTATTCCGTTAATAATTCGTTTTTAATTGTGCTTGGGCGCTCCAGATAGATGGGTTAATGAGTTTGTATGCCTCGACTGTGATTCCGTCTTAAAAACAGTTTAAATAGTTTGAGATTTAGGCATACAGGCATAATTCGTGACGGGACCTTCTAACGTCTCACTTAAACAATGTACTTGATTGATTTTTATCTGCCTATATACATGTTCACCTGAAGATTTACATTTATGTATACCGTCTGTATACATAAATATAAATTAGTAATTTTGCGCAAGTTTGAAATATATGTTACAAAGAAGTAAAAATTACCGTGTCAGTTGGAGGGTTATATTTAAATGTTCACTTTCTCCGGTGGGTCGGTGTCCTCGCACGCCCTTCGTTCATTTTTAGGGTTGGTTGATTATATCGTTGCTAACGGAAGAGGAAGTAGGGGTTTGGGTTTTGTACGGTCGGACCAATCGGAGTGTTTTCATTTACGTCGGGGCGGTTACCGTTCGCCCCAAAAAAGTTACAGTAAAAAGGATTTAAAAGAGTGACTCCACTCTCAGCCTGCAAATGTAATAAAAGTTACATATCAATAAGAAGACACGTATCGCTTGCAAGGTACATATTTTAAAAATCGCAATTAGCACAATTTACACAAAAAACCCTAGCGATATATAGGTACCCATATATTTCAAAGCACTCTCAATTTTATAAGCGGTTTGAATCCGCATATAAAATAAGGAATGCCGGAAGCTAATCGCCTTAATGCATTACGCACGCACCGGTAACATATCGAGTAAAGGCACTTGTTGTCTTTGTAAATTGGGATGAGGAAAGGGATCGTTTTTTTGCGGAGGAAGAACAGAAAATTTCGGAAAATCCCTAACCCCATTTTTTTGTTAAACAAAAAGATTACCTAAGAACCGTGTTTTTTTCAATTAGGCACTCAAAATTTAAATAAAATAGCATTAAAACCTTAATGGTTTATTTACGGGCTTATTTTATCGTACACTCTGAATGCTTAGATGAATATTGAATAGCGGCACAAACCTTTATTATCGTACAAAAAGAACCCTAATTAAATTTGCTTTGTTGCTTGACAAATGATTATTTATTCTGATATAATTACTAAATAATTGGATTGATTTTATAACGTATGTTGAATAACATTGCGTTTACTTAAACTATATATGTAATGGTTTTGGGTTTTTATATCTCTTTGTCCCCAGACCTCCAGGTTATACGGCTTATCCGATCGACTTGATATTTAATACATAGACTCCTGAGGGGCCAGGTAAGCGGTGTGACTCAAAAAAAGTTCAAATAAATAAAAAATTGTTCAAAGTTCAAGTTCAATGGCTATGCCTTGAAATTCGAAGCATAGTCTCCTGAGGGATCAAAAATGCGACGTGATAAATAAAAAGTAGTTTTGATTTTCACTTTTAAAAAAATGTACAAACAACAAACGAATACCAAAACTATTACATTGATATATGGGCTAAATGTTAAATTATATATATGTATGTACTGCAAATTGAATAGGATTTGCATCGAGCCTTGGGAATTTGGTTTCCGGACATGTATATTGCGGTTGATGTAGGATATGTTTGTGCCGCTTTTCTTTGATATCGAGGGTGGTGTTAGTGAGGGTTCTTTCACGGCGTTTACTGTGATGTTAGTAGTGGTATGGTGAAACATTACCCGTCCTCACTCACCCGTAAATGGCATCCTTGTCCCGTTTGTGGACGTGAGGTTCGGCGCCCATGGCAGCGGCGGCCGCGGCGGCCGCGGGCGACACGTGCGCTGGCGCGTAGTGCATCGCGGGCGGCGCGGGCGGTAGGTGCGGCGCGTGGTGGCCGGCCGCTGCGGCCGCCGCGCCGAGCGCGAGCCCCGCTCTGTGCGCGTCGTACATCGCGGCCGCCGACGGCGCGTCCATGTAGCCGCCGCCGTGCAGCGAGTCTTCATACTAAATTGAATAAACAAAAAATAATAAATTTATGTTTTATAAGACACGCACAAAAAACCCAAATATTTAGACATAAACTGCAGTGACTTCACCCCATCGACGAATAAATACACTAAAGAGCAATTAATTCGGCTCACCAATATAAACGTATGTACATCGTATATATCTCGGAAACTAAGAGAGCTAGCTTATTCAAAAATTTTCATATTAATAATGAATATTGAAAACCAGGAGCGCTTGTTATATTTTTGTGTGTGGGAGCAGAAATAAAAACATGAACAAATCCAGTAATTTCGTAGTCGGATTTTCCAAAAATAATTTATTTGGTTTTAGCCTTTTTGAAGGCATTACTTTAGAGCAACTAAAGAATATTTTTAATTTTATTCTGTAGTATTAACTTGTCTATAAATCGATTTTTATTTTAATAAGTTAACATTCTTAGTTTCCGAGATACTAAGGTTATGTTAGTGACCCGGATTCATTGCTTAGTGACCCGGATTCATTGCGGACAATTTAAAAACGCTTTATTCGTAAGAAAAAGAGAGCTTATTGCCTTCAGGTAATATTCTAGAGCTAGCCTATACTACTGAGTGATCATTGTTTGCGAATAAATACTAACTAAACCTAAATAAAGAGTTTGAAAAATACAAGAAAATTAAATATATTTAACTCTTTGTTGGCAAAGAATTGGCCACACCAAAATAAACTAAAGCCTTTAAGGACGCAAAGATTTAAAAAGGGGGAGAATGGAAAGGGAAAGGGAATTTATGTGGAAGATTTCAATCGTTCTATGAGTCTGATTTAAAAAGATGTTATTCACGGCGCGGTTCTCATATTTTTTTATTTAATATTTAATGGTACACACAATTAAAACTGTCAATGAGTTAAGTTGTTTGCGAGGAATCACTACTAAGTACGTAAGCTTTGTCACCGGATTAAATCATTACCTCATGAAAACGAAATGCCACTAAAATGATTTACAAAAAATCTAAGCAATTTGAGATTTCGGGATATGGACAGAATGATCCGAAGCGTGATTTTACACCAATAACAATAAAAAATGCGAATTTGAAGTTTTGGCGCGTACGAGGTCGCACATATGGGTCGACGGTAAGTCTTTCGCCTAACAATCTTTTGTATCTAAGACTCGGATTTTGTATCAAATGTCGAAAATAAATATATAACGAGATATAAAGAGGTAATCGGTGGTTTTATTACATATCTGATTAGTTCTCGACATATAAACTACACAACCAAATTAAATCATGTGAGATGTCCGACGCAGAACTACGGAAAAGCAAAGGCCAATGGCGGAATACTCAACCTCAAACTTTCCAAGTCGAAAAATCCCACATCAATGTGGAAACTGGCATTAAAAATATTACAGAGAAGGGCGCTCTTGTCAATTTATTAACATACTTTTTTTGTGAAGAGGATGAAAATTCCCAATGTTAAGGAACATATTCATTGTCTGATTTCAGTACAGCCAGACACGTAAATTCACAAAAAAAGCTCTTCAGAAAAAGCATCCAAGATTTGGTGCTAATCACCATAATCACTAATTTCTATGACTAATAAAGCAATTCTTACAAGTACTGATGATACCATCGTTTCAAAATTGCTTTTTTGTGAATTAAAATTTGAATAAGTTCTCGAACTAAGTTAATACAGTCACTGCAGCATTATATAATAGTATATATAAAAATAAAAAATAAAATGTTACCTGTGGCCCCCTCTCATCAGTGGTATCCTGGTACGTACAACAACACAGTTGGAAAATTCACACAGCCCTCCACATTCTTCATAAGATAAACCTTAAAAATATCTTAATAAAATGCATAAAAGAATCATTATAGGTTTTAATAGAACTCTATCAAAGTACCGTTGACGCAAAGCCTTCACAAATTAGATAGCTTAAAATCGAGACAGTGGCCATAACTTTTATATTGATTAATTAACTACTAAAGATACAACTTTTTATGAGGAAATAGTCGTTTCACCGAATTTTTTTTCGAGCGCCTAAAGTTGCTTTCGAGTATTTCTCATATTAGTCGTCAAAATGCAAGTGTTTTGCTTTCCTTCATCAATTCTAAT